>CM055116.1:160154849-160869849 GCA_029206835.1 Rana muscosa | reverse complement strand
GGTATAAATTGTGTACAATTACTTTAACTCCTTGAAAATATTTTTTTCTTTAACGGGAGCCTGGTTAATAGAAAAGAGACCTCCAAGATAACACTGGAAGAATGGAGGGAGAACATTTGTGTTTTTTACGTGTTTTAGGGCCCATTCACACCAGTGGGCATGCACTATGCATCACAATGTTTACATGTCCTTTTTTTCTTTTACGTTTATTAAAATGTTACAGAATAACATTTCACTCCTCGCTGTCCTTTTTTCTGCCTTTTATTTTTTAATCACATACCGATTGGTGTGAACTGAAACAATAGGACAAATTGCCCAACACTTCCCAACACATATGGTGTGAATAGGCCCCTAGAGGTTTAATTTGTCTGGTGACCTCGAAGAGAAGAATGGTTTTGATCTGAGTGTCATCTGATGGCTGATGTTTCTCTCTTCTTTGCAGTTCAGGAGTTATTATCGGAGGACCAAGGCTGTAGCCTTCCTGCCACTCCGCAGTCCATCTCTGATCTGAAGTCTCTGGCTACTGCTCTGCTGGAAACCATCCATGAGAAAAATATGGTCATTCAGCACCAAAGACAAACCAACAAGTATGTGTTTCTTTCCCTTTGGCCTCCTGTCTTACTGTCAGCTTGTAGAGAAAGGAAGTGAAAACAAAGTGTTTCATTAAAGCTTGGGAAAAGAAAATCGGCCAAGTTGCAGCTTCTGTAACTGGAAAACACATTTGGTTCAGGATCACAAAATATCTAATAAACTTCTGTCTGGGGATTCTTCTGCCTGTTTTTTCTTTAAAGAAACCATAAGAACTACAGTACCTTGAAAAAATATTCATACCCCTTGAAATGTTCCACATTTTGTCATGTTACAACCAAAAACATAAATGCATTTTATTGGGATTTTATGTGATGGATCAACACAAAGTGGCACATAGTTGTGAAGTGGAAGGAAAATGATAAATGGTTTTCAATTTTTCTTTACAAATATCTGAAAAGCGTGGCGTGCATTTGTATTCAGCCCATTTACTCTGATACCCCTAACTAAAATCTAGTGGAACCAGTTTCCACCTAATTAGTAAATAAAGTCCACTTGTGTGTAATTTAATCTCCGTATAAATATAGCTGTTCTGTGAAGCCCTCAGAGGTTTGCTAGAGAACCTTGGTGAACAAATCGCATCATGGAGGCCAAGAAACACATCAGACAGGTCAGGGATAAAGTTGTGGAGAAGTTTAAAGCAGGATTATGTTATAAAAAAAAAATATCCCAAGCTTTGAACATCTTACTGAGCACTGTTCAATCCATCATCCGAAAATGTAAAGCGTATGGCACAACTGCAAACCTACCAAGACATGACCGTCCACCTACACTGACAGGCCGGGCAAGGAGAGCATTAATCGGAGAAGCAGCCAAGAAGCCCATGGGAACTCTGGTGGAGCTGCAGAGATCCACAGCTCATTTAGAAGAATCTGTGCACAGAACAACTATTAGTCGTGCACTCCACAGATCTGGCCTTTTATGGAAGAGTGGCAAGAAAAAAGCTATTGTTGAAAGAAAGCCAAAAGAAGTCCTGTTTGCAGTTTGTGAGAAGCCGTGTGGGGGACACAGCAAACATGTGGAAGAAGGTGCTCTGGTCAGATGAGACCAAAATTTTACTTTTTGGCCTGAAAGCAAAACGCTATGTGTGGGGGAAAACTAACACTGCACATCACCCTGAACACACCATCCCCACCGTGAAACATGGCGGTGGCAGCATCATGTTGCAGGGATGCTTTTCTTCCGCAGGGACAGCGAAGCTGGTCAGAGTTGAAGGGAAGATGGATGGAGCCAAAGACAGGGCAATCTTAGAAGAAAACCTGTAAAGCCCCGTACACATGATCGGATAACCTATGGATTTTCGTCCGATGGATTTGTCCATCGGAAATCCGATGAAACAGTTTTTCATCAGTCTTGGCCACACACCATCAGTCAAAAAACCGACCGTTCCAAACGCGGTGACGTAAAACACTCCGATGAGCCGAGAAAAATGAAGTTTAATGCTTCTGAGCATGCGTCGACTTGATTCTGAGCATGCGTGGGTTTTTTAACCGATGGAATTGCCCATAGACGATCGGAAATTCCCATCGGTTTTTTATCCCTCGGAAAATTTTAAAACAAGTTCTATTTTTTACAACTGATGGAAAAAAGACCGATGAATACCATACACGATCGGTTGGTCTGATGAAAACCGTCCATCGGACGGTTTTCATCAGTCAAACCGATGGTGTGTACGGGGCTTTAGAGTCTGCAAAAGACTTGAGACTGGGGTGGAGGTTCACCTTCCAACAGGACAACGACCCTAAACACACAGCCAGAGCTACAACAATGGAATGGTTTAGATCAAAGCATTTTCATATATGTGTGTACGACCGTGTGTCCCAAGCGTGTCGCGATCCTACGGGGTAAAATGACCGCACCAGCCAAGCAGACACTGGATGCAAAAAGCGCCTAGAGGCGATTCAGTTCGCATGTGAGCGCTATACAAGTCATTCATTCATTCATTCATGTGTTAGAATTTCCCAGTCAAAGTCCACATTTTTTTAGATTTTTTTCTTTTTTTTGCACGCCACACTTCAGATATTTTTAATTTTCTTTCCACTTCCCAATTATGTGCCACTTTGTGTTGGTCTATCACATAATAATCACAATAAAATATATTTACTTTTTTGGCTGTAACATGACAAAATGTGGACATTTTCAAGGGGTATTAATACTTTTTCAAGGCACTGAGGTTTTCTAAATACATTATGTTAAATACTAACATTTCAAATTGTTTAACTTTCCCTAACTATTGGGTAATAATTAAATTTTTGACGCTAATCCATCACTATTGTAGTAGACAAGATGTGAGGCCGTAACCTTTTATATATGGCGTTTTTAACAGCAAGAGCTTTCCTATCTGTGCTCCTGCTTGAGCTTTACCATAATTCAGCATGATGTCGTCACCTAGGTTGTGAGACTTTAGTGTACTTGGGTTTCATATTTAAAAAAAAAAGGAAGTAGCATTATTAAATGGTTGCATTTAGTAATTACAATGGCTGCTAGCTTTAAAATATCCTGTTATTTTGTTAAACTGGAATTCTAAAACCTTTAATTGCCTTTAGGTGAATGGTGTGACCACATGTAGAAGTGTAAAAAAAACAAAACACATCGTGGGCAATGCATCCTAGAATCAGCCCCGCTGATATCACTATTGCCCTCGCAGAAACTATCAAAACTGTACCGATTACATAGATCCTATTATACGCCTCAGAAGCTGTTAAGTTTGGCAGACGCTTAGATGACACTTGCCCGGGTGCACTCATTCACATGATGTGGTGATGCCCCAAGCTACATAGGTACTGGGAGGCAATTCTCCAAACTTTAAACTGTTTTAAACTGTCCTTCACCCTGGACCCATTGTTTTGTCTCTTAGGTTATTTGGATGAGGAACTTGTTCCACCCACCATTTAGATCCCAGTGGTTCGTTGCCTCTTCCAGGCGCAAAAGCTTATAGCACAGAGATGGTTGGCGATGCTCCCACCCACTCATTCAGACTGGGTGCAGGCTGTAAACCAGGGGTGCCCAACCCTTTAAAGAGGGCCGCTTAAGTGATATGGTAACCAGTCGCGGACCAGAGTGAAATTAAATAGTTTAGAATCTTTTTAATTTTCTATTTTTAATAGCAGAATGAAAATTTTCCTGCTGTGACCGCTGGATGTGGGAGGGAGGGGAGGAGAAGCTGGCTTTCAGCAGTTGCAGGTGGAAAATGGAGAGGTTCGGTTCCTGTATATGTCGCCTTTGCCTACCCTTCTGTCCAAGTGTAAAACTGAATGTGATATGGAGGCTGCACAGGCCCCCCCCCCCCGAGCATGGGGCAGGGTCGCCATTGCGACCCCTGGCGCTACACCAGTGGTTGGGGGGGTGGTAAAGACCACCCGCCCCCCAAGCTGCAAATATAAACAAGACCTTGCTGTCCTGAGCCCCCTATAAGGCTGCTTTCACACTGATGCGCTGTGATTTATCCGCACTACGGTTGCAGCGCAGTTCACCTGTGGCTTTTCTGCAGGTTAGTTGTGCTTTGCCATAAACTTCCATTATATCTAGCAGGTGTAGTGCACTTTCTGAAAGAGCACCAAAACACCTGCATTCAGTTTGGTGTTGAGTGCCACATCAGAGGTCTCTGTGGCCTATAGGTTGAGCACCCTGCTGTAAACAATAAAATATGGAAAGAGAAGTTCATATATATTAAGAGAGGATACCCCAAAAAATGTGATAAGCTTTGGGAATCTTGCTTGTCTAATCCGGGCCTGGGACCTCACTCACTTGTTATGGACAGATTACTGGGATGATTTTAGAAGTTTATATATTATGTTGGTACAGTGACGGAGATCCATTTCTATGGTATACTTGAGTCTCATTTTATTTGATGTTCCTGGGGGAACACTCTAAATGTTCTATGGTACACCTGTTAATTGGTAACTACATATAGTTGTAAAATGAGTCGTATAAGTTGTATAATTTGAGTCCGGTCAAGAGAATTGCACAAATGATCGTTTATTGAGTAAAGCCATTTACTGTAAGATTGTTTACTATACTGTTTTTCTGTGAACAAGAATGTTTTGTATAATAACTTCACAAAGCACACCTATTACTGCTTAGCCCTGTTTCACACCAGTGTGGTTTTAAAGTTGCACTACTTCAGTACAACTTTAAAGCAGTGCGATTTTATTTGCAGCTTGCTGATATCTGTGTTAATGCAAGTTGCACGGAAATCACACATAAATAGTGCAGGAACCTTTTTCAAAGTCGATGCAATTTGAGTCGCAGCAATTTGAACGTTTCCTTTTCTGCTAATGGGGTGTGACTTGTCATGTGACCTTGATATGTCAAGTTACAGGACAAGTCGCACTGGTGTGAACCAGGTCTTATTCTGTATTGCTGATGGCTATATTGGATTTTGGGTCTGTTGTTTCAGGACCCAGGGGTAAGGGGGGAGGTATGAGTTTCTCCTATTGTTGTTTATTTTTGTTTTTTCCTGGAGGTACTGCCAGGCTTTGGTTTACTTTTTATTGTGTATGTAAAGATAAAAAAAACGTTTTCTTTTTTGCTTCAGAATTCTAGGTAATAGAGTGGCGGAGTTGGAGAAGAAACTCCGCACATTAGAAGTGTCCGGACTGTGGAGTCTTCCAGGTCAGTTTTGCTACAAGAATTGCCCTTCAGTATGTCTGGTCCTCTTCTACTGAGCATCACTTCTCTTGGAGGCATATTAAAGCTAAACAGTAGGCACAAACACGCCCATTTATATATATATATATATATATATATATATATATATATATATATATATATATATATATATATTCCCTAATGACCACAATAGATTTAAATAACCACACATATAAATTAGGGGTGACATTATCACTGTGTTGTACATAACATGTGTAGAGAACAGAGCTGCAAGAGAGACCAGACGTGACCAGCCTTTATCACAGGAAGCTCCTGCACATACAAAGTACACCAAGATTCAAGGAAGAATACACGTGACTCTTGCATTTAGACAATATTTGCTTACCTTGGAGTTGTTTTAGTTCTATTAAGTGCAACTCTAGGCAAAACTTATTTTTTTGTTTTTACTTTTAGATAGAGTAGAGATGGGTTAGACCCTTTGTCGGGATTTTATCTCTGTCCCCAGTGGGAGGATTCACCCCTGTGTTTGTACTGGTGTGACCATTCTTATGAATGTTTCAACCGCTTTCTAAAAAGGGAATACTCCTCGCTTTGGGAAATTTCCCCTAATTTCCTGTTGGGTTTCTGGGGCAGGAAGTGTAGAGAGATTTCCCCGGTGGGACACGGCACAAAAATAACCATTGTAACAAACAAAAAGAGCGGAATTCCTCATCTTCACACTTGAGTGTTGAAGAAAAGCATCAATGTGACAAGCAGGCAAATGGCAGACCTCTCAGAACCTCCCCGCACACACTGGGGCGTGAATCGAGTGCACTTTGTGACCGCAGTATCCTTAGGACACAGCAGATCACGGTAAAGGGCCAATCACACCATGTGATCAGCTGTGTCCAATCACAACGGATTACATGTAAACAGACTTGCCGATTAATGGCAGTCCTTTCCTCCCGTTGGCTCTGTATCAGGAAAGGAAAGCCGATAACTGGCAAAGATGTCGACACACTGTTTATACTGATAATCAGTGCCCTGATTCGTGCAGCCCCATCAGTGTTTTTTGTTTAGCAAAAAAAAGAAGTGGTGATTAAATACCACCAAAAGATATCTGTCTAAAAGATAAAAATGTAATATGGGTACAGTGTTGCATGACAGCGCAATTGTCATTCAAAATGCAACAGTACTGAGTGCTGAAAATTGGCCTGGGCAGGAAGGCTGTGAAAGTTCTCAGTATTGAAGTGGTTAAATTGAAATAACCAGGTTGGGTGGATTGACTTTTAATAACTGAAGGGACTCAGAATACAGTCCTGCACAAATCTAAGCGGCACGGTCAGCTTTGCAGATTCTCACCAGGAGGGGATGTATATAGAGGAGGATGCTGCAGCTTTAATATTGATGCAAATAAACAGCTGGCTGTGGAGTTTCTAGGTAAGTTTAAGTTGGGGTTGGTGGTTTAGTACACACTTTTTACTTAGTGCACTTTGCACTTGTTGCCCTTTTAAATTTCCTGGATTATTTTTGGTTGTAGATCAAGAGAAATTGTAGCTATTTCACATTTTTTGGAGAATGTTTTGCGCAACTTTAGCTCAAATGTTAATAGTAATGAATGTTTTGTTTTTTTTCTCCTGTGCTTC
Source organism: Rana muscosa (assembly GCA_029206835.1). NCBI lineage: Eukaryota > Metazoa > Chordata > Amphibia > Anura > Ranidae > Rana > Rana muscosa. Next base: position 160,863,025 of record CM055116.1, on the reverse strand, counting down.
ATCAAGGCCTCAGCTACAATGTCTCTGTGGGAGTTGGGCGTAGGTTCAACTTTTTCTTTACATCTGTACTAAAGGAGAACTCCACTCAGGACAAAAAATGCATTTAAACTTATATGATTTTATGAAACCCTGATAACGTTTTAGTACCAGATGCCTGTAATTATGATTAAATAAAAATCCTAGCATCTGTGCGTATTTCAGAGCGGTAATGTAGTGACTTAGGCTTCCGTTGATGACCGCATTCTGAAAATACCAATTGCCTAGCTGAAATTCTTTCTGACCTAATAACTGGGAACAAGCATGCGGCAAGTGAGGTCAGAATTAAATCAAAACTCCACATCTGTATACTTATTATGGGTTAGTGAGTCAAAGTATTGAAGTCAGTAGATTTTAAATAGAGTAAGGGAGGATTATACCCCTATCCAGTGTTTTTTTAATTTTTATTTTTTTGCCATCTGGGGAGATTTACCTTCACTTTCTGTCCCATGGCCTGAAAAGAAAGTGAGAGGAAGCCCCTGCAAATTAATGAAATCCCTTGGGGCCTTCAGAACTAAAGAACTAGTGTCTGCTTTGGAGCATTTACCCTCTTAGATTTCCAGTAACAGCCCAAGATTTGGGATTCTCTTTTACTTAAGTAAACCGGACAAATAGAGGGGGTGACTCTCCCAAACAGGGGCACAAACAGCAATAAAAACTGGCAAGTGTACTAATCCCTCTCCACTCTACCCAAAACTAAAAAAAAAAAAAAAGTTTTGCCTTTTTAGTATTACTTCTTATTCTTCTTTTTTTTTTTTTTTTTTTTTTAAAGTGGAACTCTAAATGAAAAAAGAATAAAAAAATAAACCCACACACACACACTACTGTGCAAACGTTTTAGTTAGGTGTGAAAAAATGCTGTAAATTAAGAATGTTTTCAGAAATAGTATTGCTAATAGTTTATCTTTATCAATTAACAAAATGGAAAGTAAATGGACAGAAGAGAAATCAAAATCAATATTTGTCGTGAGACCACCCTTTGCTTTCAAAACAGCATAAATTTTTCTAGGTACACTTGCACACTGTTTTTCAAGGAACTCAGCAGGCAGGTTGTTCCAAACATATTGCAGAACTAACACAGATATTCTGGGACTATAGGCTGCCTCAAATTCTTCTGTCCCAGACAGATTCGATAATGTTGAGATGATAATGTTGAGATGAAGGCTCTGTGTCGGCCAAGCTATCACTTCCAGGACTCCTTGCTCTTCTTTACACTGAAGATCGTTCCTAATGACATTGCCTGTATGTTTGGGGTTGTTGTCCTGCTGAATGATCTCTTTGGTGGCAATCGCACGCCTCCCTGATGGATAATTATCTGCCTGTATTTCTCAGCATTGAGGACAGCATTGATCTTGACCAAATCTTAAATTCCATTTGCAGAAATGCAGCCCTAAAATTGCAAGGACCCTCCACCATGCTTCACTGTTGCCTGCAGACACTCATTATTGTACCGCTCTCCAGCCCTTCGACCAACAAACTGCCTCCTGCTACAGCCAAATATTTCAAATTTTGACTCGTCAGTCCAGATCACCTGCTGCAATTTTTCTGCGCCCCACTCACTTCCTATGTTTTTGTGTATAGTTGCGTCGCTTAGCCTTGTTTCCATGTCAGAGGTATGGCTTTTTTGCTGCAATTTTCCTTGAAGACCATTTCTGGCCAGACTTCTCCAGACAGTAGAAGGTGTACCTGGGCCGCACTGGTTTCCACCAGTTGTGTACTGATGGCACTGCTGACCATTTTATGATGTCTTTCATCTGCTGCATTAAGTTTCTTTGGCTGACCACTGTGTCTGTGGTCCTCAACGTTGCCCCTTTTTTGTGCTTAAACAGCACATCTTGAAACCCCAGTCTGCTTTGAAATATTTGCTTAGGAGAGACCTTGCTGATGCAGTATAAATGCTATGTGTCTTAATACTGTGCTCAGTCTTGCCATGGTGTATGACCTATGACATGAAACTGTCTTCCACAACCTCACCTTAGTAGCAGAGTTTGGCTGTTCCTCTCCCAGTTTTAGGCCCCTTACACAGCTGTTTCTGTTTCAGTTAATGACTGTGTTTTAACCTACATAATAAATCTATGATTATTAGCACCTGCTTGGTATATTTGGTCAATCCTACACCTGATTTTAATCTTACTAAATCCCTGACTTTGTGCAAGTGTACAAAGTGTGGCAAAGGGTAGTCGCACCAAATATTGTTTTGATTTCAATTTTTCTTCTGTTCGCTCATTTTGTAACTTGCTAAAAATAAACTCATATATGGTATATGTGTGTGTATATGTATATATGTGTGTGTGTGTGTGTATGTGTGTGTATATATATATATATATGTATATGTGTGTGTGTGTGTGTGTGTGTGTGTGTGTGTGTGTGTGTGTGTATATATGTGTATATATATATATATATATATATATATACACACACACATACATACACACACACATACATACACACACACACACACACACACACGGTACGGAAAGTATTCAGACCCCCTTACATTTTTCACTCTTTGTTATATTGCAGCCATTTGCTAAAATCATTTAAGTTCTTTTTTTCCTCATTAATGTACACACAGTAACTCATATTGACAGAAAAACACAGAATTGTTGACATTTTTGCAGATTTATTAAGAAAGAAAAACTGAAATATCACATGGTCCTAAGTATTCAGACCCATTGCTCAGTATTTAGTAGAAGCACCCTTTTGATCTAATACAGCCATGAGTCTTTTTGGGAAAGATGCAACAAGTTTTTCACACCTGGATTTGGGGATCCTCTGCCATTCCTCCTTGCAGATCCTCTCCAGTTCTGTCAGGTTGGATGGTAAACGTTGGTGGACAGCCATTTTTAGGTCTCTCCAGAGATACTCAAATGGGTTTAAGTCAGGGCTCTGGCTGGGCCATTCAAGAACAGTCACTGAGTTGTTGTGAAGCCACTCCTTCTTTATTTTAGCTGTGTGCTTAGGGTCATTGTCTTGTTGGAAGGTAAACCTTCGGCCCAGTCTGAGGTCCTGAGCACTCTGGAGAAGGTTTTCGTCCAGGATATCCCTGTACTTGGCCGAATTCATCTTTCCCTCGATTGCAACCAGTCGTCCTGTTCCTGCAGCTGAAAAACACCCCCACAGCATGATGCTGCCACCACCATGCTTCACTGTTGGGACTGTATTGGACAGGTGATGAGCAGTGCCTGGTTTTCTCCACACATACCGCTTAGAATTAAGGGCAAAAAGTTCTATCTTGGTCTCATCAGACCAGAGAATCGTATTTCTCACCATCTTGGAGTCCTTCAGGTGTTTGTTTAGCAAACTCCATGGGGGCTTTCATGTGTCTTGCACTGAGGAGAGGCTTCCGTCGGGCCACTCTTCCATAAAGCTCCGACTGGTGGAGGGCTGCAGTGATGGTTGACTTTCTACAACTTTCTCCCGACTGCATCTCTGGAGCTCAGCCACAGTGATCTTCGTGTTCTTCTTTACCTCTATCACCAAGGCTCTTATCCCCCGACACCTCCGTTTGGCTGGACAGCCAGCTCTAGGAAGGGTTCTGGTCGTCCCAAACGTCTTCCATTTAAGGATTATGGGGGCCACTGTGCTCTTAGGAACCTTAGGTGCAGCAGAAATTTTTTTGTAACCTTGGCCAGATCTGTGCCTCACCACAATTCTGTCTCTGAGCTCTTCAGGCAGTCCCTTTGACCTCATGATTCTCATTTGCTCTGACATGCACTGTGAGCTGTAAGGTCTTATATAGACAGGTGTGTAGCTTTCCTAATCAAGTCCAATCTGTATAATCAAACACAGCTGGACTCAAATGAAGGTGGAGAACAGGGGTCTCAAACCTACGGCCCTCCAGCTGTTGCGGAACTACAAGTCCCATTATGCCTCTGCCTATGGGAGTCATGCTTGTAAATGTTTAGCCTTGCAATGCCTCATGGGAATTGTAGTTCTGCAACAGCTGGAGGGCCACCAGTTTGAGACCCCTGGTGTAGAACCATCTCAAGGATGATCAGAAGAAATGGACAGCACCTGAGTGAAATATGAGTGTCACAGCAAAGGGTCTGAATACTTAGGACCATGTGATATTTCAGTTTTACTTTTTTAATAAATCTGCAAAAATGTCAACAATTCTAAGTTTTTTTTTTCAATATGGGGTGCTGTGTGTATATTAATGAGGAAAAAAATGAACTTAAATGATTTTAGCAAATGGCTGCAATATAACAAAGGGTGAAAAATATAAGGGGGTCTAAATACTTTCCGTACCCAGTGTGTGTGTGTGTAATATATACAGTAATTATTATTATTTATTTTTTTTAAAGCATTCTTACTTTACAGCATTTCTTTACACCTGCCTAAAACCTTTGCACAGTACTGTGTGTGTGTATAATACAGGGTATAATATAATTCATATCTCACACAGGAAGCTGCAATTGAAAAAAAGAGATGTTGCCCGTCTGGCTGTACATTTTGGCAGGGCTGTAAGTTAATGCTCTTTCCCTGTTTGTAATCCTAACTACTGTACATTTAACCGGAGTTCCACTTTAAAACATAAGCAGACAAGACATTCCGTATATACTCGAGTATAAGCCGACCCGAATATAAGCCGAGGCACCTAATTTTACCACAAAAAAATGGGAAAACGTATTGACTTGAATATAAGCCTAGGGTGTCCATGTGTGTGCCTCACTGTGTCCATGTGTGTGCCTCACTGTGTCCATGTGTGTGCCTCACTGTGTCCATGTGTGTGCCTCACTGTGTCCATGTGTGTGCCTCACTGAGTCACTGTGTCCAATCTCCCTACCTGATCTCCTGCGCTGTGTGACTAGACTGACGTTTAACATGGGAGTCTATGGAAGGGGTACCCGGTTTGAAAAATCGGTGCTCCCCGGCCGTAGGTCTTCTGGACAACAAACTTTACACACTTGTAGATGAAGAGTGGGGCTACATGTGTGCTAAGTTTGGCCGGAAAAGGGGGATGAAGATGGACACAGACTCGAGTATAAGCCGAGGGGGGCATTTTCAGCACAAAAAAAAGTGCTGAAAAACTTGGCTAATACTCGAGTATATACAGTAATTGGTGAGATAATTTCAGAGCTATTGCAGGCTTTTAAATGGTGTGGGAAAGGTATTCTACTGCAAAAAATGGACAACCTTTAGTAACTGCCATCCACAAACCTAAACAAGGATAAACGGATATTTAGTTACCCTATTTTTCTGAATGTTGTCTTTTGACTGGAGTTCTCTTTACCAGTGACATTATTCCCTAATCATGCTTGGTCTTGGACTCACTAAATATTAACTGATGCAAATATTTTCATTGTCTGTATAACTTGCATGGAACCAACTCTAATATGAATAGCCCATTCATCTGCACATTTATTGTCATTGGTGATTTCCTTCCCTAATTTATCCTTTCATAACCAACACTTGGAACCATTTGTGAAGTCTGGAATTCCAGGATTTGATTCATTAGAAGCTGGCTCTCTCAATTATTTTCTTCCATTAATCCCAGCAAGCAAGCAGCTTTGCTCTGATCTGATGGTGTTTCTACTTTTTTACTGCCTTGTTGCTGTTTTGATACTAGGAATTCAAACCTGCAGAGATTATTACAAGTGTATCTAAATCTAAAGACAAACATGTATTTCTGCATTTTATTAGTACTTGGGTTTTAGCCACATTTTGTTTTCTTTTAGGCTTTTTTTTAGGGCTGTTACTGATTAAAATTTTCGTGTTCGATTAATCGATTTTTTTTAATCGATTAATCGACTAATTTAGATTAATTATAACGCACATAGATATCCAACTACTTTTAGCTGATCTCCTTGCAGGTGGATTCCCAGTGCAGCTACCAACCACTGGAAAAATCGATAGCAGGATACAAAAAAACACACAAAGGCAGCGCTCGATGGGAATAGCATTAAAACTTTTATAGTCTTCAAGTAGGTAACAAAATAAATATTGCACTGGAGATAAAATCTATGGTAGCAAAAGCAGTCATAAAAACATGTATCTAAGTATGATACTGGTATAAAAATGTGTACAACGATACCACTGCTGAATCCAGATGAGAAGGGGCTAACATCAGTCCGTCGGCATGTAGATGTCCTGTGAAGGGAACTATCACAACTCCCAGTGGATGGCTGTAGAATCCCAGGTTGATAGAGGGAAGTGATAGAGGGAAATGTAACAGCCCTTGCGTGTGGCAGATAGTAAGGTCCTGCCGGCATGCAGATATGAAGGCACAGCAAAGGAGCCATTCAGATGGACACGGGAAGCCCAAAGAATTTTGATCGAATTTTGATCGATCAAAAGAATTTTGATCGATCAAAGCAATTAATTGATTAATCGAGGAATTAATAGTTAATTTCCACAGCCCTACTTTTTTTCTTTATTTTCATCTGGTAGTCCTGCCAGTAACCCTCGTCCTGCCTTATAATGACAATGCTCACTAATGCACTGTATCTACGGAGAAGCAGTGTTTTCACCCTAGGTTGCTTGCTCCTGATTTGATAAGACTTGGTGAAATAAAAGCACCTATTGAGCAGAAATAATACATTTTCTTTGACTGGTATATTTAACTGACCAAATGAAAGCAAATAAGAGATTCATTGGTTACATACATATTAAAGGATAAGTTCACCTTTTTTAAAAAAAAAAACATATTTTATTTTTTTGCAGGTAAAAAAAATATGCATTTTTTTTTTGTAGGAGCCTTGAAAGCATTGCACCAGCAATCAGCAGGTCATGGTTGCGATGCAGGGCTCCTGTAGACTGTCAGTGTAAGCAGTGTACGATCAGGCAGTTACACAATGACAGAAGGAATCAGTGAGTACTACTAGAGAGCTCAACAGCACTCTGGTAGTTCATTGAGAACTACAAGCCGTCAGCCGCATAGGCTGTTGGTAGTTGTAGTTCATTCATTCACAGATCTCTGTGAATGAATGACGCAGACATGTGGTAGTGTGTTCACCTACGACAACCATGTGTGAAGAAAACCACCAGTGGCCATATCAAAAAGGTCACTGTCCTGATTGCAGATGCATGGAGAACAGAATTCAGGTGTAGATCTGTCCTGTACAGCTATCCACAGAGGCGATGAATGAGCCTACTCCATTGTTACGTACTTGCCTTTCTAGCCATGTCCTATGTATTTGGGCTACTTTGGCCCTATACTCCTGACACCAACGGCTACCATTGGGGATATTCAGTTCATCACTGTAGAATGCTACAGCACCGTTTTTAAATGTGTTTTTTTTTTAACTCTTTGTATAAATTGATATAAATAAAATTAGTTTTCCACCAGTGGTGCCTATAAAGTAAATTTTTCCATTTCCAACTTCTATTCATCTATGATTGGGACGTGGCACTGTACTACTGTATGCACTCACAGTACCATCCTGTGATGGTGTATGTAGCTTTTTGATTCAGGCGATGAACATCACCACATTCAATATCCAATCTGGACACATTGAATCCTCAGCAGGCACCCCTGGCTGATTAATCTATAGGGGAAAAAAACAGAACAGTTCCTGTTGTGAAGTTGTTTCCTGGAGATGAAGCCAGTATCTGTCTGTTAATTAGCAGTCCTAGCTAAAATAATGCTAGAAAGATAAGCATTGGATAACAGTGTACAAAACGGGCCATAAGCCTTTGCTGTTATGAAATTGTCTGTTCGCAGATTTGTGTTTTTAATTGTATGTCAGTTTCAAAATTTGTATTTTGGATTATGGGAAATGCATGGTAGTGGTATGCAGAGGTTTTGGAAACACTAATTCTGAGAAATGGTGGGGGCAGCTTGAGGCCAAAATGGGTTTTAAACTTTCAATAAGAATAAAGGAAACTTCTTTCATAAACAAGTTCTTTGGTTAGCTGCTAGGTACACATTCTGCAAGGTGCTAGACAAGTCAAAACTGATTAGCCCTTTTTTAGTCAAACAAATGTGTACAGAATGAATGCTCCAGCTTCAAGTTTGTTTCTGAATCTGAGTCTCTTGAAAGCTAACAACATATTCAAACTCCCATCTTATAGACTGGACATCACAACTTCTTTTATTCTAGCCAGCTTCCAATATACTGGGATTGCAGGATTAATTCGGAGCTGGTCAACTTTTCTGGGTACTGACGTAGTCTCTCCATACTAAGATCACAGCTTTTGCTGTATTAAAGGAAGGTTAAGAAAGTGCAGGGGCAAGAAGTCACAATTACTCTTTTTAATACTTTTATGTTCATTAGGGAGGCTGCAACAGAGAGGCTCTGTGGAAGCTGTGAACTTCAGAAGCAGGATCACCTGGCTAAAGCCCCAGTAGATAGAAGTCAAAAATATGTTTTTAATTAACCAGCCATACATGGCTGAGCCTTCATCAGAGGCGTAACTAGAACCTTCAGGGTCTGGGTGCAAGAAACCATGAAGGGCCCCCCTTCCACTCGAGCCCCGGGCTTCCAGTTCTGGGTAGGGCATCCATGGCCATCCTCCCAAAGCCCTGCCTTCCGCATGGCACGTGCATCCAACGCTCTCTGTGACTTCTGTGTCCTTAGGACACAGCTGATCATGGTAAAGGGACAATCACAGTGGCCCTTTACCATGTAGCTGATCACATGTAAACAGACTTGGTGGTTATCAGCAATCCTTTCCTCCCACGCTGTGTCTGTGGGAGGAAAGGAAAGCCGTTAATCGACAAGACTGTCAGCACACTGTTTAAACTAATAATCAGGGCACTGATTATTAGTGCCGCCTATCAATGCCACCTATCGGTGCTGATCAATGCTTCCTATCGGTGCCCATCAATGCCACCTGTCAGCGCCCATCAGTTCTGCCTATCAATGTAGCCTATCAGTGCTCATCAGTGCCACCTATCAATCCTCATCCATGCCAACTATCAGTGCTGCTTATCAGTGCCTCCTGAGCAGGACTCTATGTATTCTTGAGGGTTTGTTGGTAGCATAATCTAAAGACAAAGATCAGCCAGTCTAAACTGTGTTCCTGCCTCTCACAATCAAGTTCCTAGGCCTTGCACGGTGTGTTTAGGAAACCTGGACTGACATCCTAAATGGGAAAGGTAGGTATTTCAGTCCTCCCATCCCCAAACTCCTCACCTGGCCGAGTGGTTAGCAGATAAAAGCAGCCCCAGCTCGATTAATCCAAGCCATACCCCAACATGGGGGTGGGGCGAAACATGTTGGGGGCATGGCTTTGATGAATCAAGCTGAGGCTGCTTTTACCTGCTAACTACTCGGGCCAGGCAAGGTGTGAGGTGGATCTGCCATCTCTCCCTACTTCTACAGCGAGCTTTGGGTCTGGACAAACCTTTGCCCAGCCTGCACCCTTGCTAGTCAGCGGCATCCAATTCATTGGACCTTGTTAGCCTGAGTGGGTGCGACTAAGAATTTATTGTGGGTCACTCCCAGCCCCACACACACAGATTTAGGTCAGCCATAGACAACATTTTTCTTTCCTGCAGCCAGTGTTGATGGGGGAATCCCTCCCGCAGAGCCATTGTGTTCTTTCGGTGGGGGGGAAGGGGGGGTTGGCCGTTCAGGGGAAGCCGTTTCCACCGGGAGACCACAGTGATTATTGCTAGCGGCTGTAGAAGCCGCTAGTGATAATTGTATGTAAAATCTGACAGGATCGATTGATCAGTCAACTTTGGTACAGTCAGCCTTGCCCGTGCATGGTTCGAATCACGGTTCCAACCATCTATGGCCGGCTTTATATATTGTACATTGCTAGTTCAAGTATATTAGCAAATATTTTCCAGTGATTAAATTGTTCTTGGTTGTCCAGCCCTACTGACATCTAATGGGTCCGTTAGTAGGGTCAGTGACCTAAGTTCAATCATTAGTGCAGCAAAGGCCTTTCTTTTGCTCTACTTTCCGATCATACTTCCAGTTTCTTTGTTTGTTTTAAGTATATTTAATTAATTCTGATTTGTGTTATTTTAATATTATTTACAAAGCAGCCCCCAACTGGTTTAGCAGCATGCCCACTGATATAATGAAAGTTTCTCAGTAAGAAAATATTGGTATGTGATGAGAAACACTAATACTGTGTATTTATCCATGCCGACAAGGCTGTCTATGCTAATATTTGAGTATAGGTCAACTTTCACAGCTGGTCATTTGGGATCCCTTATTGTCATATTTTACTACTTCCTTCCCTGTCTTTCTTCCCTGTTTTTCTTTCGTTATGCTCTGCATTCTTCAGCCCTTATTTCTTACTTGCATATCATTCTCTCTTTATATCTGCTCTATCCCCAGATCTGTTGGTCTTTTTATTGTAGTATGTAACCCTTTGAAGTAAACCTATCACAAGAACATATTAGGGCTTTAAATAATAAAATGCTGTTTCACTGACAGTCAGACAATTCATAACAAGAGAGGCCAGTGATGGCAGCCATCATATGTCTTTTGAGGCTGGTCCCTAAGTTCATCTTTGGAACACGTTGCATGTTCCATCTGTATTTAGGGTGGAATATGTAACATGTTTCAGCTCCTGCCTCCTCTGATACACCCCCTCCTCCCCCCCCATCAGTACTCTCAGCCAATGACAAAGGGGTTAGTCCATGCTAGGTTAGTTCCGCAAACTCCCCTGCTGAGCTGTTGTGTTCTGACAGGGGGATGGCCAAAACACCCTGATAGGCGCTCTTTGCCATTGGCTGAGAGTGCTGATCGGGAATCGGTCGACTGCTGGTTTTCAAGCATGCATGTCGGATGGGCTGAATGTCCGCAGGTTTTTTTTTTTTTTACCGGCAAATGTCTCCTAACATTCTGCCCATATGTACGAGGCTTAAGACTGGGAAAGAGAGGGGCAGCATTATTGGGTATGCTGCATGCAAATGTGTTGCATACCTGAAAAAAGAATGAGATGACAAAATGTGCTTAAAATGGAAATAAACCAAAAAGCAAAAATGTAAAATATTACAACTTACCAATCATTCGAGATGTGGTGGCTGCATTAGTTTTATTTTTTTAGGGTTTTTTTTCTTTTATTTCCAGCTAGTAACACACTTCCTGACTTAGGGTGTGTTAGTAGTAAATCAGATCCCTTTAGGCCCCTTTCACACGGGACGGATCCGTGAAGATCCACCCTGTGAACCTCCGCTTGCTCAGCGGGGATCGCTCCGTTGATTCCCGCTGAGCCGGCGGATGACAGGGCGGTCCCCGCACACTGTGCAGGGGACCGCCCTGTCAGATCTCCGCTCTCCCCTATGGGGGGATCGGATGAACACGGACCGTCTGTCCGTGTTCATCCGCTCTGCAGACGGAACGAAAAATAGGATTTTCCTCTGTCTGCAGAATCAGAGGATTGCGGACACGGAGGAGATCGGGTGTCAGCGGATGTTCATCGCTGACACCCGCGATCTCATAGGGACCAATGTATGTCCCTTTTTCATCTGTAAACGGATGGATGAAAAAGCGGACATATGGTGTCCGCATGTGTGAAAGGGGCCTTATACATATTTCATATTTGTATCTAGGCATTTGCCCCGCATTCAGCTTTAGGTTGTTATAATAGTGCATCCTTAACCTCTCTGGGATTAGCATGTTGCTATTCACTTATATCCTCTTGCTGTCAGAGCAGAAACTGCAGCTTGGTGGCCAGGTGTAAGGACCCCAAGATCTATTTCAGCTCAAAGATCTTAGACCTAACTCTTTAACAGCTTCTGCACCGCCCACCGTACATATACTGCGGCAGGGCGGCCTGGCTGCGCAAAATCACGTACCTGTACGTGATTTTGTGCACGTGGTGTAGTGAGTGCGCGAATGCCGCCGAAGCGCTGCTCCAGCTGTGATTGGACACATATTTATGTAGGATGTTATATTATATACAGTATGTGTCTACATACACACAAACATACAGTACCATATGGACCAAGCCAGAATTTGTCAATATGGTACTGTGTGTATTGTGAGGGGGTTAACTCGGTAGCGGGTGTGTGTGACCCCCTGGTTGGGCTCCCCACACAAAAACAGGGCCAGCAGACGGAGGTTGTGGTTTTCAAAATCAAAAGGTGCGGTTTATTTCTCTATGTACAGTGACAAAAACACAGCAAAGCCAAAAAGAAACAAACAAAATAAATCCTGGTCAGTTTGACCTCTGACTAAACATGCAGGTTTCCTAAACTAACAACTGGGATCAGCCTGGTGCTGTCCTAGTCCCTAAGTCCCTGGTTTAGTAAAAGTCCAAACAAATAGCCACACAGGCTTTGCCTCACCGCACAGGGGTTCACTCTCCCTAGACAGTCCACACAGGTCTGGTTCCAGGCATGAGCTAACATCTAATGAATCTGGGAGTTTTTTATAGAGGCCTAAATGAGCTGACAAGCTTCAGCTGGCCTCATCAACTCTGTCTGCACGACGCCCCACACTCTCCCTAGAGGTAAGAGTCATCCATGAGCCTACTAGCCTCAGCTGGGCTTATACAACTCTCCACCCTAGTTGTATAAGTCAGCATAAAGCCTGAATCTGGGAGAAATATATCTACCCCCCTGGATGCAACCAGGTGACTTTACCTTCCTGCTGTCACATACCCCCCCCTCTTGTTTTAACCTTGGGGTTGGAACACCAGCAATCAGGCATTCATGTACTCGAGACAAAGCATCCACATTCCCCATTTGAACGCCAGGGCGATGCTTTACTGTGAAGTTGAATTCCTGTAGGGCCAGGAACCACCTATTCACTCTTCTATTTGTCTCCTTGTTTTGAGCCATCCACTTTAACGGAGCGTGATCCGTAACCATGTCAAAGTGCCTACCTAGCAGATAGTACCGAAGGGAATCTAGAGCCCACTTCACCGCTAAACACTCCTTTTCAACCGTGGCGTAATTTACCTCATGGGACTTCAACTTCCTGCTGAGGTAAATGACTGGGTGCTCTTCCCCGTTCCAGACCTGGGACAATACTGCTCCTAACCCCACATCTGACGCATCACTTTGTACGACAAAGTCTTTAGAGAAGTCGGGTGAGTACAACACTGGCTGGCTACATAAGGCTTGTTTCAAGAATTGGAATGCTGCCTCAGCCTCGGGGGTCCATTTAATCATGACCGACCCTTTCCCTTTCGTCAGGTTGGTTAGGGGCACAGCCTTAGAAGCAAAGTGGGGAATGAAGCGCCGATAATAACCCGCGATTCCCAGAAAGGCCCGTACCTGCTTCTTGCTGTTGGGACGTGGCCAACTCTGGATGGCCTCGACTTTGTTGAGTTGGGGTTTTATCACTCCCCTGCCAATGGTGTACCCAAGATATTTGGCCTCCTCCTGCCCAATGGTACACTTCTTGGGGTTAGCCGTAAACCCCGCTTCCCGGATAGAGTCTAGGACTGCTTGCACTTTTGGCAGATGTGAGGCCCAGTCTGTGCTATGGACAATTACGTCATCCAGGTAAGCCGCAGCATACTTCCGATGGGGCCTCAGTATCTGGTCCATTTTCCGCTGGAATGTGGCCGGCGCATTCTGTAACCCGAACGGCATTCTCTTATATTGGAACGCCCCGTCTGGGGTTACAAATGCGGTTTTCTCTTTGGCCGACTTGGCCAGGGGAATTTGCCAATACCCTTTTGTGAGGTCAAGAGTCGTCATGTATCGGGCTGTTCCCAGCCGGTCGATCAACTCATCTATACGTGGCATGGGGTAGGTGTCAAATTTTGTAACTTTGTTCAACTGACGAAAATCGTTACAAAATCGCCAGCTCCCATCCGGTTTAGGCACCAACACAATGGGACTAGACCAATCACTTTGGGACTCCTCTATCACCCCTAAGTTCAGCATTTTCTGTACTTCCTCCCGTATTGCCTCCCGTCGGGCCTCTGGGATCCGATAGGGTTTTAACTTCACCCTTTCACCGGGCGGGGTAATAATATCATGCTCTACCCCAGATGTTTGTCCCGGCAGCTCAGAGAACACCTCCTTGTTGCGAAGCACAAACTCCTTAACCTCCTGTTGTTGGGGTTGTGACAAGGTGGCTGCTATTCCAACCTCCGGAATCACGCAACCAGTTTGAGCTGGTGACCAAGTTTCTGCGACTAGGGACTCTCTATCCCTCCAGGCTTTCAACAGATTAACGTGATATATCTGTTCGGGCTTTCGCCTTCCTGGTTGTCTGACCTTGTAATTCACTTCGCTCACTTTTTCCATTATCTCGTAGGGGCCTTGCCATTTGGCAAGGAATTTACTTTCAACCGTAGGGACAAGTACCAATATCCTATCCCCCGGGGAAAAGGTACGGGTCTTTGCTCCACGGTTGTACACTCTCTGCTGTGCCAACTGCGCTTGGGCCAAATGTTCCTTCACGATGGGCATTACCTGTGCAATTCGATCTTGCATCAGGGCGACATGCTCAATCACACTCCTGTGGGGAGAACTCTCACTTTCCCAAGTTTCCTTGGCAATATCCAACAGCCCTCTTGGGTGTCTCCCATACAGTAACTCAAAGGGGGAGAATCCCGTAGAGGATTGGGGCACCTCCCTAATAGCAAACATCAAATAAGGAAGTAGACAGTCCCAATCCTTTCCATCTCTATCCACCACTTTCTTCAACATTTGTTTTAGGGTTTTGTTGAATCTTTCAACCAGCCCATCGGTTTGGGGGTGATACACAGATGTACGCAATTGCGTCACTTTGAACAATTTACACAGCTCTTTCATAACCCGGGACATAAAGGGTGTACCTTGGTCCGTAAGCAGTTCTTTACAAATACCCACCCGGCTAAAAACAAGAGATAGCTCTTTGGCTATGGTTTTGGCCGAGGTATTTCTGAGAGGGATCGCTTCTGGATAACGGGTGGCATAGTCCATTATAACCAATATGTACTGGTGCCCCCTAGCGGACTTGATTATAGGACCTACCAAATCCATTGCGATTCTCTCAAACGGGACCTCAATGATGGGTAGAGGGACCAGCGGGCTACGGAAATGTGGCATCGGGGCCGACCTCTGACACACAGGGCAGGAGGAACAATAATTTTCTATGTCCTTCATCACCCCAGGCCAATAGAATCTCTGTAATACCCTCTCTCGGGTTTTCTCTGTCCCCAGATGACCTCCAAGAATGTGCCCATGGGCCAACTCCAACACCAACTTCCTGTAAGGTTTGGGCACCACCAGCTGCTCAACGGTTTCTTCTGCCCTTTTTGCCACCCGATACAGTAGGTCCTTCTCTACGCTGAAGTATGGGTAAGTGCAGGTAATATCTGGGTTCACTAACTCGCCATCTATTTCCACTACGTTTTCCCGTGCCTTTATTAGGGCGGGGTCTTTTAACTGTTCTGTGGCAAAATTTTCCCTGTGAACCTCCAGATCAGAAAACTCCACAGACGGTAGGTTTTCGTCTGAGGAGGTGGGCTCCTCTCCAGTTTCTTGAGTCTCCCCTGCCAATACTGACAAGGGAAATTCTGGAGAGTCCTCCCCACTCTCAGAGGAGTTCTGGCTATCACATTCCTGGTACATAGGGGCACCAGTGGGGGGCTCAGGATCATCCCACAGTTCCCAGAACTTCGGAAAATCCCTTCCCACAATGGCATCATGCGGTAATTGAGATACTAACCCCACTGGATGAGAGAGGGTACCTTTGGGGGTCTCGAAACACACTGTAGTCACTGGATACTCTCGGGTGTCCCCATGCACACAAATAACAGCTACCTTGCTATTCCCAGAGACCTCTGTTTTAACTAATTCAGCCTTTATCAGGGTCACAAGGCTACCTGAATCCAGCAATACCACAACATTTCTACCATTAATACACATTTTGCATAAATGTTTCTCAGTTCCCCGAATGGCAGTGCATGCGACTGTCGCACACAGCGACTGACGTCTGTCCATCAGAAAGTCACATTGCATGGGTTCCTCCACAACCGGGCAATTTGCTGCAATATGTCCCGCTTGCCGGCAGCGGTAGCAAACGATCCTTCTTGCGGCCTCTTGAGCCGCTGATTTCCCAGGCTGTTCTCGCCAAACTTGGGGTAGAGCTCCCACCCTCTCACTCTCTCCACCCTCACCCCTTGGAATCCTCTTATCCGCCCCTGGGGATGGTCTGGTCTTAGGGTGGAAAGTCCGAGAGTCTCTGGAAGAGGCTGTCAGGTTCTCTGTAGCCAAGTATCTCTCTACACGATCCACAAGTTTACCGGCCGTTTCTGGGTCTCCATGGCTTACCCACTTTTGAATGGCGGTAGGAAGAGCTCTCAAGAAACGATCCATCACAACACGTTCCACAATCTCCGGTGCGGACAAAGTCTCTGGCTGTAGCCACTTCCTGCTCAGGTGAATGAGATCATACATTTGAGACCTGGGGGGTTTTCCAAGCTGGAAAGTCCAGTTATGCACACGCTGAGCCCGGACAGCCAGGGTGACACCCAGCCTTGCCAATATTTCAGCTTTTAGCATCACATAGTCTTTTGCTTGGTCAGGCTCTAGGTCATAGTAAGCCTTCTGCGATTCACCAGTTAACAGAGGAGCCACCAGTCCAGCCCACTGCTCCTCAGGCCACTTTTCTCTTTCAGCAGTCCTTTCAAATGTGGTCAAAAATACCTCTGGATCATCCTCTCCAGTCATTTTTGTCAATAAACGACTCACCCCAAAGGACGCGGTATTAGTGGGACGGCTTTCCTCACTGGTCTGCGGACGTTGCTGCATTACTGCTTCCATTTGTTGTAGTCTCTGCTCTTGCTTCTGTAACAGGTCTATGAAGCGGGCCTCAGATTGCTGCTGGGCTTGTTGATGAGCTTGCTGCTGGGCTGCAAGGCTCCTTTGCAAACCTGCATTTGTCTGCTGTTGATTGGCATTTGCTAGAGCCAGCTGTTTCAGTATCTCCTCCATGCTGGCTTAAAAAAAACTGCCACTGGTTCTCCACCAACTGTGAGGGGGTTAACTCGGTAGCGGGTGTGTGTGACCCCCTGGTTGGGCTCCCCACACAAAAACAGGGCCAGCAGACGGAGGTTGTGGTTTTCAAAATCAAAAGGTGCGGTTTATTTCTCTATGTACAGTGACAAAAACACAGCAAAGCCAAAAAGAAACAAACAAAATAAATCCTGGTCAGTTTGACCTCTGACTAAACATGCAGGTTTCCTAAACTAACAACTGGGATCAGCCTGGTGCTGTCCTAGTCCCTAAGTCCCTGGTTTAGTAAAAGTCCAAACAAATAGCCACACAGGCTTTGCCTCACCGCACAGGGGTTCACTCTCCCTAGACAGTCCACACAGGTCTGGTTCCAGGCATGAGCTAACATCTAATGAATCTGGGAGTTTTTTATAGAGGCCTAAATGAGCTGACAAGCTTCAGCTGGCCTCATCAACTCTGTCTGCACGACGCCCCACACTCTCCCTAGAGGTAAGAGTCATCCATGAGCCTACTAGCCTCAGCTGGGCTTATACAACTCTCCACCCTAGTTGTATAAGTCAGCATAAAGCCTGAATCTGGGAGAAATATATCTACCCCCCTGGATGCAACCAGGTGACTTTACCTTCCTGCTGTCACAGTATGTATACACATATATAATAATATAATATCCTACATAAATTGGCCAACATATAACAACAAGCGGGAGCCAATTAGCGGGTCCAGCGGTACACCGCTGATCTGTCGTCAAGCTGAAACACGATCTCTGTGTCCCCCCCCGAACAGTTAGAAAGCACCTCCCTAGGACACACTTAACCCCTTGATTGCCCCTGGTGTTAACTCCTTCCCTGCCAGTGTCATTTATACAGGGATCAGTGCATATTTTTGCACTGATCACTGTGTTGGTGTCACTGGTCCCCAAAAAGTGTCACTTGGGGTCAGATCTGTCTGCAACCATGTTGTAGTCTTGCTAAAAATCGCTGCCATACTAGTAAAAAAATAAAAACGTCATAAATCGAACCCATAGTTTGTAGACACTTTTGCACAAACCAATCAATAAATGCTTTACCAAAAATATGTAGCAGACAACATATTGGCCTAAACTGATGAAGAAATTCATTTTTTTTTTTCTTGGGAATGTTTTATAGCATAAAGTAAGGAATATTTTTTTTTTATTCAAAATTGCTGCTCTTTTTTTGTTTATAGCGCAAAAAATAAAAACCGCAGAAAATACCACCAAAAGGAATCAGTTTTATTTGGGTAGAGCGTCACAATTTTCAGTTGAAGCAACGCAGCGCTGTATCACAAAACATGGCCTGGTCAGGGAGTGGGTAAAACCTTCCGGGGCGGAAGTGGTTAATTAAAGGCATTAAAAAAATAAAAATAATAAACGTGATACTTGCTTGCTCTGTGCAGCGGTTTTGCACAGAGCAGCCCAGATCCTCTTCTTCCCGGGTCCCCCAATGGTGCTCCTGGTCCCTCCCTCCTGCCAAGTGCCCCTAGAGCAAACCGCATTCCAATGGGGACACCTAGGGAGGCTCACTCCTGCGTCGTTGCTCTGCATGTCCATTCACACACAGAGCCGAGACTCGGCCCCTCCCCCTCTTTCTTCATAGGCTCACTGGCTGTGATCGACCACAGCAGGAGCCAATGGCTCCTGTTGCTGTCTCAGTCAATGGGGAGAGAGAGTCCCCGGAAAGCTGAGGCTCTCGTGCACATCGATGGATCATGATGGGGCTCAGGTAAGTATTAGGGGGGGCTGCTCTACAGAGGTTTTTTACCTTCATGCAGAAAATGCATGAAGGTAAAAAAAAAAACTGAGCCTTTAGAACAATTTTAATCTTAATTCTCAAAGCTAACACACTTACCTTAAATGTAACTGTTTCGGAAAGCGTAAGTTCTGTTTTAATGTTTTTTCGTGTAATTCTGAGAACACATCTGTTTCATAATGTTTTTTGGGTATCGGAACTTAGATAGGAGAAAGGGCAGTCTTCCAGCCTGCACAAGTAAATACAGTCTGGCTGCCTTGTGATCAGTTCAATCCCATGATAACTTTTAGAGTGAATTTCCAAATTACAATTTGAAGGGGTTAACAGCTCAGTCTTCCAGCATAAAAGACGGGGAAAATGTGGGACTTTCCCTCTTACATAAAAACGTAAAATTTGCTCCAGTTTTATTTGGGAACAAACAGTTCTTGGTTTAAGCAATTATAGCATTTTCTTTAGCTACTGTTGTATTGTTACTAATGTCTTTTAATTTGGGAGCATTTCTCTGAGTTATATGCAATATGTTACTGCTAGATAGATAGGGTTTTGTGAATTTTCATTAACTATACATGCTTTTCTGTACACAGTACAATTCTTCCAAACTTTGAACAGACATTCAGTGGAAGGAATGTTGAATTTTACAGTATTTTAAAATAGATATAATTTAAGCACACCCCATGCTGCCTCAGAGAGATTGATTTATGTCTTGATTAGAGAATTATAAAATATATAGATTTGACCTGATCCATGATATTTGTTTGATAATCCTTGTTTTACTTTTATTTTCTGTTCGGTTCCTATGGTATGTTTTACGTTTTCAAGTACCTTTGTACTGATCTGGACTGACTGACCTATTCTGATGTTTTATGTAATAACATGACTCATAAGCATACATTTTATACTTATGCGTGTTGTGTAGACACATGGTCTGTTTCTCCACTGGATTGTGCGAGTGTAAGACCCCTTTCACACTGAAGGCACTTTACAGATGTTTTAGCGCTAAAAATAGCGCCTGTAAACTGCCTCTCATGTCTCCTCAGTGTGAAAGCCCGAGTGCTTTCACACTGAGGCGGTGCACTTGCAGGACAGGAAATAAAGTGCTGCAAGCAGCGTCTTTGGGGCGGTGCAGGAGCGGTGTATATACTGCTCCTAAACCACCCCTGCCATTGAAATCAAGCCGAAGGGCCTGCAAAGCCCTTCGGCAGCGGTGCTTTTTAGATGCTTTTAATCCCTTCTTTGGGGTTAAAAGCACCCTGCTCCCGCCCGCACAGCGCCAGTAAAGTGCTGCTAAAATGAGTGGCACTTTACCCCTAGTGCGTGGCAGTCTTTAGTGTGAAAGTAGTCTAAAGCATGTCAGTCCTCTGTATGTTTTCCTTGTTGAAAACCAATAAAACCCTAATGTTTATAAAATAAATAATTGATTTGACCTGTAAGGCCCCATGCACACGAGACGCGGTTATTTGCTGTTAAGCGCGCATTCAGAGGCAGTTGGACGCTTTTTTCAACTGCCCCTGAACCCATTCAATGTTATCCTATGTGTCCATGCACAGACTCTCGTTTTTTGGCGTTTACAAGCAGTTGCGTTTAACCTCGTTTTTCCAGAAGCAAAAAAATGGGTTCAGACGCAAAAGCTTTCCACGTTTCAGACGCTAAACGCCGCTTAACGCGGTACCGGCGTTTTGCCGCGTTTGCGTTTTTTATAAGCGTTTTTAAAGGTGACCTATTTTTTAACATTAGAAATCTCAAAAATTATGGCAAGTGATGAAAAACTATTAAAAAATGTAAAAGAAAACTGTAATTGCTTGCATTGCATTGTGGACAATCCACAACTTGTGGCAGGTAACATGGCAAGTGGACAATCCACAGCTTGTGGCAGGTAACGTGGCAAGTGGACAATCAACAACTTGTGTCAGTTGACGTGGCCAGGTGACGTGGCAGGTGACGTGGCAAGTGGACAATCCACAACTTGTGGCAGGTGACGTGGCAAGTGGACAATTCACAACTTGTGGCCAGGTGACGTGGCAGGTAATGTGGCCAGGTGACGTGGCAAGTGGACAATCCACAACTTGTGGCCAGGTGACGTGGCAGGTAATGTGGCCAGGTGACGTGGCAAGTGGACAATCCACAACTTGTGGCCAGGTGACGTGGCACGTGATGTGGCCAGGTGACGTGGCACGTGGACAATCCACAACTTGTGGCCAGGTGACGTGGCAGGTAATGTGGCCAGGTGACGTGGCAAGTGGACAATCCACAACTTGTGGCCAGGTGACGTGGCACGTGGACAATCCACAACTTGTGGCAGGTGACGTGGCCAGGTGACGTGGCAAGTGGACAATTCACAACTTGTGGCAAGTGACGTGGCCAGGTGACGTGGCAGGTATTGTGGCCAGGTGACGTGGCAAGTGGACAATCCACAACTTGTGGCCAGGTGACGTGGCACGTGATGTGGCCAGGTGACGTGGCAGGTATTGTGGCCAGGTGACGTGGCAAGTGGACAATCCACAACTTGTGGCCAGGTGACGTGGCACGTGATGTGGCCAGGTGACGTGGCAAGTGGACAATCCACAACTTGTGGCCAGGTGACGTGGCACGTGATGTGGCCAGGTGACATGGCAAGTGGACAATCCACAACTTGTGGCAGGTAACGTGGCCAGGTGACGTGGCAGGTGGACAATCCACAACTTGTGGCAGATGATGTGGCAAGTGATACGCTAAATACAAGTACACTGCTGCTCTCTCAGCTGCTGCTACTCACTCTGGTCTCACAAACTGGCTGAAATGGTTAAAATGTACTGTTTTTTGAGCTTAGGGAGGGTCTATGATGAAACGCTTATAAACGCAAATGCGGTAAAACACCGCTAGACACGGACGCAAACACGGCAGAACGTGCGTTTTTAAACGCTGGTTTCAGCGTTTAAAAACGTGTGTTAAGCAGAGTTTGCACCTGCGTCTCGTGTGCATGGGGAGTAAAAGCAAATACAGTGGAACCTCGGATTACGAGCATAATCCGTTCCAGGAGAATGCTCGTAATCCAAAGTACTCGCATATCAAAGCGAGTTTCCCCCTTGAAGTCAATGGAAACTAAAATAATTTGTTTCCGCATTGACTTCAATGGCATGCAATGCCGCATGGGGCCAGAGGCGGGGGGCGCCGGCGAGCCTCGGAAACGGCGGAAAAGGCCCGAGGACACCTCGTCTGACCTTGACAAACCTCGGAAAGACTTTGTTCCCGAGGTTTGTCGAGGTCAGCCGTGCTGTCCTCTGGCCTTTCTGTGCATTTCCAAACGGCGCAGATCGGCGATGTTCGGCTCTGCTCGGCTCCGGCGCCCCCCCTCCTCCCCCGCCTCAGGCCAAACGTGCTACTGCACACCGCTTTGGCCTGAATCGTGCTCGTTTTGCGAGACAACACTCGCAAACCGAGTTACGATTTTTAAAAATACAGTGTTTGTGTTGCGAAACGCTCGTTAACCGCGTTACTCGCAATCCGAGGTTCCACTGTACTTTTTTTTATATATATAAAGTCATGGAAAGTACAAATATTAACGAGATACATATGGTTATGGCGTCAATACAATTTCTAGCTTAAAAAGGCTAACTGAGACCACTAAGACAATAATCCCAGTAGGGATGTC
Source organism: Rana muscosa (assembly GCA_029206835.1). Lineage (NCBI taxonomy): Eukaryota > Metazoa > Chordata > Amphibia > Anura > Ranidae > Rana > Rana muscosa. The sequence continues at coordinate 160,840,782 of CM055116.1, read as the reverse complement.
TAATAAAAGCTAATATTTCTTTTTCAGCCATACCTTTTATATTATATATTTACTTCTGATTATTAAAGTAGTACAACGGGGAGAGTAAAAAAAAAAAGTATGCATATGATGCAGTCTGTCGATATCAAACCGCAGTTTTGGTTTTCCTGAGTTTTTCTTGTGGCATAGTTTTATTACTTGTTGATCCTGACAGCAGATCTGTTATTTTTCCACTTCCTTTAACAGGCCTCATGACTGTGAGAGGGGTTGGAATAAACCATAAAGCACTGACTGGGGGTGCTTGCATATGTTTGGAAAAAAAATCAAAAATAAACCACAGTGGTGTAACTGCTTGAATCATGTAGCTAGAGATAGGCTTTAAAGTGGTGTTAAATCCAAAAACAATTTATTGAAGAAGAACCACAGGCAAACTTTTTTTTTTTTTTTTTGGATAGTCGGGAAAGGTTATAACCCCTGTCAGATTTTTTTTAATTTGCCATATGTGTCCCATTGCTGAGCTTTACCTTCCCTTCCTGTCCCATCGCCAAACAGGAAGTGAGAAGAAATCCCTACAAATTAAGGTAATTCCTTGGTGAACCCCTAGATCACCAGAACTAGTACCCCCATTGGAAGATTTCCCCTTCTATTACTTTTCTGGGGACAGCTCAAAATTTGGGATTTTCTTTTACTTTAATTTTCAATGATCATAGTAAACAGGACAAATGGAGAGGGAGAATCTCCTTAACGGGGGCACAGACAGCAATAAAGACTGTGTTCTAATCATTCTTCACTCTTATCGAAAACAAAAAAAAAAGTTTTGCCTTTTTAGTTCTACTTTAAATTGCATCTTACCAACTCTTAGATGTGGTGGCTGCATTAGTTTTCATTTTTTTAAGCTGTTCCATTATTTTCAGCTCGTGATCATACCAGTAAATCTGTTTTTTTTTTTTCAACTTAAACTTTAACAGACTAAGCTGTCCAGACAAAGTAACAGTTAAAGGGTTGAGACAAACCTTTTAGCACTGACAGAGTTGCTTACAATGGTCAGGTTTTATCCAATTATCTAATCCTATAACGCGTTTTGCTGGCCACAGATGGAGCGACTTTCTTCCTGCAGCAAAATAAATATGCTTGATTTCCCCATCAACACAGGATGTGTTGACGCTGGAATCCCTCCTGCTGAGCCATTGTGTTCTTCCAGCCGGGGAAGAACTTGATTATAGCCACTGGCTATAACAGCCACTTGCAATGATCACATGTAAAATCCGGCAGGCTGGTTGTACCCAAATTGATCGATCAATCAACCTGGGTACATTCACCCTGCCCATACGTGGTTCAGCAGGAATGGGCCGAGATTCTAACCTTCTGACCGGTTTTAGCTTGAGTTCAGCTTTCATTTGTTAAGCCCATCTAAATCTGCTAGACTGTCAGTGTTGGTGTCCAATGGTGTGTGCTTTCCTACATCATCTAGAACGCAGACACACCCTAAAGCTGGCCATACATTGATTGAGATGCGGTGGATCAGCGGGGACCGACCAAATTTTGATCCATGTATGGCCACTGTGGTTGAACCAAAGTCAATCTAGCAATCAACTGTTGAACTGGATGGACTTGTGTCTTTTTTCAACCTGACTAACTATGTAACTATGAACCGCCCTGTTGGAAAATTCCTGCTAAACCCGAAAAAGACCCAGGGAACTAGCCATTTCAGCCCCTTACTTCCAAACTTGTAGGTTTCCTTTTAGAGCCCTTTACGCTTATACAGGTCCTTCTCAAAAAATTTGCATATTGTGATAAAGTTCATTATTTTCTGTAATGTACTGATAAACATTAGACTTTCATATATTTTAGATTCATTACACACAACTGAAGTAGTTCAAGGCTTTTCTTGTTTTAATATTGATGATTTTGGCATACAGTTCATGACAACCCAAAAATCCTATCTCAAAAAATTAGCATATTTCATCCGACCAATAAAAGAAAAGTGTTTTTAATACAAAAAAAGTCAACCTTCAAATAATTATGTTCAGTTATGCACTCAATACTTGGTTGGGAATCCTTTTGCAGAAATGACTGCTTCAATGCGGCGTGGCATGGAGGCAACCAGCCTGTGGCACTGCTGAGGTGTTATGGAGGCCCAGGATGCTTCGATAGCGGCCTTAAGCTCATCCAGAGTGTTGGGTCTTGCGTCTCTCAACTTTCTCTTCCCAATATCCCACAGATTCTCTATGGGGTTCAGGTCAGGAGAGTTGGCAGGCCAATTGAGCACAGTAATACCATGGTCAGTAAACCATTTACCAGTGGTTTTGGCACTGTGAGCAGGTGCCAGGTCGTGCTGAAAAATGAAATCTTCATCTCCATAAAGCTTTTCAGCAGATGGAAGCATGAAGTGCTCCAAAATCTCCTGATAGCTAGCTGCATTGACCCTGCCCTTGATAAAACACAGTGGACCAACACCAGCAGCTGACATGGCACCCCAGACCATCACTGACTGTGGGTACTTGACACTGGACTTCAGGCATTTTGGCATTTCCCTCTCCCCAGTCTTCCTCCAGACTCTGGCACCTTGATTTCCGAATGACATGCAAAATTTGCTTTCATCCGAAAAAAGTACTTTGGACCACTGAGCAACAGTCCAGTGCTGCTTCTCTGTAGCCCAGGTCAGGCGCTTCTGCCGCTGTTTCTGGTTCAAAAGTGGCTTGACCTGGGGAATGCGGCACCTGTAGCCCATTTCCTGCACACGCCTGTTCACGGTGGCTCTGGATGTTTCTACTCCAGACTCAGTCCACTGCTTCCGCAGGTCCTCCAAGGTCTGGAATCGGTCCTTCTCCACAATCTTCTTCAGGGTCCGGTCACCTCTTCTCGTTGTGCAGCGTTTTCTGCCACACTTTTTCCTTCCCACAGACTTCCCACTGAGGTGCCTTGATACAGCACTCTGGGAACAGCCTATTCGTTCAGAAATTTCTTTCTGTGTCTTACCCTCTTGCTTGAGGGTGTCAATGATGGCCTTCTGGACAGCAGTCAGGTCGGCAGTCTTACCCATGATTGCGGTTTTGAGTAATGAACCAGGCTGGGAGTTTTTAAAAGCCTCAGGAATCTTTTGCAGGTGTTTAGAGTTAATTAGTTGATTCAGATGATTAGGTTAATAGCTCGTTTAGAGAACCTTTTCATGATATGCTAATTTTTTGAGATAGGATTTTTGGGTTGTCATGAGCTGTATGCCAAAATCATCAATATTAAAACAAGAAAAGCCTTGAACTACTTCAGTTGTGTGTAATGAATCTAAAATATATAAAAGTCTAATGTTTATCAGTACATTACAGAAAATAATGAACTTTATCACAATATGCTAATTTTTTTGAGAAGGACCTGTATATGCATATTAACTTGTCATGTTAAACTGTTGACATTGCCCCTCATAACTCGTACACACTCACTCAAAATATCAAAAAATCTTTCAATAATCAGATTGCTCTTGCATCTCCCAGCTCACCTTTTATCTGTGGGCATTTTTGATAGTTCCGTTCTTTGCTGTATGACGATCTAGAAATCATCTGTGACCTTTAGTTCACTCTACCTTCCTTTTGTACTTTATTTGTCCTTTCTAAGTTTTTTAAATTACTTGTAATTTCTGTTGTTTTGTTCTCATTATTTAGAGAGTAGCCTCCAGCTGGCTTGGCGGCATGCCCAGTCATATAATTTGAAGTTTCCCAGTAAGGGAAATATTGGTCCTCAATGAAAAACACATCTATCCTAGAGATAAAGTGTGCCTTGTCTATGCGCTTTAAAAGGGACCTGTAAGAACAGAATTATGGAAGCTCCTACGGCAGATTCTGAGGAGTTGCTGATCTGGAACAAGCAGAATGGGAGTCCAGGCATTATCAGGAGTAGAAATATTTTGACTAAAGATCATGTAACCTTGTCATAGCATGCCGCTTTTAGCTAACACAAGAAGCCACACTACTCAACAGTGTAGCACGCAGACTTCAAAATATGAATTTCATTTATTGATAGCTGTGCATGTTCCACACTGGATGCATCCACTAACAAATCTGAATGTTTCACAGAACAGTGTTATGACTTCATTGCCGTGACCAGTTGCAGAGATGTCAGTTTTAAGTTTTTGGTGATAAATAGATGTTTGTCATTTTGGCAGGGGGACGGGACACCATCTCACTACATGATTCATCAATAACAAACCCACAGCATCCAAAGTCACCAATGATCACGTTTACTGAGGTGCCTTGTCACAAACCTCTGACCTATGAAGGTAAGGCTGAAACCCTAAATCATGCACTGAGCCATTTATTATAGTTGTCCTCTTGGGGTGCACCTGTCATCTTCAAATGTTTTTCAGGGATCATGTTCATCCTTGCACGATTATACAACACACATACGTTTATGTATGTTACCTATTGGGATTTAAAAAGGATGCATTGTGAAAGAATGTGTGGTCCTTTTACACAGCAGCTGTGTGCTAGGATGCTGACTTCGTTGGCCCAGGGCCTAACTTCTTAGTGTTGCTACTGCGAAATGAGATACATCATTGGATCACAGAACTAGAGCAGGTCCTAAAAGAACCAAATACACATCAGTTTCTTTCACTCGTCTTTTAGAGCTATTTGTTTACAACTAAATTACCATTGTTCTTTGAAAAGTAGGAAGTAAGAATTGGATAAACAGCATCCTAAAAATGAATGATGTTCTCCATTTGCGCTACTTACGGCAAACCCTGCCAATTTACATCCCCTCCCCCCCCCCCCCACCCCCATCCTTCTTACACTCAGATGGGAACTTTCAAATATCTCTGGGGAGTTCGTGCACATAGAATAAATGTGAAATAAAGGTTTCCCTAAACTTTCTGGAGGTATGGGCTTTCTGGAGATCCGGTTTACTATCCTCCAGCTATAGCGAGAATTCTTGATTGGTGCAAACATACTATGACCAAGAGCTGGGTTGCCCTGGGACAATCATTGTCCCCTATACCTCTTCAAGGTCTCCCATAATTGCCTGGCGCATGTCCACCATCTGTCACAGACCACCCACTAATCGGAAATACCCTTTAGGTCTTGCTTCAAATAAAGCACTCAATACTTCATGTATTGCCTAATTCACCCATGGTTCCAACAATAGGCAATCCTGTATTTCAGCTGGGCTCCCAGGACCCCAAATTTACCTCTTTTGTAACCTCCAGCACTTTCCAGCTGAAGCACTTTTGTGTGGGGGGATGTCTGGAAACCTGTCACGGACATCCAGTCTATGAAAAAAACAAGAACATGGGAGGAGGGACCACTAAGGGCAACCCTCTGATAGGTGGGCACAAATTGCCCGGTACCTCATCCTAATCCATATGATATACAAAAAAATCCTAGCAACTAACTCAAAGACCTTACAGATACCATTAAGATAAAATGTCAAAGAATTTTATTATTACAAGAATTGCTGCATTAGGGTTGAGGAGGAAATAGTTAAGAGCATCATTTTGTATATTATCTCCTCTTTTTTGTACATATCTGTAGTAACAATTCTTTACACTTTTTATTATTACAAAAATGTAAAACATGAATATGACAAAGTGTAAAGAATTGTTACTACATATATGTACAAAAAAGAGGAGATAATATACACAATGATGCTCTTAACTATTCCTCCTCAACCCTAATGCAGCAATTCTTGTAATAATAACATTCTTTGACATTTTATCTTAATGGTGCCGGTAAAGTCCTTGAGTTGGTTGCTAGGGTTTTTTGTAAATCCAGTTGATGATGGACCCTCCCCTACCTAGATGGCAGGCACTCCACCTTAAACATTACCCCCTCTCACTTTCACCAAAGAGGATGGGTCCTTCTTGACTGTCCTCTTTTGAATAAAGCTGCAGGGATCCATCCCATCTATTCCCACTTCGGCACGGCCTATTGACGACTTATGCAGCACTTGTAGTCCCCCAGAGGCTTACGTGCCCTCTTTCATGAAGGCATGGAAAAAAGACCTCCAATGGCAATTTACTCACTGAAGATCATAGAGACCATATTCTAATTTTTGCTGATAGGTCTTCCTCATCTTCCAGACTCCAGGAGTCGGGTTATAAGATTTTTAACCAGGTGGTACAAGGTTCTGACCAGGCTAGCAAATGTTGCCTGACTTTTCCCCAATTTGCTGGAGATGTGGAGACCCAGATGGTATAATGTTTCACATATTCTGGACCTGTTTGAAGATCTGCCCCTTCTGGACTAAGGTGCGCAATGTAATCTGAGCTCTCACAGATCTATCTTTCAAAAATGAACTGGCTGCATGTCTCCTACTCCTCAGTACACTCTCAAAATAGAGGTTCCGGAAATTTTTGGTGCTCCACTTACTTAAACGCTGCTTGGTCGTGTATCCGCTCTAACTTGAAATCTGCAGAGACTAGTTCGGTCAGGCAATGAATCAAAGCAGTAGATTACTTTAGTACACTAGAAAACCTCATGATATTTCTACGTCGCCAGGAGGAACGATTTTGAAAGACCTAGTTCTACTGGACCCCCTCTTCACCTCCCTATTGTGTTTGTTTCGCCAACACAATAAAATAATTAAAAAAACACAAACAGTATCTATCTAGACGTAAGTGACTGTTTTTTACACATACTTCTCGGCTTAGTATTTTTTTTTATAGGTTTATTTTTTTATTTTTTTTTCAAAGCAACATGAAGGGGGTCATACATTCTGGCAAAATAAAGGAACAAAAAAAAAATACTATTTCCCTATTAATATACAAGTGAAACTTGAAAAATTTGAATATCGTGCAAAAGTTAATTTATTTCATTAATGCAACTTAAAAGGTGAAACTAATATATGAGATGGACTCATTACATGCAAAGCAAGATAGTTCAAGCCGTGATTTTTCATAATTGTGATGAATATGGCTTACAGTTCATGAAAACCCCAAATCCACAATCTCTGAAAATTTGAATATTGTAAAAAGGTGCAATATTCTAGGCTCAAAGTGTCCCACTCTAATCAGCTAATTAGGCCATAACACCTGCAAAAGGGTTCCTGAGCCTTTAAATTGTCTCTCAGTCTGGTTCAGTAGGAATCACAATCATGGTAAAGACTGCTGACCTGACAGTTGTGCAGAAAACCGTCATTGACACCCTCCATAAGTAGGGAAGCCTCAAAAGGTAATTGCAAAAAAAATTGGATGTTCCCAAAGTGCTGTATCCAAGCACATTTAATAGAAAAATATTTGGAAGGGAAAAGTGTGGAAGAAAAAGGTGCACAAGCAGCAGGGATGACCACAGCCTGGAGAGGATTGTCAGGAAAAGGCCATTGAAAAGTGTTGAGGACTTTCACAAGGAGTGGACTGAGGCTGGAGTCAGTGAATCAAGAGCCGCCACACACAGACGGATCCTGGACATGGGCTTCAAATGTCGTATTCCTCTTGTCAAGCCACTCCTGAACAACAAACAACGTCAGAAGCGTCTTACCTGGGCTAAAGAAAAACACCCCTGGTCTGTTGCTCAGTGGTCCAAAGTCCTCTTTTCTGATAAGAGCAAATTTTGCATCTCATTTGGAAACCAGAGTATGGAGGAAGAATGGAGAGGCACACAATGTAAGATGCTTGAAGTCCAGTGTAAAGTTTCCACAGTCTGTGTTGATTTAGGGAGCCATGTCATCTGCTGGTGTTGGTCCACTGTGCTTCAATAAGTCCAGGGTCAACGCAGCCGTCTACCAGGAGATTGTGGAGCACTTCATGCTTCCTTCTGCAGACGAGCTCTATGGGGATGCGAACTTCATATTCCTGCAGGACTTGGCACCAGCCCACACTGCCAAAAGCACCAAAACCTTGCCTAACCTGAACCCCATAGAGCAGAGGTTCTCAACCTGGGGGTCGGATGATTTGCCAGGGGTCACCAAATCTTGGGATGTTCCTGAAGCCCGCACCTCTCCCCTAGCCTTTTTGCGGCCACCCAGCAGGGCTGTCCCTGGAGCCCGCGGCCACCCACTCAGCCTCTTTGCAGCCGCCCATTCAGTTCACGACATGGCACAGTGAGTGACACTACCTGTGATTAGAGTTCCCATTAAAAGTCCCCACTACAGTTCTCAGATCAGCAGATGACCTTCATCAAGAGCACCCAAGTTGGCTGATCAGAACTCCCCCCAGCATTGTCACTCATCCCAACTTCCCACCAGCAATGCCACTCATCTCTTGAAAGAGCGACTCCTTTCACTCCAGTGTGAAAGCATGAGTGCTTTCACACTGAAAAGGTGCGCTGGTTGGACGGTAAAAAAAGTCCTGCCAGCCGCATCTTTGAGGGGCTGTAGGAGTGGTGAGTACACGGCTCCTAAAGCACCGCTGCAGCTGCGCTTTGCGGGCGGTTTTAACACTTTTTCGGCCACTAGCGGGGGTTAAAAGCACCCGGCTACTGGCCGAATAGTGCCACAAAAACAACGGTAAAGCGCTGCTAAAAACCTCCCCCACCACCCCAGTGTGAAAGTAGCCTAAGAGAAGGAATAAAAATAGAGAATACATGGAAGAGAGATGAAAAGAGGAGGAGGAACAAAGAAAAAGGGAGAGAAAGAATTAGAGAAAGAACAAGAAAGACGGCTAGAGAGAGGGAGGGGGAAAAGAAAAAGAAAGAAATTAGGATAGAGAGATAAAAGGGAAAAAAAGAGAACAAAGAGAAATGGTGGTACATTCTAAAATGTACCATAAGGGTTTTTAATACTGTATGAGTGGAAGGGACTCGGGGAGCGCTAAATGTCTATGGGTTAGGGGCGCAAATTACTTGTCTTGCCTTAGGTGCTGACAACCCACGCTACGAAAATAATTTTACTGTTGGGGGTCCCCACAACTTGTGAAATTTTATGAAGGGGTCACGGCAGTAGGAAGTTTGAGAACCACTGCCATAGAGAATCTATGGGGTATTGCCAAGAGAAAGAGGAGACATGAGACCAAACAATGCAGAAGAGCTGAAGGCCGCTATTGAAGCATCCTTGTCTTCCATAACACTTCAGCAGTGCCACAGGCTGATAGCTTCCATGCCACGCCGCATTGAGGCAGTAATTGCTGCAAAATGGGCCCAAACCAAGTACTGAGTACATATGCATGCTTATACTTTTCAGAGGTCCGATATTGTTCTAGGTACAATCCTTGTTTTATTGAATGTAATATTCAAATTTTCTGAGATTGTGGATCTGGGGTTTTTCATGAGCTGTAAGCCATAATCATCACAATTATGACAAATAACGGCTTGAACTATCTTGCTTTGCATGTAATGAGTCTATCTCATATATTAGTTTCACCTTTTGAGGTTGCATTAGTGAAATTTACTTTTGCACGATATTCGAATTTTTCGAGTTTCACCTGCAAGTCCTAGGAGAAATTGATAATATGGGGTTGGAACATTATTAAAATAAAAAATGAAATAAATACTAGTAAAAATTAAATACACACAGAGAATTAAATTGTTTTCATCTTGTTTAATGTTTAAAGTGTCTTGTTTATTCATATTACCTTCTTATTTCTCTAGCACACAGGCAACAGAGTGTTGACATCCACTATAGTGATTTGCATACGCAAACCAACAAAGAGACCACACAACCACTGGAAAACTCCCAAGATCCTCTTGGTAATACTTATGAAAACATGTATCTTCATCCTTTAATCCCTCTTTTATGCTCAGAGAAAGACGAACTGGAGAAGAGAGGGAATGAGATAATTGAACTAACTGAGGAACTGGCAACAGCTGAGCTGGAAGATAACCACCTTATAAATTCAGTTAAAGGACACAGTGCTGCAGATGTGGCACCCCCTCTTGATAACTTTAAGCCTCCATTGTCCAGTCCAGAACTCTCTGACCAGTTGGGATCTGAAGTATTATCAGCTGGAAGCTTAGACGAATCACAAGACTCTGCTGATGGAAGCTTAGACAGTGCTGGTCTCCAAAACTGTGTGGACATAAAAGAGGGACTTTCTGGGTCCTCTGTGACAGATGAGTCTTTTAAACCTCTTGCTAGTGATGAAAGTGTTGGAAAAGGAGTAGAAGAGAATGGATCATGACCAAATGCCCACCGTTTCCAAAGATGTGTCCTGATTTGTACAAACCATGTTGGTTTTATTTATTTGAAATGTTTTCCCAAAGTCAAACACTTTTTTTTTTTTATAGTCAATCGTTAAAAGACTGATAAACCTAAAACACAAGTTGCGCCATTATCAGAAGTGAATGTAATATGTGGGGAGATATACTAGTAAAGAGGAAATTGACTAAAATATAGCTCTATAATGCTATAAACAAGTTAAGCAGAAACTGCTTGCCATTTTACACCTCCTTTCAGCCAGAAATGGCTCATAATTTCAAACAGGAAGTGATTGGTTAAAATAAAAAAATCTGAAACTAGAGTGGACCTATTGTTAGAATTCACAGTCCAGTTTAAAACATGGGCACATTGCAAAATTGGTATATATTATTGTAACTAAAAAAATATATAAAAATCTCATTAATAAAAACTGCTGTTCCCCATCTCCCTGCCTGATTGGCTTGATGCCGCTACCTCTATCTGCTGGCCTGCCTGTTTATTTGTATTTTTTCACAGGGCCTTCCATATCATTCAGCAACTGTTGGATGAAACTGGATATTTTAATCTAGGACTTCAGTTTTGTCCTTGCAGGCTTCTCCTGGGAAATTAAAAGAGGCAAAGTTGCTACAAAAATGGGTACCCTGTAGATTGGCTGAAAAGTAGCCTTCCCAGTGGACTGAAGGTCGCAAGAACAAATCCATGGCTACACAAATTGTCTGGTAATGCTGATAGGCTGAACCATCCTCTGGCCTCTTATAGTTATTAGGGACTTCCATCATAACTCCCTACTCCTATCCCATTGGGGGCTCATTACTTCACCTGTTGTATCCTCTATAGTACAAAATGAAAACCAAGGAAAGTGATGCCATCTCTCTTACTCCTGCTATGAATAGGCAATACAGCATGTAAAGAAATTTAAAACTGGTAAGAAAATTAACCTACTGGCATATCTGCTTTAGGAGGACCAGTCGTGTATTAATATGAGCAATGCAACTTGTGTTTTAGATCTCATGCTCATTTCAGTCTGAACATTTCAATGATGTCCTTCCTTTTTGTCCTTGAGTGTTTAGTAAGGTTTGTGAGGGCTGCTTGAGCTTTGTACACTGTGTCTTGGAGTAAGTGTATGTCTGTTTTTTGTATGTGAATCCTAAATAATTGTTCAATAATAGAGATATATCAGTGTTATAAATTCATTATAAGTAATTATATTTTTATGTTCTCAGGCAAATGTAAACCATGTTAATAAAGACAGACGTAAAAGGCTAGTCTACCCAAAACTGGCATGTCATTTTCGGGAACATGTTGGCTTGCTGATTTACCAACCAATTTCTTACACCTCTTAAGGTCTCTGATGGTGAGATCTCTACGTATGTTTGCCTTGTAGCCCTTACAAGAGGACTATCTGTTTGTAGGTGGTGTGTTGATCCCGAATAAATTATAAGTAATGTGCAGCATTAACCACTTAACGACCGCCCACCGCCGATTTACGTCGGCAGAATGGCACCGACAGGCAGAATCACGTAGATCTACGTGATCGCCTTTGTGCAGTTGGGGGGTCCATCCGGACCCCCCTTCACTGCAGTGAGCGGCCGTTAAGTGTTCGGGAGCGATCAGGCATGAGGGGGCGGCCGCTCGATTCTGCCCCCCCCCCCTCGCGATCGCTCCCGGCCAATGAAAATGCGTCCTCCGCCATGTGATGTAAACACAGGCAGGAGGAAGTGATGTCATCTCCCTCGCCGCGGTCTTTTCGTTCCCGGCGCCGAGCAGAGAAGAAGCAGGTTAGTGCACCAACAGTCCACTGACACGTAGGCACACAAATCGCCCCCCAGTCACCCCCAGATCACCCCCCAGGTCACCCCAAAGCCCCCAATCACAGTGTCACTGATTGCAGTGATCATTTATTTTACTGATCACTGCATTTAGTGTCATCTGTGATTGTAAAAAGTTGCAGGGCAGTTAGGATTAGGCCCCTTTAGGTCCAGGGTAGCCCCCTAACCCCCCCCTAATAAAGGTTTAACCCCTTGATCACCCCCCAGGTAACCCTTTCACCCCCTAACTTCAGCGTCACTAAGCGATTGTTTTTCCGATCGCTGTATTCGTGTCGCTGGTGTTTTAGATAGGCAGTTATTTTTTTTTAGGTTCGCCGCAGGTTTTTATTAGTGTCAGGTACCCCCATATATTATTTTAACCCCCTGATTGCCCCTAGAGTTAACCCTTTCACCAGTGATCGCCGTATAAGCGTCACTGGTGTCACTGGTTAGCCAGTAAGTTATTTAGTTATTTAGGTTACCCGTCAGGTTTTTATATAGTGTCAGGTACCCCCATATTTAACCTAATAAAGGTTTTAACCCCCTGATTGCCCCTAGTTAACCCTTTCACCAGTGATCACCATATAAAGGTTACGGGTGACGCTGGTTGATTAGTTTGCTTTTTATAGCATCAGGGCACCCGCCGTATATAACCCAATAAAGGTTTAACCCCCCTGATCGCCCGGCGGGTGAGATCAATTAGGTTTTAGCGCCAGAGAGGGTCTGCGTCGCCCCCAAGCAGTGTTAGGTTAGTGACAGTAACGCTAACACCCACGCCTAAAGCATACACCCCCCTTAGTGGTATAGTATCTGATCAGATCTGATCAGATCTATACTAGCATCCCCAGCGGTTTAGGGTTCCCAAAAACGCAGTGTTGGCGGGATCAGCCCAGATACCTGCTAGCGCCTGCGGATAGCCCCTCCGCCCAGCCCAGCCCACCCAAGTGCAGTATCGATCGATCACTGTCACTTACCAAACACAACACACATAACTGCAGCGTTCGCAGTGCTTGGTTTTTGGGGCCCTGTACGCGGCTAGGCTCCCAAAAAGTCCCACACATGTGGTATCCCCGTACTCAGGAAAAGCAGCAGAATGTATTTTGGGGTGCAATTCCACATATAACCATGGCATGTGTGAGCAATATATCATTTAGTGACAACTTTTTGTACATTTTTTTTTCTTTTTGTCATTATTCAATCATTTGGGGCAAAAAAAAAAAATATTCAATGGGGTCAACATGCCTCTCAGCAAATAGCTTGGGGTTTCTACTTTCCAAAATGGGGTCATTTGGGGGGTTTTGTGCCATCTTGGCATTTTATGGCCTTCAAAACTGTGATAGGTAGTGAGGAGTGAAATCAAAAATTTATGCCCTTAGAAACCTTGAAGGCGGTGCTTGATTTTTGGGGTCCCGTACGCGGCTAGGCTCCCAAAAAGTCCCACACATGTGGTATCCCCGTACTCAGGAGAAGCAGCAGAATGTATTTTGGGGTGTAATTTCACATATGCCCATGGCATGTGTGAGCAATATATCATTTAGTGACAACTTTGTGCAAAAAAAAAAAAGTTTGTCATATTCCCGCAACTCGTGGCAAAATATAAAATATTCCATGGACTGAACATGCCTCTCAGTAAATAGCTTGGGGTGTCTACTTTCCAAAATGGGGTCATTTGGGGGGGTTTTGTGCTATTTTGGCATTTTATGGCCTTCGAAACTGTGATAGGTAGTGAGGAGTGAAATCAAAAATTTGCGCCCTTAGAAATCCTGAAGGCGGTGCTTGGTTTCCGGGGTCCCGTACGTGGCTAGGCTCCTAAAAAGTCCCACACATGTGGTATCCCCGTACTCAGGAGAAGCAGCAGAATGTATTTTGGGGTGCAATTCCACATATAACCATGGCATGTGTGAGCAATATATCATTTAGTGACAACTTTTTGTAATTTTTATTTTTTTTTTGTCATTATTCAATCACTTGGGACAAAAAAATATCATTTTTTTTCAAAATTTTCGGTCTTTTTCTGTTTATATCGCAAAAAATAAAAATCGCAGAGGCAATCAAATACCATTAAAAGAAAGCTCTATTTGTGGGAAGAAAAGGACGCAAATTTCATTTGGGTACAACATTGCATGTCCGCACAATTTACAGTTAAAGCAGCGCAGTGCCGAATCCCAAAAACAGGCCTGGTCCTAATGGCCCGAAATGGTCCGGGGCTTAAGTGGTTAAAAGTGAATGATATTGAAGGTTGACATGGCTTGGGATTCTGGCAGGGATAACACACCAATGGAATCCTCAAAAGATTTCTGAAGTCAATAGGTTTTTGCCAATTGGCATTGGTCATGATTTAGTAATCTGCTTTCGGTGGACTGACCCAACATTTCATTATCCCATGTGTTTCTAATCTCTCTTTAGCTCCACTCTGGCATGTGACCAGGTTCAGGACATCTGCAGATTGGTTCCAGAATGGTGAGCTCACTGGCAGTGGGGGTGACAGTTTCAAGTCCAGAATCGGAACACATCCCACTCTCTTCGCAAATTGGCATTTGTAGGAATATGCTGGATTATTATAGACCTCTTCCTGGGCAGAGGAAAAAAACTAGGAGGCATCATGCTTTAGGCTGTAATTCAGATGATACTTTAAGGCAGTGATTCTCAACCAGGGTTCCTTGGAACCCTAGGGTTCCTTCAGAGGTTGCTAGGGGTTCCTTCAGCATTGGGCAATTTCTGCCTCTCAGATAAGTTCACACTGACCCCATTGATCATTTTAGCTATCTGTAAGTAGGTAATTCTTTCAAATTCCCACAAGTGTAAGGACCATTCTTCCAACTGACCGTCACACTAATGTATCATGAGTTGTAGATTTCTCAATTTTAGCAGGGGTTCCCCGAGACCGGAGAACTATGTCAAGGGTTCCTCTGTGTTGAAAAGGTTGAGAAAGGCTGCTTTAAGGCCTCATGCACACAGCGTTTAAAAAATGCAGCTTTATACAGGTGGTCAGCTTTTTTTGATGCCTGGAAAAGCACCTCTATATTCACCTATATGGCCATGCACACACAGATGTTTACAAGGTTATTTGAAGAGGAGCATTTACAGATCGAAAAAGAAACGCACTGAAGACATGTTCTGAGAGGAACTTTTGAACGGTAAAAATGCATATAAACGTGTCTAAACGCATAAATGTATTCTGATGGTCACCCACCGATCGTCTGTAAAGCAGAGAACTGAGATATGCAAACAAGGCATACCTCAGTTCTGACGGGGGGGAGGGATGTGTTCTGTGTCTATGCAAAGCAGGGACTAGAACTGATCTCTTCCTCTAGTGATAGCAGCACACTTTACACAAAAACACTGGCTACTCAACAGTTAACCCTTTGATCCCCCTAGATGTTTAACCCCTTCCCAGCCAGTGCCATTAGTACAGTGACTGTGCATATTTTTAGCACTGATCACTGTATTCGTGTTACTGGTTCCCACAAAGTGTCAGATTGTCCAATGCAATAACAGTCCCGCTATAAGTCGCTGATCGCCGCCACTACTACTAGTATAAAAATAAATCCATAAATATATCCCATAGTTTGGTTTATGTGAACCTTATAGTGTTTACAATCACAATACGCTTATTGGGATATTTTTTTTTACCAAAAACATGTAGCAGAATGCATATTGGCCTAAATTTATGAAGAAATTCTATTTTTTTATTGGATATTTTTTTGCCAAAAAGTAAACAATTCTTTTATTTAGTTTTTTCAAAATTGAAGGGCTTTTTTCGTTTATAGAGAAATAAATAATTAAACGCAGTGGTGATCAAATACTACTAGAAGGAATCTCTATTTGTGGGAAAAAGTACATAAATCTTATTTGGGTGCAGTTTTGCATGACCACGCAATTGTAGGTTAAAGTAATGCAGTGCCCTATCGCAAAAAATGGGCAGGTCTTGAAGGGGGGTAAATCTTCCGGAGGTCAAGGAGTTTTACCTTAGTGCACTTTTTTGCATTAAAGTAAAAACCCTTCTGTGTTGCAGGATGCAACCTACCTGAGCCTGTTCACGATCTCTCCTTATTGGCTCAGATGCAGCAGTGGGAGCCAGTGGCCATCATTTACAGCCAGTGAGGAGGGAGCAGGGCCAACCTGTGCTTTGTGTGTCTTATGGACACACAGAGCTAAGCTTTGGAGCAAGCATGCACGAGTGCCCCCATAGCAAGCGGGGGGGGGTGGGGAGCCAGGAGCGCCAGCGTGAGACCCGAGAAGAGGAGGATCAGGGCTGGTCTGTGCGGAAGAGGTAAGTATGATATGTTTTTATTTTAAAGCAAAAACATTTTATGAATAAACTCAAAGTAAAGAATCTAGTCCCAGAACACAGTCTTGTAAAGCATCCAATACTTTAGCAAAGCTCCTGTCAATCATTTGAAACGTAGGAGAAACAAATGGCTGACACTTGGTGATGGCGGGGTTCAAACTCACAATGGCGGATCTTGGTGTATGGTGCATGATATTTAAAGGGGTTGTAAAGGTACAATTTTTTTTTCCCTAAATAGCTTCCTTTACCTTAGTGCAGTCCTCCTTCACTTACCTCATCCTTCGATTTTGCTTTTAAATGTCCTTATTTCTTCAGAGAAATCCTCACTTCCTTTTCTTCTGTCTGTAACTCCACACAGTGTAATGCAAGGCTTTCTTCCTGGTGTGGAGTGTCGTGCTTGCCCCCTCCCTTGGACTACAGGAGAGTCAGGATGCTCTCTACGTTGCAAATAGAGAAAGGAGCTGTGTGTTAGTGGGCATCCTGACTCTCCTGTAGTCCGAGGGGGCGAGCACGACACTCCACACCAGGAAGAAAGCCTTGCATTACTGTGTGGAGTTACAGACCGAAGAACAGGAAGTGAGTATTTCTCAGAAGAAATAAGGACATTTAAAAGCAAAATCGAAGGGTGAGGTAAGTGAAGGAGGACTGCACTAAGGTAAAGGAAGCTATTTAGGAAAAAAAATTGTACCTTTACAACCCCTTTAACATTGACTAAGATTGATCACCTACTATCAGAAATTTTATCACCATCACTTTTTGGTCTTAATTCTAAGTGGTATGTGTGGAGAAAACCAGGCACTGCTCATCACCTGTCCAATACAGTCCCAACAGTGAAGCATGGTGGTCAGGGCTGGACTGGGACAAAAATTTGGCTCTGGACTTCATCCAGACTGGCCCACTTTAATTCAATAAAATTCTGCCCCCACCCGCCCAAAAAATCACACCCACCAAAAGGCCCCTGCATCCATTATTGTATATCATGAGAGGGTGAGCGAGAGGGGAATGAGAGAGAGAGAGGGAGGGTTGAGGGAAAGGGGGTGACAGGAGGGGGTGAGTGTAAAAGAGAGGGGGTGAGTGTAGGGCCCCTTTCACGCGGAGGCGTTTTTTAGGCGATTTTGGACTAAAAATGGCGCCTGAAAAATGCCTCCGCTGCAATCCCAGTGTGAAAGTCCTCCAAACAGCATCTTTGGGGCGGTGGAGGAGCGGTGTACACACCGCTCCTGCCCATTGAAATGAATGGCCACCGCTGCTGAAGCGCCTGCAAAGCACTTTGGCAGCAGCGCTACACGGGCGCATTTAACCTTTAATTTGGCTGCTAGCCAGGATTAAAAGCACCTGCTAGAAGCCGAATAGCGCAGCTAAAACGACAGTAAAGTGCTGCTAAAACTAGCAGCGTTTTACCGTCAATACCCGCCCCAGTGTGAAAGCAGCCTAAGAGTCAGGGAGTGAATGAGACAGAGGAAAGGGCAGAGAGACAGAGGAAAGGGCAGAGAGACAGGGGGAGGGGGCAGAGAGACAGGGGGAGGGGGCAGAGAGACAGGGGGAGGGGGCAGAGAGACAGGGGGAGAGAGCTGAGAGACAGGGGGAGGGAGCTGAGGGACAATGGGAGGGAGCTGAGGGACAATGGGAGGGAGCTGAGGGACAATGGGAGGGAGCTGAGAGACACAGGACGGGCTAAAAGAGGGGGGACTGAGGGACAGAAGGGGGGTCTGAGAGATAGTGGGGGGGGCTGAGAGACAGAGGAGGGGGCTGAAAGAGGGGGGACTGAGAGACAGAGGAGGGCTGAGAGCGACCACATAGCACTGTCTCTTTCTGCAGTCCCTCCTCTGCTCACCTCCCCACTGTCTCAGTGTTCTGGCATGTTTGTGTAGGATGCCAGGTACCTGATAGCCAGCAGCGGCAGCGCTGAGTCTCCCTCTTGATCCGGGTGGTGCTCTCGCTGCTCTGCTCCTTACATCAGCGCATGTTCTCTTCCTCCGGGCACCAAGTCAGCCTGCCCTCCGGCCCAGGCCGCATGGTTCCTGGAGCAGAGAGGAGGTGGAGGAATCGAGGTTCTGGGAGCGCCGGGGTGGCTGCGCTCGCTACTGTCTGCCTCTTCGGTGGTCAGGGAGGGGGTGGAGCTCTTCTCCCTCCTCGGAATTTTACATCCAGCTGCCCTCCTCGCTGGCCACCTTCCCCGAATCCCCGCCGCTGTTTTTTTTTTTTTTTTTTTTTTTTAAACGGCCCACTAAGCCATCGGCCCACTGGGAAACTCCCAGTAGTCCCTATGGCCAGTCCATCCCTGATGGTGGTGGCAGCATCATGCTGTGGGGGTGTTTTTCAGCTGCAGGGACAGGGCGACTGGTTGCAATCGAGAGAAAGATGAATGCGGCCAAGTACAGGGATATCCTGGATGAAAACCTTCTCCAGAGTGCTCAGGACCTCAGACTGGGCCGAAGGTTTACCTTCCAAAAAGACAATGACCCTAAGCACACAGCTAAAATAATGGAGTGGCTGTTCCTGAATGGCCCAGCCAGAGCCCAGACTTAAACCCAATTGAGCATCTCTGGAGAGACCTAAAAATGTCTGTCTACCAATGTTTACCATCCAACCTGACAGAACTGGAGAGGATCTGCAGGGAGGAATGGCAGAGGATCCCCAAATCCAGGTGTGAAAAACTTGTTGCATCTTTCCCAAAAAGACTCATGGCTGTATTAGATCAAAAGGGTGCAAATACTAAATACTGAGCAAAGGGTCTGAATACTTAGGACCATGGGATATTTCAGTTTCTTTTTTAATAAATCTGCAAAAATGTCAACAATTCTGTGTTTTTCTGTCAATATGGGGTGCTGTGTGTACATTGAGGCAAAAAATGAACTTAAATGATTTTAGCAAACGGCTGCAATATAACAGAGTGAAAAATTTAAGGGGGCCTGAATACTTTCCGTACCCACTGTATATGTTTGTTGTATTTATGTTTGTTCAACTTTATTTGCTGCATAATGCTGAGTGGTATTAGTAGGCCCAAATACACTGAGATTATTATAAAAAGCATTTTCTGGTTAACAATCACTTTATTTCATCTGCTCCAGGTGTGGTCGTACATTTTTTTTGTCTGACAGACCATTGTTCCCTTGTACAAGGCAAGATGCTTGTGTATTGCAGTCAGATCATTTTCTAACAACCTTGTCTAACGTCTACAGGCTAATTCGCACCAGGTGTGCTGAACTACATTGGTACGCATTGATCAACACAGGCAACAATTATTTTCCTGATGCCCTATTCTCATCATGTGCCCTGGTTCACACTGGTGCGTTTTGGCATGCCAAATGGCATGTCAAAACGCCGGTATTTGCCGCAAATTGCGGGCAATGGAACCGTCCTAATCGGTGCGACGCCGCATCTGCGGCGCTGCACCGATTTCAAAAAGTAGTTTCTGTACTACTTTTTGCGATTTCGGGCCGCGATTTACATTGACATCTGTGCAGAAATCTGCACAGATGTCCCTGTAATCGCGGCCGAAATCAGGACTGACAGGCAGGAGTGAAATCGTGCGAGTTCAGCTGAACTCGCACGGCTTCACTCTCGCAGCCCAGTGTGAACCTGGGGTAAAGGTGTGTTGGGGTGCACTGCATAAAAAAAGGAAAACGTGTTCCTTTTTATGCAGCGCAATGTATTTCACCACATTTTACTCTAATGCAGGTACCCCAATGCATAGAGCTTAATAAAATCTAATTTCAATAAAGTTAAGAAAAAAAGGTAAACCCTGTGATGTGTTCTAACAATGCATTGCACTGTCCCTTTTTAACGCACACCCGAAGCCAGGTATTATGAACATCATTAAGCACGGGCACTGGTGTAAATGAGTCCTATGTGTAGATTTAGACTACTTTAAGGAATGGTATGTGAATGCATTCACAAAAAGAGTAAGCTGCATTCATTCAGTATATGGTAATTGCAGACAATCAAATATAATACAAAAATGTGCAAAGAGCAATGAAGAGTTGTCACACATTCAACAAGGCATTTAGAAATGTGTGGTTCTTTCAATATTCCTATGCATTGTCACTTTGAAAATGCCTAGCCACACATGTAATCCAGTGCAGACCCTAAAGAGAAAGCGGAAAACTTCCCAAGCCTTTTTTTTTTTTTTTTTTAAAGCAGAACTACATTGTATCTGAAAAAAATAAAAATAAAATAAACCCACCAGTTTTTACCTATGGCGATCCTTTGCATGGTCCCCTTCTTTTGAGACCCATTGCTATGTTTGAGCCATTGCGGGCTGGAGGAGAAGGACTGACCAGTTGCGATCCTGCTCAGGTGGTGGAGTGAGCTGACCAATCCGTGGAAGCACTAGGAGGAAAAGAGACCATAGCTGGGTGATAGCCACACTTTACTGGTCTGTGCAGCTGGTAAGCGCGCATTTTCCCTTGGTGGATTCACGGTGTCTGTTCAATGAATGTAGTTCATGAAGTTTGAGTTATTCAACTATAGATTCATCTTCTGCACTTGAGTTTCTTCTTCAAAGAACTTTTTACTTTGGACATATATTAATATATTTTTTTCACAGGAAATTTTCACTTTTTCTTTCTTCTGTTGAATTATTATTTATCATATCATTGGACTTTTATTATAGTTTTTACTTTCAAAATATTTTATTTTCATAAGATAAATAATACAGAACATTACATCATGTTATATAACAATAAAGAAAAATAAAGAAAAAAAGATTATGTTTAGGAATAAACAAACATTAGTCAATAAATGGATAAAATAATAAAAACATCCTAGAAAAAAGGATAGATTCATGTAAGCAATCAAAAGTTTGTCAGGGGGAGATCTCTTCATCCTTATAATATAATGGAAGGGAGAAGGGAAACCCTCTCTCCTTGGTAACCTGGAGCCCCTTATTGGGAACTAACTGCTCCAGGCATAGAGACTAGGGATGAGCTTCGTGTTCGAGTCGAACATACGTTCGATTCGAACATCGGCTGTTCGATCGTTCGACGAAGATCGAACGATTTGGGCCGTTCGCGCCAAATTCGAGTGACGCGAACGGCCCACAATGCACTACGCCATCGCAGTGTCATCCAGGCGCTGTGATTGGCCAAGCATGCACTGTGACCCCGCATGCTTGGCCAATCACAGCGCCGGCAGCGAGGAGAGCAATGATTGGCCACAGGCAGGATGCCTGTGGCCAATTATTGCTGAGGGTGTTTAGTACACGCCCCACACTATAAAAGGCCGCCAGCACGGCGGCCTAGTGTAGTGTGTTCCGGAGCAGGGAAAGAGCAGCATAGGCAGGGACAGTGACTTTTATTTCTTTCTTGCTTAACCTGGATTCCTTTAGTTTAGGGAAAGAGAAGGATAGGTAGGGAGAGTGTCAGTGTGTTTTGTGCTTGTGCTATAAAAAAACATTTTTTCTAGGGACAGAAAACTCTAGGTAGGGAGAGTGTCAGTTTCTTTCACTGTGCAAGTCCTTGTTTCCAGGGACAGGGAAGGACAGTGAGTGAATTCTCCTTGTGCTATAGTGTGCTTAAAAAAAACATTTTTTCTAGGGACAGAAAACTCTAGGTAGGGAGAGTGTCAGTTTCTTTCACTGTGCAAGTCCTTGTTTCCAGGGACAGGGAAGGACAGTGAGTGAATTCTCCTTGTGCTCTAGTGTGCTTAAAAACATTTTTTCTAGGGACAGAAAACTCTAGGTAGGGAGAGTGTCAGTTTCTTTCACTGTGCAAGTCCTTGTTTCCAGGGACAGGGAAGGACAGTGAGTGAATTCTCCTTGTGCTCTAGTGTGCTTAAAAAAAACATTTTTTCTAGGGACAGAAAACTCTAGGTAGGGAGAGTGTCAGTTTCTTTCACTGTGCAAGTCCTTGTTTCCAGGGACAGGGAAGGACAGTGAGTGAATTCTCCTTGTGCTATAGTGTGCTTAAAAAAAACATTTTTTCTAGGGACAGAAAACTCTAGGTAGGGAGAGTGTCAGTTTCTTTCACTGTGCAAGTCCTTGTTTCCAGGGACAGGGAAGGACAGTGAGTGAATTCTCCTTGTGCTATAGTGTGCTTAAAAAAAAACATTTTTTCTAGGGACAGAAAACTCTAGGTAGGGAGAGTGTCAGTTTCTTTCACTGTGCAAGTCCTTGTTTCCAGGGACAGGGAAGGACAGTGAGTGAATTCTCCTTGTGCTATAGTGTGCTTAAAAAAAACATTTTTTCTAGGGACAGAAAACTCTAGGTAGGGAGAGTGTCAGTTTCTTTCACTGTGCAAGTCCTTGTTTCCAGGGACAGGGAAGGACAGTGAGTGAATTCTCCTTGTGCTCTAGTGTGCTTAAAAAAAACATTTTTTCTAGGGACAGAAAACTCTAGGTAGGGAGAGTGTCAGTTTCTTTCACTGTGCGAGTCCTTGTTTCTAGGGACAAAGAAGGAAAGTGAGGGGAATTCTCCTTGTGCTATAGTGTGCTAAAGCATTCCTCATCAACCATCTTTGAAATCCTTGATTTTTGGACAGTCAGGGAAATTGTCGTTGTGCTATTCTGTGCAAAAGCAATCATCCTCAACCATATTTAGAAATCCTTAAGTAAAGGGACAGAGAAGGACACCTGAAGGTAGCCCTTATTGCTTTTTTCCCATCTCCCTGCAGGCCATCTATTAGAATGTCTGGAAGGCAAACAAGGAGAGGCAGACAGTCAGGAGGCAATAAAAGAGGGCAAGCAGGCTCTGTGTCTGGGGGCAACAGTGCTGGTCGTGGACGCGGTGCATTGTCATCAGCACATGGCCATGGGACACGCTTGTCCTTCTTTTCGGCAGCTGGACATGTTGAGCCACATCATGCCGAAGACTTGGTAGAGTGGATGACCAAGCCCTCCTCCTCCTCCTCATCCTCTCTCACCCAGGCTCAGGGTACTGGCAAAGCAGCTGCCAAAGCGTCCTCTTCCCTGTTATCAATGTCAGACTCATCATCAGTCACTCCTTCCCTAGACCCACCATGTCCTCCTCCTGAGGAGTCCCCCGAACTGTTTGAGCACAGTGTTGGGTACATGCTCCAGGAGGATGCCCAGCGTTTCGAAGGGTCTGATGATGAAACCCAGCTAGAGGAAGGCAGTAGCGTGAGAGCAGACAGAGGGGATGCTCAAGAAGGACACCAATCTGGCAGTCATGTTCCAGCAGCTGCAGCATACTGCCAGATTGGCTCCAGTGATGAGGAGGGAGGGGATGATGAGGTCACTGACTCCACGTGGGTGCCTAATAGGAGAGAGGAGGAGGAGGATGAGGAGGAGGCACATCTCCAACGAGGCAGGATGCCCTTTGGTGGCCAGCGTAAGGGCAGTACACCGACGGAATCACACCGCAGAGCTCCGCCTGTGCAGGGCGCTGCCTCTGCCCGTCATTCAAAAAGTTCCTTGGTGTGGGCCTTTTTTGAGGCTAGTGCATCAGATTGCACAGCTGCTGTTTGCAACATATGTCTCAAGCGTATATCGCGTGGCCAAAACATCAGCCGCTTGGGTACCACATGCCTGACCAGACATATGTTGACCTGCCATGCAGCTCGTTGGCAAGCCTACCTCAAAGACCCACACCAAAGAACAAAGCGGACCTCTCCTTGCACCGCATCAGCTGGGATCTCCAACCCCACTATAACTTCAGTCCTCTCTGAAACATGCACTGAGAGGAATGAAGGTGTAGAATTAGGTGTGTCACAGCCAAGTACTTGCGGCCACTCTGCTAGCAGTACACCGACGTCCGATTCTAGCAGGCAAATTTTCCTGCCCCAGCTGCTGGACCGTCGAAAGAAGTTCACTCCCAGCCATCCACATGCCCAGCGGTTGAATGCTAGCTTGGCTAAATTGCTAGCGCTTCAACTGCTGCCTTTTCAGTTGGTAGACTCGGCCCCCTTCCGTGAGTTTGTGCAATGTGCGGTTCCTCAGTGGCAGGTTCCCAAACGCCACTTTTTCTCACGGAAGGCTATTCCGGCTCTCTACCGGCATGTGGAAGGCAATGTCTTGGCCTCGCTGGACAGGGCGGTCAGCGGTAAGGTGCATATTACCGCTGACTCATGGTCCAGCAGGCATGGACAGGGACGTTACCTTTCTTTCACGGCCCATTGGGTCACTCTTTTGGCAGCTGGGAAGGATGCAGGACAAGGTGCAGTAGTGTTGGAGGTTGTCCCACCGCCACGCCTCCAAAATGCTACTACTGGTTGTGACACACCTCTCTCCTCCACCCCCTCCTCTTCTTCTTCCTCCATGGCCTCTTCCTGTGGTTTGTCCTATGAACCAGCGGTGCTCCGTAGCCGTTCACGGGGCTACGCAAGTACGCAGGCAAAAAGATGCCATGCCGTGCTTGCGCTGGTGTGTTTGGGGGACAGAAGCCACACTGGGGCAGAGGTCCTGTCTGCTCTGCAGGGCCAGGCCGAGAGGTGGTTGACGCCACGCCAGCTTAAGCCAGGAATGGTGGTTTGCGACAATGGCACCAACCTCCTCTCCGCCCTTCGACAGGGACAACTGACCCATGTGCCCTGTGTGGCTCACGTCCTTAACCTGGTGGTGCAGCGTTTCTTGGGCAGGTACCCGGGCTTACAGGATGTCCTGAGGCAGGCCAGGAAAGTCTGTGTGCATTTCCGCAGATCTTATAATGCCAGTGCTCGCCTGGCTGAGCTGCAAAAGGAGTTGAACCTGCCCAAGAACCGCCTTATATGTGACATGCCCACCAGGTGGAACTCAACGTTGGCCATGCTGCAGCGGCTGCACACGCAGCAGAGGGCCATCAATGAGTACCTGTGCGACTACGGCACCAGGACAGGGTCAGGGGAGCTTGTTTTTTTTTCTCCACGCCAGTGGGGCATGATCAGGGATGCATGCACTGTCCTGGCACCATTTGAGGAGGCCACGAGGATGGTGAGCAGTGACAGTGCATGCATCAGTGACACTGTACCTCTTGTCCACCTGTTGGAGCACACGCTGCGTGGAATAATGGACAGGGCACTTGAGGCAGAACAGAGGCAGGAAGAGGAGGACTTCCTTGCCTCTCAAGGCCCCCTTTACCCAGACAGTGTTCCTTCTGTCCCACCCATCGCACAGGAAGAGGAAGAGGAGGAGGAGGATTGTGTCAGCATGGAGGTGGAGGCTGGCACTCAGCATCATCAGCAGCAGTCTTTTAGGGATGATTTACAGTCCCAAGAAACCAGTGGACTTGTACGTGGCTGGGAGGAGGTGGCTGCGGATCATGTCGTCCTTAGTGACCCAGAGGACTCCGGAGCGAATGCCTCAGCAAACCTACGCTGCATGGCCTCCCTGATCCTGCAAAGTCTGCGGAAGGATCCTCGTATTCTTCGGATCAAGGAGAGGGACCATTACTGGCTGGCCACTCTCCTTGATCCACGGTACAAGGGTAAGGTTGCGGACCTTATGTTACCTTCGCAGAGGGAGCAGAGGATGAGACAACTCCGGGAGGCCTTGCAGAAAGGTCTGTGCAACGCGTTCCCAGAGACTGGGAGGTTACAAACTCCTGGTCCTGGACAACGAGTTGCTGAGGCTTCGGCCAGTCAAAGAAGGAGCGGTGGGGAAGGTGGCCGTCTGACCGATGCGTTCAGACAATTCTTTAGTCCGCAGCCCCAAAGTATGATCGGTTCCAGCAACCATCGCCAGCGTCTGATAAACATGGTGCAGGAATATCTAGGGGCAAGGTCAGACTTGGACACCTTCCCCACCGAAAATCCTCTGGCTTACTGGGTCTTGAGGATGGATCACTGGCCAGAGCTTGCACAGTATGCAATTGAGCTACTGGCCTGTCCTGCATCCAGCGTTCTTTCGGAACGCACATTCAGTGCTGCTGGAGGATTTGTCACGGGTCACAGGGTGCGCCTGTCCACCGACTCGGTTGATCGACTGACTTTCATCAAGATGAACCAGTCTTGGATCACCACCAGCTACCACACACCTGATGCTGATATAACAGACTAATTGATTTTAACATGTCACATCCCTTCAAGACTGATGCTGATGCTGAGTGCCTGTGCTGTTATGTTGACTGGCTATCCTCCTCCTCCGAGTCCTCAATGATACGATTGATGATGATAGCTTGGAAGATCATTTTTATTTATGGGTGCCGCCACCAGTGGCTAAGGCCCAATTTTTCAGCCCCTGTTTTACAGGGGCGTGTAATTACAATTTTTTTAGCAATAATTTGCCATAGGGCTCATTGCTGTGCTCCAAGTACAGTATCTGTGAGGGGTTGGAGTGTTGTGGCACCAGTGCCTAAGGCCCAATTTTTCAGCCCCTGTTTAACAGGGGCGTGTCATTACAATTTTTGAAGCAATACTTTGCAACAGGGCTCATTGCTGTGCTCCAAGTAACGTATCTGTGAGGGGTTGTAGTGTTGTGCCACCAGTGCCTAAGGCCCAATTTTTCAGCCCCTGTTCAACAGGGGCATGCAATTACAATTCTTGATCTAATAATTCACAGCAGGGCCCATTGCTGCACCCACCAAGAGTAACTCTGAGGGCTTACAGTGTTGTGGCAACGCCACCACCACCACCACCACCACGAAAGGCCCAATTTTTCAGCCCCTGTTCAACAGGGGCATGCAATTACAATTCTTGATCTAATAATTCACAGCAGGGCCCATTCCTGCACCCACCAAGAGTAACTGTCAGGGCTTACAGTTTTGTGGCACCAGCACCACCATCAAAGGCCCAATTTTTACTACCACTGTTCAACAATTATATGTAATTAAAATTCCTGATATAATAGTTGACAGCAGGGCGTTCCAGCACCAACCAAGAGTAACTGTGAGTGCTTACAGTGTTGTGCCAACACCAACAACTAAGGGGCCTATTTCTGCAGAGTATATACGGCAGGTCCCTACTTTCAAACATCCAACTTACAAACGACTCCTACTTGCAAACGCAAGAAGACAACAGGAAGTGAGAGGAAATCTACCACTAGGAAGGAAAATTCTCTCCTGTAAGAATAAATATGGGAGAAAGGTGTCTCCTCTGTACTGATGCTTTATCAGCAATCCTTGTTTCAAGAAAAACACCACATTTCAAAAACAGTTGTCATTGGGACGGAAAGTGAGGTGAAATGTTCTAAACAGGGGCACAGACAGCAAAACAAATGTTACAGGGGTGATAACCCTTATCTATGTTTTCCAAAAAGTTTAAAAATAGATTTTTGGGCTGGAGCTACACTTCAACAATGTACCTGTTCAAAATTACAAACAGATTCTACATAAGAACAAACCTACAGTCCCTGTCTTGTATGCACCGCCTGTATACGGCTGTTCAGAGTATATAGGGCCTTTTTTATTTTATGTGCGGGGTTCCCCTTAATATCCATACAAGACCCAAAGGGGCTGGTAATGGGCTGGGGTAGGGGGGGGGGGGGTCATGGGGTAGCTATGCCATTTTTCTTAAAGATTTTCATCCATATTACCGGGACCAGACATTACATTAAAGCCGCAAGCAGTTTTAAATGGCTTTTTTTTCCTTTAGAAGTGTCATTTTGTGCAGGGACAGTTCTAAACACGGGAAACACGTGGCACTTCACAGGCATACTTTAGACACCCCCCAGGTACGATATTTAAAGGAATATTTGACTTTTTTTTTTTTCACTTTATGCATCATTAAAATGACTGCTCCCGAAAAACGACCGTTTTTAAAACTTCTTTTTGCATTGATACATGTCCCCTGGTGCAGAACCCGGGTTCCCAAACCCTTTTTAGGACAATAACATGCATAATAGTCGTTATAATTAGCACTTTAGAATTCGAACGTTCGCATCCATTGTATTTAATAGGGTTCTAATGTTCGTACGAACTTTCGGTCCGTTCGCGGGTTCTGGTGCGAACCGAACCCGGGGGTGTTCGGCTCATCACTCTAGAGACCTCCTTCTGACTCTTAGGCCCCGAGAAGATTATCAGGGCCAACAGATCTGGATGGACTAAACAAGGCCGAACAAAACATTTGATAGTATCCCATTAAATCTAAATAAAAGAGACATAACATGTAATGGGAAACTAGAATTCCCGGAAAAAGAGTTTCCATAAATCCTTTTTAGAAGGAAGAAAAGAAGAGGAAAATAAAGACAGCGGGTAAAAAAGAGGACGGAGGGAAAGGGATGGGTATGTGTCCAACTTAATGTTGAATAGAAGGTAAAACAGCATCTTCACCAATCGAAATCCCCATATATTTGGCCCAAGGTTCCCATATTTTTTCGAATTTGGGAATGGTATTAGATAAGATGCTAGCTAATTTTTCCTGAGTTAGTATCCAAGATATTTTGGTTTTGGCATCTGACAGGAAAGGTTTTGTTTTTTTCCATGATTTGGCAATTGTGATTTTGGCACCTGTAAAGATAAAGTGAATCAATTTTTGTGAAACCTTTGGTATGTGAGGAATATGAGCGTTCAAAATGGCTACTGGTAGGGACCTAGGGACCTGAAAACCTGTTACCTTAAAAATTAATAAAAATATTTTTCTCCAGAAGGGACGAACTCTGGGGCACTCCCACCAAATATGAGGCATAGAGCCATAAAGTTGGCAACCTCTGAAACATGTTGGATCTGATGCTGGATATATAGATGCCAGTCTGGAAGGAGTTAGATACCATCTGGTTATAACTTTAATATTTGCCTCCATTAAAGAGACATTAAGAATCCATTTTGAAAGATTTAGAGAAGGCTAAGTGCCAGGTATCCAAATTCCAACAAAAGAAGATTTTGATGTACGGTGAGTGAGGCATGAATATACCATAGATAACTATACCATAGGTAAATTGGGGAGGAAGGAGTTTTTTCCTTCCAGATTTGGTTTATAATTGTGAAAATTTGATTAAACCGCGGTTTTTCAGAATCTGGAAGTTTCAGATGTTTGATGCAGTAACTAAGGGATATAGGCCCCCCAGGATTAAAAAAAAATGTCCTATACGATACAATCCTTTATCAATCCACCATTTAAATGCCTCTACATTTAGACTAGGGGGGAAGTCAGGGTTATTGAATAAATGAGCAAGAGGTCTTTCAGAGGATATAAGGTTTGGGAGGTTTCTTAGGGAATCCCATAGTGCAAACGATTGAGATAGAGTTGGGGACATTATGGGGGGGTCTTTTTTTGGGGGGGCACCATAAAAGGTATTCTAAGGATAGTGTTGGTGTAGCCTCTTTTTCAATATTGATCCAGTCTGGTTTTTCTGTTGCAGAATAAATCAAAGAAGTCTGGGCTAGTCTAGCTGCTAAGTAGTATTTATGTAGGTCAGGTAGACCTAAACCCCCCTGTTTTCTGTGACGAAGTAATGTGTTTTGGGGGATGCGGTAACCTGAAGCACCCCAGATAAATTTGATGATTTTACTTTGGAGCTTTTTCAAGTGATTCTTTTATTATAGTTTTTTCTCACTAAAGAACTTTTTTTAGTTTTGTTATATATGATTATTTTCTCTACAGGAATTGTTCCCACAGAATTTCTTTTGTGTTTGGTATTATATTATTATACACTATTGGACATTTATTTATGATCATTCATTCATAGGATTATTCACAGTAATTGACATTGGGATTTTTTTTCACTTGCTTATTTAGCGCAACCATTTCTAGTCTTTATTGTTTGTGTGTATCTCACTTTAGGCTCTTTCACACGGAGGTCCGTTCAGGTCCGCCTGTCAGTTTTTTAGGCGGACCTGAAACGGATCCTCCATGCACCCCTATGGAGGCACGGATGTCAGCGGAGACATGTCCGCTGACATCCGCTCCGCCAAAGTGTGACGGAGGAAAACCCTATTTCTCTTGTCATCCATGGACTGACACAGCGTGTCTTATACACCTTTACACGTGGGTTATGTCCCTGCTTGCAGGAGAAGACCTAGGCAGAATGTGAGATGTTATACATACATTCTAAACAGCCAGAGCTGAACAGCCCCGCCCAGGGGGGCGGTCCCTCCGGCATAACCCTCCCACTGCAGTCAGCAGACCTCAGTTTTTTTCTGCCTAGCAGAAGGAGAAGACGTGGCTCTCTCAGGAGCCAGTCTCCTGACCTATTTTTATTCCTTTTGGAATTTTTTCCTATTTTTTCTTTTTTTTTCTTTTGAGATCTTCTATCAACTGTCGGCTGGGCAACAGGTTGGGTACAAGATATCCTCGTCTTCCCTGTCCGACCATCGAGCGTGCTGATCCTCGCCTTGTGTGCGTGAGACTCAGTTCACGACATGCCCCACGACTCCAGGGGTGGCCGGTGGGCTTCCAGCTCCGCGGTCCTCTCAAGATAGAACAGTCCGGCTGTATCTTTCGCGGTGGACCGGGCCGACAGCTACTCAGTACCGCACTGTGATAGTTCTGTCAGAAACACACCAGTGGGTCCCTCAGGGGACGGGTAAGTAGTCTCTCCTGGCTGCAGGTGAGTACATGCTGTGTGTTTCTTATGTGGGGGATTTCCCTGTCTCCCCCTGTGTTTTTTAATGTCACTCTCTGTGCACTTCGCTGGCGCTGTACTGTGTGGGGTGCCTGGGGGCCATACTGTCCTGGGGCTCATGCTGCTCTGCATTTCGCTGGGGCTGTTTATTTGAGAGTGAGGGGCCTGGGCGCCGTTCGGCGCCATGTTTGGTGACTGTGCTGTTTTTTACATTGGCGGCCATCTTGCCGTGGCCGCCAGAGCACGTTGCGGCGGCCATTTTCTTGTAGCCGCACCTTCTTCTAGCTCTAGTTTGGCCTCTAGCGCCGCTCAGGGAACGGCGCGAATCTCCTCACAGTCTTTCTCCTCTCAGCTCACTCACGCTGAGCAGCGCGGCGTGGAGAGACAGGGCAGCGGAACCGAGCGGTCCTGGTCAGGTTGGTGGGTCCCCTGGGCATTCCCCTACTTCAGTCAGCACAGCCTGTGGGTGGTCTCAGAGGGGGACATTATGGAGTCAGAGTCACCAGCTTCCCCTAACATGCCAGAGGCAGCAGCCAGTGCTCCAGCACCTGCGGTCCCTATGGACCAGTTGTCGGCAGTCCTGGAATCATTTCTGACCAGGATGGAAGCGGTGTGTGAGCACAAGGGAGCAAAAAAGCGCCCTCTCCCCACTTTATCTCCACAAGGGGAGTGCTCTGGTTCAGATATGGGCCTAGCTATTGCTGCTCAGGACCCTAGCTCTGAATATTTGGATGGTTTTGAACAGGACATTCCTTGTGAGGAAGACTCCAGTTCTGAGTCAGTAAATGACAGGGCGCTTGTTAGTGAACTCATTGATGCTGTGAGGGACACTCTCAAGCTAAATGCTGCGACTGCAGAACCTCAGGCGGATACAGTCTCCTTTGGTTCTTTTAAGACCAAGCCTTCTAAAAAGGTTTTTCCATATGTACCTTTCTTTGACCAGCTCATTGACCAGGTCTGGGAAAAGCCGCAGAAGACTTTCATGGTCCCGCGGCGTTTGTCTATTAGATACCCCTTTGAAGACGCCCTGCTTAAAAAGTGGGCTTCTCCCCCGGTGGTCGACCCTCCAGTCGCCCGTTTAAACAAGGCCACCACTCTCCCGATGGAGGGGACTCCTGCGTTTAAGGACCCCACTGACAGGAGGTCAGAAGTGGTGAGTAGAGCCATGTTCGCCTTGTTGGGATCCGCCCTACGGCCAGTAGTAGCGGCGACCCTTGTGTCTCAGACACTCACGGAATGGGCAAAAATTTTGCACCAAACTGTGCAGGAGTTTAACCTTCCTCCAGACACTATTGCTCTGGCCCACCAGATGGTGCAGGGTCTGATATATGTGTGCGACGCCACGTTGGACGCGGCCCCTTTAATATCCAGGGCCTCTGTCTCGGCGGTGGTATTGCGTCGTCTCATCTGGTTGAAATGCTGGTCTGCTGACCTAGCCTCTAAGAAGCTCCTGACGGATCTACCTTTTAAGGGTGGTAGACTTTTTGGTGCTGCTCTGGATGACATCATCAAGGATGTCACGGGAGGTAAAAGCACTCTCCTTCCTCAAACTATCAAGGGTAAGGAGGCCCGACGCAAACCGGGTCCTTCCTTTCCAGCAAAAAAGGTTTTTTTTCGTCCGTCAGAGTCCACGGGTAAGCCATCCCAGGCTGACAACAGTGCGGCTGGCGGGCACAAGCGCCCCTGGGTGCGTAAGCCGAACAAGCCGGCTCCCAAGCCCGCCTCCGCGTGAAGTCTTGCCCCCGCCCGTCTCTGGGGTGGGGGGACGACTTTGCAGGTTCACGGATCGGTGGACCTCCCGGATCTCCGACCGGTGGGTGTGCGAGGTGGTCACCTCAGGATACAGAATAGAGTTCCGCTCATGGCCCCCAGACAGATTCTTTCCCTCAAATCTCCCTCTCCTTCCTGCCCGTCGGGCAGCCCTCTTGGGGGCTGTACAGGATTTGATCGGGTCCGTGGGTAATTGTGTCGGTTCCGTCCCAGGAGAGGTTTCAGGGGTTCTACTTGAATCTGTTTGTTGTTCCAAAAAAGGACGGGGTTCGGCCAATCCTGGACCTCAAGGCCCTGAATGCCTTCGTGAAGGTGCAAAAATTCCGCATGGAATACATTCGCACAGTGATCGCGACACTCCATCAAGGCGATTTTCTGGCATCCTTGGACATCAAGGACGCCTACTTGCATGTTCCGATCTGCGCCAGCCACCAGAAGTTTCTGCGCTTTGCGGTCGGCAAAGTCCACTATCAATTTGTGGCTCTTCCAAGGTGCTTGCTCCGGTCCTAGCTTTGCTGAGACAGCGAGGCATTGCTATCGTGGGCTATCTGGACGATTTTCTTCTAAGAGCAAACAGTGGCTCAGAATTGGAAGAAAGTGTGACTATCGTCAGTCAGACCCTCAGGGAGTTTGGGTGGCTCCTGAACGTTCAGAAGTCGGTTCTAGTCCCGACTCAGCGTCTGGAGTATCTAGGTCTGATTCTGGACTCCTTGGAGGCAAGAGTCTTCCTACCTCCAGACAAACTACTGACACTTCAGTCTGCAGTACGGGTGCTGACGTCCCGAAAACGATCGTCAATCCGCTTTTGCATGAGAGTCCTGGGACTCATGGTGGCCTCCTTCGAGGCCGTTCCTTATGCCCAAGCGCACACCAGGGCTATACAGAAAGAGATCTTGTCCACTTGGGACAAATCCCCGTTGTCCTTGGATCTTCAGATCCAGGTGAGTCACCTGGTCAGGGCGTCCCTGACGTGGTGGTTGAGGTCCCCGGCTCTTCGGTCCGGGAAGTCGTTCCTCCCCATCCAATGGATGGTGATCACGACGGACGCCAGCCTGACGGGCTGGGGGGAGTCTGGGGAGTCCTGTCGGCCCAAGGGCTTTGGACTCCGGACGTAGCCCTCTTACCGGTCAATGTGCTGGAGATACGGGCAATCAGACTGTGCCTCTCCTCATGGTCGGAGAAACTACAGGGTCACTCCATCAGGATCCAATCGGACAACGCCACAGCAGTGGCGTATGTCAACCATCAAGGGGGGACTCGGAGCTCAGCTGTGGCTTCCGAGGTCGCCCGCATCCTGAGGTGGGCCGAAAGAAGCGTGCCGGCTCTGTCGGCCGTCTACATTCCGGGCGTAGACAATTGGCAGGCGGACTATCTAAGTCGCCAGACGCTGGACCAGGGAGAGTGGTCCTTGCACCCGGAGGTCTTTCAACTCCTTTGCAGACGGTGGGGCACGCCGGATGTGGACCTGATGGCCTCTCGACTTAATCGCAAGGGGTCGAGGTTTGTGGCCAGATCCAGGGATCCCTGGGCGGATGCCTCGGATGCGTTGGTGGCCCCATGGGGTCAGTATCACCTGATATACGTTTATCCTCCGCTGCAGTTGCTGCCTCACCTGCTCCGCAGGGTAGCGACCGAGGGAATTCCGGTGATCCTCGTTGCTCCGGATTGGCCTCGGCATCACTGGTACGCCGATCTGGTACGTCTCGTCGCAGACGTTCCCTGGCGGTTACCAATACGGGGGGACCTTCTGTCTCAAGGTCCTATATTTCATCCTGCTTTACAGTCTCTGGCTTTAACGGCATGGTTATTGAAAGCCAGGTGCTGAGAGACCTAGGTCTCTCGGATTCGGTCATTTCGACCATGTTAAGGGCACGGAAGTCTTCCTCCAGAAAGATCTATCACCGTACTTGGAGAGCTTACATCGCCATGTGCGAAGAGCTGGACTGGCGCCCACGAACGTATTCCGTTCCCAGAATCCTGCATTTTCTGCAGCGTGGCGTGACCCAAAAGCTCGCTTTGAGTACCATTAAGGGTCAGATTTCGGCCTTGGCCATCTTCTTTCAGCGACCGCTGGCGGGTCATCCCTTGGTTAGCACCTTTGTGCAGGGGGTTCGCCATGTGCTCCCCCCTGTCAAGCCTCCTCTCCCCCTGTGGGATCTGAATTTGGTGCTCTCGGTTCTCCAGGAACCTCCCTTTGAGAATATTAGAGATATTCCCCTCTTGACTTTGTCTCAGAAGGTGGCCTTCTTGGTGGCCATTACTTCCATTAGACGAGTGTCTGAGTTGGCGGCCTTGTCCTGCAAGTCGCCCTTTTTGGTCATCCATAAGGATAAGGCGGTGTTACGTCCGCGACCTTCTTTTCTGCCAAAGGTGGTCTCGGCCTTCCACTTAAATGAGGACATTGTCCTCCCGTCCTTGTGTCCTCACCCATCGCATCCCAGAGAGTTTGCGCTTCACACTTTGGATGTGGTACGAGCCTTGCGGGTGTACCTGTCTGCTACTACCTCTATTCGGAAGTCTGACTCACTGTTTGTGGCTGTCTCTGGTCCAAAACAGGGCCAAGCGGTTTCGTCTGCCACCATTTCTAGGTGGATCAGACAAACCGTCATTCAAGCTTATGCTCTCAAGGGGCGGGCGCCTCCCTTTCCGGTTACGGCACATTCCACCAGGGCAATTGGTGCTTCCTGGGCTTTCCGACATCAAGCGTCGGTTGCACAAGTGTGCAAGGCGGCGACCTGGTCGTCTGTTCATACCTTTTCTAAGTTTTATAAGGTTGATGTGGCTGCATCTTCGGATGCTTCCTTCGGCCGCAAGGTGTTGCAGGCCGCTGTTTGATGTTGCAACTCCTCCGTTGAGGAGCTCTGCCTTGTTTGGAGTGAAGTTTTTGGTTTTCCATTTATACTGCTCCCATCCCTCTTGACACTGCTTTGGGACATCCCACGTGTAAAGGTGTATAAGACACGCTGTGTCAGTCCATGGATGACAAGAGAAAATAGGATTTTTGTACTCACCGTAAAATCCGTTTCTCTGGCATCCGTGGACTGACACAGCACCCACCCTTCTTTTCGAGTTTGTACTGCTTTGTTACGAACTGAGGTCTGCTGACTGCAGTGGGAGGGTTATGCCGGAGGGACCGCCCCCCCTGGGCGGGGCTGTTCAGCTCTGGCTGTTTAGAATGTATGTATAACATCTCACATTCTGCCTAGGTCTTCTCCTGCAAGCAGGGACATAACCCACGTGTAAAGGTGTATAAGACACGCTGTGTCAGTCCATGGATGCCAGAGAAACGGATTTTACGGTGAGTACAAAAATCCTATTTTTTCCTTCCGTCGGCGGAGCGGATCGGATGACAACGGACTCTACGGTCCGTCGTCATCCGATTCCCCATAGGGGAGAGCGGCGCTCTGACAGGGCGGTCCCTGCATAGTGTGTGGGGACCGCCCAGTCATCCGTCGGCTCAGCGGGGATCAACGGAGCGATCCCCGCTGAGCAAGCGGAGCTTCATGGGGCGGATCTGCACGGATCCGCCCCGTGTGAAAGGACCCTTTGTGTTGCAGCTTACCATTAGCTCTTTCCAGCGCAGTCTTTTTTATACCTACATTGTATCTGAACACCACAAACCCAAAACACTATTTAATTCATTTTTGTTATTCAAATTAAACTCGGCCATCCATCCAAGTCTCCATGGTTTATTTTGTTAAGAAATTACTTTGAAAAACACCCCCTAGCACTTCTGGCTGCGGCCATCTTCAGTAAGGGCAGATGATTCATGTAGTAGCATTTACTTCCTGTAATCCATTTGCCCTTAGCTCATGCATACAGGTGTTCCTTTAGTATAGGCGACCCGTCAGAATTGACAACGTAAGTGACTTTCCGTCGCCGCCATCTTGTTACACCCTGCACTCCTCCACAGTAACGATACACCAAGTAGGGGGCAAGCGGACATCTTGTTACACCCACTGGGGTTTTGCATTTCACAGTTATTTTTAACAGGAAACGGAGCATATATGGTGAAATATAGTATTTAGAAATCCCTCAAACTGTTTACATGTTGAATTATAAAAGCAGCAGTGTTCTGTCACATGTGAGATCAGCAGGTTTGCCGCTGCTTTAAAATTCAACATCTAAACAATCCGTCTGATTTCTAAATACTCTATTTCACCTTATAAGCTCTGTTTACTGTTAAAAAAACTGTGAAATGCAAAACTCTGGTGGTTTTAACAAGATGTCCGCTTGCCCCCTTCTCGGTGTATTGTTACAGTGGAGCAGTGCGGGGTGTAGCAAGATGGCGGCGACGGAACGTCACTTCCGTTACCAACTCTGCTGGGTCACCATATCCGACAGAACACCGGCAAGTGGGTGTGCCTAGCTCATCAAACTCCTCCTCCCTTCCTGAAGACTCCTGGGATATATGACATAATTTGCCTGGGCATGGAAATCAGAAAGTAAATATTATATACTTTCCTATCTATTTACTAATGCTAGCAGCATGAGGATTACAAATAATTAATGTTTGAGAGAGTGAAGTTCCACTTTAAGAAGTAATTTAGCCTTTCAGCCCTTCCTACCCATCTGATCTTTAATGACATCAGAAATCTTCAAAGGATAGATCCAAGTCTTTCGACACCTGGTAAAGGATTATGTCTAATCTAGGTCATTTAAAAAAAAACTATTCCTCTTCCTTATTATAGAAAGGAAAATATTTCTTGTGTGCTCTAGACATGGATAAATTCTTATCTGGCTCCACTCTTTTAGAATCGTATTCTTAAGAGGTTGATGTATTGGAAAAGTCCTACCCTTACGTTACTCCAAACCTCAATACATTCTTTCCTGGGCTGACGGGACCTGTTGGGAGCTCTCAATCTGCTCCAACATGTAAATGGCTATCAAAAGCTCATCAGTTTCTTCTACGGAAAAAGGTATCTAGCCGCATTTATTTCACTCGCATCTTACCTTTCTGAACCAAGAACTCCAGAAGGGAATGCCAAAGAAATTGCAAAAGTAAAATTGATCCAACCCCTTGATATCTGCCCAACACTTAAAAAAAAAAAGCCTGATGTGCAGTAATTCCTCACAACAATCAATAAATCATTGTTTAAAGCAGGGGTCTCCAAACATTCTAAACAAAGGGCCGGTTTATTGTCCTTCAGGCTCTTGGAGGGCCGGACTTTGGCCAGCGGGAGGGACATTTTTCCTGACATCTGTGGGAGTAAACATCTGATATTAGGGGGAGGAATAGTCCCCTTATTGCTGGTATTATAGGGAGGAATAGTGCCCCATTAGCGGTGTCAGTGGGAGAAATGGTGCTCCATTGTCGGTGTCAGATGGCAGAATAGTGTCTCGTATCATTGGGAGGGATAGTGCCCCAAGGGCCGGATAAAGGCAAGCAAAGGGCCGCAGTTTGGAGACCACTGGTTTAAAGTGTAACTACCCCAAGACATGTATGTAAAATATTGTAGCTTTAATGGTCCTTTAGATGTGGTGGGTGCATTTGTTTTGTTTTAATATTATATAGGATTTAAATAGTGCCAACAGTTTGTGCAGCGCTTTACAACATGAGGGCAGACAGTACAGTTAAAATACAATTCAATACAGGCGGAATCGGAGGGTCCTGCTCGTTAGAGCTTCCAATAA
This sequence comes from Rana muscosa, assembly GCA_029206835.1. Taxonomy (NCBI): domain Eukaryota; kingdom Metazoa; phylum Chordata; class Amphibia; order Anura; family Ranidae; genus Rana; species Rana muscosa. The sequence continues at coordinate 160,802,874 of CM055116.1, read as the reverse complement.
AAAAGGGGGGTAAAGTGATACAAAACGTAATAACTGGGGGATGAGCTGATGACGAAAGTGGTAGTACAGTTGTTTGGTGGAGGTGGGATAGGCTTCTCTGAAAGAAGGGTTTTCAGGAATCTTGTGAAAGTGGACAGAATAGGAGATAGACGGACAGCTTGGGGTAGGGAGTTTCATAGGATGGGAGAGGCGTGGGAAAAGTTCTGGAGGCGTGCATGGGAGTAGGTGACATGGGAGCTAGAGAGCAGGAGGTCTTAGGAGGAACAAAGAGAACGATTTGGTTGGTATTTTGCAAATAGGTTAGTCATGTAGCTGGGGCAGAGTCTGGTTGCCCGGGAGCTGCGATGCGCGCTGTGGGCCCCCCCCCCACACCAGTTGGATGCAGGGGAATTGGGTGGGCATCCCCACCGTGCATCGGCGCCACACCCCCGGCACTGTGCGTGTGACGTCTCGTGTGGGCGGTCTAACACGCACGCGTCTGGCATATCAACTTGGCTGACACATGGGGAGTCACTTCGGCATTCTCTCTCTCTGTGCCGTACCAGCGTGATGTTGGAGGGAAACCAATTGGCATGCTGGGTGCGCATTCCATTCCCGCTTTACCGGTATTCCACTGTTGAGCTAGTACAGTGTCTGCACATTCGTTTTTTTTTTTCAACCTGGCTCCCCACCCCCCTTTGGACTTACCAAGGTAAACCCATGGTATTTACTCTATTACCAGGGCCATGGGCTTAATCTTTATTTTATTTTTTTCATTTTATTTATTTTTTAGATTCATTCTACTGACTATTGTCATAGACATATACCATTCTTTACTTTATATACCTTAGAAGTCCCAGTTACCTATGGTGGATGGCGTGCGTTTTTCCCAGATTTCCGGTTGGCTCCCCTTCTCAGCTCCCGGGCTAGGGTCAATTGATCGGCCCCTGGTTTCGCACGGTCCCATTTGTGGTTATACGTGAGTATACTTTTGGCATGGCTAGTCACTTCCAATTCACCCCCCTTTCTCACCATATGGGTATACTAACCAGATCACATGGGTATCCATATTTCTTTATAGAACATGGATGCACTTAGCTCCTGATGGGTGGATAGAAGTCCATGAAACGCATCGAGCCCACCTTGATGCATCCAGCATACATCGATCAATTTTAGATGGTTTTACCCTCTTTTCCATTGTGTTATGGTTTACCCTGGTATATGATGTATAATTTTATCTGTTCATGCCATGCTGCTTCATATGCTGTCGTACCTCAACATATAATGTTTATATCCAATGTATGCAATACTGTTATTTATGCCATGTCGATCATTGGTTCTAATAATCATACAAATGTTTGGACCTATGTGAATTTGATTGGTCCCACCATTTACACCTCATTAAAAGTCCCAACCTTCCCCCCTCATACATATGCCTCAGGGATGGGGGCATGAGCCTTCCCTTGCGTCCCATTTAAAGTCCCAAGTTCGTCTTTCCCCCACTTTTTCTCATAGATTAGGGATGGAGGTGTGCTATACAGCTGGGACCCATCATCTTCTTATGGCTGACCTTCACTGGCTCAGACCATAATTCAACATGTCAGACATAGAACGTAGTTTGCACCCACAGCTGCACTATTGTCATTTATCAATTTTCATTGACCGCAGCCCATTTGTGTCCATCTGATCTGCGGCCGGGGGGCCGATGTGTGTCTGATTGCCTCGGAGCTGCGATGCGCGCTGTGGGCCCTCCCTCTCCCCTCCCCCCCACACCAGTTGGATACAGGGGAATTGAGTGGGCGTCCCCACAGTGCATCGGTGCCATGCCCCCGGCGCTGTGCGGGTGACGTCCTGTGTGGGTGGTCTGTCACGCATGCTTCTGGCATATCAACTTACTGGCCCAGGGCCATGGGCTTCATTTTTTTATTTATTTTTAGATTCATTCTACTGACTTATATTGTCATAGACATATACCATTCTTTACTTTATATACCTTAGAAGTCCCAGTTACCTATGGGGGATGGCGTGCATGTGGTTTCGCACAGTCCCATTTGTGGTTATACGTGAGTATACTTTTGGCATGGCTAGTCACTTCCAATTCATCCCCCTTTGTCACCATATGGGTATACTAACCAGATCACATGGGTATCCATATTTCTTTATAGAACATGGGTGCACTTGGCTCCTGATGAGTGGATAGAAGTCCATGAAACGCGTTGAGCCCACCTTGATGCATCCAGCATACATCGATCAATTTTAGATGGTTTTACACTCTTTTTCCATTGTGCTATGGTTTACCCTGGTATATGGAGGATTATGATGTATAATTTTATATGTTCATGCCATGCTGCTACATATGCTGTCGTACCTTAATATATAATGTTTATATCCCAATGTATGCAATACTGTTATTTATGCCATGTCGATCATTGGTTCTAATAAACATACAAATGTTTGGACCTATGTGAATTTGATTGGTTCCACCATGCACACCTCATTCAAAGTCCCAACCTTCCCCCCTCTTACATATGCCTCAGGCATGTGGGCATGAACCTTCCCTCACGTCCCATTTAAAGTTCCAAGTTCGTCTTTCCCCCACTTTTTCTTCCCTCAGCCAGAACACTGAAGGTGGGTTATGGAACGGTCTTTCAGCATGACAATGATCCAAAACATACCGCCAAGGCAACAAAGGAGAGGCTCAAGAAGAAGCACATTAAGGTCATGGAGTGGCCTAGCCAGTCTCCAGACCTTATTCCTATAGAAAATTTATGGAAGGAGCTGAAACTTCGAGTTGCCAAGAAACCTTAAGGATTTAGAGAAGATCTGTAATAAAGAGTGGCCCAAAATCCCTCCTGAGATGTGTGCAAACCATGTCACCAACTACAAGAAGCGTCTTACCTCTGTGCCAACAAGTGTTTCTCCACCAAGTACTAAGTCATGTTTTGCTTGGGGATCAAATACTTATTTTACTCACTGAACTGCAACTCAGTTTATAACATTTGTATTGTGTTTTTTCTGAATTTTTGGTTGATATTTAAAATACACCTATGATAAAAATTATAGACCTTTCAAATATTTGTAAGTGGCCAAATTTACAGAATCTTCAGGGGATCAAATAATAATTTTTCCCACTGTATACTGTACAGATTTTAGTTTTTTGTTCTTTTATTTTCACCTAGTGATCCTGCTAGTAACACACAGCCTGTCTTAACCACTTGACCACTGGGCACTTAAACCCCCTTCCTGACCAGACCAATTTTCAGCTTTTGGTGCTCTCACAATTTGAGTTGTTGACTCAGTCATGCAACTCTGTACCCATATGATTTTTTTGGCCTTCCCCCTTCCCCCCCCCCCCCCCCACAAATAGAGCTTTCTTTTGGTGGTATTTAATCACCACTGGGTTTTTTATTTTCTGCGCTATAAAAGAAAAAAGACTGAAAATTCTGTAAAAAAAATGCATTTTTCTTCCTTTCTGTTATACATTTTTGCAAATTAGTAATTTTTCTTCATAAAGTTTGGCCAAAATTTATACTGCTACATATCTTTGATAATAATAACCCAAATTGGTGTATATTATTTGGTTTGTGTGGAAGTTAGAGTCCACAAGCTATGGTGCTAATCCCTGAAAATTGATCGCACCTGAAGTACTGACGGCTTATCTCATTTCTTGAGACCCTAACAAGCTAGAACAAAACAAATACCCCCCAAATTACCCCTTTTTGGAAAGTGGACATTCCAAGGTATATAGTAAGAGGCATGGTGAGTTTTTTGAAGTTGTAATTTTTTCCCACAATTCTTTGCAAAATCAAGATTTTTTTTTCTTTTCACAAAATTGTCATATTAGCAGGTTATTTCTCACACACAGCATATGCATACCACAAATTGCACCCAAAACACATTCTGCTATTACTCCCGAGTATGGCGATACCACATGTGTGAGAATTTTACACAGTGTGGCCACATACAGAGGCCCAACGTGCAGGGAGCACCTTGAGGCGATCTGGAGCATAAATGACATCTAATTTCCCGACTACCTCTTACAATTTTGAAGGCCCTGGAGCATCAGGACAATGGAAACACCCCAAAAATGACCCAATTTTGGAAAGTAAACACCCCAACATATAATCTATGAGCCATAATGAGTCTTTTGAACATGTCATTTTTACACAAAGTTGTCCATTCATACAATATTTCTAACACCTAGCATGTGCATACCAAAAATGACACCCCAAAATAGATTCTCCTACTCCTCCTGAGTATGGTGATACCACATGTAGGAGACTTCCACAGCCTAGCCACATACAGAGGCTGAGTACGGCTTGGTACTGCTGAGTACGGCTGGGTACGGCTAAGTACGGCTGAGTATGGCTGGGGGTGGATGGGGGGCATGGCAGAGTATGGTGGGATGGCAGAGTATGGAGGGATGGCAGAGCATGGTGGCAGATTTGTCGCTGCAATTGTCACTGAGCAGCGCTGTGGGCACTACACATCCAGCCCACAGCGCTGCTGCAACTGTTCTCTCCCCTCTCCGCTCACACTGTACGGAGAGGGGAGAGAGGAACCGGACATGATGCCAGTTTGTTTACAAGTGATCGCTCCGTCATTTGACAGAGCGATCACGTGGTAAACGGCCGCTGTCAGCGGCCATTTACCGTGTGATCCATGATGCGCCAGGTCCTCTGGACGCGGCGGTCACGGATACTCCCGTGTGAGTGCCCCAGTGGCCGCGCGGGAGTGCCATTCTGGGAGGACGTCAATTTACGCTCTCCCAGAGTTATCGAACCGCACTGTAGCCGTCATTCGGCAATGGCACGGTTGGTAAGGAGTTAAAGGATAAGTGGAAAAAAAATGCACATTTTTTTCAGGTTAAAAAAAATGTGCGTTTATTATAAAAAAAAATCTAAGGAGCCTGCAGAGCATTGAACCCACGATCTACAAATCACAAGTGCAATGTCCAGTTCCTGCAGACTCTCAGCATAGCTGTCTGCTCACACATTGTACGGGCAGACATTTACTTGAGCGCAGGAAGATCAATGGACTACAAGGATGCTTACAAGCTGCCAGTCACAATCGCTGTGGATGAATGACATGGCTGCGTGGGTGGAGCCCTGCACGCTGTTTTTAAATAATGACAGAGGGTGCGGGAAGAAGATCCCCGGGGGGGGGGGGGGGGGGAGAGGAGCAGTGCAGATGCTGGAACATGTTACATGTTCCACCCTAAAAGTGAACTAATCCTTTAAGGCAGCTACATTTCCACCTCCACTGTATCTATGGAGGGGCAGTTACAGCAATCATTTTTTCCTTTTTGGGATAAACATTTTACATAAATAAATATATTAGCTGACCAATATATGCATCCATGTCAATGTTTAATAGTTTATCTCAACCCTCTACTGCCAGAGACATGAATGGGCTGCCCGTTCAATGTAAATTAGTCCTTAGTGGCTTTAGCAGTTTTGCAGACACAACCTGGAACAAGCAAGTAGATCAGAAGTTTTGATTTCACCTCTACAGCTTGTTCTCAATCAGTGATTCCGATGATGTCGAAAATAAAACCTGGCCAACTAGCATTATCAGAAGGAGATCAGCAATTACAGCCCTTTGTATTTCTTTCAGGTCAGGTTTCCTTTAAAGCTGAAGTTTAGGTATGGCAATTTTTACATATAGGTATGTACATCTAGCTTGGATCAAGGTAAGTATTTTTAATACTATACCTGTGGGATCATTGTTAAATCTGTAAATCACTAAAGTAAGCATCGATACCTAAGCGATCTCCACTAGCATCCAGGTCCTGGACCAAGCTACTGCTCTGCTATACTTACTGAACATAGGAGGTTGCTTGAGAAGCACGAGCGTCATTTACACAACATTTGTGATGTCACCACCCTGCCTCTCCCATTCTTATGAAGAAATTGCAGTGTTCTCTGAATGGTGCCCTTGTGACCCTGTATTCAGCAGGGTCACTTAGCACAAGACCTGAAAGCTAGTGGTGCCCACTACAGTCATTTCCAGCTTTCACAGGCACCCCACAAGTATGACTCCTAAATACTTACATTGGTTCAAGCAAGATCAATGTAAAATTTCCATACCTAAACTTCAGCCTCAGAAATGATGCATATCGCCAGATCGGGACTGTAGGCTATAAATCTGGACTCCCTATACTGGTGAGAGATTTCCCACAGGAAAGAAATGACAGAAGTAGGCACAGCTTAATACCCAACTCTAACCAAAACTTTTTTGTAAACTCTAGAATAGCATTCGGAAGGGGAAATACATCTGTCAAAGTTTATTGATGTCCAGAACCCCATTGAGATTTTAACTCCTTTTTTCTCTGTAATAGCAAAATAAGAGTAACAGGGATTATGAGGATGGGACACTGAGGCGATGCCCTGGCAGGACGTTAAAAAAAACTCCTGCAAGCAGCATCTTTTGGGCTAAAAAAACCTCCCTCCCTCGTCCTAATGCCCACTAACCAGCTAAACACAATGGGGGAGGGATAATACATGTAGGTTAATGGAGACTTCATCTCCCTCTTATTGTAAGACACAGGCTGGAGGGGTGACACATAGCCTAGCAAAAATCCACCCACACCATGTTATTGCCAAAAAATAATACAGCTTTCATTTGACATACATATTTATATGACAATTTAAAAACAGTTTATTGATATTAATAAATTTTTACTCTGTATTCCAAAGGTTGCTTTTTTTTTATTTTGAACATGTGACCAGCAGCAGAGGACTAGAGGATCCCCCTGCCACTCTTTCCCTGCTGACAGGCAGGGAAAGAGCTGGGTCATGTGACAGCTGTATATTAATCAGGAAAAAGGTACGTAGAGGTTGTTGTTTTTTTTTTTCAATTTAAATAAATAGAGCACCATTATCCACATACAGAAATAGAAGGGACAACGTAAATTAAACAGTGTATGTTTAGTATCACTTTAATGGACAATTTTTTTTCAACCTGCCTGACGGAAGTCATGTAGCATTATTATACGAATGAGTTGTATTACCTGCAGTGACATTGCAGATAAACCTACCCTGGGAAAGCAGAGAAAGCAGCAGTGGCTGCTAGAATGGAGAGTTAGTAGATCATTCATTTCTATATATCCTGTATCTTTTAGGAATGACACTTGACCATAGAATAATTACTACAAAACCAGACAAGGTGACGTTTCAGCTTTACTTGTTCATTTTAGGCTTACAAAGAAAATGCCTGTATACACCATTAATCTTTTTGACAGAAATTTGACTGATCACACTAAGGCTTTTACATATTTTCTGACTAGCACAGATCTAAAATTTGCCTGAATAAAGAGCATTACTAACATCATAGGCAATATTAAATCTGAGACTGACTTCACATTGCCAATGACATTATTTTGGCTTCTTTTGCTGCATATTGATACGTCTTGCAACTCTTGGGTTCTTTAACTTTCCATTCTCTTCCATGTATTTTTCCCAGCTATTTTTATTGGTTGTCCCAATCACACAACAGGCAAGACGTGCGCCCGCATTTCCATTTTCCAAACTAGCCCGGTTATCGCCTTTACCAAGATCGTCAGCCATCTTGTGTACAACTATTGATCTTCCAATTATAGACACTCGACCGAACATTTTCGCTCCAAGATTCATGAGGTACTGCTGGATCTTGCCATTACGGACACGAAAATTACCGAAATCCCCCGGATGGTTTGGATGGTCGACAGAAAATGGATTGTAATGTCCTCCTGCAGAATCACAGCCATTACTGATATCACCAAAGTCGTGGATGTGAATTGCTCTTACAGACTGATTGACATCCTGAGGAAAACCTTCTATAGAGAATATTGCTTCCAACTCCCCATTTGGATAAATCTGTTTGAACAAGACCTGTCCCATGATTTTCATTTCATCATCATCTAATTTTGGGCTTGGTTGTAGTTTACAGGTGGCGTATATAGCTTTATCTTCATTGTTTTGAACTCCGTTGTAGATGGCATCATATATTTCATCGACCTTCTGTAAAATAGTTGTTATCTCAGACTGGCATGTCTGCCCCTCTTCTGCTGTGGCTCCAAAAGAAATACCGATAGCTAAGATGACTGCCACGAGCATCATATTGAGACTATATCTAAAATAGAAAAAAAGATTTAGAGTTGGCTTGTGTGATACTGTATATATTGAGCTGTATCACATTGCCAGATGCAGCCATCAAATTCCATGTTTGAACAAAACCTGCCCTGCTTTACTTTTATTAAAGTAGAACTGGACCTAAATCAGAAAAATCTCATACATACATATAAGCTGCACTATCCCTTTAACAATTACAAACATTGTGTGACCAAATATGTGATGGTGTATAATATACAGTATAAAGTGACCCTTTTATGAATAAATCTATATTCAAAAATGAACAAATACTGTATGGTCCATATAACATGTCAATCTGTGGTAAGACTTTTTAAAGTGAACCTTGTGAACTTCAGTGCTCCACCACCATATTAACACACCACCTCCTTACCAGATTGTATGACCTCCAGAGAATTAGGCCAAGAGCACTTGTGTATAAAAATATACCCTAGAGATGCAAAACGACCATTTAAAGTAAACAGTCTCCAGTGACCAGCTCCAACGATTGAAACAGCAGTAGCCAGCATAGGAATCTTAATACTTTATAAAGGTGATGCTTCCAGCGTTCTGCACCGATTACAGCAACATAAAGCCCCAAGTATCATGCAGGAAAACAGAACTATAATGCATTATCCTTTTTTTAAATGCCTACTTTATTAAAAAAGATACTCACAAACATACAGGGGGTCCCCGGGTTACGAACAAGATAGGGACTATAGGTTTGTTCTTAAGTCTAATTTGTTTGTAAGTCGGAACAGCGGCGCAGGAAAGAGCGGTGATCTGCAGGCTTCACTAGGCCGCACTAGGCCGGAACAGGCCGCGGCCGCAACGGGCGTTTTTTGCGGCCCGGCAGGCCACCGAACCGTACCAGGCCTGTGGATGGGCAGGTAGGATTACGAGGGGGGCCCCTTAACTCGCAGCCAGGCCAGGAACGGCTCACTCCAGCAAGGCACAGGCCAGGAAGATGGCGGAGGCCGCGGGTGTGAGGGATCGCCGCAATACAGGCACAGGACACAGCAGGGTATGGAGAGGAACAGGCAGGCAGGTAGTTAGGTTGTTGTTCAGCGTTTATGTGCATGGATGGCTAAGAATGGAGTGCAGGATTCTTGGAGCTCCTCACTAACACCCCGTTCGTAAGTAGGAGTCGTTCGCAACTCGGATGTTCGTAACTCGGGGACCCCCTGTATTGTAGGAAAAGCATGTACTGTAAACACAAAAGCACACAGATTATTACTGTATCCTGAAGATGTCTGCTGTGACAAAACGCATCTTGTCGGAGCTTGGTAGTAACGTCATCACACATGCATGCTTTAACATGATAACGTCATTTACAAATTCGTTTTAAATATTTTAAAATCAACAGATTTCATTAAAATACTATCCGATTATCCTGCCGTGAAGGACCTTGTTCAGACACTTTCTATTATAGGGCAAAAACTGTGTTCTGATTGTGCTCCTGCATCATCACCCAGTCACCTGCGAATATAATGGAGGTTACAAGTGACCGTCCTGACACATATTGTGCAGGTATAATGTCATGTTTAGAAAGTCTGACCTGAGTAATGATGTACGGCCCATGCTGGTACAGAAACAGAGATAAAGTGGCTGAAAAAAGACCGCAGGAGATCAACAGGTTTTAAAAAGATGAAAACATTATTTTATGATACACGGTGCTCTAACAGAGTTTCTCAACCTTTTTCCAGTCAAGGCACCCTTTAAAAACTATGGACAGTCTCGAGGCACCCTATTTTAAAATGTAGAAACTATTCTAATAGTTTTACATAATGCAGCAACAGCCACATAAGTTGAACATTCAACATTTAATTTTGATTTATTCTTCCAAAGCAAATACACTTTTGCAAACTGGTACTGATTACTATTCCAGTGTTTCTCTTCTCCCTCGGTTTTTCCCCATCACTCAGTTAATGTGACCACAGCACTGATGGAGAGAGGCAGGGAAGGGTCAAACAAGGATGCTATGCAGGTGACTGACATCCTTCATATCAACTGATGATGCCATTGGTCTTTAGGATGTTGGCAGCTAGAAGGTTTTATTGGTGCACAATAAAACCTGTGGTTTTGTATAACTAAAAGGAAGCTTTATCCACACGCCAGCTTGTATACATTTTTTGGGCAATTTTTAGGCATTTTGCCAAAACACTCCTGAAGAAACCTCAAGACACCCTAGGTGCAAAAAGGCTGCTCTAACATACTAAATCTCGGCCAGTTAGAGTTGTAATCCCTTCGCGCCGAGCGTACGCATATATGCGACCTCGGCTTTAGGGGGTTATACTGGGATGATGCCAGCTGCAGGCATCATCCCAGTACCGTTTTTTAGAGCGGGCGGGTGGGTGGTCAGCTTTCCAGGGATAACAACCGATGCGGCTAAAAGCCACTCGATTGTTATCCCGGAGGAGCGGGAGGGGACGTCCCCCCCTCCCGCCGCCTTCCGCCACTCTTACCGGGCCTCCCGTCCCACCTGGAGACCCGATCCACGATCCGCAACTTCCAGTGGCTAGAGACAGACTGGCACGAAGGCGGAAACGGCTTAGTTCTGGTCTTCTCTCTGTAAACACGGAAGCGACGTCACAACGTCACTTCCGGTTTACTCGGCTGCCAATGGCACCGGTTAAAAAAAAAAAAAAGTGATCACATTTTTTTTAACACACAATGTAAAAAAAATAAAAAAAAAGAAGATTTTTTTTTTTTTTTAAAGCTCCCCCTGTCCCCGCGAGCTCGTGCAGCAAAGAAAACGCATACATAAGTTGCGCCCGCATATGTAAACGGTGTTCAAGTCACACGTGAGATATCGCCGTGATTGTCAGAGCGAGAGAAATAATTCTAGCACTAGACCTCTTCTGTAACTCTAACTTGGTAACCGTTATTTTTTTTTAAAGCTATGGAGATTTTTAGGTACCATAGTTTGTCGCCATTCCACGAATGTGCACAATTTTAAAGCATGACATGTTTGGTATCTATTTACTTGGCGTAACATCATATTTCACATTATACAAAACAATTGGGCTAACTTTACTGTTTAGTTTTTTTTTAATTCATGAAAGTGTCTTTTTCCCCAAAAAGTTGCGTTTAAAAGACCGCTGCACGAATACCATGTGTCATAAAATATTTCAACAGTCACCATTTTTGTCTCTAGATTCTCCGCTAAAAAATATATATATATAATGTTTGGGGGTTCTAAGTAATTTTCTAGCAAAAAAATACGGATTTTAACTTGTAAACACCAAATGTCAGAAATAGGCTTAGTCATGAAAGGGTTAATTAATCTACTTTAAGGCCACTTTCACACTGAGGCGCTTTCACACTGAGACGCTTGTAAAAACACTGAGCGCTTTTGAAGCGCTTTTAAAGAGCTTTCCATTCATTTCAATGGAGAGGGGAGTTTTTCACAGCCCTGCCAGCACACTGCACCAGTGTGAAAGCATTCATTGATTTTAATGGCAATACGTTTTCGTGAGCTTTTTAGGCGCTGTTTTTAGCGTGAAATCGCCTGAAAAGCGCCTCAGTGTGAAAGTGGTCTAAAGCCTCGTACACACGGTCGGACTTCAAACAAACTTTTCCGTGGATTTTTGTCTGAAGGGAGTTGGCCGGGAACACCCATAGCATACACACGGCAGGACTTTTCTGCAAACTTTCCCAACATCACGTGGTTTTTCTGCTCTTTTCTGCTCTTTACCGCCACCCTTTGGTCAACTTCTGCTATTGTTGGTTGATTTTAACATTGGTTCTGGGCATGCGTATTTGTACTTCGGACAAAAGTCAGACGGATTTCTGTACACACTTTGCTGCCGAAAAGTTTGTCCGTTTGCAGAGCGAACTTTCGTCTGATGAAAACCAAAAAAGTTTGTCCGATGGAGCGTACACATGGTCGGATTTTTTGGAAAACTTGCTCATTTTGAAGTTTTGTTGGCAAAAAGTTAGACCGTGTGTACGGGCTTTTAGAGTATATAGTGTCTATTGCACTCTGTACTGTGTTCACAATTTCCAGCCATGACATGTGGGGTCAACTTCAGAAAATGTAGCTTTAGGCTGCTTCCAGGGCTGTTCAGTTGGAGGGCTTTAGCTCCACTGCCAGTGACATCACTAGCTTCAAAGCAGTATAAGGCTGTTTTTCCCTAAAGTTGGCTCATTTTCATATGCATATTTCATATGGAATTTGCAAACCCCCTCCTGGGCAGAAGGGCATAGTGATAAAAATGCTACTGCAGCCTTGCCTATGTAAGCACACAAGTATATGTACCCCTATATATAAAAAAGGCCCTAGCATTATTGGCCCTTCTAGGCAAGCAGACATATGTTTAAAGGCCAGGCAATGTATTAAGCCACACACGGTCGGACTTCCGTCTGACTTTTCTGTGGATTTTTGTCCGAAGGCAGTTGGCCGGGCACACCTATAGCATACACACGCTCTGACTTTTCTGCAAACTTTCCCAAAACTTTTTCCAACATCACGTGGTTTTTCTGCTCTTTACCGCCACCCTTTGGTCAACTTCTGCTATTGTTGGTTGATTGTAACATTATTTGTTTTGTCCATCGGACAAAAGTCCGATGGTTTTCTGTACACACGGTCGGACTTTGCTCCATCGGACTTTTGTTGGCCAAAAGTTTGTCCGTTTGCAGACCCAACTTTTGTCCGATGAAAACAAAAAAAAAGCAAAACAGTTTATCCGATGGAGCGTACACACGGTCGGATTGTTGGTCCAACTTGCTCAAAATGAAGTGGCCAAAAGTCCGACCGTGTGTACGGGGCTTTAGAGTTACTAAAAAATTTGATCTGGTAAATTCCCACTTTAGTTTGCCAGGACAGTGAACCTGACATGTTAGGTTTGCCTCAAGCCCTTGCTTGCAGGAAACAAAATTCCTAATCCCTTAGGCCCCTTTCACACTGGGGCGGGCAGGTGCGGTGGCGGTATAGCGGCGCGATTTTCAGTGCTTTTTACCGTGGTATGCGGCTGCTAGCGGGGTAATTTAACCCCTGCTAGCGGCCGAAAAAGGGTTAATACCGCCCGCAAACCGCGGCTATTACCACGGTTTGCGGGCGGTATCCCATTGATTTCAATGGCAGCCGCGGTAAAGGAGCGGTGAACGCCGCTCCTTCACCGCTGTAAAGATGCGGCTAGCAGGACTTTTGGAGCGGTCCTGCTAGCGCACCGCTTCAATGTGAAAGCCCTCGGGCTTTCACATTGATGACTGCAGGGCACGATTTTTTCAGGCGGTATAACTGCTATTATTATCGCTAAACCGCCTGAAAAACGTGCCAGTGTGAAAGGGGCCTTTACAGTAGAAGCTGTGGAAACTCTGTATTAATTGACTTTATTTTACCTGGCCAGATTCAATGACATCACCTCCCCTTTTCCTGACCAGCTAAAAAATAATTCCAGTCTGTATTTGGGCAGAGTACACAGACATTCAAAACAAAGTAGATTTTTACAGAGTTTCACAGCTGCTGTGTATGCATTGCTAGAGAGTTGGGGCATGACAGAGGGTGCAATAAATAGCTTATGCTCCGTGCACAGGTACCGTTAGATGGGACAGTAAGAGGAATTGCAAAGGTCACTTTAAATGAAATCTTGGAGGCTGCCATTGAGTTCTTAAGCCTCGTACACACGATCGGATTTTCCGACAGGAATTGTGTAATGACAGGCTGTTGGCGGACAATCCGATCGTTTGTACGCTCCATCAGACAATTGTTGGCCAACTTTCCGTGGGCAAATGTTGGATGGCAGGCTTTAAAATTTTCCGCGGACAATGGTCTGTTGTCAGAATTTCAGAACGTGTGTACAGAAGTCCGTCGGACAAAAGTCCAAAGTACAAACACGCATGCTTGGAAGCAATGCTCACCAGACACAACATTAGCAGAAGGTGCCCAAAGGGTGGCGCTAAAGAGCTGAAAAAAACACGTAGTACGTCTAGTACGTCACTACGTTCGTGTTTGTTGCCCGACAATTGTGTGCCGTTTGTATGCAAGACGAAGTCCAGGCACACGCTCTTCGGACAAAAGTCCGAGGCTTTGTCTGCGTAAAATCCTGTCGCGTGTACGAGGCTTTACTCTGCAAATGCTTGTTGCTTGGCTGTCATGTTGTCCATCTATCCATAATACTTCAATTGTCTAAACCAGAACAAAGACTTAGATAAGGACTTCAGACCTCTTTCTACATTTCCTGTTCTGAGCACTTGTTCTGGATCAGTCATTCAGAAAATCTTGAAGCGAGATATAGCTGGGTTTTACATGCCAAGTTTTTCTGTCTTCTTAGAATGTACCCTTAATGGAAGAGAAGACTAAATGCAATATTTGTGATGGAACAAAGCCATAGCTGAATATGAAATAGTGTCATGTTCGTTCACTTCGTCCATTCAACATCTATATCCTGTATTTAAAATGTCACAAGGATCTGGAATTCCATGGGAGAATGGATTTGTAGTCTCGGATCAGCAAGAGCATAACATGGAAGACAGCCTCTAATTCTGGGATAATTACCGATCTTTACACCTGGAGACAGACCTGGCATTTTTAAGTGACTTATTGCTACTGTAGCGACCTCACCCCTCTCACCCCTTCTCATTCACGGCTTGTTTGTCTCATCTAGGGGTTAGTACTGGGGGGAGGGATGAGATACACCACGGCCCATGTCCTCCAGAGAGACTGGAGGTGAAAGCCAGAACTATCGGGTTTTGTGTATGTGTCCCAGAGTCAAATCCTCTCCTCGAATTGACTCCCCTTTGCTCCTAGTAACCAGAGTTCCACACACTGAAAAGGTCCAACTCGTATTTATTCTTCTCAATAAATAGTCATACAGCACAGACAGGTTGAGACCCATATAACACTTCAGTCTTTGTGGGGAGTAGGCCAAGGCACAATTCTTTAAGATAGAGCTAACCACTGTGGTGTCACCAATGGCGAATAGTCACTGCCACTGACTATATTGAACAGAACATGGATTACCTTCGCTAACGTAGCCCCTATCAGGGGGAAGACATCCGTCCAAGACAGTTGCCAGAGGCCTCTCCGTCACCAGCAATGATGCGCTGGACTCTCCGGAGAAGTTCCGCTTACCGGCCTCCTCGTCTCAGACAGGGCACCCAAGGAGCTAGGGCCCCCTCGGATTCCTCCACCCTCGCAGAACTCAGTCGAAGGTACTGAGCTCCAGGCTTCCGCCATAGTACCTCACCCCAGGCTAAAAGTGCCTGAGATGGACTCCATCTCCCGCTCCGGCCAGGTCGAGGGCACCTGGGTCCGGAACTCTGGAACGCCAGCACCCAGGCTGAAGGTGCCTGGGTGCGGCCGCGTCCTCCGACTCCGAACTCTGAACCCCAATGTCAGGGCGTCCGCCCCTCTTATCTCCTCTCCCTTTGCGTCACAGCAGGTTCCCCACCCTGCTGTACCAGCGCCAGGAAAGGACAAAAAGGGATGCAGTCTTGCGGTGAGTGTTCAGCTCCGGTCCAGGGCGACAGCGCCACCTGCAAGCCGCAGGGAACCTCACACCACCAGAGTCCTCCAAGAACCACAAAAGGGCCTCAGATTCCCTAACAATCAATGCATCTGGGTTACACTACCACCCAGATGCCTCCCCTAAATTCAAATACCCGCTACACTCTCCCCCTGGTAATTTGACACTGGTCCCCAGTGTCTGGTGCAAACCCATGTCTCCCAAGGAGTGGTAACATAAGTTCGACCCAGAGAACAGTCTACACATAGAACAAAACTCAACAATTTAGTCATGAATTGTGCCAGGACCTAAAATGGGAAAAGGAAACAGGAATATAAAACAATAAACTTGGTATCAAAAAAAAAAACGTTAAATGACTTTACAAATTGAAATTCCCCCCCTCGCTATCTAAGGACCACCCCATTCTCAGCAGCCTTGATAGATGAAATCTCCTGCAGAGGGGAAAAAACAAAGAAACACACATCCTAGCATAATGTATGTGTTTTCTCTTGGAAGGAATGGGTCTATCCGTAAAGAAACCAACTCGCTCCAATAAGTATAGTGCAGAGTGTGAAGTAAACAATCGTTGCGCAACACCGTCACCTGGTGGCAATGCTGCGGTAAAGGCACTTGTCAGATCCAGATGAACTTCTGCTTCTCTGTGCTGTGACCCTATACTGGCTAAGTCCCAAAGTCACTGATCTCTTTTCCTTGATGGGAGGAGAAGAGGGAGAACAAAACAACAACAGCTCCCATTTCTCCAAAGAGTAAAACATCCCAAAAAAAAAGTTAGAGCACAGTCCCTGTAATTTAGCAACAAAAGAATGGAAAGGAGTCCCTTTCTCCTATAAATAGATTTTTGGATCCGGCAAGAACAAAGGCTTTAAGTGCTGGTCAAAAGCCTCCACATTGTACTCAATGTTCCCTCCATCCTTCCGACAAATTACTACCTTGTCCGCATGGATGTTCCTTCCCACCATCCACTCAGCCTTACAGTCCTTGAACTTTCTGGTGACTGTAGGTGAGCATGAGAGGTATCGGCATGCATGAGGTACTTTCAGCTTTGTCCAGACGAAATCATTGTACCACCGCTGCCGAAAAACTTCCACCTCATAGAGCAATTCTCGGGGTAGATATGGGTATTCCCACCCATATTCTCGGGCAACTTTCTGACAAAAGAGACGCTGCAGCCTAGCCAGAGATGGCATTGTGGCACGGTCTCCTACTCCAGGTAGAACAATGGACTCCGGATGGCGAGGTACATTCACCACCTCTGTAGATTTGGGCCTAGGAGCCTGTAGTGATGCACGTTGCACTCCCGCAAGAGGAGCAGGTGAAACAGCCGCTGGCTCAAGAAGTGGGATCACAGACAGGGAACCAGATTCCTCCCTAGGCTCCGAGGCCTCCACCCGGGGTGTACTATCCCCAATGGACATAGGTGGGTCCCTTAAGACATGGGATGAGGGTAACTTCATCTTGTCCCATCCCTTCTTGTGGAAGATTTCATCTATCTCTCCATCATCACCGGCATCAGTTAGCGACTCTAGGTCGGAGGTGTCATAAAACTCTGCGGGCAGGTAATTCCTCGTAGACACGGAATCACCCCCCTCGATGGGTTCCACTGACCGTGGGCTCCCGACACCTACAACCACACACACAGTCCCAACCCCTGGCTCACCTGGACCTTTTAAAGAACAGGGATGTCCAGGGCTCTTCCTTCCGGATCCATCCAGGCCAGGCAAGCGACGGGGTGAAACTCTTCCACGACCACAGGATGCCATCACCAGGCCAACTTTCCTCTTCGGCGGTGGGAGCAGGGAGCTTGTGGTGACCGAGGCAGCATCCTCAGATTTCTCTCTCTCAATCTCCTTTGGGGCAGTCACTTCGCCCTGGTCAGTGCGCGCAGGAAACGCATAGGCATCGATCTCTCCCTCCGGAGTGGCAGTACCTGTGAGGTAGTTGAGGTGGAAGGCGCAAGGCCTTTCTGTGGATGGCTCCACCTCGAAGAGGAACTCTTTGCAGACCTCACATCACCGGAACGGCTTCAACTGCACCACCAGTCCCGAACAGCCGGGACAGATCACACCGAGGGCCTCTATGTCTCTGCAGGTATACAGAGCCAACCGCCACCGGGCCTTAGTCTTATTCCTGTGTCCGTGATCGGGGCAGCAAAAGAAGTCATCTCCGTGATGGAAGAAGCAGAAATCCACGGGTTATTTGAAGTCAACCTGATTGTTTGCTGCTCCAATGCGCACTGACCCCTTTGCGCCGGAATCTCCACGTGTGTCCTTCCACATGGCCAGACTCCTCCCACACTCTTCATTTGTTTGCAGGCTTTTTCTTCTCCCCGCCCACGAACTGCGCAGCTATGGTGTGCCTCGTGGCGCGTTGGCCAATATGGCCGACCTACTCGGAACTCCTCCGGGCAGCAAAGTTCAAATTCAGACACAATACACATCCCGGACACGATGCCCCCACGTGTAGCGACCTCACCCCTCTCACCCCCTCTCATTCACGGCTTGTTTGTCTCGTCTAGGGGTTGGTACTGGGGGGAGGGATGAGATACACCACGGCCCATGTCCTCCAGAGAGACTGGAGGTGAAAGCCAGAACTATCGGGTTTTGTGTATGTGTCCCAGAGTCAAATCCTCTCCTCGAATTGACTCCCTTTGCTCCTAGTAACCAGAGTTCCACACACTGAAAAGGTCCAACTCGCATTTATTCTTCTCAATAAATAGTCATACAGCACAGACAGGTTGAGACCCATATAACACTTCAGTCTTTGTGGGGAGTAGGCCAAGGCACAATTCTTTAAGATAGAGCTAACCACTGTGGTGTCACCAATGGCGAATAGTCACTGCCACTGACTATATTGGACAGAACATGGATTACCTTCGCTAATGTAGCCCCTATCAGGGGGAAGACATCCGTCCAAGACAGTTACCGGAGGCCTCTCCGTCACCAGCAATGCTGCGCTGGACTCTCCAGAGAAGTTCCGCTCACCGGCCCCCTCGTCTCAGACACGGGCACCCAAGGAGTTAGGGCCCCCTCGGATTCCTCCACCCTCGTGGAACTCAGTCGAAAATACTGAGCTCCAGGCTTCCGCCATAGTACCTCACCCCAGGCTAAAGGTGCCTGAGATGGACTCCATCTCCCTCTCCGGCCAGGTTGAGGGCACCTGGGTCCGGAACTCCGGAACGCCAGCACCCAGGCTGAAGGTGCCTGGGTGCGGCCGCGTCCTCCGACTCCGAACTCTGAACCCCAAGGTCAGGGCGTCCGCCCCTCTTATCTCCTCTCCCTTTGCATCACAGCAGGTTCCTCTCCCCGCTGTACCAGCGCCAGGAAAGGACAAAAAGGGATGCAATCTTGCGGTGAGTGTTCAGCTCCGGCCCAGGGCGACAGCGCCACCTGCAGGGAACCTCACACCACCAGAGTCCTCCAAGAACCACAAAAGGGCCTCAGATTCCCTAACAATCAATGCATCTGGGTTACACTACCACCCAGATGCCTCCCCTAAATTCAAATACCCGCTACACTACATAAAAAGAAAGTTCCTTACAAGTGTAGCAGGGCTTTGAAATTTAGGGGAATGTTTGAGTGGTAGTTGTACTCAAACACACTATTTGATAGGGTTAAGTAAAACCCATTTTGAGCTGCAGGTGGAATACTGGTGTGTAGTTCCCCGTGGCCTGTTGGTTGCGCTGCCATCGGAGGCCAGGGTTGAACCGCTGGTACAGTTCTGTGCCTTGGATGTCCCCTTTCGGCAGTGGTATGGTGGGCATGTCGGCTTGCTGTGCATCCCGGGAGGGGATATAAAAGGGGCAGACCCTGTCTGTCGGGGGTGAGTTCCCGGGGGTCTGACCCCGGGAGCGTGTGATTCTGTTCGTGGCCACGCCAGGCACCTTTAGCCCTGGGGTGGAGTTCTTGGTTCGGTACACTGGCGGATCAGTCCCAGGCACCTTTAGCCCTGGGGCTGCAGCTGGAGGCTTCAGGTCTAGCGCCTTTAGCTGGAGCCGCGGAGGGAAAAGGATTCCCAGGGTGCTGCCTTGCGAGGAGGCCCGCATCTAGATGAGGAGGCCGGGGGAGGACCATTCCGAAGGACTGGTGAGAGATCACAGTGAAGGAAGGGGCCCGGTAACTCTCTGGAGGGATGTCAATTTCCCGTTAGAGGCCTAAAGCCAGAACCAACGTTCACCAGGTCTGTGGCAGAGACTGTCTGTGTAATCTGATTCGAGCATCATTCCGGCTGCTAGAATCCACTCCATTGGGAGACTATCCAGATGAGCTGAGTCTACCTGAAGGTATGGGTGATGAATAAGAATTTGTTTATGCCTGGATCTATTCCCACACCTCTTGCTGTCCTGATCTTCCTCCAACCTTCTCCTGTCTAATTATCGTGTATAAGAGAGAAATAAACTCTACGTTGGAGTTGCAATTGGTGTGGACCTTGAAGTTATTGGGGAATAGAGACTTGTCTTTGTAGCAGTGAAGACGGGAGCCATTCTATGGGGGAAACTCGACCACAGAAACCCAGGTACATTACACCGCTCAACCTCTTCACACAGGAGGGTACGGGCATGTGGCATAGGTGTGCCCCTTTCTCCCACGAGTGAGCCAAAGGGAGAAGGGGTGGTGAGTGCTACACAAGTCTAAAAGAATGCTGTAGTTCATTATGAAAAGACCAATCCAGTCACAACATTACAGCTGTAAATATTGCTTTATGAAAGGCTATTTACCTGTATCTGCTCTTATTGTTTTGAACGCATGATATTTGGCAGTACAACTCAGAGGGAATTACAGGTTTTGGCCTACAATAGTTCCAGAAGCCTTTCAGTGATGAAGATTTTAAGATTTGCGAAATGTGGCTTAGCTATTGCATACAGTGTAGTGTACTCATTGGGGTTGATTTACTAAAACTGGAGAGTGCAAAATCTGGTGCAGCTGTGCATGGTAGCCAATCAGCTTCTAACTTCAGCTTGCTCAATTAAGCTTTGGCAAAAAAAATAAAAACCTGGAAGCTGATTCGTTTCTATGCAGAGCAGCACTAGATTTTGCACTCTCCTTTCAGTTTTAGTAAATCAACCCCATGGTGTAATTCTATTCTGCAGAGTTAATTTCTATTCTGGAAGCACTCAGAAGTGTAGGTTCTGGGTAAACCCAAAGTCCCCCAGCAGTATCAGAAAACAGTAGTTTTGGTTGCAATACTCATCTCCTCTGCAGTGCTGTCCCTTGCAGTAATTCCTCTCTGCCCTCAGTTTTCCAGTTTGAATGACAACCATCATAAATCAAATAAAAAGACTGGAGGACATTTTGTGAGTACATAAGTATACAAAAAAAAATGAAAATTACACATTGGGGCTTTCGAAGATGGGGGTAGTACTGGGGGCCAGGAGAGTTTACCTGGAATTGAGCAAGGGGGATTATGGGGTGTGATTTTATGCTGTTGCTCAAAACTATGGCAATTTAGCTGGCTATACATTTTTTTTTTTTACAAACTTTTTATTGCATAAGTTTACAGCAAAAGTATTTATACAATTTCCATTACAGTAATTACATGTCAAATCATTTTACCTACACCATTTAATATAACACTAATACATTTCCCACGTTATTACTTTGTTACAACCATAGTAAAATTTCACCTTCATTCACTCTTAAACATTTATTTACATCATTTTTTTTATTTTTATAACGATTCAATTCAATTTATGTTTCTTTTTGATCCAAAGTTATTGGGGAGCTACACCACAATTCCCATATTTTGTAATACTTATTAGGTGTCCCTCTGTGCTCATACATTATTTTCTCATACGGTATTATCTAGTTAACTGCTCTAATCCATTGGTTTATAGTTGGGTCCATTGGTTGCATCCATCTTAATGATATTTGCAGGAAAAAAAAATACCCTTTTTGTGACCTCCACCAGTACAAGGGTTATATGAAAATGTCTGCCTTTGGATAGAGAAGTAAAAGTGATACTAAAGGTTAGATTTTTTTTTAAAATAACAAACATGTCATACTTACCTCCACTGTGCAGCTCGTTTTGCACAGAGTGGCCCCGAACGCCATTTTATGGGGTCCCCCGGCGGCTCTCTTGGCTCATCCCCGCATCAGATAACCCCTCTCTGGGAAGCGCTCTTCCGAGGGGGTTACTTTGCGGGCGTGCTCCCGAGTCCAGCATTTGGCGTCCATAGCCGCCGAATGCAGGACTCGGCCCGCCCCCCGCGTCATTGGATTTGATTGACAGCAGCGGGAGCCAATGGCTGCGCTGCTATTAATCTATCCAATCAAGAGCCGAGAACCCCGGGCAAAGATGCAGCGCGTCCTCGTTGTGGGACATTCCAGGGCTCAGGTAAGTAAAACTGGGGGGCTGGGGGGCCAGTAACTGTCAGATGTTTTTTCACCTTAATGAAAAAACAGGAGGGTTTACAACCCCTTAAACCATGATACTCCCTTTATTCCTCGCTCCTGCAGGCTCCCCCAGTTTGTGTGGAAGGTCACCTATAAGTCGCGCGCTTACCTACTTTTCATATGTAGCGACCTCACCCCTCTCTCCCCTTCTCGGTCTCGGTTTGTCTTTCTTCGTCTAGGGGTGTTAGTGCTGGGGGGAGGGATGAGATACACCACGGCCCATGTCCTCCATAGTGAAGAGATGAAGGCCAGAAAGATCGGGCTTTGTGTAGGTGTCCTAGAGTCAAGTCCTGTACTTCGTCCCTGACTCCTTTGCTCCTAGTAACCAGAGTTCCACACAGTGAATAGGTCCAACACAGTTTTATTCTTCTCAGCGAATAAACACACAGCACAGTTAAGTTGGATTCTTTTGCAACAACTTAGTCTTAACGGGAATAGGTCGAGGCACAATCCTTTCTCTTCTCTTGCCAACCACTGTGGTATCACCAGTGGCGAATAGTCACTGCCACTGACTATGTGAAATAGAACGTGAATTACCTTCGCTAGCACGGCCCCTGTCAGGGGAAGGATATCAGTCCAAGGGAGATACCGGAGGCCTCTCTGTCACCAGCGATGCTGCGCCGGACTCTCCAGAGAAGTTCTGCACACCAGACCTCACAAACTCAGACACGGGCACCCAAGGAGTTAGGGCCCCCTCGGATTCCTCCACCCTCGCGGAACACAGTCGAAGGTACTGAGCCCCAGGCATTCGCCATAGTACCTCACCCCAGGCTAAAGGTGCCTGAGATGGACTCCATCTCCGCTCCGGCCAGGTCAAAGGCACCTGGGCCCGGAACACCGGGACGACAGCACCCAAGCTGAAGGTGCCTGGGTGCGGCCATGTCCTCCGACTCTGCACTCTGAACCCCATGGTAAGGGCGTCCGCCCCTTTTATCTCCTCTCCCTTCGCATCACAGCGGGTTCCCCGCCCCGCTGTACCAGCTCCAAGGGAGGACAAAAAGGCACAGTTCTGCGGTGTGAGTTCACCTCCGGCCCCCGGCAACAACGCCACCTATAGGCCCAGGGAACCTCACACCACCAGAGTCCTCCAAGAACCATAAAAGGGCCTCAGATCCCCTAGCAATCAGTGCATCTGGGTTACACTACCACCCAGATGCTTCCCTTAAATTAAAATACCCGCTACACATACATCGCCTTGCATTGTGCATAATAACGGTGAGGGACCATCCGCAGCCCAGAAGAAAAGAGAAATGAAAGGTAAGTAATGCACCATTGTTCCCTACCCCTAGAGATAACTAGCATTCAAACCTTACTGTGCATGGGAGGGGTTGGCACTGAAAGTTTTCTCTCCATTCCAGAGTTGAACTTTCCTCTCTTCCTGTTCTGTCTGAAACCTATCACCCAGACAGGAAGTGAAGATAAATCTCCCTCCTTGGAACACACATATCAATAGAATCTGGACTCCGGTTCTAAACATTTTTTACTGTACTAGAAAATGTGTATTTATTGTTGTGTCCCCACTGTACAAATCACTTCCTGTTTAGTCTGGCACGATCTCTCACACAGATTCCCAGATAAAAATAAAAACGTAACAAAGGTTCTGATCTTTCCTTACTATCCAAAATGAAAATGTTTTTTGGGCTGGTGTTAGGTCTTAACAAAAGGGAGGAGAAGAGTTGTCACATAGTTACACACCACAGTAAATAACTCTTTGTAGAAACTTGCCTGTGTGAAAAAAAAATGACAGCAACTGAATATGGGAATTTTTTAGAAGCAAACAAAAAAGGGAAGTGTAGTATAAGGGAAGCTGTTACTGTATATTGGTAAAAAGTGTATTTATACTTCTTCAGAGGTGGAGTTACCCTTTAAATCTCTTGGACTGTTATGTATTAGTTTATTTGATGGAAAGCTAAATTGCCAGGAAATATGGAGGAGCCAGGTTAACTTGGCAGGGTTCATCCACAAATATTGACTCAGTAGGGAATAGTGAGAACCGTTGTTTCTGATCTGAATAAATTAAAAGGATGGTTACTTTCAGCGGTATACAAAGATATATTTTTATCGCTAAATACATAGAAGCAGTGATAACACAGACAGTAGGTCAGATTATCAAAATATCAGTATATACGCAGATGAGTTTATTTATTCACCAAATACATTCATGTGCCAAGTGTCCTGAACAAATTCAAGCATGATGTACTTCTAAAAAGCGCAAAAAGTACACTGTGGACCCTATATTGACCAATCAGGTTTTGGCTCTATTATTTTACTGCAGTTTTGAACCTAAGGGAAGTGTCTGATTAATTTCTTTCTGCAAGGAGCTTAATTTTCCCCCTTTATGAAAAAAGTTGTGCTTTATTCATACACAAATTCTGATCTTCATATAATACCGCCAACAATTATAGAGAGAGCTGGTTAGTGCAGTTTTCTAAATTGTCCTGGTTTATTAACTATAAATGTTCATTTTCATATGGAGACTTTCATGCTCGATCTAACCACCTGCTGGTGCCTTTGAGCAGCCAATGCTGTCACAGACACAATTACTTTGATAGATGGTAATGTCAAGAAATCCAGAAAAGTGGAGGAAGAGGGAGATTGGCCAAGGCAGACATTGATGCAGGGGGAATAGTAGTGATTTTGGTTGGTATTCTACCTGTCCTATCAATTGTTTTCCCAAGTTGGTCCACAGCATATGCACACCTCCCAACTTTTTGAGATGGGAACGAGGGACACCTATCAGCAAAAGTATGTAGACATAGGACACGTCCCTTGCCATGCCCCTTAACCACTTCCTGCCCGTAGGTCGTCATATGACATCCTGGATTTTGGGTGATGATATCTGAATGATGTCTGTGATTCTCTGTCATGTAAAAACAATCATAGCAGCTATTCAGCTGCTTAATTGTTTTTACAGGCAGTGGGAGGGGGCGCCCCCCCCCCTCCTGCCGCCTTCCAGTGCTTGCATGGCCGAGCTGGAGAAGGAATCGGCCAGTGTTTACCATAGAGCCGTCTGCAGACCAGATGGTCCCCGGGCCATCTTTATGACCTTCAGAGGCCAGGCACGACTTTATGATGACAAGTCTGGCAGATGTAAACACAGTAGTTTTTTTACCTGAAGAGACTGAGATCGCTTTTTTTTCTTTTGATCTCAGGCTTTCCAGCCTAGAGAAGAGATGTGGGGTCTTATAGGCCCCGGATTCCTCTGTAAAGAGGACCGGTCATGCCCTATTCCGATTATAAGGGATGTTTACCTTCCTTTTAATATATATATATATATATATATATATATATATATATATACTGTGAGGGGGTTAACTCGGTAGCGGGTGTGTGTGACCCCCTGGTTGGGCTCCCCACACAAAAACAGGGCCAGCAGACGGAGGTTGTGGTTTTCAAAATCAAAAGGTGCGGTTTATTTCTCTATGTACAGTGACAAAAACACAGCAAAGCCAAAAAGAAACAAACAAAATAAATCCTGGTCAGTTTGACCTCTGACTAAACATGCAGGTTTCCTAAACTAACAACTGGGATCAGCCTGGTGCTGTCCTAGTCCCTAAGTCCCTGGTTTAGTAAAAGTCCAAACAAATAGCCACACAGGCTTTGCCTCACCGCACAGGGGTTCACTCTCCCTAGACAGTCCACACAGGTCTGGTTCCAGGCATGAGCTAACACCTAATGAATCTGGGAGTTTTTATAGAGGCCTTAAACGAACTGACAGGCTTCAGCTGGTCTCATCAACTCCCTGCCTCACGACGCCCAGCACTCTCCCTAGAGGTATGAGTCATTCATGAGCCCACTAGCCTCAGCTGGGCTTCATCAACTCCCTAGTTGTATAAGTCGGCATAAAGCCTGAATCTGGGAGAAATATATCTACCCCCCTGGATGCAACCAGGTGACTTTACCTTCCTGCTGTCACATACCCCCCCCTCTTGTTTTAACCTCGGGGTTGGAACACCAGCAATCAGGCATTCATGTACTCGAGACAAAGCATCCACATTCCCCATTTGAACGCCAGGGCGATGCTTTACTGTGAAGTTGAATTCCTGTAGGGCCAGGAACCACCTATTCACTCTTCTATTTGTCTCCTTGTTTTGAGCCATCCACTTTAACGGAGCGTGATCCGTAACCATGTCAAAGTGCCTACCTAGCAGATAGTACCGAAGGGAATCTAGAGCCCACTTCACCGCTAAACACTCCTTTTCAACCGTGGCGTAATTTACCTCATGGGACTTCAACTTCCTGCTGAGGTAAATGACTGGGTGCTCTTCCCCGTTCCAGACCTGGGACAATACTGCTCCTAACCCCACATCTGACGCATCACTTTGTACGACAAAGTCTTTAGAGAAGTCGGGTGAGTACAACACTGGCTGGCTACATAAGGCTTGTTTCAAGAATTGGAATGCTGCCTCAGCCTCGGGGGTCCATTTAATCATGACCGACCCTTTCCCTTTCGTCAGGTTGGTTAGGGGCACAGCCTTAGAAGCAAAGTGGGGAATGAAGCGCCGATAATAACCCGCGATTCCCAGAAAGGCTCGTACCTGCTTCTTGCTGTTGGGACGTGGCCAACTCTGGATGGCCTCGACTTTGTTGAGTTGGGGTTTTATTACTCCCCTGCCAATGGTGTACCCAAGATATTTGGCCTCCTCCTGCCCAATGGTACACTTCTTGGGGTTAGCCGTAAACCCCGCTTCCCGGATAGAGTCTAGGACTGCTTGCACTTTTGGCAGATGTGAGGCCCAATCTGTGCTATGGACAATTACGTCATCCAGGTAAGCCGCAGCATACTTCCGATGGGGCCTCAGTATCTGGTCCATTTTCCGCTGGAATGTGGCCGGCGCATTCTGTAACCCGAACGGCATTCTCTTATATTGGAACGCCCCGTCTGGGGTTACAAATGCGGTTTTCTCTTTGGCCGACTTGGCCAGGGGAATTTGCCAATACCCTTTTGTGAGGTCAAGAGTCGTCATGTATCGGGCTGTTCCCAGCCGGTCGATCAACTCATCTATACGTGGCATGGGGTAGGTGTCAAATTTTGTAACTTTGTTCAACTGACGAAAATCGTTACAAAATCGCCAGCTCCCATCCGGTTTAGGCACCAACACAATGGGACTAGACCAATCACTTTGGGACTCCTCTATCACCCCTAAGTTCAGCATTTTCTGTACTTCCTCCCGTATTGCCTCCCGTCGGGCCTCTGGGATCCGATAGGGTTTTAACTTCACCCTTTCACCGGGCGGGGTAATAATATCATGCTCTACCCCAGATGTTTGTCCCGGCAGCTCAGAGAACACCTCCTTGTTGCGAAGCACAAACTCCTTAACCTCCTGTTGTTGGGGTTGTGACAAGGTGGCTGCTATTCCAACCTCCGGAATCACGCAACCAGTTTGAGCTGGTGACCAAGTTTCTGCGACTAGGGACTCTCTATCCCTCCAGGCTTTCAACAGATTAACGTGATAGATCTGTTCGGGCTTTCGCCTTCCTGGTTGTCTGACCTTGTAATTCACTTCGCTCACTTTTTCCATTATCTCGTAGGGGCCTTGCCATTTGGCAAGGAATTTACTTTCAACCGTAGGGACAAGTACCAATATCCTATCCCCCGGGGAAAAGGTACGGGTCTTGGCTCCACGGTTGTACACTCTCTGCTGTGCCAACTGCGCTTGGGCCAAATGTTCCTTCACGATGGGCATTACCTGTGCAATTCGATCTTGCATCAGGGCGACATGCTCAATCACACTCCTGTGGGGAGAACTCTCACTTTCCCAAGTTTCCTTGGCAATATCCAACAGCCCTCTTGGGTGTCTCCCATACAGTAACTCAAAGGGGGAGAATCCCGTAGAGGATTGGGGCACCATCCTAATAGCAAACATCAAATAAGGAAGTAGACAGTCCCAATCCTTTCCATCTCTATCCACCACTTTCTTCAACATTTGTTTTAGGGTTTTGTTGAATCTTTCAACCAGCCCATCGGTTTGGGGGTGATACACAGATGTACGCAATTGCGTCACTTTGAGCAATTTACACAGCTCTTTCATAACCCGGGACATAAAGGGTGTACCTTGGTCCGTAAGCAGTTCTTTACAAATACCCACCCGGCTAAAAACAAGAGATAGCTCTTTGGCTATGGTTTTGGCCGAGGTATTTCTGAGAGGGATCGCTTCTGGATAACGGGTGGCATAGTCCATTATAACCAATATGTACTGGTGCCCCCTAGCGGACTTGATTATAGGACCTACCAAATCCATTGCGATTCTCTCAAACGGGACCTCAATGATGGGTAGAGGGACCAGCGGGCTACGGAAATGTGGCATCGGGGCCGACCTCTGACACACAGGGCAGGAGGAACAATAATTTTCTATGTCCTTCATCACCCCAGGCCAATAGAATCTCTGTAATACCCTCTCTCGGGTTTTCTCTGTCCCCAGATGACCTCCAAGAATGTGCCCATGGGCCAACTCCAACACCAACTTCCTGTAAGGTTTGGGCACCACAAGCTGCTCAACGGTTTCTTCTGCCCTTTTTGCCACCCGATACAGTAGGTCCTTCTCTACGCTGAAGTATGGGTAAGTGCAGGTATTATCTGGGTTCACTAACTCGCCATCTATTTCCACTACGTTTTCCCGTGCCTTTATTAGGGCGGGGTCTTTTAACTGTTCTGTGGCAAAATTTTCCCTGTGAACCTCCAGATCAGAAAACTCCACAGACGGTAGGTTTTCGTCTGAGGAGGTGGGCTCCTCTCCAGTTTCTTGAGTCTCCCCTGCAAATACTGACAAGGGAAATTCTGGAGAGTCCTCACCACTCTCAGAGGAGTTCTGGCTATCACATTCCTGGTACATAGGGGCACCAGTGGGGGGCTCAGGATCATCCCACAGTTCCCAGAACTTCGGAAAATCCCTTCCCACAATGGCGTCATGCGGTAACTGAGATACTAAGCCCACTGGATGAGAGAGGGTACCTTTGGGGGTCTCGAAACACACTGTAGTCACTGGATACTCTCGGGTGTCCCCATGCACACAAATAACAGCTACCTTGCTATTCCCAGAGACCTCTGTTTTAACTAATTCAGCCTTTATCAGGGTCACAAGGCTACCTGAATCCAGTAATACCACAACATTTCTACCATTAATACACATTTTGCATAAATGTTTCTCAGTTCCTCGAATGGCAGTGCATGCGACTGTCGCACACAGCGACTGACGTCTGCCCGTCAGAAAGTCACACTGCATGGGTTCCTCCACAACCGGGCAATTGGCTGCAATATGTCCCGCTTGCCGGCAGCGGTAGCAAACGATCCTTCTTGCGGCCTCTTGAGCCGCTGATTTCCCAGGCTGTTCTCGCCAAACTTGGGGTAGAGCTCCCACCCTCTCACTCTCTCCACCCTCACCCCTTGGAACCCTCTTATCCGCCCCTGGGGATGGTCTGGTCTTAGGGTGGAAAGTCCGAGTGTCTCTGGAAGAGGCCGTCAGGTTCTCTGTAGCCAAGTATTTCTCCACACGATCCACAAGACCACCGGCCGTCTCTGGGTCTCCATGGCTTACCCACTTTTGGATGGCAGTAGGAAGAGCTCTCAAAAACCGATCCATTACAACACGTTCCACAATCTCTGGTGCGGACAAAGTCTCTGGCTGTAGCCACTTCCTGCTCAGGTGAATGAGATCATACATTTGAGACCTGGGGGGTTTTCCAAGCTGGAAAGTCCAGTTATGCACACGCTGAGCCCGGACAGCCAGGGTGACACCCAGCCTTGCCAATATTTCAGCTTTTAGCATCACATAGTCTTTTGCTTGGTCAGGCTCTAGGTCATAGTAAGCCTTCTGCGATTCACCAGTTAACAGAGGAGCCACCAGTCCTGCCCACTGCTCCTCAGGCCACTTTTCTCTTTCAGCAGTCCTTTCAAATGTGGTCAAAAATACCTCTGGATCATCCTCTCCAGTCATTTTTGTCAATAAACGACTCACCCCAAAGGACGCTGTATTAGTGGGACGGCTTTCCTCACTGGTCTGCGGACGTTGCTGCATTACTGCTTCCATTTGTTGTAGTCTCTGCTCTTGCTTCTGTAACAGGTCTATGAAGCGGGCCTCAGATTGCTGCTGGGCTTGTTGATGAGCTTGCTGCTGGGCTGCAAGGCTCCTTTGCAAACCTGCATTTGTCTGCTGTTGATTGGCATTTGCTAGAGCCAGCTGTTTCAGTATCTCCTCCATGCTGGCTTAAAAAAAACTGCCACTGGTTCTCCACCAACTGTGAGGGGGTTAACTCGGTAGCGGGTGTGTGTGACCCCCTGGTTGGGCTCCCCACACAAAAACAGGGCCAGCAGACGGAGGTTGTGGTTTTCAAAATCAAAAGGTGCGGTTTATTTCTCTATGTACAGTGACAAAAACACAGCAAAGCCAAAAAGAAACAAACAAAATAAATCCTGGTCAGTTTGACCTCTGACTAAACATGCAGGTTTCCTAAACTAACAACTGGGATCAGCCTGGTGCTGTCCTAGTCCCTAAGTCCCTGGTTTAGTAAAAGTCCAAACAAATAGCCACACAGGCTTTGCCTCACCGCACAGGGGTTCACTCTCCCTAGACAGTCCACACAGGTCTGGTTCCAGGCATGAGCTAACACCTAATGAATCTGGGAGTTTTTATAGAGGCCTTAAACGAACTGACAGGCTTCAGCTGGTCTCATCAACTCCCTGCCTCACGACGCCCAGCACTCTCCCTAGAGGTATGAGTCATTCATGAGCCCACTAGCCTCAGCTGGGCTTCATCAACTCCCTAGTTGTATAAGTCGGCATAAAGCCTGAATCTGGGAGAAATATATCTACCCCCCTGGATGCAACCAGGTGACTTTACCTTCCTGCTGTCACAATACACACTGTATATTTTTGTTAAAGTGCCCCCTTCCCCACAAGCATGCAGAAGAAAACGCATATGTACGTCATTTACGCATATGTAAACCGCATTCAAACCACACATGTGAGGTATTGCTGCAAACATTAGAGCGAGAGCAATATTTCTAGTCCAGGACCTCCTCTGTAACTCTAAACACATAACCTGCAAAAAATGTAATGCGTCGCCTATGGAGATTTTTAAATACCGACGTTTGTTGCCATTCCATGAGTGTGTGCAATTTTTTATTTTAATAAATCTTTTTATTGGTATTATAACATACACATGGAGAAAACAGGTAACAACAACAAACCAAAAAAAAAAAAAAAAACACAAAACGGGTAAAAACAATAGAAAGGCGGACCGCACTTGGGACAATCAGGATTGATACCAAATACAAATGTGCGTGTCACCATTAGGTAAAGAAGGTGTGGAAACTCTGGTCAAATGTCAAGAATGTCAGTTAGGGTAACAACATTTCTGCTCCCATCTAAACCCAGATATCTGGTAGAACTCCGTCAAGAAAAGATGCACACCTCACAGATATATGTGATTTTCATCCTCTGTTCCTTTAATACCGGGAAGACATTGTGTAATGGGGGTTGTAGTCCCGGAGGACCACTGTCCACTCACCTGTGAAGGTTTATATTATGCTGTGGATGGCTCTGCTAACCATTTAGATCATACTTTTAGATCATACTTTCTGGTATTTTGCAGGACAACCTCTATTGAAATAAGTGTCTTTATATAGGGGAAGATTCTGATTCACTAGCTGTTTCCAGAAAATACTCGTGGGCGGGGCTGTTTTTTTCCAATGGAGTGTTATGGCTTTTCTTGCATAGGACAATAACAAACTCACCATAGTGCGTTCCGCTACAGTGGGGATGTACTGCTCAACCAGTCCCAACAGGCAGACGGACACAGAGAGTCGTAATGGGATGTTACTGACCAAACGGATACACGACAACACTTCCTCCCAAAATCCCACTATAGTTGGGCATGTCCAGAAGATGTGGGTGAAATCTCCCAGAGATCCCCCACATCTCCAGCACTCTGAGAGGCTGGGATTCATTTGGTGTAGTCTGTATGGGGTATAGTAGGCCCTATGGGTTATTTTAAACGTATTAATGGTCTCTAAGGGAGACCAAGGGTCGGAAGGGGAAGTCCCAGATATCCCAGTCATCTCCATCAAGTTCAGGGGCGTCTTGGAGCCAGCGGGCCCTAAGCTTGTCCAAGGCTGGGAGGGAAACTCGAAGGAGGTGAGAGTAAATCTGGGAAGTCGGTTTTTTTAACCAGTCTCCCCGCTGTGTGTGCGAGCTGTCTCCTTGCTCGATTCACACACAGTGCCCGAGTGCCGCCGAGCTCCGTTCCCTGCGACGTTGCGGCACAACGGGGGCGGAGATCGGCGCCAAATCAAAAAAGTCAAAACACAATACACATACAGTATACTATAATCTTACAGATTACAGTACGGTATAAAAAAATTACACATCCCCTTAGTCCCTAGTGGTCTGTCCAGTGCCCTGCATGCACTTTTATATTATAAATACATTTTTTTCTGCCTGGAAACTGGAGATTGTCCATAGCAACCAAAAAGTGTCCCTTTATGTCAAAAGTGGTTTTAGACCAGCTAGAAAACAGCGATAATAAATTAGAATCACTTGCAGAATTGAGTGAAAGGGATTTGTGGGGAAATTCGTCATCAAACACTGAAAGTAATGACAGCGACAATTCTGCAACTGAGCAAATTTCAGTGTTTTTGATTTGATTACATTATTGAATAATTTTTATTATTATTATATTATTTGTTAGAATTATTTATTATATTATATGTAGCGGGTATTTAAATTTAAAAAGAAAAAATGCGCTAATGAGTCCAAAAGAGAAAGTTCAAAGTCCAAAATTCCCAAATACAGGTGCTGGAATAATCAAATGTCGAGAGTTTTATAAATCCTGAATGAATCTATGTGATATATGCTTACCAGATAGCAAGCCAAACAGACAGATGGCTAAAACCCAGCCCAGGCCTTTGATTGACACACCAGTGTCAAATTCCTCAGAGATGGTATTGGAAAGATGACTCCACGATTTGGGCAGATATACAGGTCCTTCTCAAAAAATTAGCATATTGTGATAAAGTTCATTATTTTCTGTAATGTACTGATAAACATTAGACTTTCATATATTTTAGATTCATTACACACAACTGAAGTAGTTCAAGCCTTTTCTTGTTTTAATATTGATGATTTTGGCATACAGCTCATGAAAACCCAAAAATCCTATCTCAAAAAATTAGCATATTTCATCCGACCAATAAAAGAAAAGTGTTTTTAATACAAAAAAAGTCAACCTTCAAATAATTATGTTCAGTTATGCACTCAATACTTGGTCGGGAATCCTTTTGCAGAAATGACTGCTTCAATGCGGCGTGGCATGGAGGCAACCAGCCTGTGGCACTGCTGAGGTGTTATGGAGGCTCAGGATGCTTCGATAGCGGCCTTAAGCACATCCAGAGTGTTGGGTCTTGCGTCTCTCAACTTTCTCTTCCCAATATCCCACAGATTCTCTATGGGGTTCAGGTCAGGAGAGTTGGCAGGCCAATTGAGCACAGTAATACCATGGTCAGTAAACCATTTACCAGTGGTTTTGGCACTGTGAGCAGGTGCCAGGTCGTGCTGAAAAATGAAATCTTCATCTCCATAAAGCTTTTCAGCAGATGGAAGCATGAAGTGCTCCAAAATCTCCTGATAGCTAGCTGCATTGACCCTGCCCTTGATAAAACACAGTGGACCAACACCAGCAGCTGACACGGCACCCCAGACCATCACTGACTGTGGGTACTTGACACTGGACTTCAGGCATTTTGGCATTTCCCTCTCCCCAGTCTTCCTCCAGACTCTGGCACCTTGATTTCTGAATGTACTTTGGACCACTGAGCAACAGTCCAGTGCTGCTTCTCTGTAGCCCAGGTCAGGCGCTTCTGCCGCTGTTTCTGGTTCAAAAGTGGCTTGACCTGGGGAATGCGGCACCTGTAGCCCATTTCCTGCACACGCCTGTTCACAGTGGCTCTGGATGTTTCTACTCCAGACTCAGTCCACTGCTTCCGCAGGTCCTCCAAGGTCTGGAATCGGTCCTTCTCCACAATCTTCTTCAGGGTCCGGTCACCTCTTCTCATTGTGCAGCGTTTTCTGCCACACTTTTTCCTTCCCACAGACTTCCCACTGAGGTGCCTTGATACAGCACTCTGGGAACAGCCTATTCGTTCAGAAATTTCTTTCTGTGTCTTACCCTCTTGCTTGAGGGTGTCAATGATGGCCTTCTGGACAGCAGTCAGGTCGGCAGTCTTACCCATGATTGCGGTTTTGAGTAATGAACCAGGCTGGGAGTTTTTAAAAGCCTCAGGAATCTTTTGCAGGTGTTTAGAGTTAATTAGTTGATTCAGATGATTAGGTTAATAGCTCGTTTAGAGAACCTTTTCATGATATGCTAATTTTTTGAGATAGGAATTTTGGGTTGTCATGAGCTGTATGCCAAAATCATCAATATTAAAACAAGAAAAGGCTTGAACTACTTCAAGTTGTGTTTAACGAATCTAAAATATATGAAAGTCTAATGTTTATCAGTACATTACAGAAAATAATGAACTTTATCACAATATGCTAATTTTTTGAGAAGGACCTGTATATTCCAAAAAAATGTTGATATCACAAAAAGAAGGAAAGAAAAAACATAGCGTAATCCTGCCATGTTTTTCAATAAATATTGTTTTTCAATAAATGGATTAAGGCTTGCACAAAATTATCCGTTTGGTAAGGAGATTTCCTATAGGGTGGTGGTTCACTCTCATTTTCAAACACACAATTGGTGCGGTCGTGTTTTCACTTTATATAGCACTTACCCTATTTGGGATTAATGTATGTGGCAGGATTACGCTATGTTTTTTCTTTCCTTCTTTTTGTGATATCAACATTTTTTTGGAATATATATCTGCCCAAATCGTGGAGTCATCTTTCCAATACCATCTCTGAGGAATTTGACACTGGTGTGTCAATCAAAGGCCTGGGCTGGGTTTTAGCCATCTGTCTGTTTGGCTTGCTATCTGGTAAGCATATATCACATAGATTCATTCAGGATTTATAAAACTCTCGACATTTGATTATTCCAGCACCTGTATTTGGGAATTTTGGACTTTGAACTTTCTCTTTTGGACTCATTAGCGCATTTTTTCTTTTTAATTGTTTGTTGTTTATCTCACTATTATTGCTGCTTGAGGAGTCTCACAATTGTTTATTACCAACTAGCGCAGTTTTTTCTTTTTATATGGGTATTTAAATTTAGGGGGAGCATCTGGGTGGTAGTATGACCCAGATGCACCGATTGTTAGGGAATTTGGGACCATTTTCTGTTCCTGGAGGACTCCAGTGGTGTGCAGTTCCCTGCGGCCTGTGGGTGGCGCTGTCGCCCTGGGCTGGGGTTGAACCATCACTGCAGTGCTGTTCCCTTTTTGTCCTGTTTCGGCAGCCGTGCGGCGGGGAACCTGCTGTGCCTGTCGGGAGAGGGGATAAAGGGGAGAGACGCCCTCAACACGAGGTTCAGAGTCGGAGGTCACAGCCGCGCCCAGGCACCTTTAGCCTGGGTGCCGGTGTTTCGGAGTTCCTGGCCCAGGTGCCCTTGACCTGGTCGGAGCGGGAGATGGAGTCCATCCCAGGCGCCTTCAGCCTGGGGTGAGGTACTACGGAGGAGGCC
This sequence comes from Rana muscosa, assembly GCA_029206835.1. NCBI lineage: Eukaryota > Metazoa > Chordata > Amphibia > Anura > Ranidae > Rana > Rana muscosa. Next base: position 160,767,310 of record CM055116.1, on the reverse strand, counting down.
CGAGGCCCAGTACCTTCGACTGGGTTCCGCAGGGGTGGAAGAGTCCGAGGGGCCCTAAGGTGTTGGGCGCCCAAATCTGAGACGAGGAGGCCAGGGAGCGTAACCTCTCCGAACAGTCCGGTGCAGTATTTGCCAGGGACGGCGGGGCCTCTGGTAACTCTCTTGGAAGGATGTCTTCCCTCTGACAGGGGCTGCATTTAGCGAAGGTAATTCTGTTCCTGTTCTAAATGGTCGGTGGCAGCGGCTGTGCACCATAACCATTGGTGACACTACAATGGTTAGTTCTATTTGAGGATTGTGCCTTGACCTACTCCCCACTTGTACTGAACTGTTCTTTGGGTCACAACCTGTCTGCTGTTAAAGGACGATTTATTGCTGTCAGAGAATAAATAAGAGTTGGACCTTTTCAGTGGCGTGGAACTCCGGTTACTGGGAGCAAAGGGGGGTCATCTACAGAACGGACTTGGCTCTGGGTTATGCAGACGACCCGAAGGTAAACAGGTGTTGGCTTTCACCTCTACACATAAGAGGACATAGGCCGTAGTGTACCGCACCCCTCCTCCTTAATCCCCCTAGACCAGACAACAAGCCGAGAAGAAGAAGGGGTGAGAGGAGTGAGGCCGCTACATATAATTTATGATTTTGTGTTTCAAACTTTATCATACCCGGGATGTCTACTATACTCTTGTTTGGACAGATTTACGGTAAGTGAGTTATTCTTAAGAATTACAGGCCTACAATATAAAAACACCAAATTTCCATGCAAAATAATTGTACTGCTTTCAGCACCTAAAATCTCACAGAATCATACCACCAGTGAATTTTTATATACAACTGTATAGATCAGACCAAAATGAGGGAAAAATGAGGAGGGAAGAGGGACAGGGGGACTTTGGTCCAAATCAGGGACAGTCTCCCAAAATGAGGGACAGTTGGGGGCTATGCATATGTCCCTTAGGCACAGGGTCTATATCAATAGCGGCTGGTGTTTTTTTTTTCTTTTTTGGGGGGGGGGGGGGCTCGCTCGCTCATGGGCAGCAGCTCCTGTGTCCTTTCCTCTATCATCACGTCGGCTTCTGCCATGTGTCTTCCCTCTCCTCCTCCTAGGTGCTAGGCGTTCAATAGAATTGCCTATCCCTTCAGCCAATCGTGTGACGGGTCTCACGACCCGCTTTCTGATTGGCCGGGAGGAGGATTAGCATGAGAATAGCAAATATTATTTTGCTATTATCACACAACCGGGTGGGCTCGGAGCCCACCCTTTTTGAAGCCTATTAGAGACTCTGGCTCTAATCACGTGCTTCAAAGAAGTAACACCCCCCCCCCTTCGAAATCCATGGTCCGGGACCCTGTATGTAGATCAGGGATCCAGACGCATGGATAGCGGGGCGGCCCTATGGACGGACCCCCACTGGTTCATACCCTCTCCAGCTTGCGTTCACTGTCTGTTCCCATCCAGAAGCATAACTAGCTCTTGGTTCACAAGGACACATTTTTAAAACAAACATGTGACTCATATAAGCTCCTTAAGATTACATTTCTCACTTCATTACATTGCTATGAAGTGAACTTTGAAAAGAAATTACAAATGGAAACCAATGGTGTAACTTCTATCCTATGAAATATGTATGTCTGCTTTTGGTTTCGTAAAAACCATCGCTCACATAGGTTCTTGTACCGCAATGATGACATTAGAAATATACTGTAATAATATCAGGAAACCTGTTGCCTTGTCTGGACATACTACTGTCTAGTGATGAGCCGAACACCCCCGGGTTCGGTTCGCACCAGAACCCGCGAACGGACCGAAAGTTCGCACGAACATTAGAACCCTATTAAATACAATGGATGCGAACGTTCGGATTCTAAAGTGCTAATTATAACGACTATTATCCATGTTATTGTCCTAAACAGAGTTTGGGAACCCGGGTTCTGCACCAGGGGACATGTATCAATGCAAAAAGAAGTTTTAAAAACGGACGTTTTCCGGGAGCAGTCATTTTAATGATGCATAAAGTGAAAAAAAAAAAGTCAAATATTCCTTTAAATATTGTACCTGGGGGGTGTCTAAAGTATGCCTGTGAAGTACCACGTGTTTCCCGTGTTTAGAACTGTCCCTGCACAAAATAACATTTCTAAAGGAAAAAAAAAGCCATTTAAAACTGCTTGCGGCTTTAATGTAATGTCTGGTCCCGGTAATATGGATGAAAATCTTTAAGAAAAATGGCATAGCTACCCCATCAACCCCCCCCCCCCCCCACCCCAGCCCATTACCAGCCCCTTTGGGTCTTGTATGGATATTAAGGGGAACCCCGCACACAAACAAAAAAAGGCCCTATATACTCTGAACAACCGTATACAGGCGGTGCATACAAGACAGGGACTGTAGGTTTATTCTTATGTAGAATCTGTTTGTAATTTTGAACAGCTACATTGTTTAAGTCTAGCTCCATGCCAAATTCCTTTTTTTAAGCTTTTTGGAAAACATAGGGAAGGGTTATCACCCCTGTAACATTTTTTTTGCTGTCTGTGCCCCTGTTCAGAACATTTCACCTCACTTTGCGTCCCAATGACAACTGTTTTTGAAATGTGGTGTTTTTATTGAAACAAGGATTGGTGATAAAGCATCAGTAGAGAGGAGACACCTTTCTCCCATATTAATTCTTACAGGAGAGAATTTTCCTTCCAAGGGGTAGATTTCCTCTCACTTCCTGTTGTCTTCTTCCGTTTGCAAGTAGTAGTCGTTTGTAAGTTGGATGTTTGAAAGTAGGGACCTGCCGTATATACTCTGCAGAAATTGGCCCCTTAGGTGTTGGTGTTGGCACAACACTGTAAGCACTCACAGTTACTCTTGGTGGGTGCTGGAACGCCCTGCTGTCAACTATTATATCAGGAATTGTAATAACATATAATTGTTGATCAGTGGTAGTAAAAATTGGGCCTTTGATGGTGGTGCTGGTGCCACAACACTGTAAGGCCTGACAGTTACTCTTGGTGGGCGCAGCAATGGGCCCTGCTGTGAATTATTAGATCAATAATTATAATTGCATGCCCCTGTTGAACAGGGGCTGAAAAATTGGGCCTTTGGTGGTGGTGGTGGTGGTGGTGATGGTGGTGCTGGTGCCACAACACTGTAAGGCCTGACAGTTACTCTTGGTGGGCGCAGCAATGGGCCCTGCTGTGAATTATTAGATCAATAATTATAATTGCATGCCCCTGTTGAACAGGGGCTGAAAAATTGGGCCTTAGGCACTGGTGGCACAACACTGCAACCCCTCACAGATACTGTACTTGGAGCACAGCAATGAGGCCTGTTGCAAAGTATTGCATCAAAAATTGTAATTACACGCCCCTGTTAAACAGGGGCTGAAAAATTGGGCCTTAGCCACTGGTGGCGTCACCCATAAACCAAAATGATCTTCCAAGCTATCATCATTAATCGTATCATTGAGGAGGAGGAGGAGGATAGCCAGTCAACATAACAGCACAGGCACCCAGCATCAGCATCAGTCTTGAAGGGATGTGACATTTTAAAATCAATTAGTCTGTTATATCAGCATCAGGTGTGTGGTAGCTGGTGGTGATCCAAGACTGGTTCATCTTGATGAAAGTCAGTCGATCAACCGAGTCGGTGGACAGGCGCACCCTGTGATCCGTGACAAATCCTCCAGCAGCACTGAATGTGCGTTCTGAAAGAACGCTGGATGCAGGACAGGCCAGTAGCTCAATTGCATACTGTGCAAGCTCTGGCCAGTGATCCATCCTCAAGACCCAGTAAGCCAGAGGATTTTCGGTGGGGAAGGTGTCCAAGTCTGACCTTGCCCCTAGGTATTCCTGCACCATGTATATCAGACGCTGGCGATGGTTGCTGGAACCGATCATACTTTGGGGCTGCGGACTAAAGAATTGTCTGAACGCATCGGTCAGACGGCCACCTTCCCCACCGCTCCTTCTTTGACTGCCCGAAGCCTCAGCAACTCGTTGTCCAGGACCAGGAGTTTGTAACCTCCCAGTCTCTGGGAACGCGTTGCACAGACCTTTCTGCAAGGCCTCCCGGAGTTGTCTCATCCTCTGCTCCCTCTGCGACGGTAACATAAGGTCCGCAACCTTACCCTTGTACCGTGGATCAAGGAGAGTGGCCAGCCAGTAATGGTCACTCTCCTTGATCCGAAGAATACGAGGATCCTTCCGCAGACTTTGCAGGATCAAGGAGGCCATGCAGCGTAGGTTAGCTGAGGCATTCAGTCCGGAGTCCTCTGGGTCACTAAGGACGACATGATCCGCAGCCACCTCCTCCCAGCCACTTACAAGTCCACTGGTTTCTTGGGACTGTAAATCATCCCTAAAAGACTGCTGCTGATGATGCTGAGTGCCAGCCTCCACCTCCATGCTGACACAATCCTCCTCCTCCTCCTCCTCCTCCTCTTCCTGTGCGATGGGTGGGACAGAAGGAACACTGTCTGGGTAAAGGGGGCCTTGAGAGACAAGGAAGTCCTCCTCTTCCTGCCTCTGTTCTGCCTCAAGTGCCCTGTCCATTATTCCACGCAGCGTGTGCTCCAACAGGTGGACAAGAGGTACAGTGTCACTGATGCATGCACTGTCACTGCTCACCATCCTCGTGGCCTCCTCAAATGGTGCCAGGACAGTGCATGCATCCCTGATCATGCCCCACTGGCGTGGTGAAAAAAAACCGAGCTCCCCTGACCCTGTCCTGGTGCCGTAGTCGCACAGGTACTCATTGATGGCCCTCTGCTGCGTGTGCAGCCGCTGCAGCATGGCCAATGTTGAGTTCCACCTGGTGGGCATGTCACATATAAGGCGGTTCTTGGGCAGGTTCAACTCCTTTTGCAGCTCAGCCAGGCGAGCACTGGCATTATAAGATCTGCGGAAATGCACACAGACTTTCCTGGCCTGCCTCAGGACATCCTGTAAGCCCGGGTACCTGCCCAAGAACCGCTGCACCACCAGGTTAAGGACGTGAGCCATACAGGGCACATGGGTCAGTTGTCCCTGTCGGAGGGCGGAGAGGAGGTTGGTGCCATTGTCGCAAACCACCATTCCTGGCTTAAGCTGGCGTGGCGTCAACCACCTCTCGGCCTGCCCCTGCAGAGCAGACAGGACCTCTGCCCCAGTGTGGCTCCTGTCCCCCAAACACACCAGCGCAAGCACGGCATGGCATCTTTTTGCCTGCGTACTTGCGTAGCCCCTTGAACGCCTACGGAGCACCGCTGGTTCCGAGGACAAACCACAGGAAGAGGCCATGGAGGAAGAAGAAGAGGAGGGGGTGGAGGAGAGAGGTGTGTCACAACCAGTAGTAGCATTTTGGAGGCGTGGCGGCGGAACAACCTCCAACACTACTGCACCTTGTCCTGCATCCTTCCCAGCTGCCAAAAGAGTGACCCAATGGGCCGTGAAAGAAAGGTAACGTCCCTGTCCATGCCTGCTGGACCATGAGTCAGCGGTAATATGCACCTTACCGCTGACTGCCCTGTCCAGCGAGGCCAAGACATTGCTTTACACATGCCTGTAGAGAGCCGGAATCGCCTTCCGTGAGAAAAAGTGGCGTTTGGGAACCTGCCACTGAGGAACCGCACATTGCACAAACTCACGGAAGGGGGCCGAGTCTACCAACTGAAAAGGCAGCAGTTGAAGCGCTAGCAATTTAGCCAAGCTAGCATTCAACCGCTGGGCATGTGGATGGCTGGGAGTGAACTTCTTTCGACGGTCCAGCAGCTGGGGCAGGGAAATTTGCCTGCTAGAATCAGACATCGGTGTACTGCTAGCAGAGTGGCCGCAAGTACTTGGCTGTGACACACCTAATTCTACACCTTCATTCCTCTCAGTGCAGGTTTCAGAGAGGACTGAAGGTATAGTGGGGTTGGAGATCCCAGCTGATGCGGTGCAAGGAGAGGTCCGCTTTGTTCTTTGGTGTGGGTCTTTAAGGTAGGCTTGCCAACGAGCTGCATGGCAGGTCAACATATGTCTGATCAAGCATGTGGTGCCCAAGCGGCTGATGTTTTGGCCACGCGATATACGCTTGAGACATATGTTGCAAACAGCAGCTGTGCGATCTGATGCACTCGCCTCAAAAAAGGCCCACACCAAAGAACTTTTTGAATGACGGGCAGAGGCAGCGCCCTGCACAGGCGGAGCTCTGCGTTGTGATTCCGTCGGTGTGCTGCCCATACGCTGGCCACCCAAGGGCATCCTGCCTCGTTGGAGATGTGCCTCCTCCTCATCCTCCTCCTCCTCCTCTCTCCTATTAGGCACCCACGTGGAGTCAGTGACCTCATCATCCCCTCCCTCCTCATCACTGGAGCCAATCTGGCAGTATGCTGCAGCTGCTGGAGCATGACTGCCAGATTGGTGTCCTTCTTGAGCATCCCCTCTCTCTGCTCTCACGCTACTGCCTTCCTCTATCTGGGTATCATCATCAGATCCTTCGAAACGCTGGGCATCCTCCTGGAGCATGTACCCAACACTGTGCTCAAACAGTTCGGGGGACTCCTCAGGAGGAGGACATGGTGGGTCTAGGGAAGGATTGACTAATGAAGATAATGATACCAGAGAAGAGGACGCTTTGGCAGCTGCTTTGCCAGTACCCTGAGCCTGGGTGAGAGAGGATGAGGAGGATGAGGTGGGCTTGGTCATCCACTCTACCAAGTCTTCGGCATGATGTGGCTCAACATGTCCAGCTGCCGAAAAGAAGGACAAGCGTGTCCCATGGCCATGTGCTGATGACAATGCACCGCGTCCACGACCAGCACTGTTGCCCCCAGACACAGAGCCTGCTTGCCCTCTTTTTTTGCCTCCTGACTGTCTGCCTCTCCTTGTTTGCCTTCCAGACATTTTAATGGATGGCCTGCAGGGAGATGGGAAAAAGAGCAATAAGGGCTACCTTCAGGTGTATACTGTGCAGGAGGCTTAGCAACAATGACACTGACACTGTCCCCTGCCTATCCTTCTCTGTCCCTAAACACAAGGATTTGCAATATGCTTCAGCAAGATTGGTTTAGAACAGAATAGCTTACTGACACTTTCCCTCACTGTACCTCTCTGTCCCTAAACTCAAGGATTTCAAATATGGTTCAGCACGATTGGTTTAGAACAGAATAGCACACTGTCAGTTTCACTCACTGTCCTTCTCTGTCCCTACAAACAAGATTTAGCACAGAATAGCACACTGATAGTTTCCACGAGTGTCCTTCTCTGTCCCTAAACTCAAGGATTTCAAATATGGTTCAGCAAGATTGGTTTAGAACAGAATAGCACACTGTCAGTTTCACTCACTGTCCTTCTCTGTCCCTACAAACAAGATTTAGCACAGAATAGCACACTGATAGTTTCCACGAGTGTCCTTCTCTGTCCCTACACTCAAGGATTTCAAATATGGTTCAGCAAGATTGGTTTAGAACAGAATAGCTCACTGACACTTTCCCTCACTGTACCTCTCTGTCCCTAAACTCAAGGATTTCAAATATGGTTCAGCAAGATTGGTTTAGAACAGAATAGCACACTGTCAGTTTCACTCACTGTCCTTCTCTGTCCCTACAAACAAGATTTAGCACAGAATAGCACACTGATAGTTTCCACGAGTGTCCTTCTCTGTCCCTAAACTCAAGGATTTCAAATATGGTTCAGCAAGATTGGTTTAGAACAGAATAGCTCACTGACACTTTCCCTCACTGTACCTCTCTGTCCCTAAACTCAAGGATTTCAAATATGGTTCAGCAAAATTTGTTTAGAACAGAATAGCACACTGACACTTTCCCTCACTGTACCTCTCTGTCCCTACAAACAAGGTTTAGCACAGAATAACACACTGACACTCTCCCTACCTATCCTTATTTGTCCCTAAACACAAGGAATCCAGGATTAGTAAAGGAAAAAAAAAGACACTGTCCCTGCCTATGCTTCTCTTTCCCTGCTCCGGAACACACTACACAAGGCCGCCGCGCTGGCGGCCTTTTATAGTGTGGGGCGTGTACTAAACCCCCTCAGCAATAATTGGCCACAGGCATCCTGCCTGTGGCTAATCATTGCTCTCCTCGCTGCCGGCGCTGTGATTGGCCAAGCATGCGGGGTCACAGTGCATGCTTGGCCAATCACAGCGCCTGGATGACACTGCGATGGCGTAGTGCATTGTGGGCCGTTCACGTCACTCGAATTTGGCACGAACGGCCCAAATCGTTCGATCTTCGTCGAACGATCGAACAGCCGATGTTCGAGTCGAACGTATGTTCGACTCGAACACGAAGCTCATCCCTACTACTGTCTAATGCTAGAGGAAATGTGGGTCACCACAAGCCTAAACAAGGACACCAGCAATATGACGATTCCCCTTGACCTGCCTTTCCTTAATGTTAGTGTAGCGCCCTCACCATGGGCATCCACTCCATAGGGCAAGGGGGGTCAATTGCCCCCCCTGGAATCGGAAGTCAGAGTGAAGACACTTGCCCCCTGTGTTGCAATGGCCGCCTCCGCGGCAGCTGTGGACTTTTTTTTCTAAGTCTGCTGCTGGCCTGGGGGCTGGGGCTGCTCTGTCTTTTCCGACTACACATCCGTCCCTCCCTCCTCACCCCCGGCCCGAGCATCGGATTGGCACTGCCCCGGCCGTCCGTGACCCGGCTGTTCCGTGAGTGATTGGCTGCTGCCTCAGCCTGCCTCTGCCTGTGTAAATGTATGCGCCGGCTCCTCCCACAGGTGCATGGCGTGTAGTGGCCGAAACAAGAGAATACGCTGCTAGTGCCTGCCCTGGGCCTATTGCTGAAGAACTACAGGTAACAGCAGTGCCTGTGCCATTCCACGACACTACTGTCTACATCTTTTTGTATTTACTGTTATCGGTAAAGCGACGATAGTTTTAGGGTTAAATGCAACTGTGTATCGCCGCTGCCGAAGCAGCGCTTCGGCAGCGGTGCCCATTTACCGGTATTTCAATGGGCAGGGGCGGTGGAGGAGTGGTTTATACAGCGCTGTTCCACTGCCCCAAAGATGCATGGATGACCTTAAAATGATGCACCCCCCTGAAAAAAGTTCAGCGGACGCCCATGGCCCTCACCCCTCTCCCCTCTCTTCTATCAGCTTGTCTGTCTCTTGTCTAGGGGTACCTTAGAGGGGAGGGAGTGGGGAACACTACGCCTGGCCTTTACCACAGATGTCAGTGCGGTATAAGCAAAGTTATTTTCTTTTACCTTCGGGTCAGTGCTGTGCACCTAGATCCTCCACCAAGAGTTACCTTGAACAATGTCTGTCAGGAAATGAGCCCCACACCATTAAAGTCCAACACTCCTTTATTCTTCTCTTATGAACACAATCAGTTGAACTCCCTTGGTAGAAACAGAACAGGAAAGGAGGTGTGGATGCGAGTAGGCCCAGACACAATTGGTTCTCCACTTTCTTCCCTGAAAGTGGGTTGCGGTCTCAGAGCGAGGGGGATTTTCCTTCCAGGCGGTCTCCGGTGAGAGGCTCACCTGTCACCGGCAATATGCTGCACCGGGTCTTCAAGCGAGAAGCTCCCCCCGGTCCATTGCGCCTTCCGGATTCGGGTACCCACTCCCGGGGTTCCCTAGGATCTCCTTCCCTCGCGGAACTTAGTGTTGGGCACTGAGCTCCAGACCTCCATCCGAGTACCTTACCCCAGGCCAAAGGTTCCTGGGATGGAACATGACCTCCGGCTGTCCTCTAGGCCTAGGCCGCCTAGAGGACCGACACGAGCCACCGCCCACAGGCTGAAGGTGCCTGGGACTCGACCCCGTGACAAAGATGGCCGGCCCCTTTATACCCTCTCCCAGCAAGCACGGCGGGTTCCCTGCCCCACCATACCGCTGCCGAGGGAGGACAAAAAGGAGGCACAGCACACAGCAATGATTCAACCCCAGCCCAGGGCGACAGCGCCACCCACTGGGCTGCAGGGAATTACACATCACTGATGTCTCTGCCAAGTTCAAAATTACACCCGGGAAAGTACATACCCGCTACACTAGTAATATGGGTTTGATAGGAAAACTACCTGCTACAGAACACAACTTTATATGCACCAGCAAAGATTATTGTAACATTTCGATTCCAAATGTGGATCTTCAATATGGCAAGATATTTTGACTGTTGTGGGTCAAAGGTCTTAAGTGATTGATGTTGCTCAAAGGTCCCAAGACAAAGCAGCCTCTTCATGAAAGTAGAACCCCTTCAACTTAAAAAGTAAAAAAAAATTAAAACAACTACAAGACACGTGGACAGTCATTCAAATTAGAAGAAAAGAGGTTTAACCTTAAACTAAGTAGAGGGTTATTTACTGTAATGCTGCGTACACACGATCGTTTTTAATGACGAGAAAAATAAAAAAATTAAAATGGTCATTAAAAATGATCGTGTGTGGGCTTTCCAGCATTTTTCCTGACGAGAAAAACGCAGAGAATCACGACGAGAAGAATTGGAACATGCTCTAATTTTTCACGTCGTTTTTTACATCGTAACGACGTGAAAAAAAATGCGCATGCTCAGAATCAAGTATGAGACAGGAGCGCTCGTTCTGGTAAAACTAGCGTTCGTAATGAAGATAGCACATTCGTCACACTGTAACGGACTGAAAAGCACGAGGCTGAAAAGCGCGAATCGTCTCTCAACAAACTTTACTAACATGAAGGGTGGCGCCATCCGAATGGATGTTCCCCTTTATAGTGCCGTCGTATGTGTTGTACGTCACAGCCCTTTACTCAAACATTTTTTTCCACGATAGTGTGTAGGCAAGGCAGGCTTGAGAGGAAACACGAAAAATCACATCAAGAAAAATGCAGTTTTTTTCAATGACATTAAAAACGATCGTGTGTACGCGTTATTAGAGCTGCAGGGATGTGGAATTCTCTTCCACAGGCGGTGGTCTCAGCGGGGGGCATCAATGGTTTCAAGAAACTATTAGATAAGCACCTTAACGACCACAACATACAGGGATATACAAGTTAATACTGACAAATAATCACACACATAGGTTGGACTTGATAGACATGTGTCTTTTTTCAACCTCACCTACTATGTAACTGAACATCAATCTTAATAGAAAACACAAATAAAATTTTGATTCCCGCCATTCATCCTAGATTTCACTCCCCTGATGTTTTTATGTTCCTTTCTCATTTTCCCTCTGCTCTTTTTGTCCATCCATTCTATAACCTCATCTTTCCTATGTTCATTTTCTATAATCAGCTTACTTGTGGCATGATAACTACCCTCAAAAATGATCTTGACAAAGTTATAAACCTGATCTGATATCAACATATTTTATTCTATGGTCAGTAAAGATACAACATTTCTTGTTCATGCTTAAAAATATTTGGAACACTTAATCCACCTTTGGCATTCCTTATAACAAGAGGTTGTTCTAAAATAAATTGGAAAGAAAGGTAATTCACAAAATGTATTATATAACAGTTTTGATTTGTTCCACTGTGGATGCTGTTACTAGTGCAGAGACCAGCAGATGAGAACCACTGCTTTATGTTATTCTAGTTAGTACCAGCATCTGGAATCCTTCAGGTTTAAATGACAGATAAAAAGTTGTTTACCTGTGCTGCAGGGAGTCCAGTGTCTAGTAGCGTAGGTAGTAGTAGGATGGTAGAGGTCCAGTGTCTAGTAGTGCAGGCAGTAGTAGGGGTCCTGTGTCCAGTGAAGCAAACAGCACAGATAAAAGCAATGTGCGCAGTTAGCTTTGGAGTGCAGTTAGACTGGAATGTTTTGTAACACAAGGCTGGGTGGGATTACACATTGGGATACACATTCCAGTGAGCCTGTATTTTTTTGGATTAAGCTCATTAAAATTTAGTTACATAAACTCTGCCCAACCAATCTGTGCTAGAACTGAATTATGTAACGTCCAAAGTTTTTTTCCTGGCAACAACAGCAACAGCAAAATAAGAAACACAGAAAAAAAAGAAAAAAAAAAAACATTAGGTAATACATATGATACAATTATTGATTCAATCACTATATTTTGAGTTTTTTTATTTTTAATAATGATTCCATTTTATTTTGTGTAATCATTTACCATGAGTTGATACATACCCCATAACTTTAGAACATGAGAAAGAGTGATCCTTAAACCAATAGAATGTTCTAATTCAATTTTTGACATTCTTATTTATGGTGTCAAAGAAGGTTTTGGCAAAGATGTGGTGGTCTTACAACACACAAATAATTTGGAAGATGGATGCAATTGTTAAATACTAATTTGAGAGCCCATGGGTTGGTCCTTGCTGGTCCTCTGATAGACCAACCACACAGTTGGCCCATAATGTGCTGAAAGTTGCCATGGATTCATTCCCTGGGTTGTAAGCTCCAGGAGCAGGGCCCTCTTATTCCTTCTGTATTAAACTGTATTGTAATTGTACTGTCTTCCTTTATTTTGTAAAGTTCTGCACAAACTGCTGGTGCTATATAAATCCTGTATAATAATAATAATAATAATATTAATAATTCCCTGGTGCCCTCCCTGATTCCCATCCCTTGTACCTAGGGTGACCACATTTCCAAACTACCATTCAGGGACACCCTCCGTTCCCAAAAATCAGCTTGTGTTGTAACGAATCACAGCACAGTGATTGGACACAAGAGGCGGGATTTATGATTTCTCCAATCACAAGAAGGGGGCGGGGATTGTGCCCCATCAGGCATTCCCGGCCAGGACAAGTACTGTCAGTGAGTGAAGCGGTGATGTGGCGGCCTTTTTTGGGGGCATCAGATTGGGTCGGGGGGTGGCTGTGTCAGTTTCATTCCGGGACACTGTAATGTCCTGGAATTAATGTGCCTAGGACAGACCTGCAAAATGCGGGACTGTCCCGGGCAATCCGGGACATGTGGTCACTCTACTTGTACCCCTACTACTGGCTTTTCATATCTTATTCTTTCTCCCTTTTCTAATTTTTTTTTTTTAAACTTCTTTGCTACTCTACATCACCATGTGTAACCTTCTTCTCCATTGACCTCATTTCATGGGCTCACATTAATTGGTCCATCACCTAGATTAAGGAAGTACTGGCCCTACTTCCTACCCTGGGACTGCTTTCCCCCCACTGGTTCAATTTTCTTGAGCACCAAAAATAGGCTTTTGCTCTTCACAGCTTGGATTGTTTAAAACTACATATTCATGTACTAACATTATTAATAAGCCTTTTAATGGTTGTGTTTATGTCTTATTTCTTTGGTGATGTACTGCTCAAGCTTAACCACTTCAGCCCCGGAGGATTTGGCTGCCCAATGACCGGGCCATTTTTTGCGATTCGGCACTGCGTCGCTTTAACTGACAATTGCGCGGACGTGCGATGTGGCTCCCAAACAAAATTTACATCATTTTTTTCCCACAAATAGAGCCTTCTTTTGGTGGTATTTGATCACCTCTGCATTTTTTTTTGCGCTATAAACAAAAATAAAGCGACAATTTTGAAAAAAAAAAGCAATATTTTTTACTTTTTGCTATAATAAATATCCCCAAAAAATATATGAATTTTTTTTACCTCAATTTAGACCGATACGTATTCTTCTACATATTTTTGGTAAAAAAAAAATCACAATAAGCATTTATTGATTGGTTTGCGCAAAAGTTATAGCGTCTACAAAATAGGGGATAGTTTTATGGCATTTTTATTAATATTTTTGTTTTACTAGTAATTTCGGCGATCATCGATTTTTATTGTGACTGCGACATTATGGCAGACACATCGGACACTTTTGACGCTATTTTGGGACCATTCACATTTATATAGTGATCAATGCTATAAAAATGCACTGATTACTGTGTAAATGTGACTGGCAGGGAAGGAGTTAACCACTAGGGGGCGAGGAGGGGTTAAGTTAACCACTTGCCGACCGCTCACGGTATATATACGTCGGCAGAATGGCTCGTACAGGCACAATCACGTACCTGTACGTGGCCCTTTAACTGCCGACGTCATGAGTGGGACCGCGGGTGCCGCGGACTCGATCGCCGCGGGGATCCCCGCAATCGTCTCACGGAGGCTCGGAGCGGGGAGATGTGTGTGTAAACACAACATCTCCCCGCTCCTCTACTGACAATGTCAGCGATCTATGCTCTGTGTAATCAGAGCGGAGATCGGTGACATGTCAGTCGTAGCCACGCCCCCACACAGTAGTAAACACTCCCCTAGGCACACTTAACCCCTCCAGCGCCCCTAGTGGTTAACCCCTTCACTGCCAGTGTCATTTTCACAGTAACCAGTTCATTTTAATTGCACTGTCGCTGTGAAAATGACAATGGTCCCAAAAATGTGTCAAAAGCGTCCGATGTGTCGGCCATAATGTCGCAGTCACGAAAAAAATCGCTGATCGCCGTCATTACTAGTAAAAAAATTATAATTAATAAAAATGCCTTAAAACTATCCCCTATTTTGTAAACGCTATAATTTTTTCGCAAACCAATCAATAAACGCCGATTGCGATTTTTTTTACCAAAAATATGTAGAAGAATACATATCGGCCTAAACTGAGGAAAAAAATAATAATTTTATATATTTTTTGGGGATATTTATTATAGCAAAAAGTAAAAAATATGTAATTTTTTTCAAAATTTTCGCTCTATTTTTGTTTATAGCGCAAAAAATAAAAACCGCAGAGGTGATCAAATACCACCAAATGAAAGCTCTATTTGTGGGAAAAAAAGGACGCCAATTTTGTTTGGGAGTCACGTCGCACGACCGCGCAATTGTCAGTTAAAGCGACGCAGTGCCGAATCGCAAAAAGGGGCCTGGTCATAATGGCCCGTATTGGTCCGGGGCTTATATGGTTAAGGTGACCAGATTTTTTAAATGAAATCTGGGGACATATTTTTTTTTTTACTAGTAATGGCGGCAATTAGCGACTCTCTGCCCATCCCCTCCGCCGCCCGCCTCACAGCATGTCAAGTCTAAAGTCCTGTACACACGATCGGTTTTACCGATGAAGACAGTCCGATGGACTTTTTTCATCGGACAAACCGATCGTGTATGGGCCCCATCGAAAAAAAACGATAGCAAATTACTATCGTCTGTGGGGAACTCAATCGTTTTTTTGACTGATGGTGTGTAGGCAAGACTGATGGAGTCAGCTTCATCGGATTTCCGATGGAAAAATCCATCGGTTTAAAATCCATCGGAAATCCGATCATGTGTACAGGGCTTAACTCTCCGGCCCCGGCTACTACTGGGTGGGGAGCGGAGGAAGATCACTCCACCAGGGAAGGCAAGGAGATAAGCAGGCAGGCGGCTGGCCGGGACTTGAGCCAAGGCAGAAGAACATGCAAGCGGAGCTGAATGGGCATGCACCAGAAACTGAAGAAATATTCCCTCCGCTCCAACCAGCACATGATCATCAGAAAGGGGCACAGATAATGGAACAAATACACCCCCCTAAGCTAGTAGGAGCGGCGGAGCAGGGGTGTGTAATTCTAATTATTATTTTTTTTAATTCTGCACTAGCTGTCAGAAATTGCCCCAGCCCCTGTTCAAATCCAATCTGGGGACTGTCCCCGGAAACCGGGGATGTCTGGTCACCCTAGGTTAAGTGTGTCCTAGGGAGTGATTCTAACTGTGTGGGAGCTGGGCTTACTGTGACACGACACTGATCGATGCTCCTGATTACAGGGAGCAGACAATCAGTGTCCTGTCACTAGGCAGAACAGGGAAATGCCTTGTTTACACAGGCATCCCCCTGTTCTGCCTCTCTGTGACACGATCGCGGGACACCGGCGGACATAGAGTCTGCGGGTCCCGCCGCACGCATTCTTAAAGGGTTGTACAGGTACGCCCATTTGCCTACCGCTGCCATTCTGCCGACGTATATCGGCGTGCAGCAGTCGGCAAGTGGTTAAAGGAGTTGTAAAGGCAGAAGGTTGCATTAAGATAAAAAACCTTCTGTGTGTAGCAGCCTCCTCAGCACCCCCCAATTACTTACCCGAGCCCCATCTCTCTCCAGTGATGTCCACGAGTGTCTAAGCCGTCCGGGACACTCCTCCTGATTGGCTGAGACACAGCAGCAGCGCCATTGGCTCCCGCTGCTGTCAAAATTAGTCAGCCAATCAGGGGAGAGAGGGGCGGGGCCTGGTCAGGGCTCTGTGTCTGAATGGATACACTAAGCTCTGACTCAGCTCGGGTGCCCCTATAGAGAGCTGCTGGCTGAGGGGATAGGAGGGGAGGGGTCAGGAGCAGCAAAGATGGACACAAGAAAAGGAGGATCCAGGCTGCTCTGTGCAAAACCAACTACACAGAGGAGGTAAGTGTAGCGGGGTGTTCCCCTTTAACGCAGAGAGACTACATTACCCAGAACCCCGTTCGGCAATGTTTCCACCGCAGAGACTCATGGGAGGGGTTATAAGAGGAGGAGGCAAGGCTGGGCTCGGCCTCTTTGGGACACAAGACTTCAGAGACTGATCCTCCTGTGCGGATGTGTCGGAGTGCAAGGCCTGAAGCCTGAGGTCTTGCGCAGCACCAAAGAGCCTTCCACCCCTCTGCGAGCCGGGGTGGCATCTGACTTCGCTTAACTACAGCATTCGTTGGAGACATTGTGTGTGTGTGACACAGTTGGTGGAAGTTCCCAGACTGGGACCGCAGTCCGGGCGGGTGAGAGGGCGTATGCCCAAAACCATATACTGTTACTGTTAATAGGCCTATAGACTGCCGTGGCCCACAAGTTGTTCCTGATACTTTCACTGAAGAACCTTATCAGAGCTGAACTCAGTTCGCATAGCAAAGTGTTTACCCCATCTTTACCTTTCCCATTGGATTACAAATTATACTCTGTTAATGTGCACCACCGTTAAAGACCTGCCGGTGAAGAAAAGAACATCATCCCCTATAGACTAAGTGGTAGATATCAGAACCAGGCCTGGTCAGTTTTTTTCTAATTTGTTTGGTTACTGCGCCACAGGACGCCTAGCTAACGGTCGCCCATGTGGCGCACTTGTTGATGTTAACTTCATATTCATAGTGTGTTAGTGTTGCAGGGCTCTGCATTATATATGTATTTTGTGAACTGTGATAAATGTTAACCCCCCTTTTCTTGTCAAAAGCTTAAGTAAATCTTTTACCCATTTTATACTATTATTGTCTTGATGTTTAATTACTCATACAGTATAAGACATACATATTACTGTCAGAACTAGCTGTGCCAGTAGGGGGTCGAGTATATTGCCGGGGGTTGGCGGAGCTGTCTTCAGGGCCCAAACTAAATCTGCGGCCTTCTTAAGTGAGGGTATCGCTACATAAGTATAACATGTTTGTTATTTAAAAAATAAAACTAGACTTTACAATCACTTTAAGCCTTGGTTCACATTGGAGCGATTTGGCATGGGATTTGACATGTCAGCATGACATTGCCAGCGGCGTCGCACCGATTCCCAAAAGTGGTTTCTGTACTACTTTTTGGCGACTTCGGGGTGCGATTTCCATAGACATCTGTGCAGTAACCCACACAGATGTCTCTGAAATCACCCCCGAAGTTGGGACTGACATGCGGGAATGAAATAATGCGAGTTCAGCTGAACTGGCACGATTTCATTACCGCTGTCAGTGTCAGTGTGAACCTGGGCTAAATGTTTGACACGTTTTTATATTCTGAAACTCTGCAACCCAGTAATAAAATATTTTGAAACAGAACATGAGAAAGAGTACCTTGAAGTGAGAAGAAATGTGGTGCATGCAGGGCTCTGTATTGAAAAAATTACTTGGCTACATTGTGTAGAAAGTAAGCCCGAAGCAAATGACAGAACCTGCAATAAGCGCAGGGTGGCATAATAAGGTGCCCAGGCAGAATGGGCTAGTGGGGGTTAACTCCTCTGGAAGGAAAGGAGAGGTGGAGCGTGATTGGCTGGCTAGCGCAGGGAGGCTGGGACAGTGTGGGGGTCACAGGGCACGCAGCAGCTTCCGGCCAGCACACGAGGAGGAGAAACATTAGTGTGCTGACCGCGCTGCCTGCTCTCTCCTCTCTTTTGCAATGGCAAACTCCCGGGACCTGGCTCAGCAGCTCCAGGTCATGGCGGACACAATAGGGATGGAGTGGCTGCAGGCTCAGATCGCAGCCATCCAAGGTGCGTCCGCCACGGGGAGTGCCGGCTCTCGGGGGCCACGTGCTCGGCGGTCTCAGCCGCCGGAGCGCTATAGTCCCCCTACATCACCTAGGGCTCAGCGCCACTTTGGGAGCCCGGATGCGGACCCTCGGGCTCTGTCACAACGTCCTCCTATGCCGGGAGCAGGTGCGAGAGCCGGGAGGAATCCCAGACGGAGGCGGAGCCCTGCGGGACGGGGCCACAGTCCTTCCCCACCCCCGGTCTCGGATCGCAGGAAGACTGGCGGAAAGGCGGCACCATTTCCGGTGCGTGCTGCGCCGGTTATGGCGGCTCAGCGGGGGAGGAGTCGCACAGCGGGTCCGGGCATGTCTCCCACTGCGGCCGGTGACCCCTGCACACCTGGGCCCAGTCGGGTTCCAGCTGTGGGGGGGTGAAGAGGGGCCACACCGCCACGACCGGGTCCAGCAGTCCTGCGGGTCGGAGGCGACGATCTAATGAGGAGCAGCCGGGGCCTTCGGCGGGCTGTGCATCCCAAGCCCAGTCTAGTGGCGGCATCCAGGATTCGTCCGGCTCCGAAGGTGAACTTTCCAGCGAGACCGAGGATATCGTTCCGAGTCGGATGACCACGATGGATTCTGGATCGGCGGCTGCGGGATCTCGTCCTGGTCGGCCCGGTAAGTCCATGTCTAAATCTCCTTTATGCTTCCTTCTACATGTGTGTCTGCAGTAGGGGGGCAGGCCACGGGGGTTGGGGTTCTCGCAGCGGGATCTGGGGGGGGCACTTCTTCGGTTCCTTTGGGTGATGCTGCGGCTGTGCGCGACCTGCTGGTCAGGCTGCGGTCGTTAGTGCAAAGGTTTGATGCGGGCGCACCGGCGGACTCATTGCCGGTGTCGGCCTGGGTGTCGGGTAGTCAGGGGCGAGAGGTCGGTGTGGCGGCCCCTGTGATGGCTGTGCCGGGGGCCGCAGTAGTGGGGGCTCAGGCAGTGGCGGACAAGGGGGCGGGTGCCGATCCCACGTCTGGGGCCGATAAGGATGCGGGTAAGAACGCGGACCTGGTGCGCCTGGCGGATTCTGACAAGTGCGAGGTCTATGTATGCTTCGAGGGGCCCCTGGGTGCTCACCTTAAAACAGAGGTTCGGGAAAAGATTTGGCGGGGGGTGTATGTGGAGATTTTTACGTTGCTCCCTCTCGAGAAATTTAAATTTGGACAGGGTTAAGCCTGAGGAATCCAAGAAGGAGGACAAGGAAAATCGTCGCTTTTGGTTGATTCCCCGTACATTTAGTAACTGGTTACAGGCATTTGCCATTTTGGCGAGTGTTATTGGTGAAAGGCAACCGGAAAATTGTTCCCCGCTGTTTTGCTACCTGGACTCCATTGGCGAGGCCCAGAGAGTGTATGGTGGTGTGGCATGGCTGCGGTACGACGAACAATTTCGTCAGCGCAAGGCCATTCGCCCGGCACTGCGGTGGGATCATAAGGACATCAGTTTGTGGATGAAGCTTATGTCCTCCCCGCGTGCGTCAACGTTGTTTTTTCCAACGGGGGCCGGGAGTCCTACCACCCCTGGACAATCGGCCACAAGAAAGCGGGGTCAGTGCTGGCAATTCAACGAGGGTTCTTGTAAGTTCAGTACCAGCTGCCGGTACAAATATGAATGCTCGCACTGTGGCTCACCCCCCCTCTCTCTCGTTGTTTTAAGGCCGGAAAATCCCATACCGGTGATGCTGCAGGAAAAAGGCCGAACTCCGATGAGGGTGGACAGGATGTCCCCCTTTCTAGATAGGTATCCGGATCGTCCTGCGGCTAGGTTGTTACGGGAGGGTTTCGCAGACAGGTTTTTGATTCCTTGTTCCCTCACGCATATTCCTCCCGCGGCGGACAACCTTAGGTCCGCCTTATTGCGTGCCGACGTGGTTTCAGAAAAGCTGGCCAAGGAAGTGTCTCTGGGTCGCATGTGCGTCCCTTTTCAGTACCCCCCCTTGGAGGATTTGGTTGTATTGCCGTTGGGCGTCGTTCCGAAGAAGGAACCCAATAAATTTCAGCTTATCCACCATCTTTCGTTTCCAAAAGGCGGCTCGGTCAATGATGCCATTGACCCTGAGGCATGTGGAGTGTCATATACCTCTTTTGATGCTGCTGTGTTTTGGGTTCAGCGCTACGGAAAGGGGGCCCTTATGGCCAATGGTGTAAAAAATTAAAGCAATAAACCGCGCTAGCCAGTAACATAAATAAATATACAGCAGCACCTGTGATATGTGATAACATATAAAGTATACAAAAGAATAAAAAAGAACAAGTGCGCTAATGTGAATTGACTAATAATCAAAAATTATGAATCCACACATATATTGAATAAATAAAGTCCAACAGTGATAACAATGAATGTGTCCTGTAAAAATGAATATATCCTAAATAAGTCCCATCAAAAATCAGCAATGAAGGGAAGCCGTGAAGAGGTGAACCGCAAAAAGTTTGAAATTCGGTGCATGCACACCCGTGTCCACCACCAACAATCAAGCTGCTTACCAGAGGTAAGAAACAAATAAGCCCATCAGCAATCCCAGGGGGGAGATCCAGAGAAATCCAGATAAACGTCGCAGAGTTCCAACGTCACTTGATAGGCAGTGGATACAGCAAAGATTTCCCAAGGAGAGAGAGGAGGCTCAATAGTGCATTACCCAATGTAATTTTTTTTTTTAAAACCGGGTTTAAAAACACTTACACAATGTACAATTTAAAGAACATAACAACCGGCCGGTCCGCCGTACCTGTCCCGTAGTGATGACGTCAGCACGCACACCTCCCGACGTACGTTTCGTGTTCCTACACGTCGTCTTGGGGATCTTTTTTTTTTTTTTTTTATTCTTTTGCCCTTATGGCCAAGACTGACATAGAGGCGACTGACAAACTGAGCTGCACCTGACCACAATGAGCAGACCTAACCAATGGATCCTGCTCCCTGGTAGGCAGAGAGCACTTTTACCTGACCATCTTCCTGGTAAGCAGAAAGACCAAAAACGATACTCTCTTCTAGCACCTACCTAGGAGGGTGCTACACAGTGCCGGTGCGTCCATGTCACCCCTCTATCACCATAGATAGATTCATACATTGCATGAATCTATCTATGGTCGCCGCTGCCACCCCCTATTCAGGAGTCCGGCCCTTTGTCGGGCACCGGGCATCTGAATTACAGCGACGGGGGTGTTTTTGGAAGCGCCTGATTAGAGCCATGGGCTCTAATAGGCGTCCTGATTAGAGCCATGGGCTCTAATAGGCGTCCTGATTAGAGCCATAGGCTCTAATAGGCTTCCAAAATGGTAAACAGCGGGCGCAATGCTGTGCGTTCGCTATTTACTTAATGATGTGTTAGGGAAGCGAATAAATCGCTTTCCTAACACTGACCCGCCTCTCAGCCTATCAGGTGCTCGGTGTCTGGTTACCTGTCACCTGATTGGCTGAAGCGACAGGCGCTGTGATTGGACGCCTATCAGGCATCCAATCATAGCAGAGGACGGGAGAATACATTGAGGACTCGGAGCTTGGAGGACAGCGCCGTGACCCGAGACAGGTAAGTGCTGGGTGGGGATGCACACTGGGGTAGCATTTGATGGGGCACGGTATAGGCAATTGATGGGGCACAGTAGCGGCAATTGATGGGGCACAGTAGCCGCAATTGATGGGGCACAGTAGCGGCAATTGATGGGCACAGTGACTGCTCTTGATGGGCACAGTGGCTGCGTTTGATGGGCACAGTGGCTGCGTTTGATGGGCACAGTGGCTGCAATTGATGTTTTTTTTTTTTCAGTTTGTTTGTGTAGCGGGGGTCCCAATTTAGGGTGCTGCTATACTAAATTTAGGGGTGATTCGAGTGGTAGTTGGCTCGGATCTTTCAATTTATTGGATTCTGCCTTGCTGCTGTTTTTACCTGGCGTGCAGTTCCCCTTGGAAGTATGGGTGGCGCTGTCACTTGTACTCGGTGTTGAACCACAGGTGGAGTTGCGATTTGGTGTCCTCTCTCGGCAGCCGTGCAGTGGGCGTGGTCTACCTGCTGTGCATGCCGGGAGAGGGTACAAAAGGGGCAGACGACATTAGCATAGTTGCCAACAGTCACGGATTGGCCGGGACATTCCCGGGATTCAAACCCTTTTCCCGGATTTATTTTGTCCCGGCCAATGTCCCGGCCAATCCGATTTTTCCCGTTTTCCCCGAATTTGGACGCCGCAGGCCGCCGCCGCTAGAGGTCCACGGCTGGCGGAGACAATGTCTCCGCCAGCCGCCATGTTTAAGAAGACCAAAACACGGATGTAGTACAATAGAAAATAAAGCCGCTGCGGCGCCGCCCACACCCCGCACCTCCCCGGGGGTGGGCGGCGCCGCAGCAGCTTTATCTTCTATTGTACTACATCTGTGTTTTGGCTGGCCGGCAGGCCGCCCCGCCCCGCTGCAGGTCTGTCTGTAATGGAAAGGGGCGGGGGTCGGCAGCGCCACAGTTTAATTTTTTTTTTTCAGCCACACTGTCGGCTCCGCCTCTATTTTGTTCCCCTTCGGGGAAGGGGAAACAATAATGGCGGCCGAGACAGGAGACGCCTGTGGTTAAGGGGGGACTCCGCTGGGGATGCCTGTGGTAAGGAGGGACTCCGCTGGGAACGCCTGTGGTAAGGGGGGACTCCGCTGGGGACGCCTGAGGTAAGGGGGGACTCCGCTGGGGACGCCTGAGGTAAGGGGGGACTCCGCTGGGGACGCCTGAGGTAAGGGGGGACTCCGCTGGGGACGCCTGATGTAAGGGGGGACTCCGCTGGGGACGCCTGATGTAAGGGGGGACTCCGCTGGGGACGCCTGAGGTAAGGGGGACTCCGCTGGGGACGCCTGAGGTAAGGGGGGACTCCGCTGGGGACGCCTGAGGTAAGGGGGGACTCCGCTGGGGACGCCTGAGGTAAGGTGGGACTCCGCTGGGGACGCCTGAGGTAAGGGGGGACTCGCCTGAGGTAAGGGGGGACTCCGCTGGGGACGCCTGAGGTAAGGGGGGACTCCGCTGGGGACGCCTGATGTAAGGGGGGACTCCGCTGGGGACGCCTGAGGTAAGGGGGGACTCCGCTGGGGACGCCTGAGGTAAGGGGGGACTCCGCTGGGGACGCCTGAGGTAAGTGGGGACTCCGCTGGGGACACTTGATGTAAGGGGGACTCCACTGGGGACGCCTGATGTAAGGGGGGACTCCTCTGGGTACACCTGATGTAAGGAAGGACTCCGCTGGGTACGCCTGAGGTAAGGAGGGACTCCTCTGGGGACGCCTGATGTAAGGAGGGACTCCGCTGGGGACGCCTGATGTAAGGAGGGACTCCTCTGGGGACACTTGATGTAAGGGGGGACTCCACTGGGGACGCCTGATGTAAGGGGGGACTCCACTGGGGACGCCTGCATAGTTACCAACAGTCCCGAATTTCCCGGGACAAGCACGATTTTTGGACCCTTGTCCACAAGTGTGGAGGGGGCTCTGCTGGGGAGGCACCTGATGCAAGGACGGACTGCTGGGGAGGCACCTGATGCAAGGACGGACTGCTGGGGAGGCACCTGATGCAAGGACGGACTGCTGGGGAGGCACCTGATGCAAGGACGGACTGCTGGGGAGGCCATCTGGTGGCAGGCGACGTGGCAGGTAACACGCTCAGGGCTTCCACTGATTCGGCATTATGGTGAGTTGAATGATTTCATTTTATATTACAATGTAAAAATAGAAATAATGCACTTCAATCATCCTGGCACCGTAACAACCATGGTGCCGGGATGATTGAAGCGCCAACAGGTGTTTTGGAGTATCCTTATCTGCCAATTTTGTTACACATTACTATTGTGGTGTAGGATCTGGCTTCTTTCTTTCTATTTCTTTCTCTCTCTTTCTCTCACCTCGGACTCTAGCCACACCCCTTTGAACCACGCCCATTTAAACCACACCCACTATCATGCGTAAACCACGCCCATTTTTCGCCGCGGCGCGCTTCGCGTGCCGCATTTTTCACTCCAGCATGACACACCTACAAACGAATGCCCCGCCCCCTGATTATAGCAAGGCTCCGCCTCAATACAAAAAAAGTGTCCCAGATGTTTTTTTTGCAATGTTGGCAACTATGCATTAGGAAGGAGGCTTTTGGTGGACTTGCCACCCCGGGGACCTGTACCCGGGGAAACCTATGATTCTGGAATCCAAGTTCGAGTGCATGGCCCTCCAGGCCATGGGGCCACGTGCGCCTCAGTCCCAGGCACCTTTAGTCCTGGGACTGCAACTTCAGCCCTGGGCCCAGCACCTTTAGCTGGAGCCCACTTCGGGGAGGAAGAATCCCAGGGTGCCGCCTTGCGAGGGGACCCGCATCTGGAAGAGGAGGCTGGGGGAGGACCGTTCCGAAGGACTGGTGAGAGATCACAGTGAAGGAAGGGGCCCAGTAACTCTCTGGAGGGATGTCATCCATCTGCAAAAGGGACCTAACAACGTAACCGTTAGAAGGTTCAGGGCACTATAGATTCCGTGGCAGGGGATCTCCCGATCACATCTCTTAAAGGAATCTGATTGACTGTTCGAGCTACATGCCGGCTGCTAGTGCCATTGGGTGACTATCCGGGTGAGCTGTACCCACTCGGGATCGAGTGGCGGAGAAGCCAGGAGTGTCTGAATCTGATCTGCCTTTCCTAACACCTTTCTCTCTTCTCAACTATGTGGTTATTCATGCATAAGGAAAATAAACTCTACGTTGGAGTTTCTACTGGTGTGGACCTTGGAGTTACTTGGGGGTATAGAGACTTGTCCTTTACATTCTAGGGGACGAGAACCAACTTTGAGGAGAACCTTGCTGCAAGACCCGTAAGTTATAAGTGTGCCTAACCTCTGCAAACCAGAGGGTACGGGCATGGTGTGCCTCTTTCTCCTGTGAGTGAGCCAAGGACGGGAGGAAGAGGGCGCGTGTGTAACATTTGCGCCCCCCAAAAAATTTTGAGCACCAGCCGCCACTGCTGCTACATCTACAAAATGGGTTTGTTAAGCTTTTTATCACAATAGGATTTTGCAGCTGAAATTACAGAACATATTATTTGAAAGATCTGTTATCTGTATGTAGCGGCCTCACTCTCTCTCTCTTGTATTGGTTGTTTGTGGCTGTTGTCTAGGGGTACTCAGGAGGAGAGAGCGCAGGTCACCACGCCAAGCTCTCACCCTCCGTGTATGTGAGGTTTGAGCAAAGTCTTTTTTTAAATTACCTTCGGGTCTGCATCCTGCATATGGAGCCTCCGCTTCTTCCGTGGAGGTGTATCTGCCAGTAATAGAGCCCCACACCCAGAGGCGTAACTAGAAACTTCAGGGCCCCGGTGCAAGAAATCATGAAGGGCCCCCTCCCACCCGAAAAGCATGATTTTAAAACTTTCTCTTTGTCTATACTTTACTGCGGGTAGACACCCTCTTAGTGCAGACCCCCGCAGTATAGACACCCTCTTAGGGCAGACCCCCGCAGTATAGACACCCTCTTAGTGCAGACCCCCACAGTACAGACACCCTCTTAGTGCAGACCCCCACAGTATAGACACCCCCCTTAGTGCAGACCCCCGCAGTATAGACACCCTCTTATGGCAGACCCCCGCAGTATAGACACCCCCCTTAGTGCAGACCCCCGCAGTATAGACACCCTCTTAGTGCAGACCCCCGCAGTATTGACACCCCCTTAGTGCAGACCCCCAGTGTATTACACAGCCCCCCTTAGTACAGAACCCCGCAGTATAGACACCCCACTTGGTGCAGACCCCCGCAGTATATACACACCCCCTTAGTGCAGACCCACAGTGTATTACACAGCCCACTTAGTACAGACCCCTATACATACAGTATACACACACACACACACACACACACACACACACACACTATACATACAGTATACACACACACACACTATACATACAGTATATACACACACACACACACTATACATACAGTATACACACACACTATACATACAGTATATACACACACACACTATACATACAGTATATACACACACACACACACACACACACTATACACACACACACACTATACATACAGTATATACACACACACACACTATACATACAGTATACACACACACACACACACACACTATACATACAGTATATACACACACACACACACATACAGTATACACACACACACACACACACACACAGTATATACACACACTATACATACAGTATATACACACACACACTATATATACAGTATACACACACACTATACATACAGTATATACACACACTATACATACAGTATATACACACACACACACTATACATACAGTATACACACACACACACACTATACATACAGTATATACACACACTATACATACACACACAGTATATACACAGACACAGTCACACACCAGCATTTTTTACCCAAAAATCTCCTGGCATGCTGAGACTTGTAGTGCCCCAGCAGCTCACAGACACATTAGTTGGTAATACAGGAGAGGAGGGGACTGTGCTTGTTTAGTGGTGGGCAGATAATGAGTAGGGAGATGTAGTTAGTAGAGATTGGGGAGACATTCATGTTCTTCCTCCAGCAGCAGTGCCCTTCTCACATACAAAATCAATCTAATAGCCTCAGAGACAGGAGGAGCCATGCTGGAGATAACACATCCTCTCCCTCACTGCTCACCAGGCTAATCCACCGACAAGAACCCATTAAGTAAAGCTCAGCCAGTTTACCTTATCAGGCAGCAGTCCATCCCACACTGCAGGCTGTGTCCCCGCCTCCCTCTCCTCTCCTCATCTCCTGCTCTTGGGTCAAAAAAGCCGCGCTGTGGAAGGGGGCGTGTACAGCATGTTCCTATTGGCTGAGGGGGCAGTGAAGAGGCGGGGCAGCTATAATCTGACCGAATGGTCAGTCCTCCCCTGCCAGCAACGCAGTGACGGGCGGGTGGCGGGCCCCCGGGACTTGGCAGAACTACAGGGCCCAGTCGCAATTGCGACTGCTGCGACCATGAAAATTCCGCCACTGCCCACACCATTAAAAGTTCAACACTCCTGTAGCGGCCTCACCCTCTCTCCATCTTTATCGGTTACACACCAACTCATGTCTAGGGGTTCCTGGGTTGTGAGAGTGAGATGCGCCACGGCCCATGTCCTCCCCATTGTAGTAGGGAGGTGAAGGCCACTTACTGATGTTTCCTCGGGCCGGTGTGTTCTGTGAATGCACTGAGTCTGTAATTGCAAGCTCACCAGCCTCCCCTTTGCTTCCAGTAACTGGAGTTCACACACCGGAGAAAGGTCCAACACTTGTTTATTTGACACTCCAATACGCAAAGCACAATAAACAGTTCTTTTGCAGCAAACTGGTTGGGACCTATAACCTTGCCAACGGTGGGGCGAGCAGATCGAGGCACTTCCTAAAGTTTGAGTTCTATGCCACTGTACTATGACCAGCGGCGCCTAAGCCAATCCGGCTGTTACAGAACAGGAAGGATGGGGTCTCTTCCAGCAACCCCTATGAACAGCAATGGAGCCCTCTTCGATACGCTGTGGCCCCTATCAGGGGGATGTGTCCTCCCAAGAGAGTTCCCAGAGGCCCACTGTCACCGGGTTGGTGCTGCTCCGGGTCTCCAGTGGGTAACCTCCCCGGCCTCCTCACCTCAGGTACGAGTCCCTCCGCTCAGGGACCCTCGGACAGTCCACCCTAGCGGGACCCAGTCGAAGGTACTGGGCCCCAGGCCTCCTAGATAGTACCTCACCCCAGGCTAAAGGTGCCTGGGATGGACGCCAACATGACTCCGGACCAGGCCATGGGCACCTGGACCAGACTCCTGGATCTCCCGCACCCAGGCCTAAGGGCCCTGGGTGCGGACCGCAACCCTCCTCCTCCGAGGACCTCCTTCTCCGCCAGACGACGACCTCGTGGTCAGCGCGTCTCCCCCTTTTATCTCCTCCCTTCAACGGCCCGGCGGGTTCCCCGCCCCAGCCATACCATCTCCGGGAAGAGACCAAACAGGGAGCACTGCAGGGGATGATTCTACCCGAAGCCCGTGGGTACCCCGCCACCCACAGGCAAAGGAGAATATTACATCCTCCAATCCTCCACGAAACAAAAAAGGGTCTGAATCCTAACACAATTATACACCTGAGTCACACTATTGCCCAGGTGTATCCCATCAATTTGAGGACCCCGCTACACTCCTTTATTTCTTCAATGCCAGAATGAACATAATCAGTTGAACTTCCATAACAGACAGACAGGGGTGTGGATACGAGTAGGCCCAGGCACAATGAACTCTCCTATCCCTTTCTCGCGCGGATAGGCCTGGCCCACGGTCTCTGCCACCGACCGTGAAGTTGGTAGCTGCCACCTACCGGGTGAACTGTTTGGAGCCCCTGTCACGGGCTTAAGTGACGGTCTCTATCATGACCTTAGAGTAACGGTCTCTGCCACCGACCTTAGAACATGGACTACCTTCTGTGTGAATATGGCCCCTGTTTGGCGAGGACATCCATCCCGACGGTCTCCGGAGGCCCTGTCCCGGCACTGGCAATCTGCTGCACCAGATCTACGGGAAGGTCACCTGCGCGGCAAACAGGAACGAAAAAGTCTTCTGGACTGCAGCACTCAAAAATAAAAGCCTTTATTTTAAAATAAGGAATCCAAAATACACACTGTACAACGGTACACAGGTCAAAAAAATTTGGCTGACATGTTTCGCACTGTGCTAGTGCTTATTCATAGTCCCTTACGCCTGGATTCAGACACCCGATTCTGTGTGTGCCTTAGGATCCCAGTGGAAGAAGCTGGGCCCCAGGCCTGAACGATGCACCTCACCCCAGACTGAGGGTGTCTGGGGTGACTCCCGAACTCCACGTGTCCAGGCCTAGGCCGCCTGAACACCGACCGCTGGACAGCAGCCCTCAGGCTAAAGGTGCCTGGGACTCGGACCTCGTGGCGAAGATGTCCGCCTCCTTTATAGACTCTCCCAGCTAGCACAGCGGGTTCCCCGCCCGCCGTACAACCGCTGCGAGAGACCAAAAAGGGTACGGCACTCCAGCGATGGTTCAACCCCGGCCCAAAGTGACAGCGCCACCTGCTGGGCCGCAGGGAACTAGACATCACTGATGTCTCCACCCGAATCAACATACTGAAAAGTACCTACCCGCTACATGTATAAAAAAAGCTGCAACTAATGCCGCGTACACACGATCATTTTTCACGTCGTGAAAAATTACTTTTTTTTTTTTCAACAAGAAAAACGACCGTGTGTGGTCTTTTTGCCATTTTTCCCGACGTGAAAAACGGCATTAAAAACGACGAGAAAAATTAGAACATGCTCTAATTTTTCTCGTTTTTCCCGTCATTTTTTTCACGGCTGTTTTCCCATAGGGAAACACTGCCGCGGAGCCCACAGACGGTCGTTTTTCTCGACAAGAGAAAAAATTACGTGAAAAACGACCGTGTGTAGGGGACCAAGCCGTTCCCTCGTTTTTAATGTCATTATTCACGGCGGTTTTTTAACCGCCGTGAATAATGATCGTGTGTACGCGGCATAATAGTAACAGTGATTACTGAAGGAGAATCACCAAGTAGCAGTTTCTGGTAGACAGACTGGAACACAACAGCAAGTCCCACAATTGGGGGGTATTAGAGAACTTGATACATAAGCTCTAGAGCAGGTAACCTGTGCTTTTTGGGTGCATGCACTCCACTGTCCTTTGTGGCCCTTAGCCAGTCTAGGAATTGAAACTGAATAAGGATCTGATAAAGACTACACTTCCTTACATAGTTGTAGTGCTACCCCCAGTTAAGAGAGCCGCTGGTTTGATTTTGGGCCCTGAGTACAGCTCCACCAACCCCTGGCAATCTTGTCTAGTCTCTTATGGCACAATTAGTCTAGGGATGTTATCTATCACAATCTATACCTGATTATACACACACCCCAACTTCTCGTGAGATTTAAGCACTATGTGCAATAATAACACAGTGATAGCAAGTGGTAAGGTAACGGCTTTAATTGAGGCTAAAAGACATAGGTCAAAACATAACTTCCAACTTGCCTACAGAGCCCTGGAGCAATAGATATAGTGTACAGTAATAGCACAGTGTGGTAATCCACCACGCGCAGCTATTATTATCTACGCGCCCTGTGGTGCACTAAACAATATTCTACCCCCTCCCTGGTCAGGCCTGACACAGAATTAAACTCAAGCCTCGTACACACGGCCGAAAATCTTGTCAAGAAAAAACACGTCGTTTTTCTTGACGAGATTCTTGGACAAGAAACTTGTCCCGGCCGAGTGTACACACGCTCGATTCAAAGAACCCGCAGTTCTTTGAATGGAGCGAACGCGGTGACGTCATCGACTAAGACGAGCGTGCGCTCGTCACATTCGATGCCGTCGCCGCCATCTTGCTACACCCTATCTATGCCTAGGAAGCTACCGTGCATGCGTCAAAGTCATTTCGAGCATGCGCGGGCTTCCCGGAGGACAGGTAAGTGTACACACACACAATTTTCTCGTCGAGAAACAAGCTGACGAGAATCTCGACGAGAAAATAGAGAGCAGGTTCTTTATATTTCTCGTCGAGATTCTTGACGTTTTTTTTGACGAGATACCATACACACGAACGATTTTCTCGGCAAGAAAGCTATCTCGGCAGTTTTCTTGTCGTTTCTTGCCGAGAAACTCGTTCGTGTGTACGAGGCTTCAGTCTTTTGAATTAGGATTTCTTCGCATGCAAACTTGAAATGGTGGTGCACGTTCAGGAACAATATTGTAATCCACAAAGTAGGTAATTACAAGGAACACTATGCTGGAGACCCTTTAACTCTGTCCTGCTACCGGTCTCCAGCGGAACAGCAAACAAATGATCGGTGGGCCAAGGCAGTCTATAGGCCTAAACACAGTACAGCCTATTGAATTGAGCAGGTGCTCGCTCACCACTCCGGATGCGATCCCAGTCCGGGACTTCCACCTGCTGTGTCTCCGCACACAGCGTCTGCAACGATCGGGTCCCCGATCCAACTGATGTCCGTAGTAAACAAAGTCAGATGCCACCCAGGCTATGCAGTGGGATGGAAGGCTCTTCGGAAGTTTCGCAAGGCCCCAGGCTTCAGGCCCTGCACTCCAGCAGATCCGCACAGGAAGACCAGTCAGCAGCCGCGCGGTGTCCAAAAGAGGCCGAGCTGTTCACGCCTCCTCCTTTTATCTCCCTCCCACAAGTCTCTGCGGTGGCAACATTGCACCCTGGGTCCCAAACGGGACTCTGGGAAATGTAGTCCCGGGAAGTCTTAAAGGAGACCCCGCTACACACTCCCCCCACTTGAACTCTTTGGTCCCCAAAGATAATTCTTTTAACATACACTACATACAAATCTAGACAATGCTGTGTACGATGTCGGCAAAGGGAACTCCCACCAAAACTGAGAGGTTGAATTCCCTTGCCCACAGGTCACACTATCATGAGTGGCCTGCCTAACTGTGCCAGAGGACGAGTTGTGGTTGCCCTCCACCAAATGAACAGTGGAGGGAACTGGATGCTCTGTACTCCTCCTTGCAGTGACCACTGTTTCTTCTGAACTCTTCCCCATTTGTGAGTAAGTCAGCTTCTTAGGAGGCCTTATAACTCTTCTGGCTCTTTGCTCTCTTGGGACTTCTTTGGACTTTAGTCCCTCTTTGGCTCGGTATGCATTGACTTCTCCCCTCTTTTTAGGGGTATGCTCCCACTGAGGGACACTGTTCTTCTTGGGAGGGGTTTTTCCCCCTTTCCTTTTGAGCTCCTCATTCAATTTGGGTCCAATGGAGCTCACTGGAGATGACGGGCATCCGGTTGACTCATTCACCGGGGGGCCCTCTGGAGTTTTGCTTTCGGCTTGTGATTATTTGCTTTCTTTTTCTTGGGACTGGCACATATTTTTGCGATATGGCCAATCCCTCCGCAGTTAGAACAGATCGCATCCCACCAATCTTGAAGGGAAGCTGGCACTGAGGTATCTGGGAACAACTCCTCCTTCGGTCCCCCTCCGTCTTGAGCCCTTGACTTTTTCATTAAAGAGGTCAGTATCTCCAATACCTGAGTCATCTGTGACTTCAGGGTATCCACTTCCAAGTCTCTTTCAGGGGTCATGGCTGATCTGACCATTACATGTATAGAAGAGGTGTGTGTCTTGATCGCTTGCCGATCTTTCTGTAGAGCCTCCTCATCTCTGATGATTCTCACCAGCTCAAGGTAAGTCAGTGACATACTTCCTCCAGAGGTTTTCAGGTGAAGCCAGACTGGATCCGAGCGTAGCGCTCCCCTTAAGACCTGCTTCATTCTCGCTGCATCTATGGCTTGGGGTACCATTCCCTTCTTCAGCACGATTTGGCAAAGCATCTTGTTCAATCTTCTGACATACTCTGACAATTTCTCTCCCGGTTGCTGGAAAGTGTGTTCAAATTGGTATACTAATTCTGTCGCTTTTTCTAACGGACCGAACTCTTCTTGCAACATAGCTAAGCAGTCATAAGCCGTGCAAGCAGCATTTCCAAACCGGAGACTTTTTACCGCTTCCGCAGCCGCGCCTTTTAGACTCTCTATCACGCGCTGCTTCTTCTGCGCTTCAGACACCTCCCATGCCTCCACTGCTAGTAAGGCCTGTGTAAGGTACCTGTGATAGGTAGTGTCCGAAGTGGAACTTGTGTGCTGAGGATTCAGGCGAAAACGTAGTCAGGCAGATTAGGTTGGCAACAGATCAGGCAAAATGGTACACGATCGAAATCCAGAGAGTGGTCAGGCAGGCAAAGGTCATACACGAGCTGGCAGTGAAGTACAAAATCAGCAGGCTGGAGAGTAGTCAGGAATTCAGGCAGAAGTTCAACACGAAAATCAGGATCAAAAAGCAGTCACAACACCCAGGGAGCTATTCCACACAAACGGGCGCTGAGAGATAGCATCACTTCCTTTTTAAGGGCTGCTTTGATTGAAAATTGTCCACAGCTGGCAGTAGGTGGGGCTGGTGAGTCCAAGGTAATGTTTAATACTGAGAGGACATTTCCAAAAGTCTAGATCTGCTCAGTAGCGCAACAGGTAAGGCTGCAGCTTTGGGACCAGGAAGATCCCGGTTCAAATACACCCAGGTACATGACAGGGCCCCCTCCCCAGTGGACCCCTGCGGGGGCCTAGCGGGGCTTAGTGGGAAATAAGAGAAGGGGCATGCAGATCTTTGGCTGGAACCCAGGAACGGTCTGTGACAGGATATCCCTTCCAATGAACCAGATACCGAAGGCCACGACCCCGTCTTCTAGAATCAAGAATCTTGGAGACTTCAAACTCATTTTGTCCATCAACAAGAACAGGAGGAGGTAGCTGTTGCATTCTGGAGTAGTGATTGAAAATTGCTTTTTTGAGGAGGGAAACGTGGAACACAGGATGAATCCGGAGAGAGGAGGGTAATTTCAACCGATAGGAGACTGGCCCGACTCGAGCAAAAATTCTGTAAGGACCAATGAATCGAGGGCCCAATTTGGTAGAAGGTTGTTTCAGTCTCACATATTTGGTTGATAGCCAAACTCTGTCCCCCACCACATATGGAGGTATATGGCGTCTTCGTTTGTTGGAAAAAAGTGCATACTTGCCTGCTGACTTCCGTAGTAATACGCAAATCTTTTTCCAATGTAGCAGAATATTTTTAACCCGCTGATCTGCTGCTGGTACACCAGAAGAAGGCTGAAGTAGGGGAAAAGTCTGAGGGTGATAGCCTAGGGCTGCGTAGAATGGTGTGGTATGAAGAGCACTGTGCCAACGGGAATTAATGGCGAACTCAGCTAAAGGCAAATACTCAGACCAGTTGGAGTGTAAGGCATTGACATAATGTCGAAGATAGGTTTCTAGGGTCTGGTTCATGCGTTCGGTTTGACCATCTGTTTGAGGGTGATGTGAGGTAGAGAGTGAAAGCGTTACTCCCAGTTAGTGATGAGCCGAACACCCCCGGGTTCGGTTCGCACCAGAACCCGCGAACGGACCGAAAGTTCGTACGAACATTAGAACCCTATTAAATACAATGGATGCGAACGTTCGAATTCTAAAGTGCTAATTATAACGACTATTATGCATGTTATTGTCCTAAAAAGGGTTTGGGAACCCGGGTTCTGCACCAGGGGACATGTATCAATGCAAAAAGAAGTTTTAAAAACGGTCGTTTTTCGGGAGCAGTCATTTTAATGATGCATAAAGTGAAAAAAAAAAGTCAAATATTCCTTTAAATATCGTACCTGGGGGGTGTCTAAAGTATGCCTGTGAAGTGCCACGTGTTTCCCGTGTTTAGAACTGTCCCTGCACAAAATGACACTTCTAAAGGAAAAAAAAGCCATTTAAAACTGCTTGCGGCTTTAATGTAATGTCTGGTCCCGGTAATATGGATGAAAATCTTTAAGAAAAATGGCATAGCTACCCCATGACCCCCCCCCCCCCCCTACCCCAGCCCATTACCAGCCCATTACCAGCCCCTTTGGGTCTTGTATGGATATTAAGGGGAACACCGCACACAAAATAAAAAAGGCCCTATATACTCTGAACAGCCGTATACAGGCGGTGCATACAAGACAGGGACTGTAGGTTTGTTCTTATGTAGAATGTGTTTGTAATTTTGAACAGGTAAATTGTTTAAGTGTAGCTCCAGCCCAAAAATCTATTTTTAAACTTTTTGGAAAACATAGGTAAGGGTTATCACCCCTGTAACATTTGTTTTGCTGTCTGTGCCCCTGTTCAGAACATTTCACCTCACTTTCCGTCCCAATGACAACTGTTTTTGAAATGTGGTGTTTTTCTTGAAACAAGGATTGGTGATAAAGCATCAGTACAGAGGAGACACCTTTCTCCCATATTAATTCTTACAGGAGAGAATTTTCCTTCCTAGGGGTAGATTTCCTCTCACTTCCTGTTGTCTTCTTGCGTTTGCAAGTAGGAGTCGTTTGTAAGTTGGATGTTTGAAAGTAGGGACCTGCCGTATATACTCTGCAGAAATAGGCCCCTTAGTTGTTGGTGTTGGCACAACACTGTAAGCACTCACAGTTACTCTTGGTTGGTGCTGGAACGCCCTGCTGTCAACTATTATATCAGGAATTGTAATTACATATAATTGTTGAACA
The DNA here is from genome assembly GCA_029206835.1 of Rana muscosa. Taxonomy (NCBI): domain Eukaryota; kingdom Metazoa; phylum Chordata; class Amphibia; order Anura; family Ranidae; genus Rana; species Rana muscosa. The sequence goes on along the minus strand of CM055116.1, from coordinate 160,732,118 downwards.
GTGGTAGTAAAAATTGGGCCTTTGATGGTGGTGCTGGTGCCAGAACACTGTAAGCCCTGACAGTTACTCTTGGTGGGTGCAGCAATGGGCCCTGCTGTGAATTATTAGATCAAGAATTGTAATTACATGCCCCTTTTGAACAGGGGCTGAAAAATTGGGCCTTTCGTGGTGGTGGTGGTGGTGGTGGCGTTGCCACAACACTGTAAGCCCTCAGAGTTACTCTTGGTGGGTGCAGCAATGGGCCCTGCTGTGAATTATTAGATCAAGAATTGTAATTACATGCCCCTGTTGAACAGGGGCTGAAAAATTGGGCCTTAGGCACTGGTGGCACAACACTGCAACCCCTCACAGATACTGTACTTGGAGCACAGCAATGAGCCCTGTTGCAAAGTATTGCTTCAAAAATTGTAATTACACGCCCCTGTTAAACAGGGGCTGAAAAATTGGGCCTTAGCCACTGGTGGCGGCACCCATAAACAAAAATGATCTTCCAAGCTATCATCATCAATCGTATCATTGAGGACTCGGAGGAGGAGGATAGCCAGTCAACATAACAGCACAGGCACTCAGCATCAGCATCAGTCTTGAAGGGATGTGACATGTTAAAATCAATTAGTCTGTTATATCAGCATCAGGTGTGTGGTAGCTGGTGGTGATCCAAGACTGGTTCATCTTGATGAAAGTCAGTCGATCAACCGAGTCGGTGGACAGGCGCACCCTGTGATCCGTGACAAATCCTCCAGCAGCACTGAATGTGCGTTCCGAAAGAACGCTGGATGCAGGACAGGCCAGTAGCTCAATTGCATACTGTGCAAGCTCTGGCCAGTGATCCATCCTCAAGACCCAGTAAGCCAGAGGATTTTCGGTGGGGAAGGTGTCCAAGTCTGACCTTGCCCCTAGATATTCCTGCACCATGTTTATCAGACGCTGGCGATGGTTGCTGGAACCGATCATACTTTGGGGCTGCGGACTAAAGAATTGTCTGAACGCATCGGTCAGACGGCCACCTTCCCCACCGCTCCTTCTTTGACTGGCCGAAGCCTCAGCAACTCGTTGTCCAGGACCAGGAGTTTGTAACCTCCCAGTCTCTGGGAACGCATTGCACAGACCTTTCTGCAAGGCCTCCCGGAGTTGTCTCATCCTCTGCTCCCTCTGCGACGGTAACATAAGGTCCGCAACCTTACCCTTGTACCGTGGATCAAGGAGAGTGGCCAGCCAGTAATGGTCCCTCTCCTTGATCCGAAGAATACGAGGATCCTTCCGCAGACTTTGCAGGATCAGGGAGGCCATGCAGCGTAGGTTAGCTGAGGCATTCGGTCCGGAGTCCTCTGGGTCACTAAGGACGACATGATCCGCAGCCACCTCCTCCCAGCCACGTACAAGTCCACTGGTTTCTTGGGACTGTAAATCATCCCTAAAAGACTGCTGTTGATGATGCTGAGTGCCAGCCTCCACCTCCATGCTGACACAATCCTCCTCCTCCTCCTCTTCCTGTGCGATGGGTGGGACAGAAGGAACACTGTCTGGGTAAAGGGGGCCTTGAGAGGCAAGGAAGTCCTCCTCTTCCTGCCTCTGTTCTGCCTCAAGTGCCCTGTCCATTATTCCACGCAGCGTGTGCTCCAACAGGTGGACAAGAGGTACAGTGTCACTGATGCATGCACTGTCACTGCTCACCATCCTCGTGGCCTCCTCAAATGGTACCAGGACAGTGCATGCATCCCTGATCATGCCCCACTGGCGTGGAGAAAAAAAACCAAGCTCCCCTGACCCTGTCCTGGTGCCGTAGTCGCACAGGTACTCATTGATGGCCCTCTGCTGCGTGTGCAGCCGCTGCAGCATGGCCAACGTTGAGTTCCACCTGGTGGGCATGTCACATATAAGGCGGTTCTTGGGCAGGTTCAACTCCTTTTGCAGCTCAGCCAGGCGAGCACTGGCATTATAAGATCTGCGGAAATGCACACAGACTTTCCTGGTCTGCCTCAGGACATCCTGTAAGCCCGGGTACCTGCCCAAGAACCGCTGCACCACCAGGTTAAGGACGTGAGCCACACAGGGCACATGGGTCAGTTGTCCCTGTCGGAGGGCGGAGAGGAGGTTGGTGCCATTGTCGCAAACCACCATTCCTGGCTTAAGCTGGCGTGGCGTCAACCACCTCTCGGCCTGGCCCTGCAGAGCAGACAGGACCTCTGCCCCAGTGTGGCTTCTGTCCCCCAAACACACCAGCGCAAGCACGGCATGGCATCTTTTTGCCTGCGTACTTGCGTAGCCCCTTGAACGGCTACGGAGCACCGCTGGTTCAGAGGACAAAGCACAGGAAGAGGCCATGGAGGAAGAAGAAGAGGAGGGGGTGGAGGAGAGAGGTGTGTCACAACCAGTAGTAGCATTTTGGAGGCGTGGCGGTGGAACAACCTCCAACACTACTGCACCTTGTCCTGCATCCTTCCCAGCTGCCAAAAGAGTGACCCAATGGGCCGTGAAAGAAAGGTAACGTCCCTGTCCATGCCTGCTGGACCATGAGTCAGCGGTAATATGCACCTTACCGCTGACCGCCCTGTCCAGCGAGGCCAAGACATTGCCTTCCACATGCCGGTAGAGAGCCGGAATAGCCTTCCGTGAGAAAAAGTGGCGTTTGGGAACCTGCCACTGAGGAACCGCACATTGCACAAACTCACGGAAGGGGGCCGAGTCTAACAACTGAAAAGGCAGCAGTTGAAGCGCTAGCAATTTAGCCAAGCTAGCATTCAACCGCTGGGCATGTGGATGGCTGGGAGTGAACTTCTTTCGACGGTCCAGCAGCTGGGGCAGGGAAATTTGCCTGCTAGAATCGGACGTCGGTGTACTGCTAGCAGAGTGGCCGCAAGTACTTGGCTGTGACACACCTAATTCTACACCTTCATTCCTCTCAGTGCATGTTTCAGAGAGGACTGAAGTTATAGTGGGGTTGGAGATCCCAGCTGATGCGGTGCAAGGAGAGGTCCGCTTTGTTCTTTGGTGTGGGTCTTTGAGGTAGGCTTGCCAACGAGCTGCATGGCAGGTCAACATATGTCTGGTCAGGCATGTGGTACCCAAGCGGCTGATGTTTTGGCCACGCGATATACGCTTGAGACATATGTTGCAAACAGCAGCTGTGCGATCTGATGCACTAGCCTCAAAAAAGGCCCACACCAAAGAACTTTTTGAATGACGGGCAGAGGCAGCGCCCTGCACAGGCGGAGCTCTGCGGTGTGATTCCGTCGGTGTACTGCCCTTACGCTGGCCACCAAAGGGCATCCTGCCTCGTTGGAGATGTGCCTCCTCCTCATCCTCCTCCTCCTCCTCTCTCCTATTAGGCACCCACGTGGAGTCAGTGACCTCATCATCCCCTCCCTCCTCATCACTGGAGCCAATCTGGCAGTATGCTGCAGCTGCTGGAACATGACTGCCAGATTGGTGTCCTTCTTGAGCATCCCCTCTGTCTGCTCTCACGCTACTGCCTTCCTGTAGCTGGGTTTCATCATCAGACCCTTCGAAACGCTGGGAATCCTCCTGGAGCATGTACCCAACACTGTGCTCAAACAGTTCGGGGGACTCCTCAGGAGGAGGACATGGTGGGTCTAGGGAAGGAGTGACTGATGATGAGTCTGACATTGATACCAGGGAAGAGGACGCTTTGGCAGCTGCTTTGCCAGTACCCTGAGCCTGGGTGAGAGAGGATGAGGAGGAGGAGGAGGGCTTGGTCATCCACTCTACCAAGTCTTCGGCATGATGTGGCTCAACATGTCCAGCTGCCGAAAAGAAGGACAAGCGTGTCCCATGGCCATGTGCTGATGACAATGCACCGCGTCCACGACCAGCACTGTTGCCCCCAGACACAGAGCCTGCTTGCCCTCTTTTATTGCCTCCTGACTGTCTGCCTCTCCTTGTTTGCCTTCCAGACATTCTAATGGATGGCCTGCAGGGAGATGGGAAAAAAGCAATAAGGGCTACCTTCAGGTGTCCTTCTCTGTCCCTTTACTTAAGGATTTCTAAATATGGTTGAGGATGATTGCTTTCGCACAGAATAGCACAATGACAATTTCCCTGACTGTCCAAAAAACAAGGATTTCAAAGATGGTTGATGAGGAATGCTTTAGCACAGTATAGCACAATGAGAATTTCCCTCACTGTCCTTCCCTGTCCCTACAAACAAGGATTAGCACAGTAAAACACACTGACACTCTCCCTACCTATAGTTTTCTGTCCCTATAAAAAATGTTTTTTTAAAGATGGTTGATGGTGAATGCTTTAGCACAGTATAGCACAAGGAGAATTTCCCTCACTGTCCTTCCCTGTCCCTACAAACAAGGATTAGCACAGTAAAACACACTGACACTCTCCCTACCTATAGTTTTCTGTCCCTATAAAAAATGTTTTTTTAAAGATGGTTGATGATCAATGCTTTAGCACAGTATAGCACAAGGAGAATTTCCCTCACTGTCCTTCCCTGTCCCTACAAACAAGGATTAGCACAGTAAAACACACTGACACTCTCCCTACCTATAGTTTTCTGTCCCTATAAAAAATGTTTTTTTAAAGATGGTTGATGATGAATGCTTTAGCACAGTATAGCACAAGGAGAATTTCCCTCACTGTCCTTCCCTGTCCCTACAAACAAGGATTAGCACAGTAAAACACACTGACACTCTCCCTACCTATAGTTTTCTGTCCCTATAAAAAATGTTTTTTTAAAGATGGTTGATGATCAATGCTTTAGCACAGTATAGCACAAGGAGAATTTCCCTCACTGTCCTTCCCTGTCCCTACAAACAAGGATTAGCACAGTAAAACACACTGACACTCTCCCTACCTATAGTTTTCTGTCCCTATAAAAAATGTTTTTTTAAAGATGGTTGATGATCAATGCTTTAGCACAATATAGCACAAGGAGAATTTCCCTCACTGTCCTTCCCTGTCCCTACAAACAAGGATTAGCACAGTAAAACACACTGACACTCTCCCTACCTATAGTTTTCTGTCCCTATAAAAAATGTTTTTTTAAAGATGGATGATGATCAATGCTTTAGCACAGTATAGCACAAGGAGAATTTCCCTCACTGTCCTTCCCTGTCCCTACAAACAAGGATTAGCACAGTAAAACACACTGACACTCTCCCTACCTATAGTTTTCTGTCCCTATAAAAAATGTTTTTTTAAAGATGGTTGATGATCAATGCTTTAGCACAGTATAGCACAAGGAGAATTTCCCTCACTGTCCTTCCCTGTCCCTACAAACAAGGATTAGCACAGTAAAACACACTGACACTCTCCCTACCTATAGTTTTCTGCCCCTATAAAAAATGTTTTTTTAAAGATGGTTGATGATCAATGCTTTAGCACAGTATAGCACAAGGAGAATTTCCCTCACTGTCCTTCCCTGTCCCTACAAACAAGGATTAGCACAGTAAAACACACTGACACTCTCCCTACCTATAGTTTTCTGTCCCTATAAAAAATGTTTTTTTAAAGATGGTTGATGATCAATGCTTTAGCACAGTATAGCACAAGGAGAATTTCCCTCACTGTCCTTCCCTGTCCCTACAAACAAGGATTAGCACAGTAAAACACACTGACACTCTCCCTACCTATAGTTTTCTGTCCCTATAAAAATTTTTTTTTAAAGATGGTTGATGATCAATGCTTTAGCACAGTATAGCACAAGGAGAATTTCCCTCACTGTCCTTCCCTGTCCCTACAAACAAGGATTAGCACAGTAAAACACACTGACACTCTCCCTACCTATAGTTTTCTGTCCCTATAAAAAATGTTTTTTTTAAAGATGGTTGATGATCAATGCTTTAGCACAGTATAGCACAAGGAGAATTTCCCTCACTGTCCTTCCCTGTCCCTACAAACAAGGATTAGCACAGTAAAACACACTGACACTCTCCCTACCTATAGTTTTCTGTCCCTATAAAAAATGTTTTTTTAAAGATGGTTGATGATGAATGCTTTAGCACAGTATAGCACAAGGAGAATTTCACCTCACTGTCCTTCCCTGTCCCTACAAACAAGGATTAGCACAGTAAAACACACTGACACTCTCCCTACCTATAGTTTTCTGTCCCTATAAAAAATGTTTTTTTAAAGATGGTTGATGATGAATGCTTTAGCACAGTATAGCAACAAGGAGAATTTCCCTCACTGTCCTTCCCTGTCCCTACAAACAAGGATTAGCACAGTAAAACACACTGACACTCTCCCTACCTATAGTTTTCTGTCCCTATAAAAAATGTTTTTTTAAAGATGGTTGATGATCAATGCTTTAGCACAGTATAGCACAAGGAGAATTTCCCTCACTGTCCTTCCCTGTCCCTACAAACAAGGTTTAGCACAGTAAAACAGACTGACACTCTCCCTACCTATCCTTCTCTTTCCCTAAACTAAAGGAATCCAGGTTAAGCAAGAAAAAAAAATGTCACTGTCCCTGCCTATGATTCTCTTTCCCTGCTCCGGAACACACTACACTAGGCCGCCGTGCTGGCGGCCTTTTATAGTGTGGGGCGTGTACTAAACACCCTCAGCAATAATTGGCCACAGGCATCCTGCCTGTGGCCAATCATTGCTCTCCTTGCTGCCGGCGCTGTGATTGGCCAAGCATGCGGGGTCACAGTGCATGCTTGGCCAATCACAGCGCCTGGATGACACTGCGATGGCGTAGTGCATTGTGGGCCGCGAATTAGGCGCGAACGGCCCAAATCGTTCGTTGTTCGGCGAACGATCGAACAGCCGATGTTCGAGTCGAACGTATGTTCGACTCGAACACCGAGCTCATCCCTACTCCCAGTTTCTTGCAGAACGCTCTCCAGAAACGGTTAACAAACTGGGATCCGCGGTCTGAGACGACATTGGTAGGTATGCCATGATATCTCACAATATGGGAAAGGAAGAGAGTAGACAGTGCTTCCGCTGTAGGTAATCCCGGGAGCGGCACAAAATGAGACATTTTTGAAAAGCGATCCACTATGACCCATATAGCAGTCATGCCCTCGGACTTGGGTAAGTCTGTAATGAAGTCCATAGTCAAATGGGTCCAAGGCTGACGAGGTGCTGAAAGTGGTTGTAACAGTCCAGTAGGCAATGTACGGGGTACTTTATTAGCAGCACAAGTTGGACAGGCAGCCACATAGTCAGTAACATCCCTTTTCATATGAGGCCACCAGACATGACGCTGCAAGGTCTTAAGAGTGATGGTGACACCAGGATGACCAGATAAAACACCATCATGTGCCCAGAGGAGTACAGGTTTTCTGAGGCTAGGGGCTACGAACAGGCGACCTGGTGGTATCTTCAAGCCTTGGGGAACACAATTCTGGGTTTCTTGTAACTGTTGGGAAAGAGCCGTAGAGATCTGTGCGACAATTTTGTGAGGTGGGATTATATACTGCTCGGTAGGTTGGTCTTCTTCAGAGGTAGCAAACTGTCTGGAAAGAGCATCGGCTTTCTTGTTTTTATGCCCAGGAACATAAGAAAGAACAAAATTAAAACGGGAGAAAAACAGAGCCCATCGAGCCTGACGTGAGTTCAAACGTCTTGCAGTCTGAAGGTACAGTAGGTTTTTATGGTCAGTGAGGATAGAAAAAGGTTTGGGAGCCCCTTCCAGAAGATGTCGCCATTCAGACAATGCCAATTTGATGGCCAGTAGTTCTCGATTCCCAACATCGTAATTCATCTCCGCTGGAGAAAACTTTCTAGAAAAAAATGCTACTGGATGGATTCTACCAGACTTAGGCTGTCTCTGGGAGAGCACGGCACCTGCTCCTACCTCAGAGGCATCAACCTCAACTATGTACTGGAGATCGGGATTTGGATGCTGAAGAATTGGAGCTTTGCTGAACATGTCTTTTAATTGCTGGAAAGCCAATTCTGCTTCTGAGGACCATACCTTGCAATTTGTACCTTTCTTAGTCATAGCAGTAAGGGGGGCCGCAATGGAGGCAAAACCTTTGATGAAGCGTCTGTAGTAATTTGCGAACCCTAGAAAGCTTTGGAGCCCTCTTAAAGTGGTCGGTTGGGGCCATTGCAAGACAGCGGAAAGTTTTTGAGGGTCCATTTGGAAACCGGCAGCACTTATAATGTATCCAAGGAAAGGAATACGGCTTTGATGGAAACTGCATTTCTCAATCTTCGCGTAAAGATGGTTTTCTCTCAGTCGTTGCAATACCTGCTTTACATGCGAGATGTGCTCTAGATGAGTCTTGGAAAAGATTAAAATGTCGTCCAAGTAGATGATCACAAAACTGTTGCTGAAATCATGAAAAATTTCATTCATGAAACGTTGGAAGACAGCAGGGGCGTTACACAACCCAAATGGCATAACCAGATATTCAAAATGTCCATTACGAGTAGGGATGAGCTTCGTGTTCGAGTCGAACATACATTCGACTCGAACATCGGCTGTTCGATCGTTCGACGAAGATCGAACGATTTGGGCCGTTCGCGCCAAATTCGAGTGACGCGAACGGCCCACAATGCACTACGCCATCGCAGTGTCATCCAGGCGCTGTGATTGGCCAAGCATGCACTGTGACCCCGCATGCTTGGCCAATCACAGCGCCGGCAGCGAGGAGAGCAATGATTGGCCACAGGCAGGATGCCTGTGGCCAATTATTGCTGAGGGTGTTTAGTACACGCCCCACACTATAAAAGGCCGCCAGCACGGCGGCCTAGTGTAGTGTGTTCCGGAGCAGGGAAAGAGAAACATAGGCAGGGACAGTGACATTTATTTTTTTCTTGCTTAACCTGGATTCCTTTAGTTTAGGGAAAGAGAAGGATAGGTAGGGAGAGTGTCAGTGTGTTTTACTGTGCGAATCCTTGTTTCTAGGGACAGGGAAGGACAGTGAGGGAAATTCTCCTTGTGCTATAGTGTGCTTTAAAAAAACATTTTTTCTAGGGACAGAAAACTATAGGTAGGGAGAGTGTCAGTGTGTTTTACTGTGCGAATCCTTGTTTCTAGGGACAGGGAAGGACAGTGAGGGAAATTCTCCTTGTGCTATAGTGTGCTTTAAAAAAACATTTTTTCTAGGGACAGAAAACTATAGGTAGGGAGAGTGTCAGTGTGTTTTACTGTGCGAATCCTTGTTTCTAGGGACAGGGAAGGACAGTGAGGGAAATTCTCCTTGTGCTATAGTGTGCTTTAAAAAAACATTTTTTCTAGGGACAGAAAACTATAGGTAGGGAGAGTGTCAGTGTGTTTTACTGTGCGAATCCTTGTTTCTAGGGACAGGGAAGGACAGTGAGGGAATTCTCCTTGTGCTATAATGTGCTTTAAAAAAACATTTTTTTCTAGGGACAGAAAACTATAGGAAGGAAGAGTGTCAGTTTCTTTCACTGTGATAAACCTTGTTTCTAGGGACAAAGAAGGAAAGTGAGTGAAATTCTCCTTGTGCTATAGTGTGCTTTAAAAAAACATTTTTTCTAGGGACAGAAAACTATAGGTAGGGAGAGTGTCAGTGTCTTTTACTGTGCGAATCCTTGTTTCTAGGGACAGGGAAGGACAGTGAGGGAATTCTCCTTGTGCTATAGTGTGCTTTAAAAAAACATTTTTTCTAGGGACAGAAAACTACAGGTAGGGAGAGTGTCAGGCCTCGTACACACGACCGATTTTCTCGTCGTAAACAGTCAAGAAAAGTGCCGCGAGAGTTTTTTTGTCTAGAAAAACGTTCGTGTGTATGGTTTTACGACGAGAAACTTGACGAGAATCTCGACGAGAAAATAGAGAACCTGCTCTCTATTTTCTCGTCAGGAGTCCAGATTTCCTCGTCGTGTTTCTCGTCGGCCTGTTTTGTGACGAGAAAATGGTTCGTGTGTATGCTTTTACGACTCTTCCAAAAGTGCGCATGCTCACAAGCAACTATGAGACGGGAGCGCATCTTCTGGTAAAACAAGCCTTCATAATGGAGAGAGCACATTCGTCACGCTCATAAATATTTCATCGTTTAAATGTTCTGCATTGAATTCTTCGTTAGAATGTTACATTAATCAAAACGAGAGACCTTCTTTTGCTGCTGATATTCACACAGAGTTATGCCTTATTTTTAACCTTTTTCATGCTGCTCTTTATAAGATTTATGTGTATTATATCGTGCAAGTTTTTAGGAATAATTTAAATGGTTAGATTTTTCAAAATGATGTTAATTATAATTTCTCAATGTTTTGATAGCGATCTCCCATTTAATTTTCTAATCTATATTTTTAAAATTTCACACCATGTTTTTGAGCTAATCAGATTTAGTTATTCTTTTGGGGGGGTGATATCTGTGCCTTTTATTGTCAGTCAAATGTATCTGCTTACTCCAAAGCTTGTTTTTTTTTATTTAAAAATACACATAGTCAAGTATGAACTTAAACAAAAAACACATTTATTCATGTTTATAAATTAAATAAAGAGAAGGCAGCGCTGGAGAAGCTGCTGCCATTTGTGCATCCCAGGGACCCCAGAGCACACAGCAACCCTGTGTGGACACTAAAATTGGGAGCTTGAGAAGGCCCACATTTCAGAACACAATCTGATGCTGGCCTCCCAGAGGTCAGGAACAGCAGCAGGTGAGATATATGTCCCAAGTGTGTGGTACTACAGATAGCAGAACAGGTGTCTGGGATTATGAGGCCCAGAGCCTGGGGGGAGATGCCTGTGGTGAACTTCAAGTCCTGAAGACTTCTCCCTGTCGCCAGGTAACGCAACGTGGCGATGAGCCTCTGCTCAGCACTGATGGCTTCCCGCATAACAGTGTCCTTCCTGGTAATATAGGGGGACACCAAAGCCAACAGTTCCTGAAAAACGGGGTCAGACATCCTCAGAAAATTCCTGTAGTCCTCAGGATTATTCTCGACGATCTCCCGCAGCAGAGGCATGTGGCAGAATTGGTCCCGCTGGAGCAACCAATTCTTGGTCCATGAACTCCTCCTCACACCATTCATGGACTGGTCTTGGTCCAAAACAAGCAGACCAACACCAAGCGCACGCACAGCACGAACTCGACGACGAGAACGTCCAGGCGACATGGCTAGGAAACGGTCGTCTAATCAGAACGTACAGAACAGAACGCACTTTAGAACAGCAAGGCCTATGAATAACGAACTGAAATTCAGAAACGAACAGGCAAGAACGCACTGTAAAACAGATACGACCTGCCTAGACGCCCTGAAAGTCAAGATACGAACCCACAAGCACAAACTGAACGGCAGAAAACGATCTGAAAAGTACGAAGACTGAAAAGCGCGAATCGTCTCTTCCCAAACTTTTACTTCACACGCGGTAACACGAGATCAGCAAAAGCAGCCCAAGGGGTGGCGCCAAGAAAAAAGATCTTCCCCTTTATAGTGCCGTCGTACGTGCTGGACGTGAGCGCAGAGAACCACGAGGAAATTGGGAAATGCCAGTGTGTACGCATAGAAAGCTTGACGAGAAAATCGACAAGCTTAACAAGAATCTCGTCGAAAAAAACGACGTGTTTTTTACGACGAGAAAATCGGTCGTGTGTACGAGGCCTCAGTGTCTTTTACTGTGCGAATCCTTGTTTCTAGGGACAGGGAAGGACAGTGAGGGAATTCTCCTTGTGCTATAGTGTGCTTTAAAAAAACATTTTTTCTAGGGACAGAAAACTATAGGTAGGGAGAGTGTCAGTGTCTTTTACTGTGCGAATCCTTGTTTCTAGGGACAGGGAAGGACAGTGAGGGAATTCTCCTTGTGCTATAGTGTGCTTTAAAAAAACATTTTTTCTAGGGACAGAAAACTATAGGTAGGGAGAGTGTCAGTGTCTTTTACTGTGCGAATCCTTGTTTCTAGGGACAGGGAAGGACAGTGAGGGAATTCTCCTTGTGCTATAGTGTGCTTTAAAAAAACATTTTTTTCTAGGGACAGAAAACTATAGGAAGGAAGAGTGTCAGTTTCTTTCACTGTGATAATCCTTGTTTCTAGGGACAAAGAAGGAAAGTGAGTGAAATTCTCCTTGTGCTATAGTGTGCTTTAAAAAAACATTTTTTCTAGGGACAGAAAACTATAGGTAGGGAGAGTGTCAGTGTCTTTTACTGTGCGAATCCTTGTTTCTAGGGACAGGGAAGGACAGTGAGGGAATTCTCCTTGTGCTATAGTGTGCTTTAAAAAAACATTTTTTCTAGGGACAGAAAACTATAGGAAGGAAGAGTGTCAGTTTCTTTCACTGTGATAAACCTTGTTTCTAGGGACAAAGAAGGAAAGTGAGTGAAATTCTCCTTGTGCTATAGTGTGCTTTAAAAAAACATTTTTTCTAGGGACAGAAAACTATAGGTAGGGAGAGTGTCAGTGTCTTTTACTGTGCGAATCCTTGTTTCTAGGGACAGGGAAGGACAGTGAGGGAATTCTCCTTGTGCTATAGTGTGCTAAAGCATTCCTCATCAACCATCTTTGAAATCCTTGTTTTTTTGGACAGTCAGGGAAATTGTCGTTGTGCTATTCTGTGCAAAAGCAATCATCCTCAACCATATTTAGAAATCCTTAAGTAAAGGGACAGAGAAGGACACCTGAAGGTAGCCCTTATTGCTTTTTTCCCATCTCCCTGCAGGCCATCTATTAGAATGTCTGGAAGGCAAACAAGGAGAGGCAGACAGTCAGGAGGCAATAAAAGAGGGCAAGCAGGCTCTGTGTCTGGGGGCAACAGTGCTGGTCGTGGACGCGGTGCATTGTCATCAGCACATGGCCATGGGACACGATTGTCCTTCTTTTCGGCAGCTGGACATGTTGAGCCACATCATGCCGAAGACTTGGTAGAGTGGATGACCAAGCCCTCCTCCTCCTCCTCATCCTCTCTCACCCAGGCTCAGGGTACTGGAAAAGCAGCTGCCAAAGCGTCCTCTTCCCTGGTATCAATGTCAGACTCATCATCAGTCACTCCTTCCCTAGACCCACCATGTCCTCCTCCTGAGGAGTCCCCCGATCTGTTTGAGCACAGTGTTGGGTACATGCTCCAGGAGGATGCCCAGCGTTTCGAAGGGTCTGATGATGAAACCCAGCTAGAGGAAGGCAGTAGCGTGAGAGCAGACAGAGGGGATGCTCAAGAAGGACACCAATCTGGCAGTCATGTTCCAGCAGCTGCAGCATACTGCCAGATTGGCTCCAGTGATGAGGAGGGAGGTGATGATGAGGTCACTGACTCCACGTGGGTGCCTAATAGGAGAGAGGAGGAGGAGGAGGATGAGGAGGAGGCACATCTCCAACGAGGCAGGATGCCCTTTGGTGGCCAGCGTAAGGGCAGTACACCGACGGAATCACACCGCAGAGCTCCGCCTGTGCAGGGCGCTGCCTCTGCCCGTCATTCAAAAAGTTCTTTGGTGTGGGCCTTTTTTGAGGCTAGTGCATCAGATCGCACAGCTGCTGTTTGCAACATATGTCTCAAGCGTATATTGCGTGGCCAAAACATCAGCCGCTTGGGTACCACATGCCTGACCAGACATATGTTGACCTGCCATGCAGCTCGTTGGCAAGCCTACCTCAAAGACCCACACCAAAGAACAAAGCGGACCTCTCCTTGCACCGCATCAGCTGGGATCTCCAACCCCACTATAACTTCAGTCCTCTCTGAAACATGCACTGAGAGGAATGAAGGTGTAGAATTAGGTGTGTCACAGCCAAGTACTTGCGGCCACTCTGCTAGCAGTACACCGACGTCCGATTCTAGCAGGCAAATTTCCCTGCCCCAGCTGCTGGACCGTCGAAAGAAGTTCACTCCCAGCCATCCACATGCCCAGCGGTTGAATGCTAGCTTGGCTAAATTGCTAGCGCTTCAACTGCTGCCTTTTCAGTTGGTAGACTCGGCCCCCTTCCGTGAGTTTGTGCAATGTGCGGTTCCTCAGTGGCAGGTTCCCAAACGCCACTTTTTCTCACGGAAGGCTATTCCGGCTCTCTACCGGCATATGGAAGGCAATGTCTTGGCCTCGCTGGACAGGGCGGTCAGCGGTAAGGTGCATATTACCGCTGACTCATGGTCCAGCAGGCATGGACAGGGACGTTACCTTTCTTTCACGGCCCATTGGGTCACTCTTTTGGCAGCTGGGAAGGATGCAGGACAAGGTGCAGTAGTGTTGGAGGTTGTTCCACCGCCACGCCTCCAAAATGCTACTACTGGTTGTGACACACCTCTCTCCTCCACCCCCTCCTCTTCTTCTTCCTCCATGGCCTCTTCCTGTGGTTTGTCCTCGGAACCAGCGGTGCTCCGTAGGCGTTCAAGGGGCTACGCAAGTACGCAGGCAAAAAGATGCCATGCCGTGCTTGCGCTGGTGTGTTTGGGGGACAGAAGCCACACTGGGGCAGAGGTCCTGTCTGCTCTGCAGGGCCAGGCCGAGAGGTGGTTGACGCCACGCCAGCTTAAGCCAGGAATGGTGGTTTGCGACAATGGCACCAACCTCCTCTCCGCCCTCCCACAGGGACAACTGACCCATGTGCCCTGTGTGGCTCACGTCCTTAACCTGGTGGTGCAGCGGTTCTTGGGCAGGTACCCGGGCTTACAGGATGTCCTGAGGCAGGCCAGGAAAGTCTGTGTGCATTTCCGCAGATCTTATAATGCCAGTGCTCGCCTGGCTGAGCTGCAAAAGGAGTTGAACCTGCCCAAGAACCGCCTTATATGTGACATGCCCACCAGGTGGAACTCAACGTTGGCCATGCTGCAGCGGCTGCACACGCAGCAGAGGGCCATCAATGAGTACCTGTGCGACTACGGCACCAGGACAGGGTCAGGGGAGCTTGGTTTTTTTTCTCCACGCCAGTGGGGCATGATCAGGGATGCATGCACTGTCCTGGCACCATTTGAGGAGGCCACGAGGATGGTGAGCAGTGACAGTGCATGCATCAGTGACACTGTACCTCTTGTCCACCTGTTGGAGCACACGCTGCGTGGAATAATGGACAGGGCACTTGAGGCAGAACAGAGGCAGGAAGAGGAGGACTTCCTTGCCTCTCAAGGCCCCCTTTACCCAGACAGTGTTCCTTCTGTCCCACCCATCGCACAGGAAGAGGACGAGGAGGAGGAGGAGGAGGATTGTGTCAGCATGGAGGTGGAGGCTGGCACTCAGCATCATCAGCAGCAGTCTTTTAGGGATGATTTACAGTCCCAAGAAACCAGTGGACTTGTACGTGGCTGGGAGGAGGTGGCTGCGGATCATGTCGTCCTTAGTGACCCAGAGGACTCCGGAGCGAATGCCTCAGCAAACCTACGCTGCATGGCCTCCCTGATCCTGCAAAGTCTGCGGAAGGATCCTCGTATTCTTCGGATCAAGGAGAGGGACCATTACTGGCTGGCCACTCTCCTTGATCCACGGTACAAGGGTAAGGTTGCGGACCTTATGTTACCGTCGCAGAGGGAGCAGAGGATGAGACAACTCCGGGAGGCCTTGCAGAAAGGTCTGTGCAATGCGTTCCCAGAGACTGGGAGGTTACAAACTCCTGGTCCTGGACAACGAGTTGCTGAGGCTTCGGCCAGTCAAAGAAGGAGCGGTGGGGAAGGTGGCCGTCTGACCGATGCGTTCAGACAATTCTTTAGTCCGCAGCCCCAAAGTATGATCGGTTCCAGCAACCATCGCCAGCGTCTGATAAACATGGTGCAGGAATATCTAGGGGCAAGGTCAGACTTGGACACCTTCCCCACCGAAAATCCTCTGGCTTACTGGGTCTTGAGGATGGATCACTGGCCAGAGCTTGCACAGTATGCAATTGAGCTACTGGCCTGTCCTGCATCCAGCGTTCTTTCGGAACGCACATTCAGTGCTGCTGGAGGATTTGTCACGGATCACAGGGTGCGCCTGTCCACCGACTCGGTTGATCGACTGACTTTCATCAAGATGAACCAGTCTTGGATCACCACCAGCTACCACACACCTGATGCTGATATAACAGACTAATTGATTTTAACATGTCACATCCCTTCAAGACTGATGCTGATGCTGAGTGCCTGTGCTGTTATGTTGACTGGCTATCCTCCTCCTCCGAGTCCTCAATGATACGATTGATGATGATAGCTTGGAAGATCATTTTTGTTTATGGGTGCCGCCACCAGTGGCTAAGGCCCAATTTTTCAGCCCCTGTTTTACAGGGGCGTGTAATTACAATTTTTTTAGCAATAATTTGCCATAGGGCTCATTGCTGTGCTCCAAGTACAGTATCTGTGAGGGGTTGGAGTGTTGTGGCACCAGTGCCTAAGGCCCAATTTTTCAGCCCCTGTTTAACAGGGGCGTGTCATTACAATTTTTGAAGCAATACTTTGCAACAGGGCTCATTGCTGTGCTCCAAGTACAGTATCTGTGAGGGGTTGTAGTGTTGTGCCACCAGTGCCTAAGGCCCAATTTTTCAGCCCCTGTTCAACAGGGGCATGCAATTACAATTCTTGATCTAATAATTCACAGCAGGGCCCATTGCTGCACCCACCAAGAGTAACTCTGAGGGCTTACAGTGTTGTGGCAACGCCACCACCACCACGAAAGGCCCAATTTTTCAGCCCCTGTTCAAAAGGGGCATGTAATTACAATTCTTGATCTAATAATTCACAGCAGGGCCCATTGCTGCACCCACCAAGAGTAACTCTGAGGGCTTACAGTGTTGTGGCAACACCACCACCACCACCACCACCACGAAAGGCCCAATTTTTCAGCCCCTGTTCAACAGGGGCATGCAATTACAATTCTTGATCTAATAATTCACAGCAGGGCCCATTGCTGCACCCACCAAGAGTAACTGTCAGGGCTTACAGTGTTGTGGCACCAGCACCACCATCAAAGGCCCAATTTTTACTACCACTGTTCAACAATTATATGTAATTAAAATTCCTGATATAATAGTTGACAGCAGGGCGTTCCAGCACCAACCAAGAGTAACTGTGAGTGCTTACAGTGTTGTGCCAACACCAACAACTAAGGGGCCTATTTCTGCAGAGTATATACGGCAGGTCCCTACTTTCAAACATCCAACTTACAAACGACTCCTACTTGCAAACGCAAGAAGACAACAGGAAGTGAGAGGAAATCTACCACTAGGAAGGAAAATTCTCTCCTGTAAGAATAAATATGGGAGAAAGGTGTCTCCTCTGTACTGATGCTTTATCAGCAATCCTTGTTTCAAGAAAAACACCACATTTCAAAAACAGTTGTCATTGGGACGGAAAGTGAGGTGAAATGTTCTGAACAGGGGCACAGACAGCAAAACAAATGTTACAGGGGTGATAACCCTTACCTATGTTTTCCAAAAAGTTTAAAAATAGATTTTTGGGCTGGAGCTACACTTCAACAATGTACCTGTTCAAAATTACAAACAGATTCTACATAAGAACAAACCTACAGTCCCTGTCTTGTATATAGGGCCTTTTTTATTTTATGTGCGGGGTTCCCCTTAATATCCATACAAGACCCAAAGGGGCTGGTAATGGGCTGGGGTAGGGGGGGGGGGGGTCATGGGGTAGCTATGCCATTTTTCTTAAAGATTTTCATCCATATTACCGGGACCAGACATTACATTAAAGCCGCAAGCAGTTTTAAATGGCTTTTTTTCCTTTAGAAATGTAATTTTGTGCAGGGACAGTTCTAAACACGGGAAACACGTGGCACTTCACAGGCATACTTTAGACACCCCCCAGGTACGATATTTAAAGGAATATTTGACTTTTTTTTTTTCACTTTATGCATCATTAAAATGACTACTCCAGAAAAACGACCGTTTTTAAAACTTCTTTTTGCATTGATACATGTCCCCTGGTGCACAACCCGGGTTCCCAAACCCTTTTTAGGACAATAACATGCATAATAGTTGTCATAATTAGCACTTTAGAATTCGAACGTTCGCATCCATTGTATTTAATAGGGTTCTAATGTTCGTACGAACTTTCGGTCCGTTCGCGGGTTCTGGTGCGAACCGAACCCGGGGGTGTTCGGCTCATCACTAATTACGAGTGTTGAATGCTGTCTTCCACTCGTCCCCGTCTTTAATTCGAATTAGATTATAAGCCCCTCGTAGGTCTAGCTTGGAGAAGATAACAGCCCCCTTAAGTACATCAAACAGTTCAAGAATGAGAGGCAAAGGGTAGGAGTCTTTTACAGTGATTTGATTTAACCCTCGATAGTCTATGCATGGTCGAAGACCCCCATCTTTTTTTTCAACAAAGAAAAAACCTGCCCCTACTGGAGAAGAAGAGGGTCGGATAAAACCTCTTTCCAAGTTGTCTTTTATGTATTCCTCCATGGATTTTTGTTCAGGCAAAGACAGGGGATAGGTCCTTCCTTTGGGAAGAGGTGCTCCAGGAATCAATTTAATTGTACAGTCAAAAGAACGATGTGGAGGTAAAACCTCTGCCTTTTGCTTGCAAAATACGTCTGCAAACGCATGGTATTCATGAGGCAAGGTAGGTGGGACGGCCACGGAAGCCAACATACAAGCAGGAAGTCTTTTGGGTTGAGACAAACAGTTTGAATGACAGAACGACCCCCAAGAGGTTAGTTCTCCATTTTCCCAATCAAAAGAAGGGTTATGTTGTTGTAACCATGGGTAACCAA
This sequence comes from Rana muscosa, assembly GCA_029206835.1. Lineage (NCBI taxonomy): Eukaryota > Metazoa > Chordata > Amphibia > Anura > Ranidae > Rana > Rana muscosa. Next base: position 160,713,596 of record CM055116.1, on the reverse strand, counting down.
GGATAACAGGCAGAAGTGGAGAATCAATAAGAGACAAGACAACTTCCTCTTTGTGGAGTACACCTACCTGAAGGGTGATTGTCATAGTCTCAAATTTTACAATGCCATCTCCCAAGGGTTGTCCATTCACGGTGGTAATGTTCAGGGGTCTAGATTTTGGAACAAATGGGATATTATTTTTTTTAGCAAAAGTGTAGTCCAAGAATATGCCAGCAGCTCCAGAATCCACAAAAGCCTCACAGGAGACAAGTTTAGAGGGTAAATGGATAATTGCAGGAATGGTAATCTTGGTCTTGGAGGATATACCTGTAAGGTCTAAGCCAGCTCCTCCAACACTGGTTAGACCCTGCCTTTTACTGGACAGGAAGGGCAGACAGATAATAAATGTCCTTTAAGTCCACAGTATAGGCATAGGCCCAATGCACGCCTCCTTTGTTTCTCAGACTCAGTTAGGTGGAGACGGCTTACATCCATGGGTTCCACAGGTGTCTGGGGTTCAACTGAGATTTCAGGTTCTGGCTGAGGTGGTGCTTGGAAGTTAGGGGCCAAACAGTAGACTGGCCGAGGAAACTTGCGAGTTCTAAGTCTCTCTTGGCATCTTTCATGATACCGGACATCCAGACGAACACAGAGCTCTATGAATTTCTCTAGGTCTTCTGGGGAATCCTTATAGACTAATTCGTCTTTGATGCGATCTGCAAGACCTTTTCGGAAAGCTGCACGTAATGCCCTTGAGTCCCAAGTAGTCTCAGCAGCAAGGATACGAAACTCAATAGCATATTGTGCCACAGACCTGGTGCCTTGTTGCATGTCCAAGAGTGAGTACTCAGCTGCAGAAGCTCTATCTGGCTTGTCAAATACAGTCTGGAGAGAAGCCAGAAATTTGTCAGCGTCTTGCAGCACAGGATCATTGCGTTCCAGATAAGGAGAGACCCAGGCCAGGGCCTTCCCCTTTAACAAGGAAATTACAAAAGTCACTTTGGCAGAAGAAGTGCTAAAGGTCCCAGGGTTGTTGCGGAAATGCAAACGGCAAACATTTAAAAAGCCTCTGCAGTCCTCAGTATCACCACCAAATTTGTCAGGCATAGGAAGTTTGGGTGGTACAGAAGAGGTGGATTGGATCGTAGCAGGAGTAGGATCCAGAGTCTGGACCGTTGCAGAGGAAGCAGGCAAACAAGATTTAAGCATAGTACAAAGTTCATCTAACTTGGCGTCCAGGGAAGAAAGATGCTGTTCATGAGCTCCAATCAATTGTCCCTGACGTGAAATCGCCTTAACAATCTCAGCAGGGTCCACTGTCATTGTGGCCCGTTTGTAATGTAAGGTACCTGTGATAGGTAGTGTCCGAAGTGGAACTTGTGTGCTGAGGATTCAGGCGAAAACGTAGTCAGGCAGATTAGGTTGGCAACAGATCAGGCAAAATGGTACACGATCGAAATCCAGAGAGTGGTCAGGCAGGCAAAGGTCATACACGAGCTGGCAGTGAAGTACAAAATCAGCAGGCTGGAGAGTAGTCAGGAATTCAGGCAGAAGTTCAACACGAAAATCAGGATCAAAAAGCAGTCACAACACCCAGGGAGCTATTCCACACAAACGGGCGCTGAGAGATAGCATCACTTCCTTTTTAAGGGCTGCTTTGATTGAAAATTGTCCACAGCTGGCAGTAGGTGGGGCTGGTGAGTCCAAGGTAATGTTTAATACTGAGAGGACATTTCCAAAAGTCTAGATCTGCTCAGTAGCGCAACAGGTAAGGCTGTAGCTTTGGGACCAGGAAGATCCCGGTTCAAATACACCCAGGTACATGACAGCCTGCTCGATCCAGGCATCGAAGTCTTCCTCCCCCACAGGGACGGGCAGCCTCCCCGAAAATATTCCTAGCTTCCGGTAACTAGCCTCTATGTGTACCGTGGTGGTTTTCTGACACTTCGCGAGCAGATCCTCTAGGGCATTTAAAAGTTCTGGTCCTATGACAGTAATGGGTGTCACTGGAGGTGTCATCCCTGTCTTTTTCTGTGGTACATGGGATGTCCCTGGCGGTGACCCCGGTGGAGATGTCTTCTTCTGCGCTGTCATTGCGTGCGTCAAACCATACGTTTTGTCATCTGGCGTCTACACACTTTGGCCTTTAAAGTTCTCCGGTATTTCCTCCCACCATTCTATCAGCGCATACTGAAATTAGGGGTCTGGGTCTGATTTTATGTCCATCACCCACGGTACAAGATCTGGGGATAGCGGCATTACAAGTCGCTCCACTGTCTCTATTGACCATTCCTCTCCCGGGAGGCTGATGACCACTGACTTGTCTGGCTCTGTCTCGGCTGCTTCGCACCATGCTTTAACCTCTAGCGGGTCCATGCCGGTACTTTTGGCGTGTTTGCTTGCTGTATCAGGATCCCGGACTCGGAGCCCCCACGTGTAGCGCTACCCCCAGGTAAGAGAGCCGCTGGTTTGATTTCGGGCCCTGAGTACAGCTCCACCAACCCCTGGCAATCTTGTCTAGTCTCTTATGGCACAGTTAGTCTAGGGATGTTATCTATCACAATCTATACCTGATTATACACACACCCCAACTTCTCGTGAGATATAAGCACTATGTGCAATAATAACACAGTGATAGCAAGTGGTAAGGTAACGGCTTTACTTTAGGCTAAAAGACATAGGTCAAAACATAACTTACAACTTGCCTACAGAGCCCTGCAGCAATAGATATAGTGTACAGTAATAGCACAGTGTGGTAATCCACCACGCGCAGCTATTATTATCTACGCGCCCTGTGGTGCACTAAACAATATTCTACCCCCTCCCTGGTCAGGCCTGACACAGAATTAAACTCAGGCCTCGTACACACGGCTGAGATTCTCGTTGAAAAAAACATGTTGTTTTTTTCGACGAGATTCTTGGACAAGAAACTTGTCCCGGCCGAGTGTACACACGCTCGTTTCAAAGAACCCGCGGTTCTTTGAATGGAGCGTACGCGGCGACGTCATTGACTACGACGAGCATGCGCTCGTCACATTCGATGCCGTCGCCGCCATCTTGGTATACCCTACGTATGCCTAGGAAGCTACCACGCATGCGTCGAATTCATTTCGAACATGCGCGGGCTTCCCGGCGGACAGGTAAGTGTACACACACTCACTTTTCTCGTCGAGAAACAGGCTGACGAGAATCTCGACGAGAAAATAGAGAGCAGGTTCTCTATTTTCTCGTCGAGGTTACTTGTCGGTTTTCTCGACGAGAAACCCGATAGCAGCGTACACAGGACCGATTTACTCGGCAAGACATCTCTGCCAGCAAGTTTCTTGCTGGTTCTTGCCGAGAAAATCGGTCGTGTGTACGAGGCCTACGTCTTTTGAATTAGGATTTCTTTGCATGCAAACTTGAAATGGTGGTGCATGTTCAGGAACAATATTTGTAATCCACAAAGTATGTAATCACAAGGAACACTATGCTGGAGACCCTTTAACTCTGTCCTGCTACCGGTCTCCAGCGGAACAGCAAACAAATGATCGGTGGGCCAAGGCAGTCTATAGGCCTAAACACAGTACAGCCTATTGAATTGAGCAGGTGCTTGCTCACCACTCCGGACGCGATCCCAGTCCGGGACTTCCACCTGCTGTGTCTCCGCACACAGCGTCTGCAACGATCGGGTCCCTGATCCAACTGATGTCCGTAGTAAACAAAGTCAGATGCCACCCAGGCTATGCAGTGGGATGGAAGGCTCTTCAGAAGTTGCGCAAGGCCCCAGGCTTCAGGCCCTGCACTCCAGCAGATCCGCACAGGAAGACCAGTCAGCAGCCGCGCGGTGTCCAAAAGAGGCCGAGCTGTTCACGCCTCCTCCTTTTATCTCCCTCCCACAAGTCTCTGCGGTGGAAACATTGCACCCTGGGTCCCAAACGGGACTCTGGGAAATGTAGTCCCGGGAAGTCTTAAAGGAGACCCCGCTACACAGTTTTTCAGCTAAAAGTTTCTTAAGACCTTTATGGACCCTTTCAGAGGGATAAATATTTGTACATTTATTACTATAAAGTTAATTACCAAATTGTTGTCTTAGTTTTTTGGAATTAAACAGGTATGGCCCTCAGTAAATATAAATGGGTGACATGGACTTTCACTGTATTGTTCATTTAAGCACAAGAAACTCCATCTTGTGCACAATGGTGAAATGTGTCCTATAACCTTCACTTAACACACAGACACAACTTCTACTAGAAGCTCTCTCTGTCTCTATCCCCCCTCCCCTCTCAATGTTTTACTTTTGCAATTGTTCTATTCGCTATCTTTAACAACATATTTCTATTTGTTCGTTTTTAAACCTCGCCTTTCAGGACAACACCTTGGAGCAGGGTTTCTCAACTCCAGTCCTCAAGGCGCCCCAACAGGTCATGTTTTCAGGATTTCCATTATTTTGCACAGGTGCTTTGATCAGTTTCACTGCCTTAGTAATTACCACAGCCCTTTCATCAGAGGGAAATCCTGAAAACATGACCTGTTGGGGCGCCTTGAGGACTGGAGTTGAGAAACACTGCCTTGGAGAGAGCTCCACCCTTCACAAGAAACACTGCCATGACAACGCCCCTTTAAATGCAGCTGCTTCCACCATGCCACCAGTCTTAGTGCTTCCTCCGCCATGGTGGAAACACTGCTGGGGAACTGGTGGGGGCTGCGCTTTCTCCAAGGGTTGTACTCAGGGAGATGGGTTGGCAGTACCTCCAGGGATAATCGTTGACCAGCCCAGCACCTCCACGCATGGGAAGGGGGTGCTCCGGTGCTTTCTTCCTTCGCCGACACATGGGAGTGATGGCCTCCCAGGGGGGACCCGCCTGTGTGCTCAAAAACCACGGACGTGCAGGCAGCATGCATGCTGAAAGAGCCCAGAGCTCTCGGCATGTCGGACTAGAGTCCCGGAAGGCGGGTGACGTCATTCAAGTGGGCGGGACTTCCAGCGTGGGCGTGCGACAAGTGGTTCCAGCCACTGGAACACAGGAGGAAGAGGCAGGTCAAAGGCTGGTGCGTCCTTCCAGCCCCTCAAGGACGGGACGCCAGAAGGATTTATTTTTAAAGAGCTCTAATGGCAGCAGCAACTGCTGCGCACTCTGCAATGGAGGAGTCGGATCTTGCAGCGGTTGGGGTGGATGCAGGCGCCCAGTGTACTAGTCAGGCCCAGGTAAGAGAGGTACAGAGGTGCCTCTAATTCTTACTCACTGGGTGTTTTTTGTTGTGTGGTCCTTTCAAGGGAAGCCTGTGTCTGTCTGCTAAGGTTTAATGTTCTGTTGGCAATACAGCAGGATGAGTAGCTCTGTATTACAGGAAAAAAGGGGTATTTTTTCTAGGTATCTCTCTCTCTCTCTCTTTGCCTTAATTAAAGTCTCTGGTGGCACCTGGTTGGTTTGTGCACGGGTGTTTTTTGTTGAAAGCTCCTACCCTATCTTAAGAGGTGTTTTTTTTTTGTGTTTTCACAGGTTAAAGCCACCAGAGAGAGGTCCTTCAGGGAGAAAATGCCCCTCCTGTAAGAATCCGCTGAGGGAATTACTACAAGAGCAAGAAGATCCTTGTGGTGGTGGAAGGATCTTGAACCTTTTCAGCAACCCTGCATCTAAAAATGGACGAAAGCGGGCTGGAAGTGGGGAGCCCACCTCAAATAACAAAAGCCCAGGGCGAGTGGTCCAGAGTGGAGGCCAGAAGATCCTCTAATTGGAGAGAACTAAAAGCAATTCAACTAAGTCTTTTATTCTTTCGGCAGTCCTTAGAAAATCAGCATGTTCAGGTTCTGTCAGACAACATGTCAGCAGTTTTATATCTGACAAAACAGGGCGGCACAAGGAGCAAGGCACTGATAGAGTTGGCACATCAGATCCTATCCTGGGCAGAATTAAATCTAGCTTTGTGCACCTGCAGGGCACACAAAATGTCCTAGCGGGTCTTCTAAGCAGAAAGAGGATAAGGGAGTCCGAATGGTCTTTAAATCAGGAGATCTTTTGGATGATCACCGAGAAGTGGGGCCTACCTTCGGAGAAACACGAAGATGCCTGCCTTCTTTTGGCTCCACAGAGAGGATCAGGCTATGCCTCACTGTGTCCATGCCTTACTGTGCCCATGCCTCACTGTCACTGTGCCCATGCCTCACTTTGTCCATGCCTCACTGTGCCCAATCTCCCTACCTGATCTCCGGCGCTGTGTGACTAGACTGACTTTTAACATAGGAGTCTATGGAATGGTTGCCCGGCTTTGAAAAATCGGTGCTCCCTGGCCGTAGGTCCCCCAGACAACAAACTTTGCACAGGGGAAGAGTGGGGATACATGTGTGCGAGGTTTGGGGTCCAGGGTACCTACGGCTGGCCAGGATCAGGCGCACAAAGTTGAAGATGGACACAGACTCGAGTATAAGCCGAGGGGGGCATTTTCAGCACAAAAAAATGTGCTGAAAAACTCGGCTTATACTCGAGTATATACGGTAGTTCGATTTTTCAGAGCTATGGCTAAGGGTAAACCTATGCTGATCAAGTTATTTCCGAAGTGGGATTTATCTTTAGTTGTTCAAGGGCTCACGAAAGCCGCTTTTGAACCTTTGGATGATACCTCCATAGAGTTGCTTACATTGAAATCAATCCTCCTGGTAGTGATAACTTCAGGCCGCAGGATTAGCGAGATTTATGCCCTATCTAATGCTGAGCCTTTCCTAAGATGTTTTCCAGACAGAATAATTTTAAGGACAGACCTGGGCTGTCTTCCAAAAGTGTCTAAAGCGTTCCACCGTACGCAAGAAATTATTCTACCTACATTCTGTCCAGCTCCCTCTGGCCCGGGAGAGGAGGCCTTTCATACCTTAGACATCAGGTGTCTTTTGAAACATCTGGAAGTAACAAAAAAAACCTCAGAAAATCTACCGCCGTGTTCATCCTGACAACAGGAGCATGGAAAGGGGAGAAAACTTCCAAGAGTACTTTGGGAAGGTGGCTAAAGCAGGCTATTAAAGAAGCTTACCTGGCAGTTGGTAAAGAACCTCCGGAGGGGATAATGCCCCATTCCACACGGGCAGTGGCGACTTCCTGGGCAGAAAGAGCTGGTGCAGCACCAGAACAGATCTGTAACGCAGCCACTTGGTCCAGCTTCTCCACATTTATAAGGCACTACAGCAGGGGTGTCAAACTCAATTTCATCGTGGGCCGCATCAGCATTATGATTGCCCTCAAAAGGGCTGGTTGTATCTGTAAGATTAGATGTCCAGCGCATCCCCTCCCCATATATTAGATGTCAAGAGCCACCCCACCATCAGAAGTTGAGTCCCCCACTCTCCCTTACATCACAGTGCACCTTTCCTTATGCTGTGTCAGGGTCACCTGTGGCCAGGTGACAGATGCACACCGTAGGGGGACAGGAGTGCACCGCGAGGTAGTGAACCCTATGGCTGGCTTCTGTGGATAGGAAACTGGGTGGTTGTGGAAAGCGGGACCAGAGGAGCACAACCGGGATCCCAACGGAAGCGAGAGCCAAGATTCCCCAGGGCGCGGAGTCTAAGACCCAGCTGGTCTTCTCCAGGGCCTCTAGTGGTGAGGATGTTACGCTGCAGGCTGGGACCAGGTCGCGGCCCCTGGAGTTTCCTAGCTCACGCCCCGTAGGATAAGGGGAAGCAGCAGCACACGATAGAGAGAACCGAATAACAAGCCGAAGGTCAGGGGCCACAAGCAGACAAGGATAACGAAGAACGAGCCGAAGGTCAAGGGTCACGAGCAGACAGGGATGGTCGGGGACAAGCCAATAACGTAACAGAGAGACAGACGTAGCACACGGCAGGCAGGAACCCAAACACACAATGCCTAACAAACACGTTGATCAGCAAAGCAGGCTTGCAGTGCACAGGTTAATATAGTGTTCAGTGATAGGGCCTGGGGTGGAGTCAGGCTGGGAGGAGATTATAAAGGAAGCCAGGTGAAGGAGGTCTGGTCTCTAGATGAACACATGAGGAGGAAGGTAAGATGGCAGACAGACATTAATGCATATCCATGACAGTACCCTCCCTCTTACGAGGCCTCCCCCTTCCCCGCCTGGGCCCAGGTTTAGAGGGAAACTTCAGATGAAACTCCTTTAACAGACGAGGTGCAAAGACCTCAGATGCAGTGATCCAAGACCTCTCCTCAGGACCAAACCCTTTCCAATGAACGAGGTACTGAAGAACGCCTTTACAGAGTCGGGAGTCCAGAATTTGACTGATCTCGTACTCCTGATTATCCTCAGAGACAGGCGCCACGGTAGGAAGAGGACGAGAGAATTTATTGAGGACTAAAGGCTTTAGAAGAGCAACATGAAAGGAGTTAGTGATTTTAAGGCTCTTAGGAATCTGGAGTTTGAAACAAACCGGATTCAGTTTAGCAGTTACCGTGTATGGACCGATGAATCGTGGAGCAAACTTCAGAGAAGGAACTCGGAGCTTGATGTTCCTGGTAGAGAGCCAGACTTTGTCCCCTGGCTGAAGAGAAGGCGGTTTACGCCTGCGGCGGTCGGCAAAGCCTTTGAATTTTTCAGCAGCTGCCCGGAGGGAATCATGAACGTGACCCCAAACGGAATTGAGAGACTCCTGAACCGAAGCCAAAGCTGGAATGTCTGGAGAACAGATCATAGGAAGAGGAAGTTGAGGGTGTTTTCCATAAACTGTGAAAAAGGGTGTCTTCTGCGAACTGGTATTCACATGATTGTTATGGGAGAATTCTGCCCACGGGAGTAGAGAGGACCAATCGTCATGGTGAGAAGACACAAAGGTGCGAAGAAAGACCTCTAACTCCTGATTAACCCTCTCAGTCTGTCCATTGGATTGGGGATGGTAAGAAGAAGAAAAATCCAAGACAATATTGAGGGATTTGCAAAAGGCTCTCCAAAAACGAGACGTGAATTGGACTCCCCTGTCGGAAACAATATGAGAAGGGACCCCATGTAGGCGGAGAATTTCTCGAATGAAAATGGGAACCAAGGCAGGGGCAGAAGGAAGACCAGGAAGAGGAACAAAATGAGCCATCTTGGAGAATCGATCGATTACCACCCAAATGACTGTATTATTCTCAGACAGTGGGAGATCGGTGATAAAATCCATGGCAATATGGGCCCAGGGTTCCTTAGGAATAGGCAAGGGCATGAGGAGACCAGCAGGAGCTTGTGTGGAGGATTTGGACTGAGCACAGACATGACAAGCTTTAACGTAGTCTTTGACGTCTGAGCGGAGATTAGGCCACCAGTAGTGACGACTGATGAGTAGGAAGGATCGGAGGAATCCAGAATGCCCTGCCACCTTGGAATCATGTCCCCAACGAAGGATCTTAGCTCTTAGCCCAGTGGGGACAAAGGTCTTACCAGGCGGAATTTTAGACTTCAGGGTGGTAGAGTGGGCAACAATGCATGAGGTGGGAATGATCGGCTCAGGTTCAGGGGCGGACTCCTCGTCCAAAGTGTCAAATGACCTAGAGAGCGCATCAGCCCGACCGTTGCAGGAACCAGGTTTGTAGGTAATCGTGAAATTAAAACGGGCAAAGAAGAGACTCCACCTGGCCTGTCTAGGATTCAGACGTTTAGCATTCTGTAGATACTGTAAATTCTTGTGATCGGTAAAGATCGTTATGGAGTGAGGGGAACCCTCCAAGAGATGACGCCACTCCTCTAACGCCAATTTAATTGCGAGAAGTTCCCGATCACCGATGGCATAATTCCTCTCTGCCTGAGAAAATTTTTTGGAGAAGAACGCACATGGTTGGCGTCTCTTCTCAAAGATTTGAAGAAGCACAGCTCCCACCCCCATTGAGGAAGCGTCCACTTCAATAAAAAATGCATTCCCAGGATTTGGTCTCCTCAAGAGGGGGCCAGAAACAAAGGCCTGTTTCAGGTTGTGAAATGCAGAGACAGCTTCGGGAGGCCAGTCTCTGGCATTCACACCCTTCTTGGTCAAAGCGATAATAGGCGCGGCAATGGAAGAGTAATTCCTTATGAACTGCCTATAATAATTAGTGAAGCCAAGAAAGCGCTGTGTGGCCTTGAGGCTAGCAGGAAGAGGCCAGTTGGTGATAGCCAAGACCTTCCCAGGGTCCATACGAAGCCCCGAACATGAGACAAAGCACCCCAAAAACAGGACCTCAGAACATTCAAAGGAACATTTCTCCAGCTTGGCATAGAGATTGTTCTCTCTAAGACGTTGAAGTACAGTGCGGACATGGTTTCTGTGGACGAGCAGATTTTCAGAAAAGATCAGAATGTCATCCAGATAGATGACAACAAACTGGTACAGCAGATCTCTGAAGATTTCATTGACAAAGTTTTGAAACACGGCTGGAGCATTACACAGACCAAAAGGCATCACCAGATATTCGTAATGCCCGTCTCTAGTGTTAAATGCAGTCTTCCATTCGTCACCCTCCCGTATTCGAATGAGATTGTACGCGCCTCTGAGATCCAACTTGGTGAAAATGGAGGCACCCTTCAACCTATCGAATAGCTCAGATATTAAGGGTAAGGGGTATCGATTTTTAATAGTAACCGCATTTAAACCCCGATAATCGATGCAGGGTCTTAAGGTACCATCCTTTTTGGCAACAAAAAAGAACCCTGCCCCTGCAGGCGATGAGGATTTCCGGATGAACCCTCTCTCCAGATTCTCTGCTACATACTCCGACATGGCCTGGGTCTCTGGGATGGACAGAAGGTAGGTACGACCCCTGGGTAGAGTTGCTCCGGGGACAAGATCAATAGCACAGTCAAAAGACCTGTGGGGAGGAAGCACCTCAGCTGATTTTTTACAGAACACATCCCGGTAATCGCTGTATGCGGCGGGAAGATCAGAAGAAACAGAAGTGGCAGCAACCGGAAGACTCTCCTTGGGGGTCACCTTGAGAAGACACGACGAGAAACATGAGGAACCCCAGGCCAGGATCTGCCCAGAGACCCAGTCCACATGTGGAGAGTGGAGCTGTAGCCAAGGGAGGCCCAATACAACTGGGGTAGAGGCCTTGGGTAGAATAAGAAAGGATATCCACTCCTGGTGGAGAATCCCTACCGACATCCTAATGGGTAGCGTCTGGAAGCGAATAGGGCCCCCTGGGAGAACAGTGCCATCAATTGCCGAGACTACCAATGGGGTAGTGAGAGGTGAAAGGGTAAGCTTCATAGAAGAAGCAGTTCTCCAATCCATGAAATTGCCGGCAGCCCCGGAATCCAGGTATGCAAGGGTTGACTGAGGAGAAGTGCCTACATGAAGGGACACCGGCAAGAGCAGGCGAGAAGGTGATGTTTCTGGGTCCAATACTCCACCTTCCAAATGTATTAGACCCGAGCGTTTCCCGGACGAAGCGAGCAGGAGTCACGAAAATGACCCTTGCCCCCACAATAGAGGCACAAGCCCAGAGTTCTGCGCCTAGCACGTTCTTCGGGGGTTAGTCTGGTCCGGCCCAGCTGCATAGGTTCTTCAGCAGGTAGAGGATGCTCCACGGAATGAAGGGAGGGGAGCTCAGACTGGCTAGGACCCAGAGAGTGCTGGCGTCTTTTTTCTAAGGACCTCTCTTGAAAACGAATGTCGATCTGGTTGCATAATGAAATTACATCGTCCAGACCGACGGGAATGGCTCTTCCCGCTAATTCGTCTTTCACTCGGTCAGAGAGGCCATGTAAAAAGGTAGCGACCAGGGCCTCATTATTCCAGCTCAATTCAGCTGTGTGGATACGGAACTGAAGAGCATATTGCCCCACTGAACTAGATTCTTGGCGAAGACGTAAGACAGCACTAGCCGCTGAAGAAGCCCGAGCCGGCTCTTCGAAGATATTACGAAAGAGCTTCAAGAATTCGGACAGACTGGAAACCACCGGATCGTTCCTCTCCCACAGGGGGGCAGCCCAGGCCAAAGCTTCACCGGAGAGGAGGGAAATGATATAGGCTACCTTAGCCCGGTCAGATAGGAAGCTTTGAGGCTGAAGCTCAAAATGAATAGTGCATTGGCTGAGAAACCCCCTGCAGGCCTTGGAGTCCCCAGAGAAACGGAACGGAGCTGGCAATCTTAGTGAGTGTGAGGCTGCGACTGGTGCGATAGGTACAGCCGCTGGTTGTACTTGGGGTTGCGGATTCGGGGTTCCCAAGGAGACCTGAAGCTGCTCGAATCGAGAAGCCAGATCCTGGAGGAATCGCATCACCTGGGTCTGATTTGATTCCTGGGTCTCAAGTCTGCGAACTATGCCCTGCAATGGATCATCCGCGGGAAGCGGGATGTCAGCCGGGTTCATGGCTGATCAAACTGTCAGGGTCACCTGTGGCCAGGTGACAGATGCACACCGTAGGGGGACAGGAGTGCACCGCGAGGTAGTGAACCCTATGGCTGGCTTCTGTGGATAGGAAACTGGGTGGTTGTGGAAAGCGGGACCAGAGGAGCACAACCGGGATCCCAACGGAAGCGAGAGCCAAGATTCCCCAGGGCGCGGAGTCTAAGACCCAGCTGGTCTTCTCCAGGGCCTCTAGTGGTGAGGATGTTACGCTGCAGGCTGGGACCAGGTCGCGGCCCCTGGAGTTTCCTAGCTCACGCCCCGTAGGATAAGGGGAAGCAGCAGCACACGATAGAGAGAACCGAATAACAAGCCGAAGGTCAGGGGCCACAAGCAGACAAGGATAACGAAGAACGAGCCGAAGGTCAAGGGTCACGAGCAGACAGGGATGGTCGGGGACAAGCCAATAACGTAACAGAGAGACAGACGTAGCACACGGCAGGCAGGAACCCAAACACACAATGCCTAACAAACACGTTGATCAGCAAAGCAGGCTTGCAGTGCACAGGTTAATATAGTGTTCAGTGATAGGGCCTGGGGTGGAGTCAGGCTGGGAGGAGATTATAAAGGAAGCCAGGTGAAGGAGGTCTGGTCTCTAGATGAACACATGAGGAGGAAGGTAAGATGGCAGACAGACATTAATGCATATCCATGACATGCTGCTGCTGGGAAGAAGCTGGATGCCTTACTTAAAAGCAGAAAGTAAGGGTCTGGAGGAGGACCAGAGGAGGGCTGGAGCTGGAGCTGCAGGAGAGGTGCGAGGGCCACATGAAATGGCCTGGAGGGCCAAATTCAGCCCGCGGGCCTTGTGTTTGACACCTGTGCACTACAGGTTAGATCTGCTATCTGCCTCGGATCAATCCTTTAGCAGGAAGGTAATACGAGCTGTGGTCCCACCCTGAAGTAAGTACTCGGTTATCATCTCCAAGGTGCTGTCCTGAAAGGTAAGGTGAGAAAACCTTAGTTAGACTTATTTAGTTAGACTTAACAATATTTCTATGAGCCTTTCAGGACAGCAGCTACTTCTCTCCCTTGTTTATTATATGTATTTATATAGTATCTCTGCTGGTTGGTGTTTTCTCTGCGTATGCCTTCCAGCATAGGTGTAAAAATATATTGGCGCTTGGTAAGTGAGAAGGCCAGCAGCTTTGCACTATAACCCAGAAATCAGGCACAAAAGAAATAGTTTAACTAAAGTGCAGCGCTAGGCAAAAAAAGTGCAATTCAAGTGAATAACACAACGCGTACATCCAAATAAAGTGCAATATGTGCAATGATATAAATACAATGTGAAATGATGAAACTATAACATATATGCAATGATATAACACAGATGAAACGTGCAAAAAAAAAAAAAGTGGGGGTAAAAAGAAAAGAAAAAAAGTTGAAAGTTCATAATCATCAGAAGGAGTCCCATGAGGAAAAGGTGCATTGAAAATTATGATCAAATGCTTGGCAGTAGGGATGGGCCCGGTGCTCGATTCGAACCCATGTTCGAATCGAGCATCGGGCGTTCGCTCGCTCGTCGAGCCCAGAACTATTTGGGCCGTTCGCATCACATTCGTGTGATGCGAGCGGCCCCGCAATGCATTGCGGCCGGCGCGGCCGGCGCAGTGCATTGCTGGCTGATGATTGGCCAAGCATGCACTGTGACCCCGCATGCTTGGCCAATCACAGCGCCCGAAACTCGGAGAGCAATAATTGGCTACAGGCAGGACGGCTGTAGCCAATTACAGCTCAGGGGCTTTAGTACACGCCCCACCATTTAAAAGGCCGCCACGCCATCGGCCCCGGTCACATGAGTTCCGGCTTTAGGAGAGATTAGTCTGCTGATTCTGTCTTTGCTTGATACTGAAAGATTTGCTCTTCTTTGCTAAACCATTGGCTATTTCTTTGCTAAACCATTGCTACCTAAGTCATTGATCGTTCATTGCTGCTGATTGCACAGTTAGTGTGTTATTAGCTGCTGCTGGGGATTAGTCTGGTGCGTGCTTACTGTTAGTACAGTATTGCAGTAGTACCAACCGCAGTGCTGTTAGCACAGCATTGCACCCCAACAGCACCCATAGGACTTCTAGTGTGTTAGTGGCAGCAAACAGAGCTCCTATATTTTCTTCTCAGCAGCACCCATAGGACTTCTAGTGTGTTAGTGGCAGCAAACAGAGCTCCTATATTTTCTTCTCAGCAGCACCCATAGGACTTCTAGTGTGTTAGTGGCAGCAAACAGAGCTCCTATATTTTCTTCTCAGCAGCACCCATAGGACTTCTAGTGTGTTAGTGGCAGCAAACAGAGCTCCTATATTTTCTTCTCAGCAGCACCCATAGGACTTCTAGTGTGTTAGTGGCATCACACAGAGCTCCTATATTTTCTTCTCAGCAGCACCCATAGGACTTCTAGTGTGTTAGTGGCAGCAAACAGAGCTCCTATATTTTCTTCTCAGCAGCACCCATAGGACTTCTAGTGTGTTAGTGGCATCACACAGAGCTCCTATATTTTCTTCTCAGCAGCACCCATAGGACTTCTAGTGTGTTAGTGGCAGCAAACAGAGCTCCTATATTTTCTTCTCAGCAGCACCCATAGGACTTCTAATGTGTTAGTGGCATCACACAGAGTTCCTATATTTTCATCTCAGCAGCACCCATAGGACTTCTAGTGTGTTAGTGGCATCACACAGAGCTCCTATATTTTCTTCTCAGCAGCACCCATAGGACTTCTAGTGTGTTAGTGGCAGCAAACAGAGCTCCTATATTTTCTTCTCAGCAGCACCCATAGGACTTCTAGTGTGTTAGTGGCAGCAAACAGAGCTCCTATATTTTCTTCTCAGCAGCACCCATAGGACTTCTAGTGTGTTAGTGGCATCACACAGAGCTCCTATATTTTCTTCTCAGCAGCACCCATAGGACTTCTAGTGTGTTAGTGGCAGCAAACAGAGCTCCTATATTTTCTTCTCAGCAGCACCCATAGGACTTCTAGTGTGTTAGTGGCAGCAAACAGAGCTCCTATATTTTCTTCTCAGCAGCACCCATAGGACTTCTAGTGTGTTAGTGGCAGCAAACAGAGCTCCTATATTTTCTTCTCAGCAGCACCCATAGGACTTCTAGTGTGTTAGTGGCAGCAAACAGAGCTCCTATATTTTCTTCTCAGCAGCACCCATAGGACTTCTAGTGTGTTAGTGGCAGCAAACAGAGCTCCTATATTTTCTTCTCAGCAGCACCCATAGGACTTCTAGTGTGTTAGTGGCAGCAAACAGAGCTCCTATATTTTCTTCTCAGCAGCACCCATAGGACTTCTAGTGTGTTAGTGGCATCACACAGAGCTCCTATATTTTCTTCTCAGCAGCACCCATAGGACTTCTAGTGTGTTAGTGGCAGCAAACAGAGCTCCTATATTTTCTTCTCAGCAGCACCCATAGGACTTCTAGTGTGTTAGTGGCATCACACAGAGCTCCTATATTTTCTTCTCAGCAGCACCCATAGGACTTCTAGTGTGTTAGTGGCAGCAAACAGAGCTCCTATATTTTCTTCTCAGCAGCACCCATAGGACTTCTAGTGTGTTAGTGGCATCACACAGAGCTCCTATATTTTCTTCTCAGCAGCACCCATAGGACTTCTAGTGTGTTAGTGGCAGCAAACAGAGCTCCTATATTTTCTTCTCAGCAGCACCCATAGGACTTCTAGTGTGTTAGTGGCAGCAAACAGAGCTCCTATATTTTCTTCTCAGCAGCACCCATAGGACTTCTAGTGTGTTAGTGGCATCACACAGAGCTCCTATATTTTCTTCTCAGCAGCACCCATAGGACTTCTAGTGTGTTAGTGGCAGCAAACAGAGCTCCTATATTTTCTTCTCAGCAGCACCCATAGGACTTCTAATGTGTTAGTGGCATCAGACAGAGTTCCTATATTTTCATCTCAGCAGCACCCATAGGACTTCTAGTGTGTTAGTGGCATCACACAGAGCTCCTATATTTTCTTCTCAGCAGCACCCATAGGACTTCTAGTGTGTTAGTGGCAGCAAACAGAGCTCCTATATTTTCTTCTCAGCAGCACCCATAGGACTTCTAGTGTGTTAGTGGCAGCAAACAGAGCTCCTATATTTTCTTCTCAGCAGCACCCATAGGACTTCTAGTGTGTTAGTGGCATCACACAGAGCTCCTATATTTTCTTCTCAGCAGCACCCATAGGACTTCTAGTGTGTTAGTGGCAGCAAACAGAGCTCCTATATTTTCTTCTCAGCAGCACCCATAGGACTTCTAGTGTGTTAGTGGCAGCAAACAGAGCTCCTATATTTTCTTCTCAGCAGCACCCATAGGACTTCTAGTGTGTTAGTGGCAGCAAACAGAGCTCCTATATTTTCTTCTCAGCAGCACCCATAGGACTTCTAGTGTGTTAGTGGCAGCAAACAGAGCTCCTATATTTTCTTCTCAGCAGCACCCATAGGACTTCTAGTGTGTTAGTGGCAGCAAACAGAGCTCCTATATTTTCTTCTCAGCAGCACCCATAGGACTTCTAGTGTGTTAGTGGCATCACACAGAGCTCCTATATTTTCTTCTCAGCAGCACCCATAGGACTTCTAGTGTGTTAGTGGCAGCAAACAGAGCTCCTATATTTTCTTCTCAGCAGCACCCATAGGACTTCTAGTGTGTTAGTGGCAGCAAACAGAGCTCCTATATTTTCTTCTCAGCAGCACCCATAGGACTTCTAGTGTGTTAGTGGCAGCAAACAGAGCTCCTATATTTTCTTCTCAGCAGCACCCATAGGACTTCTAGTGTGTTAGTGGCAGCAAACAGAGCTCCTATATTTTCTTCTCAGCAGCACCCATAGGACTTCTAGTGTGTTAGTGGCAGCAAACAGAGCTCCTATATTTTCTTCTCAGCAGCACCCATAGGACTTCTAGTGTGTTAGTGGCAGCAAACAGAGCTCCTATATTTTCTTCTCAGCAGCACCCATAGGACTTCTAGTGTGTTAGTGGCATCACACAGAGCTCCTATATTTTCTTCTCAGCAGCACCCATAGGACTTCTAGTGTGTTAGTGGCAGCAAACAGAGCTCCTATATTTTCTTCTCAGCAGCACCCATAGGACTTCTAGTGTGTTAGTGGCATCACACAGAGCTCCTATATTTTCTTCTCAGCAGCACCCATAGGACTTCTAGTGTGTTAGTGGCAGCAAACAGAGCTCCTATATTTTCTTCTCAGCAGCACCCATAGGACTTCTAGTGTGTTAGTGGCATCACACAGAGCTCCTATATTTTCTTCTCAGCAGCACCCATAGGACTTCTAGTGTGTTAGTGGCAGCAAACAGAGCTCCTATATTTTCTTCTCAGCAGCACCCATAGGACTTCTAGTGTGTTAGTGGCAGCAAACAGAGCTCCTATATTTTCTTCTCAGCAGCACCCATAGGACTTCTAGTGTGTTAGTGGCATCACACAGAGCTCCTATATTTTCTTCTCAGCAGCACCCATAGGACTTCTAGTGTGTTAGTGGCAGCAAACAGAGCTCCTATATTTTCTTCTCAGCAGCACCCATAGGACTTCTAATGTGTTAGTGGCATCAGACAGAGTTCCTATATTTTCATCTCAGCAGCACCCATAGGACTTCTAGTGTGTTAGTGGCATCACACAGAGCTCCTATATTTTCTTCTCAGCAGCACCCATAGGACTTCTAGTGTGTTAGTGGCAGCAAACAGAGCTCCTATATTTTCTTCTCAGCAGCACCCATAGGACTTCTAGTGTGTTAGTGGCAGCAAACAGAGCTCCTATATTTTCTTCTCAGCAGCACCCATAGGACTTCTAGTGTGTTAGTGGCATCACACAGAGCTCCTATATTTTCTTCTCAGCAGCACCCATAGGACTTCTAGTGTGTTAGTGGCAGCAAACAGAGCTCCTATATTTTCTTCTCAGCAGCACCCATAGGACTTCTAGTGTGTTAGTGGCAGCAAACAGAGCTCCTATATTTTCTTCTCAGCAGCACCCATAGGACTTCTAGTGTGTTAGTGGCAGCAAACAGAGCTCCTATATTTTCTTCTCAGCAGCACCCATAGGACTTCTAGTGTGTTAGTGGCAGCAAACAGAGCTCCTATATTTTCTTCTCAGCAGCACCCATAGGACTTCTAGTGTGTTAGTGGCAGCAAACAGAGCTCCTATATTTTCTTCTCAGCAGCACCCATAGGACTTCTAGTGTGTTAGTGGCATCACACAGAGCTCCTATATTTTCATCTCAGCAGCACCCATAGGACTTCTAGTGTGTTAGTGGCAGCAAACAGAGCTCCTATATTTTCTTCTCAGCAGCACCCATAGGACTTCTAGTGTGTTAGTGGCAGCAAACAGAGCTCCTATATTTTCTTCTCAGCAGCACCCATAGGACTTCTAGTGTGTTAGTGGCAGCAAACAGAGCTCCTATATTTTCTTGTCAGCAGCACACATAGTACCTATAGTGTGTTAGTGTCAGCACCCATAGGACCTACAGTGTGTTGTGAGCACACATAGGAGTTCTATTTTTTATACTATATACACTACCGACTACAATGGCTGGAAGACCGCCAAGGAGAGGCAGAGCGTGCCGAGGCAAGAACACAGGGCAGGCAGGCTCTGTTTCTAGAGACAACAGTGCTGGCCGTGGACGTGGTCGTGCATCGTCATCAGCACGTGGCCATGGGACACGCTTGTCTTTGTTTTCGGCAGCTGGACATGTGGAGCCGCATCATGCCGAAGGCTTGGTAGAATGGATGACCAAGCCCTCCTCATCCTCCTCATCCTCTCTCACCCAGGCTCAGGGTACTGGCAGAGCAGCTGCCAACGCGTACTCAATGGCATCATCAGCCACCCCTTCCCTAGACCCACCATGTCCTCCTGAGGAGTCCCCCGAACTGTTTGAGCACAGTGTTGGGTACATGCTCCAGGAGGATGCCCAACGATTCGAAGGCTCGGATGATGATACCCAGCTTGAGGAAGTCAGTAGTGTGCGCGCAGAGAGAGGGGATGCTGAAGGACAGCAATCTGGCAGTAGTGTTCCACCAGCTGCAGCTTACTGCCAGGTTTGCTCTAGTGGTGAAGAGGGAGGGGATGATGAGGTCACTGACTCCACGTGGGTGCCTGAAGGGAGAGAGGAGGAGGAGGAGGAGGATGCAGCGTCACATGTCCAACGAGGCAGGATGCCCCCTGGAGGCCAGCTAGAGGCCAGCACAGCAACTGTACCACACCGCAGAGCTCCGCCTGTGCAGGGCGCTGCCTCTGCACGTTATCACAAAAGTTCTTTGGTGTGGGCCTTTTTTGAGACGAGTGCATCAGATCGCACCACTGCTATTTGCAATATTTGTCTCAAGCGTATCTCGCGTGGCCAAAACATCAGCCGCTTGGGCACCACAAGCATGAGCAGACATATGTCGACCTGCCATGCAGCTCGTTGGCAAGCACACATAAAAGACCCACACCAAAGAACAAAGCGGACCTCTCCTTGCTCCTCATCAGCTGGGATCTCCATCCCCACTATATCTTCAGTCCTCTCTGAAAGCTGCTCTGAGAGGACTTAAGGTGTAGAATTAGGTGTGTCACAACCAAGTACTTGCAGTACACCGACGTCCGATTGTAGCAGGCAAATTTCCCTGCCCCAGCTGCTGGACCGTCGAAAGAAGTATACTCCCAGCCATCCACATGCCCAGCGGTTGAATGCTAGCTTGGCTAAATTGCTAGCACTTCAACTGCTGCCTTTTCAGTTGATAGACTCGGCCCCCTTCCGTGAGTTTGTTCAATGTGCGGTTCCTCAGTGGCAGGTTCCCAAACGCCACTTTTTCTCACGGAAGGCGATTCCGTCTCTCTACTGGCATGTGGAAGGCAATGTCCATGCCTCGCTGGACAGGGCGGTCAGCGGTAAGGTGCATATTACCGCTGACTCATGGTCCAGCAGGCATGGACAGGGACGTTATCTTTCTTTCACGGCCCATTGGGTCACTCTATTGGTAGCTGGGAGGGATGCAGGACAAGGTGCAGTAGTGTTGGAGGTTGTTCCGCCACCACGCCTCCAAAATGCTACTACTGGTTGTGACACACCTCTCTCCTCCACCCCCTCCTCTTCTTCTTCCTCCATGTCCTCTTCGAGTGCTCTGTCCTCGGAACCAGCGGTGCTCCGTAGGCGTACAAGGGGCTACGCGAGTACGCAGGCAAAAAGATGCCATGCCGTGCTTGCGCTGGTGTGTTTGGGGGACAGGAGCCACACTGGGCCAGAGGTTCTGGCAGCTCTGCAGGGGCAGGCCGAGAGGTGGTTGACGCCACGCCAGCTTAAGCCAGGAATGGTCGTTTCTGATAATGGCACCAACCTCCTCTCCGCCCTGCGACAGGGGCAGCTCACCCATGTGCCCTGTATGGCTCACGTCCTCAACCTGGTGGTGCAGCGGTTCTTGGGCAGGTTCCCAGGCTTACAGGATGTCCTGAGGCAGGCCAGGAAAGTCTGTGTGCATTTCCGCCGATCTTATAATGCCAGTGCTCGGCTGACTGAGCTGCAAAAGGAGCTGAACCTGCCCAAGAACCGCCTAATATGTGACATGCCCACCAGGTGGAACTCAACGTTGGCCATGCTGCAGCGACTGCACACGCAGCAGAGGGCCATCAATGAGTACCTTTGCGACTACGGCACCAGGACAGGGTCAGGGGAGCTTGGCTTTTTTTCCCCACGCCAGTGGAGCATGATCAGGGATGCATGCACTGTCCTCTCACCATTTGAGGAGGCCACGAGGATGGTGAGCAGTGACAGTGCATGCATCAGTGACACTGTACCTCTTGTCCACCTGTTGGAGCATACGCTGCGTGGGATAATGGACAGGGCACTTGAGGCAGAACAGAGGCAGGAAGAGGAGGACTTCCTTGTCTCTCAAGGCCCCCTTTATCCAGACAATGTTCCTTCTGTCCCACCCATCACACAGGAAGAGGAGGAGGAGGAGGATTGTGTGAGCATGGAGGTGGAGCCTGGCACTCAGCATCAGCAGCAGCAGTCTTTTAGGGATGATGTACAGTCCCAACAAACCAGTGGACTTGTACGTGGCTGGGAGGAGGTGGCTGGCGATCATGTCATCCTCAGTGACCCAGAAGACTCCGGACCGAATGCCTCAGCTAACCTACGCTGCATGGCCTCCCTGATCCTGCAAAGCCTGCGGAAGGATCCTCGTGTTCTTCGGATCAAGGAGAGTGACCATTACTGGCTGGCCACTCTCCTTGATCCACGGTACAAGGGTAAGGTTGCGGACCTTATCTTGCCGTCGCAGAGGGAGCAGAGGATGAGACATCTCAGGGAGGCCTTGCAGAAAGGTCTGTGCAACGCGTTCCCAGAAACTGGGAGGTTACAAACTCCTGGTCCTGGACGACAAGTTGCTGAGGCTTCGGTCAGTAGCAGAAGGAGCGGTGGGGAAGGTGGACGTCTGACCGATGCGTTCAGACAATTTTTTAGTCCGCAGCCCCAAGGTATGATCGGTTCCAGCAACCATCGCCAGCGTCTGATATACATGGTGCAGGAATACCTAGGGGCAAGGTCAGACTTGGACACCTTTCCCACCGAAAATCCTCTGGCTTACTGGGTCCTGAGGATGGATCACTGGCCAGAGCTTGCACAGTATGCAATTGAGCTACTGGCCTGTCCTGCATCCAGCGTTCTTTCCGAACGCACATTCAGTGCTGCTGGAGGATTTGTCACCGATCATAGGGTGCGCCTGTCCACCGACTCGGTTGATCGACTGACCTTCATAAAAATGAATCAGTCTTGGATCACCACCAGCTACCAGACACCTGAAGCGGATATAACGGAATAATTTATAATGTCACATCCCTTCAAGACTGCCTATGCTGATGCTGAGTGACTGTCCTGTTATGTTCACTGACTATCCTCTTCCTCCTCCTCAATGATCCATGCCACCACACCAGTGCCTAAGGCACAATTTTTCAGCCCCTGTATAACAGGGGCGTGTAATTACAATTTTTTAAAAAGATGCTTCGCAACAGGTGTGACTGCTGTGCTCAGAGTACAGTATCTGTGAGGGGTTGCAGTGTTGTGGCACCAGCACCAGTGCCTAAGGCACAATTTTTCAGCCCCTGTTGGGGCGTGTAATTACAATTTTTAGGCAATGCTTTGCAACAGGTCTCATTGCTGTGCTCAGAGTACAGTATCTGTGAGGGGTTGCAGTGTTGTGGCACCAGCACCAGTGCCTAAGGCACAATTTTTCAGCCCCTGTATAACAGGGGCGTGTAATTAATTTTTTTTAAAAAGATGCTTCGCAACAGGTGTGACTGCTGTGCTCAGAGTACAGTATCTGTGAGGGGTTGCAGTGTTGTGGCACCAGCACCAGTGCCTAAGGCACAATTTTTCAGCCCCTGTTGGGGCGTGTAATTACAATTTTTAGGCAATGCTTTGCAACAGGTCTCATTGCTGTGCTCAGAGTACAGTATCTGTGAGGGGTTGCAGTGTTGTGGCACCAGCACCAGTGCCTAAGGCACAATTTTTCAGCCCCTGTATAACAGGGGCGTGTAATTACAATTTTTTAAAAAGATGCTTCGCAACAGGTGTGACTGCTGTGCTCCAAGTACAGTATCTGTGAGGGGTTGCAGTGTTGTGGCACCAGCACCAATGCCTAAGGCACAATTTTTCAGCCCCTGTTTAACAGGGGCGTGTAATTACAAATCTTGATCTAATAGTTCACAGCAGGGCCCATTCCTGCGCCCACCAAGAGTAACTATGAGGGCCTACAGTCTTGTGGCAACACCGTCCACCACCACCACCACCACCAAAGGCCCAATTTTTCTGCCCTGTTCAACAGGTGCATGCAATTACAAATCTTGATCTAATAACTCACAGCAGGGCCCATTCCTGCACCCACCAAGAGTAACTGTGAGGGCTTACAGTCTTGTGGCAACACCGTCCACCACCACCACCACCACCACCAAAGGCCCAATTTTTCTGCCCGGTTCAACAGGTGCATGCAAGTACAAATCTTGATCTATTAACTCACAGCAGGGCCCATTCCTGTGCCCACCAGTCTTGTGGCTACACCAACATCTAATAGGGCAAATTTCTGCAGAGTATATACGGCAGGCCCCTACTTTCAAACATCCAACTTACAAACGACTCCTACTTGCAAACGGCAAGAGAAAACAGGAAGTGAGAGGAAATCTACCCCTAGGAAGGAAAATTCTATCCTGTTAGATTTAATTTGGGAAAAAGGTATCTCCTCTCTACTGATGCTTTATCACCAATCCTTGTTTCAATTAAAACCCCACTTTTCCAAAAACATTTGTCATTGGGACGGAAAGTGAGGTGACATGTTCTGAACAGATGTGCAAAGACAGCAAATGTTACAGGGGTGATAACCCCTCCCTATGTTCTCCAAAAAGCTTAAAAATTGATTTTTTTGGGATGTAGCTACACTTCATAATGTACCTGTTCAGATTCTACTTAAGAACAAACCTACAGTCCATGTCTTGTTTGCACCACCTATATACTGCTGTTCAGAGTATATAGGGTTGTAGGTATAGGGTTTTATTTTGGGTGCGGGGTCCCCCTTAGTATCCATACAAGACCCAAAGGGGCTGGGGTGGGGGGGGGGGTGATGGGGTAGCCATGCCATTTTTCTCAAGGATTTTCAGCCATATGGCGGCCAGGACAAGACATGACATTAAAGCCGCAAGTGGTTTTAAATGGCTTCTTTTTTTCCTTTACAAATGTCATTTTGTGCAAGGACAGTTCTAAACACGGGAAACACATGCCACTTCACAGGCATACTTTAGACACCCCCAGGTACCATATTTAAAGGAAAATTTCACTTT
The DNA here is from genome assembly GCA_029206835.1 of Rana muscosa. Lineage (NCBI taxonomy): Eukaryota > Metazoa > Chordata > Amphibia > Anura > Ranidae > Rana > Rana muscosa. Next base: position 160,689,513 of record CM055116.1, on the reverse strand, counting down.
TTTTTTTTCACTTTATGCATCATTAAAATGACTGCTCCCGAAAAAACTTTAGTTTTTAAAATTTCTTTTTGCATTGATATATGTCCCCTGGGGCAGGACCCGGGTCCCCAAACCTGTTTTATAACATTAACATGCATATTGGCCGTTGTAATTAGCAATTTTGATTTCGAACGTTCGCGTCCATTATAACGAATAGGGTTCGAAAATTCGCGCGAACTTTCGGTCCGTTCGAAGGTTCTGGTGCGAACCGAACCCGGGGGTGTTCGGCTCATCCCTACTTGGCAGCGTGATGCACATCACCACAGATAAAATAAAGGCTTACCAGAAAGCCAGCGACCCCCCTTACTCAGGGAGGTCACAAAGCACTTTGTTGAATCTGTGATCCACTGAAAAGATATCCGAAAGTCTCTCCACAGCAGCCGCAGATGGTAAACACCAGGATTTGGTCAGGGCGTGATGTTTGAAAAGCCAAATCTGATGGATCGCTATATCAGACTCGCTATGTGAATATAACCACCGATGTAGATGTTACTCTCTCAGCTTTCTCATATCCGTGTGCTTCAGAAAAGGCTTAGACTCAGGTGATTCAAAGACCACATCATTGGATTACTCCCATGGACCATCAGCCTGCTTGTATTGCATTAATTATCGGCTTGGATATCCAATCTTGAATTATCCAAGCCGATAATTATTATCTACAAATGTTATCTCTGGTGTTGGCCTAACCAGAACCTCTACTGATTTGGTTGAGTACAAGCCACTAGCCTGAGCCACCCACTCAGGCTAGGACAGCAAACAGAAATTGTTACTAAAGTGTTAGTTTCAGACAATTCAGCCTACAGCCAGACCCTTTTGGATAATTAAACAGCTTTGCTCATTTCCTCCCTGCCCTTGCGTGGTCTATGATCTCCAGTGTGTTCCTTTGTATGACTTGGCCTGGCCGACCTCTCTTCCGATACCTGTTCCTGTTTTTGCTGCTAACTATGCTGACATCTGGCTTCTTGACTCCGACTCGTCTAATTACCTGCTCTGTCTTTCAAACCCTGGCTTATTTTTTGTGATTTTAACTGCATTTTCTGTCTCTGCTTTATGTTTCCTTACAAGGCTATAGGCAGGGCGGCACAGTGGTGTCATGGTTAGCACTCTCACCTAGCAATAAAAAGGGCTGCTGGGTCGAATCCCAACCACGACACTACCTGCCTGGAGTTTGCATGTTCTCCCTGTGCCTGCGTGGGTTTCCTCCCACACTCCAAAGACATGCTGGTAGGTTAATTGGCTTCTTTCTAAAATTGGCCCTAGTATATGAATGTCAGTTAGGGACCTTAGATTTTAAGCTCCCTGAGAGTAGGAAGTGATGTGAATGTACAATGTATATGTAAAGCGCTGCGTTAATTGACAGCGCTATATAAGTACCAGAGCACATGTTTTTACTACCAGAAACCCCTTTTGTAAACAAAGACAATCAATATTTACCTCCTATTATGAACTAAGACAATCAATATTTAAAGGTTAAATTCACCTTTAAAGTGGTTGTAAACCTCAGACATGAAATATGAACAAAGCATATCCTTCTATGGTGTGTACTTGTCTCAATTAACAGCATTAAATATCACTTCTGTCTGTTGCTTCGTTCCTCTGCATGAATCACTTCTGACAAGTTTTCCAGACACCAAGAGAAAAAAGGGGACAGGTAAGGGACCTCCAGCTTAATGTCTGCCTCAGCTTTGTTCCTGTGTGAAGCGGGGTGGGGGGTGTGTTCCTTCCCTCCAACCAGCTCTCAGAGCTCTCCTGACTGAGATCTGCAGAGTGTAATTTCAGCTCTCCACCCCCTTTTTTTTCCTGACAACTCAGACAAGCTTCTAATTTCTGGACTTAAAACAGTTGTAGACATGAGAAGACTGCAGATAACCAGGTACAACTTATAGAGGAGGATTTGTTTCATCACTGTGTATCAACCGAGGATAGTCACTGCACATGGTGTATGTAAGGGTTTAGGGACTAAACAAATAAATAAATGCACATATTTTTGATGGAATAAAAATGGGCGTTTATTGATATTCCTTACAGGAGCCTACAAAGCATTGTACCCGTAATCAGTGATTCGCGGGTGCAGTGTCAGGCTCCTGCACATACTTCCTCCTGCATTTTCAGGTAGAAAGCTGGAGGAAGTGTCAATGGACTATGAGTACACCTGCTATAAGGCACAGACACTTTTGCAGATGACATTGTTAAAGCGGTTGTATACCGCAAAACTTTTTTTTTTTTTTTTTTCACAACCTGCAAGGCAAAGTCATAATGAGCTAGTATGACTAGCATACTAGCTCATTATCAATCACTTACCTTAGATCGAAGCCCCCGCAGCGGTCCTCGGACACGTCCTCCGTCGCATCCATGATACCCGGAGTGACTTCCGGGTATCGCCGCTCCGGCGCTGTGATTGGCTGGAGCGGCGATGACGTCACTGCTGCGCATGCGCGGGGAACGGCACGATCCTCGCGCATGCGTGAATTCCGGCAGTGTCCGGCAGGCTGCCATTTAAAGAGCCGCCGCGCTCAGTGCGCCTGCGCCGTTATCTACGGCGCGCATGCGCCGTAGATAGCGGTGCACTCTTTTTTGCAAATATCTCCGAAACCGTGTAGGTCTCGGAGATATTGCAAGCACCTACAGGTAAGCCTTAATGTAGGCTTACCTGTAGGTGCATTTCATATTTGTGGGTATACAACCACTTTAAACAGAGTGAATAATAGGAAAATTCAGAACCGTCTTTAATATTGTTAGGACCCTGGGCAAGCATTTTCTTGTTCCCCTGTCCACAGCCACCTCTGTACCCCCCCCATCCACAGCCACCGCTGTATCCCCCCCCCCGTCCACAGCCACCTCTGTATCCTCCCCCTGTCCACAGCCACCACTGTACCCCCCTGTCCACAGCCACCTCTGTACCCCCCTGTCCACAGCCACCTCTGTACCCCCCTGTCCACAGCCACCACTGTACCCCCCCTGTCCACAGCCACCTCTGTATCTCCCCCGCATCCACAGCCACCGCAGTACCCCCCCCCCTGTCCACATCAACCTCTGTACACCCCCTGTCCACAGCCACCTCTGTACACTCCCTGTCCACAGCCACCTCTGTATCTCCCCCCCGTCCACAGCCATCACAGTACCCCCCCTTTCCACAGCCACCCCTGTACCCCCCCTGTCCACAGCCACCTCTGTACTCCCCCTGTCCACAGCCACCTCTTGCTGACCCCTGACATAGAAGATTGCTATAAGACCTCTGTATCCTCCCCCTGTCCACAACCACCTCTGTATCCTCTCCCTGTCCACAGCCACTTCTGTACCCCCCTGTCTACAACCAACTCTGAAACTTCCCCCCCGTCCACAGCCATCACAGTACCCCCCCCCCTTTCCACAGCCACCTCTGTACCCCCCCTGTCCACAGCCATCTCTGTACCCCCCCTGTCCACAGCCACCTCTTGCTGACCCCTGACATAGAAGATTGCTATAAGACCTCTGTATCCTCCCCCTGTCCACAACCACCTCTGTATCCTCCCCCTGTCCACAGCCACCACTGTACCCCCCTGTCCACAGCCACTTCTGTACCCCCTGTCTACAGCCAACTCTGTATCTCCCCCCGTCCACAGCCATCACAGCACCTCCCCTTTCCACAGCCACCTCTGTACCCCCCTGTCCACAGCCACCTCTGTACCCCCCCTGTCCACAGCCACCTCTGTACCCCCATGTCCACAACCACCTCTGTATCCTCCCCCGTCCAATCACTGTACCCCCCCTGTCCACAGCCACCTCTGTACCCCCCATCTTCATTTATTAACAGGTGAATGCGGCCCTCCATGTATTCACATACATTGAATCCAGCCCTTAAAATAGAAAAAGGTTGCTGACCCCTGACATAGAGGATTGCTATAAGACAGAGTCAGCTATCTTGCCTTGTTCATCATCACTTTACCACATTATGGTATTCTTGTTTATGAGCTCCAACTTGCCGATCCCCGCGCATGCGTGAATTCCGGCAGTGTCCGGCAGGCTGCCATTCAAAGAGCCGCCGCGCTCAGTGCGCCTGCGCCATTATCTACGGCGCGCATGCGCCGTAGATAGCGGTGCACTCTTTTTTGCAAATATCTCCGAAACCGTGTAGGTCTCGGAGATATTGCAAGCACCTACAGGTAAGCCTTAATGTAGGCTTACCTGTAGGTGCATTTCATATTTGTGGGTATACAACCACTTTAAACAGAGTGAATAATAGGAAAATTCAGAACCGTCTTTAATATTGTTAGGACCCTGGGCAAGCATTTTCTTGTTCCCCCTGTCCACAGCCACCTCTGTACCCCCCCATCCACAGCCACCGCTGTATCCCCCCCCCCTGTCCACAGCCACCTCTGTATCCTCCCCCTGTTCACAGCCACCACTGTACCCCCCTGTCCACAGCCACCTCTGTACCCCCCTGTCCACAGCCACCTCTGTACCCCCCCTGTCCACAGCCACCACTGTACCCCCCTGTCCACAGCCACCTCTGTATCTCCCCCGCATCCACAGCCACCGCAGTACCCCCCCCCCCCGTCCACATCAACCTCTGTACACCCCCTGTCCACAGCCACCTCTGTACACTCCCTGTCCACAGCCACCTCTGTATCTCCCCCCCGTCCACAGCCATCACAGTACCCCCCCTTTCCACAGCCACCCCTGTACCCCCCCTGTCCACAGCCACCTCTGTACTCCCCCTGTCCACAGCCACCTCTTGCTGACCCCTGACATAGAAGATTGCTATAAGACCTCTGTATCCTCCCCCTGTCCACAACCACCTCTGTATCCTCCCCCTGTCCACAGCCACTTCTGTACCCCCCTGTCTACAACCAACTCTGAAACTTCCCCCCGTCCACAGCCATCACAGTACCCCCCCCTGTCCACAGCCACCTCTGTACCCCCCCTGTCCACAGCCACCTCTTGCTGACCCCTGACATAGAAGATTGCTATAAGACCTCTGTATCCTCCCCCTGTCCACAACCACCTCTGTATCCTCCCCCTGTCCACAGCCACCACTGTACCCCCCTGTCCACAGCCACTTCTGTACCCCCTGTCTACAGCCAACTCTGTATCTCCCCCCCGTCCACAGCCATCACAGCACCTCCCCTTTCCACAGCCACCTCTGTACCCCCCTGTCCACAGCCACCTCTGTACCCCCCCTGTCCACAGCCACCTCTGTACCCCCATGTCCACAACCACCTCTGTATCCTCCCCTGTCCAATCACTGTACCCCCCCTGTCCACAGCCACCTCTGTACCCCCCATCTTCATTTATTAGCAGGTGAATGCGGCCCTCCATGCATTCACATACATTGAATCCAGCCCTTAAAGTAGAAAAAGGTTGCTGACCCCTGACATAGAGGATTGCTATAAGACAGAGTCAGCTATCTTGCCTTGTTCATCATCACTTTACCACATTATGGTATTCTTGTTTATGAGCTCCAACTTGCCGGTGAAGATAGTGCAAGGTCTTGCTGTTATGAAATCATGGTTATTGCTCTTTTTTTATTTTATTATTATTTTCAGCATTTCAGAAAATTCCAAACATTATCTTGAAACATATACAATGCAGTTTATCTTCTCAGTTCCCATCCTCTCCCCTCCAATAGCGAAATAAAGGGAGGGGGGCAGGAACTACATTATTTGTTATTGCACTTAAAGGGAACACGTCCTTGGTATATATAATACATTAGCTCTCATTAGGATTAAAGGTATTTTAGGCCGGCCCGGGGTTCCTCTTTAGTCAGAAACATTTCCTCAATCCATCATTAGGTTTCTCAAGGGACTCATTTGTAACTGTGTACATTGTTATCATTCATTTGTCGTTATTAATTGTTATTACTGAAGGCATTATTTCAACCTAGTCTTGGCTGTAACCAGGACTTGGCTGACTAATCCTTCACTTAAATCTCTCTCTTCCTGAGTGAGTAAAGTAATAGAGAGTTGAAACTACTTGCATTGTGTCTGTGTGTCATTTAAAAGGTATACACATGTCTAAACCTAGAGTGTCAGAGGGACTGGAAAGTTCACAGGGTCATACATTACCAAGCAACCCCTAAGGGGACAGTGCTACACTTTAAACAATCATCAATAGATTTGGCTATGTTGCACAGTTTATCTTGCAGCTGTAAATATCTGAAAGTAAACGTTTGATTTCAAGTCAACTTTTATTTAGCAGCAATTTAAAGAATCAAATAAATCAAGCATGACATACTTTTTAAACATATTGTCCCTTATTGCTAAGTAAAACTACAAACATTACCCAAAATAAAACAGCGATTTTGCATTATTGATCACCACGGTTACTCAAAACCGATATTTCAGTAACTGATTGATGCAGGTCAGTGAGTGACCCATTGCCTTGTTATATCACTGGGGAATTTCAGTAATGAGATCTCCCTGCCAGATTCCCCATTCCCAACCTATAATCTAAGAGACTAATATATCTTGTTGTATATGGTAAAATTTAATCCAAAGTGTAAAATTCTTTGACTTGTAGAATGAGACTTGTAGAATGAGACTTGTAGAATGCAGCAGATCAGCGGAGCTTAAACCTTTAGGTGCAAAAATCTCCCCACAGGGTTCAACCTTCCAATCATCTTTTTTTTAAATTCTATTTTAGTAGAGGGATCCTTTCAATTACTATTTAATATAGATTCATCGTGCTATTTACCATCAGACTCTGGCATCAATTTATTCCAGCTGGCATTATCGGTGTACCCAATCACACAACAAGCTAGACGTGCTCCAGCGTTTCCATTTTCCAGACTGCCCGTGTTATTGCCTTTGCCAAGGTCATCAATAAGCTTGTGTACAACAACTGATCTACCCATAACAGAGACTGGGCCAAAGAGGCTAGGTTTAAGATTAGAGAGGTGTTGCTTGATCTCTCCATTCTGGACACAGAAATTTCCAAAATCTCCAAGATGATGGGGATGATTTACAGAATATGGATTGTAGTGTCCGCCAGCAGAGTTACAGCCGTTACTGAAGTCACCAAAGGCGTGGATGTGAATGGCTCTTGTAGATTCACTCTGAGGAAATCCTTGTACATCAAAGTATGCCTCCAGTTTCCCTTGTGGGTAGGTCTGCTTAAACAGGACTTTTCCAGTGATTTTAGGCTCAGTCGCATTCAGTAGAGGATTTGGTTGCAGATTACAGGTAGCATAAATCACCCTGTCAGCATTATTTAGAAGGGGATATTTGCTACCATATACATTCCATAAATCATCTACTTTTCCATGTATGTCTTTTAATATTTCAGCCGCACTTCTTTGCCTTGCCTCTGGTTGGCCACCATAGGATGTATAAACCAATGGAAGAAAGACCAAGGAAAATACGAAGTGCATGATACAATGATCCCTGAAAAATAGAATACAATTTATTAAGACAGCAATGTCTATAATCAAGAGAATCATTGTTCCATAGATGAGGATTCTCAGTCCAAACAGAATTGAACACAGCTATAGAATCATTTGTATGCACATTTTCATTGATATACTCTGCATAGTAATGTACCCTTTTCAGGCAGTGCCCTCTAGAGGTAGCATGACAGAAGTGCCACCTTAACTGGTGACATTACATTAGGAAAAACCATGTGAAATGTTGTAATTTGTATTGGAGTAGGTCTGTTGTTATAGGAGGAGAATGTATTAAATTAAACCCTCATCCAGAAGCCGCGATGGGCATAAGTTGCAGTTCCAGATCTGCTTTTTACCAGTGTGTCTGTCGCCAGTGACGGGGCAAGGTCATCCAGCGCCCATGGTGAACATGCCAAACTGGGGTTGTGCGCATTTGGAGCAATTTTCTGATAATCGAATCATTAGTACACAGCTTTCAAGAGCTGATTACGACAGTTCATGTGAAAATATCACAAAATAAGCACAAAAATAATTTCTTGTGGGATAACAGAACGAACGATTGCTAATTACATGACAAACAAAAATCTGCTCATGCTCAGAAATGAAAGAATACATTACAATACATAATTTCTTAACCACTTGCCGACCGCCGACGTACGTCGGCAGAATGGCACGGGCAGGTAGATGGGTGTACAGGTACGTCCTTTTAAATTTGCCACCCAATCTTGCCACCCAAATTTGCCACCCAGCGGGCACGTGCGTACCTCGCGGGTCCCGGGAACTCGATGTTCCCGGGCGGCCTTCGATTCCGGTCGGCAAAAGCAGAACAGGGGAATGCCTTTGTAAACAAGGCATTCCAGGGGAATCACGTAAAACACATCAAAAATGCACCGGAATACACCCAAACGCACCAAAATCGCACTGGAACACACATGTCCTTAACCACTTAAGGACCGGCTAACGTATATATACACGTCGGCAGAATGGCTCCTGTGGGCAGAACAACGTGTATATATACACACACGTCACCTTTAAGAAGTGTCATTTTGCGCGCGCGCCCGCCGCAAGCTCCGTGAAACCGACCGCGGGTCCCGCGGACTCGATGTCCGCAGGGATACCCGCGATCGTCTCACGGAGAGGAGGAACGCGAAAATGCTCATGTAAATAAGCATTCTTCCTAGTGACAGGACACTGATCACATCCCTAGGACACACTTAACCCCTTCAGCGCCCCCTCCTGTTTAACTCCTTCACTGCCAGTCGCATTTACACAGTAACCAATGCAATTTTATAGCACTGATCGCTGTGTAAATGTGAATGGTCCCAAAATAGCGGGAAAAGTGTCCAATGTGTCCACCATAATGTCACAGTCACAATAAAAATTGCTGATCGCCGCCATTACCAGTAAAAAATTGTATTTTGTAGACGCTATAACTTTTGCGTAAATTAATCAATAAACACTTATTGCAATTTTTTTTAACCAAAAATATGTAGAAGAATACATATCGGCCTAAACTGAGGAAAAAAATGTATTTTTTATATTTTTTGGGGATATTTATTATAGCAAAAAGTAAAAAATATTGCATTTTTTTCAAAATTTACGCTCTATTTTTGTTTATAGCGCAAAAAATTAAAACTGCAGTGGTAATCAAATACCCCCAAAAGAAAGCTCTATTTGTGGGGGAAAAAAAGGACGTCAATTTTGTTTGGGAGCTACGTCGCACGACCGCGCAATCGCCAGTTAAAGCGACACAGTGCCGAATCGCAAAAAGTTCTCTGGTCTTTGGCCAGCCAAATGGTCCGGGGCTGAAGTGGTTAAGGTAAAGAAAAAAAGAGGGAGGAAAAAAGAAAGCACTGGAACGTATAAAAAAAAAGCCTCAAAAACGTGCATGCAGAAAAGCATCCGGAACGTATCCGGACTACGTTTTTCTATGGTGCGAACTGGCAAGACAGCGAGGACTCTCAGTCTGGATGAGAGGAGATCCTCAGTCACAGATTAATACTTTAAGGCCCCTTTTACACTTGTGCAACCTGAAAATCGCACGACTTGAGGCAATGCCTGTGTATTCTTTGTAATCTTAAGGTCTATGGAACTCAAAGTCAGACCAAAGTAGTGCAGGGACTACTTTGAAGTCACACAGATATGAACGGTACTCATTGGAAAGCATGGGGTACGGCTTGTCATGCAATTTTGCAGTCTCAAGTCGCAGGACAAGTCGCACAAGTGTGAAAAGGGGCCTTACTCCCTTTTTTTATTTTTTATTTAACAGTAAATAAACCATTATGGGATACTTTGTAATAGTTATAACACAGAACCCTAGGATCCAATTGATTAAAACTGATCATACTGTTTAAAGATGTTCAAAAAGGAAGGAAAGGGTTAAATACTCCATAGACAAAGATTTACAAGCCTGTACAGGACATCAGTTTAGAATCAACCATGAATTATATTTACAGAATTATTGCTCACACTCATTTGTGGCGACACCTTTCGCGTAAAGCAATCCTCGTTTATGAACATGTGCATGCCCAATGCATGTTTATTCATATGCAGATATCGGGGTCGGTGGGAATGGTTTTAGTTTTTATTTTATTATTATTTCTTCATCGCTTTTTTATGAATTTTTTTCACGCAACAAGGGTCTGTCAACCTTCTGTGAATCAGAGTCTTCGGATTCAGATTATGTAACAAGGTTGAGTCAGATCCGGAGCTTCAGTTCACTTGCTTGTCAGCAGACTCAGCAAATGAACCAAAGAAGAATCGATTCATGAATCGGTCCATTTCAATGAGTAGTTCGAAATGAACCGATTCAAATAAAAGAGCCGAACTTCCCATCACTACCCAGTATATATCTAAGCTATTCAAAAACATTTTAATTTCACGTTAGTAAACCTGCACTGCAGTGCTTAATGTACACGTCAATTTTGCCATATTTGCATGCCGCGTTTATGTTTAGAATAGTTTTTTTTTGTTTTGCTTTTTAGTTCAGGGGCAGCTGGAAAAAAAATGCCCAACTGCTCCTAAACTTCCGTTTACCAGCAGCAGTGTACATGAAGTCCAAAGATCAGTACAGCATACCTCCCAACTTTTTGAGATGGGAATGAGGGACACCTATCAGCAAAAGTATGCAGGCATTGGACACACCCCTTGCCACACCCTCTTAAAGGAGAATTGTACAAAAAAACAAGATTGGTTAAACCCACAAGTGCTTTTTTTACCACTAGTATTCCTTTATATTGGATTTTGGAATTTACAAATGCAGCAATTTAGAAATCAGATGAAAAGGTTTAGCGCTGGGAAATACTTTTTTTATAGATAAAAAGTGCAATTTATATGCATGATGCTGGATGGAGCTGCCACACTCGGCCAGCTAACAAACTGCGCATGCCCAGTTGTGAGCTGGTGACAGCGGCCAAATTGTACAGCACATCAGAACGGCCCAGGTGGCAAATGCATCTCTGCCCCCGGCCCAGCCCACCCCTGTATGCATCTGTATAGGTCAGACCAAAATAAGGGACAAATAAGGAGGAATGAGGGACCGAGGGACTTTGCTCCAAATCAGGGACAGTTGGGAGCTATGGTACAGGATTACAGCACAGCATTGCACAGTCTAAAAGGCAGAACATTTCAGGACTTACAGTAGGAGGGAAAGCAGTCTGTTATCTGTCACTTCTGATCTTCAGTCTGCTGGAGGAGTGAGAAGAGAGGAAAGCTCCGATGTCTGCTGAGCAGGAAGCAGTGATCATTATTATAACAAAAAGTGTACTGCTGTCTGCTTCCTCCGCCCACTTGTACGGGAACTCTCACTGTCCTGATAAAGCCACCCAGCCTGTCAGGTACATTGTGCCCGGGCGAGTGTTTGTGTCCTTTCCAGCAAGGGGCGGAGAAGCCTGCAGGAGGTATGAGCACATTGTCACTCTGCATTAGAACAGAATTTAGCAACACAGAGGCTCAAGCCTCGTACACACGGCCGAGTTTCTCGTCGCAAAAAAAACGTTGTTTTTCTCGATGGTTTTCTTGTCAAGCTTGACGAGATTCTTGTGAAGCTTTCCTTGCATACACACTGTCAATCCAAAATCTCGTCGGTCTAAAAACGCGGTGACGTACAACACGTACGACGGCAGTATAAAGGGGAAGTTCCATTCTCATGGCGTCCTCCCTTGGGCTGCTTTTGCTAATCTCGTGTTGCCGCGTGTTAGTTAAAGTTTGGGAAGAGACAATTCACGCTTATCAGACTTCGTGCTTTCAGTTAGTTTTCTGCGGTTCAGTAGGTGCTTGTGGGTTCGTATCTTGTCTTTCAGGGCGAGTAGTCAGGTCGTATCTGTTTTTCAGTGCATTCTTGTCCACTCGTTTCTGATTTTCAGGTCGTTCTTCATAGGCCTTGCTGTACTTCAGTGCGTTCTGTTTAGTTCGTTCTGATCAGACGACCATTTTTTAGCCATGTTGCAGGTACATTCTCATCGTAGAGATCGTGTTGTGCACCGACTTTGTGTTTCTGTTGGTCTTCTTGTCTTGGACCAAGACGAGTCTATGAACAGGGTGAGGAGGAGTTCATGGACCAAGAATTGGTTGCTCCAGCGGGACCAATTCTCTCACATGCCTCTGCTGCGGGAGATCGTGGAGAATAATCCTGAGGATTACAGGAATCTGTGGATGTCTGACCCCGTTTTTCAGCATCTGTTGGCTTTGGTGTCCCCCTATATTACCAGGCAGGACACCGTTATGCGGGAAGCCATCAGTGCTGAGCAGAGGCTCATCGCCACGTTACGCTACCTGGTGACAGGGAGAAGTCTGCAGGACCTGAAGTTCACCACAGGCATCTCCCCCCAGGCTCTGGGCGTCATAATCCCAGAGACCTGTTCTGCCATCATCCAAGTCCTGCAGGATGACTATATGAGGGTAAGTTTTCGCATTTGATATCAATTTCTATGTATTTCATGTATGATAATGTATTGTATTACTTTCATCCTTCCCTAATTAGCATGATTGTAATATGCTGAGAATGCCCCCTTTGTCCCCATGCATGCTGTAATTTTCAAGTAATTTTTTGGCCTACATGCATTTTTCCCTTCACTTACCTCTCCAGCATGCTCTCCTGGGCCCAAACACATCTAGCCTAGTCTGTTAACAATGTATTTTTTCATTTCCATTGTAGTCCCCACCCCTCAAATGGTTTAGACATTTTCCAGAATGTGATTTTTGGGGGGTTTCAAACTCATCTAGCCCCCCCCAAAGAAAAACAATGGGCCATCAGAGGGGGGTGACCAATGTGAGAATTGTGAATTTGTTTTTCTATTCTTAAGAATCCTTAAACAAAATGTTGTACTTATGTTGGCCACGAATGTTTTTGTATAATCTGCTTGCAATGTTATTTGCAAAAGTACTAATTTTTTTTATCTTGTTTGATTCCCCAGCTTCCTTCCACGCCACAGGAATGGCAGACTGTGGCATCAGAGTTTGCCAGGCGGTGGGACTTCCCCAACTGCGGAGGAGCCATTGACGGGAAGCACGTCCGTATCGTGCCACCACCCCGTTCGGGCTCCTTTTTTTATAACTACAAGGGGTTTCATAGTATCGTGCTGATGGCGATGGTGTCAGCACAGTATGAATTCCTCTATGTGGATGTGGGGAAGAATGGCCGGATGTCAGATGGGTGAGCCTTCGCACAGACGGAGTTTGCTCTTCGTCTACAGAGTGATGACCTTGCATTGCCACCGGATGCAGGGAATGTGGAAGGACTCCCCTTTGTCTTTTTGGCTGATGAAGCCTTTGGCCTGGGTCGGCATCTCATGAGGCCTTTCCCCCAGAGGACCCTCACCCCGGATAGGAGGGTCTTCAACTACCGGCTGGCCAGAGCCCGAAGAGTTGTGGAGAATGCCTTCGGGATAATGGCCAGCCGGTTCCGTATATTTTTAACTACTATTAACATGGGCTTGAACTATATAATTTTTTGTTGTTGTGTTCTGCACAATTTTTTACGCCAGAAATCTCCTACCTATATGGCCACAGTTGGGCCCGAGGCCGGACTTGCTGCAGACAATGTCCTGCCGGGCCTAGAACATGTCCATGCTGGCTTGCCCCCCCAAAGTGCCCATGCAATATGGAAGAAATATGTGGATTATTTCATGGGTAGGGGGGCCATTCCAATGCCAGAGAATCATTCCTAGTTATTTTATCTTTTACCAAAAAAAAAAAAAAAAAAATATCTGAACTTTAATTTTGTAGTTTTGCTTTGTTTATATTTGAGCTGCCTGCTACTTTTTCAAAGTGTACGGGCTCTTTCACACGGAGGTCCGTTCAGGTCCGCCTGTCAGTTTTTTAGGCGGACCTGAAACGGATCCTCCATGCACCCCTATGGAGGCACGGATGTCAGCGGAGACATGTCCGCTGACATCCGCTCCGCCAAAGTGTGACTGAGGAAAATCCTATTTTTCCTTCCGTCGGCGGAGCGGATCGGATGACAACGGACTCTACGGTCCGTCGTCATCCGATTCCCCATAGGGGAGAGCGGCGCTCTGACAGGGCGGTCCCTGCACAGTGTGCGGGGACCGCCCAGTCATCCGTCGGCTCAGCGGGGATCAACGGAGCGATCCCCGCTGAGCAAGCGGAGCTTCACGGGGCGGATCTGCACGGATCCGCCCCGTGTGAAAGGGGCCTACTTGTAGTGCCAAGTGTATTTTCCTTAGTAAACACAAAACATTTCACTGCTAACAACAAAACTAAACCCAAAAAAGGTTATAGTGTTTAAAAAAATGAGCAGCCACACTTTTTTAGTTTTCTTGTATTTTACTCTGTGCACAATCACACATATGGTTTTTTGTACATTTTTTGTGTCTCTACATTTTAGAAACACATTTTTGGGTTTTCACCTAACATGGCAATTTTTGGTGCTAATGAAATTACAAAAACTCTCCTCGACATACCTCAAAATACAACAATGTTAACGTCTAGGCAAGATCTCAGACCTTTTTTTTTTAAAACAAATGTCTATCTGCCCTTCATTAAAGATGGAGTGTTGTCACCCCTGAACAAGACAAAATTCGAAGATGCACACAATTTTATGGTGGGTAAAATAGGTTATTTACTTCCTCATCCCTATTGTCAACATGTGCTACCCGCCATCATGGGGGATCATTCAACATGTTTTGGGGGGCAACCCCTTCTTCCTTTCACCTACTTGAGTTGTGAGGAAGAGGTTGCACCCCCAAAACACGTACATGGAGATCCCGTGATGGCAGATAGCACATGTTTGACCCACTGTGTGCATCTTCAAAATTTGAGTTTTAGAAAAAGTGCTACAAAAGAGAACAAAAACTATGAAAAAAAAGGGGGCTTTTATTCTATTCGCCCCAACACATCAATGATGTCCTTAAATGTATTCTCCATATCATTAATCCTTTTCTTGAGTACTACAATCCATTACTTGTTGGATGATTCTTTGTGCACTATCACTGGAGAATCGTGGAATTTCAGCAACATATTCATCCCCTAAAATAAAAAAAATAAAATAAAAATCTCCAGGCCTACATCTCTTACCTGAAGCTGTGGTGACAGATACTGACCTGTTGTAGTGACAAGTTCTACCACCTCATCCACCTCTCCTTCCTCCACCTCTCCTTTATCCAATTCTACTTCCTCCACATCCTCAGGTTGGGCTTGTTGGGGAGGTTGGGGTTCTTTAGAAGGTGTGGGGTTCCTGGGCTCCGAAGAGTGGTGTCCTCCCAGTCTTCTCTCCCCTATGAGATTGAAACAAATGGTACATTTAACACACACATATATGAAGTCAGAACTAGGAATATGAAACATTGCTTGTAGATGGGGTACACTTGTCTGTTTTGGCACAGTTCCAAGATGAAGACCAGATTGTAGAACTTAGCAAAGCTGGAATACTGACCTTTTTGTGACAATTTTCTCACATGGGCACCCCCCCCCCCCAGTACCCACTGTAGCACCTGTGGTGGACACCCTAAAAAGGTTGTTCTGGTGGCCCACACTATAGTGCTCCTGTGAGTGCAGATGTGTAAACAACTGCTGAGTGTCCTCTCCTTTAGGCCCCTTTTACACTGAGGCATTTTTACCGCGTTTTCGCGGTAAAAATAGCGCTGTAATAACGCCTGAAATAATCCTGCCCCAGCATTCTCTATGTGAAAGCCCTGAGGGCTTTCACATTGAGGCGTTGTGCTGGCTGTGCGTTAAAAAAAATCCTGCAAACAGCATCTTTGGGGTGCATAAAATAGCGCTGTAAAAACGCGGTAAAAACGCCTATCCCCATTGAAATGAATGGGAACCGCGGTGAAAACGCGGTAAAAACGCACATAACCTGTGGGAAGGACAGGTGACCACAGAAGAGTGGAGGATTGTGGGATACCAGGATATCCTGTTGAGAACAGGAGAGGAGACAAGATAGAAGCAATAGCATGGCAGAACAGTGTGTTGAAATGCAGCCAACAGCTGCAGGAGCAGCTGCAGAAGCAGCAGACCCAGAGGAGTTAATCGATACAATGCGCAGACACCCAGAACTCTGGGACAAAAGAAATGGCATGTATGCAAACCGTAACAAGAAAAGTGCCGGGTGGAATGAAGTGGCTGCTCAGCATATAGAAAATTGGATAGCATTATCGAACAAAAGCAAAAATGAGAAAAGTAAGTAGTTAAAATCCCAATCTAGTCCCTATTGACAAATCCGATCTTGTGTCCCAAACCCACACCCCACACCCCCATATGCCCAATATATTAAAATAAATATATTAAAATATATAAAAATATTCTTTTTTTTGTTAGTGGTCCGCCCACAGGTCCCCAGGGGCCCGGAGGTCCCCAGGGGCCCGGATGGCAACTCCCCTTTTTTTTTTTTTTGTTAGTGGCCCGCCCACAGGTCCCCAGGGGCACGGATGTCCCCAGGGGCCCAGATGGCAACTCCCCCTTTTTTTTTTTTGTTAGTGGCCCGCCCACAGGTCCCCAGGGGCACGGATGTCCCCAGGGGCCCAGATGGCAACTCCCCCTTTTTTTTTTTTTGTTAGTGGCCCGCCCACAGGTCCCCAGGGGCCCGGAGGTCCCCAGGGGCCCGGATGGCAACTCCCCTTTTTTTTTTTTGTTAGTGGCCCGCCCACAGGTCCCCAGGGACCCGGAGGGCAAACCCCTTCACCATAACCTTAAATCCCACCCCTCATAGTCCCAAACACCCCACCATAACCTTAAAGGGGTTGCTCCACCGGAAAAAAAAAATTAAAAGCCAGCAGCTACAGCTACAGCAGCTGCTGGCTTTTAATATTTGGACACTTACCTGTCCTGGAGTCCAGCGACGTCTGGACACGCCAGCAAAGTTCTCCACTCCAATCCCACCAACGAAAGTGAAAACGAAAGGAGGAGGTGGTAAGAATAACCAGGCACAAAATCAACAACAATATAACCGTCCTCACACCCCATACCAAATGCCAACGCAGAATAGGTTCTACCCCTTAGAACAACAAAACAACTATCAACCACCCCGCCCTTTTTTAGGGAGAGGACGGGGGGGACAGGGAAGGGGCAGAGGGTTTCCCCCACACAGAGGAAAATCCCAATACCCCCCGGCACATCAGAGAGAGCGGGAGTGGAGAGATCCCCATCCACAGTATCAACGGCCCAGAGAGCAAACCTATTACGCTCAACAAGGGAACACAGAACTAGAGGATGCAGGGCCGGAAAGAAAATCCAAAAAAAGAAGGAGAAACAACCAATAACCGGTATATTTAATTTAAGCCCAGTGGATTTGACCCATAAGGAACTAAACATCTTAAATATGGGCCTTAAATGTGGATTAAAACAGCCACTAAACAAGTTTAATGTGTATATAGATGTGCACAAATACATTAGGAGACTAAACATTAAGAAGCATTTTGTGGGATTAACCACACAGAAGGTGCCCACTACAGTGAATTCTCAGGGCATCATCAATAGTGGTTTGAAAAATAAATCATTATTCAACCCCCTCAATAACCCCAATCATCAAGTAGAAGTATTTAAAGGCCTTATTATACGTGACCTCCACCAACTAGAACCCAAGAAGAACATAAGATTAAAGCACATTCAGGATGGCATCGTAGCGCTGGAAAAAAGGAAAGACATCATCATCAGGCCTGCTGATAAAGGAGGAGGTGTCGTCATCCTGCCTAAAGAGATGTGCCATGCACAGATACTGGAAATGTTATCGGATGTCAACACGTATAAAGCTTTGGAGAAGGACCCAACACAGGCTTTTAGGAGTCAGCTTGTTACCCTAGTGGAGATGGGCACCAAGTCAGGAGTACTTTCAGAAAAGGAAAGGCAATATTTGGTACCAATCAGTAATAAAATACCAACCATTTACACACTGCCAAAGATCCATAAGGACTCAGTAAATCCACCTCCTAGACCAATTGTAAATAGCATAGATTCCATCACAGCTAGGTTGGGACAATATCTGGATATGTTTTTACAGAGGAGTGTGGTAACTACGCAAGCTTATCTGAAGGACACAAAAGACTTCCTAATCGGTCTACAAAACATTTCGTTAAGACAGGATCAGGAAATTTGGTTGGTAACCTCGGATGTATCCTCCCTCTACTCAATAATTCAACATGACGATGCATTATTAGCCCTAAATTGGGCCTTGAGTAGAAGGGAGGAACTCCCACACAACCAGAAAGTATTCATTGGCCATGCCCTGGACTTCTGCTTATCTCACAATTATTTCTGGTACGACAGCAAATTTTATCTACAACAGAGGGGAGTAGCAATGGGAGCGAAATTTGCTCCTAGCATTGCCAACTTGTTCATGGCAGAATGGGAAGATAAGATGATTTTTAAAGACAGAAGAGCCGAGCTCATTTTTTATAAACGTTTTATTGATGACATGTTTTTAATTTGGGCCGGCTCAGAAGAATCATTATTAACCTTTTTAAAAGCCCTAAACACCAACAACAATAATATTACACTAACCTCTGAGTGGAGCAAGGAAACGATAAACTTCCTGGATGTAACAGTATTTCGCCAAAATACAGGATTTGGAACCAAGGTGTTTTTTAAAGCGACAGACAGAAATAGTTATTTACCTACTACAAGTGGTCATCACCCTCAGTGGCTAAGGAATATTCCCAAGGGGCAGATTATGCGCGTAAAACGCAATTGCTCAGATAACGAGAACTTTCTGACGCAAGCAAAAGTCCTATCTGACAGATTCATAGCGAAAGGCTATGCCCCACAACCACTAAAGAAAATTGTAGAAGGAATAGAACAAATGCCTAGGGAAACGTGCCTACTGAATAAACCCAAACCTACAACAGGGGGCACCAACTCAAAAGAATGGGGCTTCATCTCACAATTTCACAGCCAATATAAGGAGGTAGAAGGCATTTTCACGAAACACTGGCACATTTTACTTTTGGATAAAAAATTGGGTCCAGTGCTCCCCCCAAAACCTCAATTTATATACCGGAAAGCCACCAACCACGGAGATCGGGTGGTGAAGAAAGTTTTAGACCCTCCCAGCAGACCTCAAACGTTCTGGAACAAAAATGGCTTTTTTGCCTGCAGAAGATGCAGAGCATGTAAGGAAGTGTCACGACCCATTAGGGGTCTTGAAAACTTCATCTCTCCTTCCAATCAGAAACAATTCGACATCGAGCAGTTCATAACGTGTAATAGCAGCTTCGTGGTCTATGCTCTAAAATGTCCATGTGGGCTCCTATATATAGGGCGCACAAAAAGACTTTTGCGCATCCGAATAGCTGAACACGTGAACAACATCAAGATAGGCTTTAAGGACCACAACGTGTCACTACACTTCAAACTCAAGCACAATCAGGACCCCTCAGGCCTTCAATTCTGGGGTATAGAAAGCTTGGAACCACACTGGAGGGGTTCACACAGGGTGCGTGAACTTTCTAAAAAAGAAACAAAATGGATTTTTTTAACCGATGTTTTAGCGCCCAAAGGTTTGAACATCGAATTAGACATTAATTGTTTTATCAGTGATTCATAAATATTAAACACGATGAATATCAGTACGGCATATCACTAGAGCACCATGAACGCATACACAAGGCCTCTACCCCTGATTGTAGTAATTTCACGTGTACTTTTATGACCACCTTTTATTTTTGCATCTTATTGGATTAGTTCGGTTGGTTCATTTAAATAATATTAATATTAATATGATTAATATTATTATTTTCATTTGTATATTTATTTTAAGTGTTTTAATATCTCTATTTCTGATTTTAATAGGGATTTTAATTTCTTATCTTAAACATCAATTTGTAGCTTTTTCCACTTTATTTTACTGGTTCATGTGGCCTACACACCATGAGAAAAATATTCTTGCGGAAGGGTGATTCACACCACGTCATCTACACTACCCATTATCCCTAATCATTGTGTATCAGGTTTAGAGGGAGATTTGGGGTGTAGGATGGCGGTTTTACATTGGTTGATAATATTGTTTATTACCTTTTTTATGATTATGATTATCACTCTTGTGATTTTTTACGTTTGGATCGGGTTGTTCTTATGAAGATTTTACGGATGGATTTTATTGATGAATTTTATAAGTAGCAAATTCTATTAATGATTACTAGTGTAATCTTCATCAGTGATGTTTCATGAATGAACCTTTTTCAAGTAGTATATGTATGTTTATATGGTTATGTGCACATACTTACGAATGGGTATGTTTAAATTGTACACATAGACCCACGACATCACCTACACATAGAAGTAATTGATTGCCACACATATGCATCTATTTATAGATGTAGATATTTATTCATTAAGAAGGCTTAAAGGCTGTCTGGTAGTATTTTAATTCACTGCAGGCAATTCAGTACAGCCCTGATACTTTCACCAAATTAGAAGTTAAACATCACAGAGCCAAAAAAAACCCGGCAGTTGAATACAAATCACAGTAATAGATTCTGAACACCGGGGGCAATGTGGGTGATACATTGTTATCAAAACAAGCCCTTGGAGCTCCAGGGCACAGAGGTTAACTGTGGAGATGTCAGTACGGCGGTAGGTACTGGCGTATTTGTCATCACCCCACATAGCTTATTATCAATGTCCCCTTTGTATTTGTATTTAGGTTGGCTCGGTCTCACCGACACCGACAAGCAGATGCAATGTATCCTATCAGGACGTAGCTCGAATGCACACACCAATCAGAGGGAGGCATATCGAGCTGCGCCTGGTTGAACTACCGCCCACAGCAGGGCATGGACGCGGACTATCTCAGGGCGCATGCGCGACGTCACAGGCGCGCAGAGCGTGCTCTAACGTCCAGCCGAGGGGCGGGGTCTGACTCTGCATATATTCCGGTTGCTATGACGGTTGGTCACGCCCTCAGAAGAAGTCAGGAAGTGACGAAACGTCAGGGCGTGACCAACACAGTTCAGCAAACCGGAAGTGACGCGGACGCGTTCCAGGACCAGCCACACAGGAAACGCTGAGGAGATTTTACATCCAGTGTTCAACAGTGGCAAGTGCCCAGTGCTGAAGCGCTCGTTTTTACTCCATACTCAAATGCCTGTATATATTTTCATTGTGGTACGCAGATTTTATAAGGGGGGAGCCAAGGGGTTTGTTTCTCAATAAATTGGTTTTACAATATTACCCTATGTGGAGATATTTCTTTACCCTTACATATACCTGAGTTACCGCATGAAGTTTATGGTGGAGAAGAAAAGGAAAATTTATCTGATTGTATCATTGCTGAAGGAGGAATGTTGATCTAGGCTTACATTTATCCTGTATCTGGTGAGTGCGCCCCCTGAAGGGGACTTTCAAAAATCCCCCCACGCGGTGTAATACACTACTGGTGAAAGGAGCACTAAGAATTGGATACAACTAGATTCACCATTCACTACTTCATCACCTAGATAAGCGATTATCATAGAAGACGCACATTTGAACTTTTGTTCGTAGCGCTGCTACAGTTTTATTCTGAACTTTTAAACTAAGTTTTTAAAAAAGACTGTTTTTATATAATCAATGGGAAGAATCAAGTTTCCGTACACCATACCCTCCATGTGGCCCAAACATTATTGCTCCCCAATTCAACCAAAGATTCAGTGCAGTACAATTTGAGATGCCCCCAAATTATTATTCCCAAAATCCAGCTCCTCCTACTCCTACTCCTCCTCCTCCTCCTCCTACCCCACAGTCAGCCACCGCTAGAGAGGATTTACACCCTCACCCCTCATATTATCAAGAACTTTAAATTGACTTTGTTGAAGGTACCTTTGATTCTCTGTTAAATCGAAATTGTGACCAAAAGTTAAAAAAATATGTTTTTCAAAAAGTTTTTATAATTATATTTGATTTTCCAAAAATTCAGATATTATAAATGATAAGAATATATTTAATTGTTTATATTTTCGAATATTTTTATATTAAAAAAAATTCAGTTTCTGCATATGTTGTGCAAATTTTATAAATAAATGTTATTTTTCAAAAAAAAAATTGTAGTATGTTTTTGGATTGCGAATGATAATATAAATGCATGTAATTATAAAATCACCTACCTCAGCGTTAAAAGTAAACGTTCACATGGTGGTATTGCATCCCTACAATTAGTATCTTGTCTCAGCAACGCAGGTGTCAGCAGGTCAAGAAGAAGGTCAAATCTATGTAAATGAATAGATTTGTTGTTAAAAACCACATGGAGTAGTAATAGGAATGAAGGGATTAGGGTTAGGAGTTTGGGAGTGGGAGGGATTAGGGTTAGGAGTGAGTGGGGAGGGGAGGGATTAGGGTTAGGAGTTTGGGAGTGTGAGGGATTAGGGTTGGGAGTGTCGGATGGACGTGATTAAGGATTTTGGGACCCTAATCCCAACCTCAACCCTGATCCCTAACCCTAACCCTAATTCCTAACCCTAATTCCTAACCCTAACCCAAATTCCTAACCCTAACCCTAACCCTAATTCCTAACCCTAACCCTAAATGCTAACCCTAATTCCTAACCCTAACCCTAAGTGCTAACCCTAACCCTAATTACGAACCCTAACCCTAATTCCTAACCCTAACCCTAAGTGCTAACCCTAACCCTAATTCCTAACCCTAACCCTAATTCCTAACCCTAACCCTAAGTGCTAACCCTAACCCTAATTCCTAACCCTAACCCTAACCCTAAAGTGCTAACCCTAACCCTAATTCCTAACCCTAACTCTAGGTCCTAACCCTAAGGAGTGGAGGGATTAGGGTTGGGAGTGTGGGATGGACGGGATTAAGGATTTTGGGACTAGGAGTGGAGGGATTAGGGTTGGGAGTGTGGGATGGGATGGGTGTAGTTTAGGGACTGCCGAGACTGGCATTAGGGGTTTAGGGACTACTAGGTGTGGGTTTAGAGAACTGGCATATACTTACGTTGCAATGCTCATCCGAGTGTAATTTCGGAACTTGTCAGGGTGCTCTCTCAGATCATGATAGAGAATGGCAAATTGTCCTCTGTCAGAGTGCCTTTGTTGGATTGGATGCACCCAAAATGGACGTTGTGATCTCTGCTTTTGCAGCAAATGTTCCCAAACATGGAGCACAAACAACAACAGTAGCTCATGAAACTCCATCTTCTCCACGTTCTGTATAAAACCAGGAAGTACACAGGATATGATGCAAGGGGGTGGGGTTATTAACAGACGCTAACGCAGTAAAAACGCGTTAAAAACGCATATGCGTTAGCTCTATTTTTACCGCGAACGCGGTAAAAACGCGGTAATATTGCGGTAAAAAAAGTCATATTTTTGACGCGTTTTTTCAACGCCTCAGTGTAAAAGGGGCCTTACATTGATTCAAGTTTGCATTTCATTCTATTTACAAACACATCATCTAGACAACAATGTCATAACATTTAGTGAATTTAAGGCCTCATACCCACGGACGTTTTTACAGCCGCGTTTTTTACAGCTTAAAAACGCCTGTCCATGTTATTGTATACATTTTTTGACCTTTTTTTAAAAAAAAAACAAAAAAAAAACGTCGGAGCTGAGAAACGCAATCGCTGCGTTTTTGCGCGTTTTTTAGCGCTTCGCGTTTTTTTTATGCCTAACGCCGACGCCGAGGAACGCACTGGTCCTGTTTTTTTTTTTTACAGCTTAAAAATGCCTATGCTATTTGCAGCTCAAAAACGTCTAGGTGGGCATGAAGCTATAGACTAACATGGACAGGTGTTTTTAAGCTGTAAAAAACGCTCAAAAACGCGGCTGTAAAAACGTCCGTGGGCATGAGGCCTAAACATACAATCTTTTATTTTTTTTAAAAAGAACGGATATTGACAAATCATCGTATGTAGTGTGCAAACGATGTGTCTATATCGCCCAGTAAATTGGAGAAGATGTCATTTTAGAATGTAAAATCTTTAAAAACTACAACAGGGAGCAACATGCAAGTTGTGAAATATGACAATAGGGACACAGGAGAAGTACTTACTTTTTTTGAGCATTCTGTTAATGCTCCGTAACTGCTCCGGCTCCCTCAGTTTGAGGTCAGACCACCTCTTTCTGAGCTGCTCCTTGGATCTTTTCACACCGAAATTCTTCTTCAGACTTTTCACTACTTGCTTTATAATTTTGTCCTTCCGAAGATTAGGGTGGGAATATGGCCCATGCTTTGCATCATAATCAGAATTGTTCAATATGGCCACCATCTCTGCCATCTCCTCAAAGGACATATTAGATGCCTTGTAGCGCCTCCTTGTTAATGACCTTTCCCGCTCTGGGCTTGTCTCCTCATCAGAATTATCTGAATTCACAGACACCTGCTGTGACTCCGCCATGTCGCCTGCGCGCCGAAAGAGAAGGGGCGGGGAAACATCGATAAAGAACGTCATGGGAGAGCGACGTGTGTCACGCATGCATAGTGTATATAAAGCTAACACACATGTGACGTACCTACGTTCTGTGTGCGGAGGAAAGAGTTAAGAGCGCCGAACGTAAGACCGAAGGTATGATTTAATACTTGGTACATCAGTGGCCTATACTGCAGAGAGATTGTTGAGGCATATATGGGCATAAAGATTACTCGAGTTTAGAGTGTGATTGACATTTGTATTTTTGTCTGGTGTTTTGTCTTGCAGAATCAATGAATGCATTTCTAGAGAAAGAATTCCTTTCGGAGTTTATAGATCGCTTAAGGGAGCTGCCCGCTCTGTGGGAGACCAAAAATCCGCTGCACAAAAAAAAGGGGTAAGGAAAGCAGCGCTGGAGAGCCTGCTCCCATTTGTGCACACCAGGATGCCCAATGCAACCGTTGAGCAGCTGGACACCAAAATTGGGACCTTGAGAGGCACATATAGGACTGCGCGCAATCGGGTCCTGGCTTCTCAGAGGTCAGGAGCAGCAGCAGGGGAGGTGTATGTCCCACATTTGTGGTGCTACGACAGGTTGGCCTTTCTGAATGACCACATTACACAGAGGGAATCACTGTCTAGCCTTCCCTCCAGCCTTCCCTCCAGCCAAGATGATCCTTCTCGGGATCAGGAGGAGCCTTCCATCCTGGATGAGAACCCAGGTCTGTCTGTCTGGGGCCAGGTATAGTATTTTCAAAACATTTATTGTGAAAAAATTAATGATGTAAAATAGATGTTAAGATGGGAACAAATTTAGTCAATCAAGAAAAAGTGCTTGACATAGCAATAGACAGTAGTGGGCAAAAAAGTTTGGGAGAAGAATGCAAAATGATGGGGGCATAATGAGAGTATTATAAAAAGAAAATTAGAATTATTTGCAAAAGTCAATGAGCTGAACATTGTGGGGGTTCTTTACTAAAATTTGAATTATTTGCAAAAGTCAATGAGCTGAACATTGTGGGGGTTCTTTACATTGTGGGGGTTCTTTACTATTTGCAAAAGTCAATGAGCTGAACATTGTGGGGGTTCTTTACAAGTGCAAAGTGCAATAAAAATTGCACTGAAATTGCACTTGGAAGTAAAGTCGCTGTAAATCTGAGGGGTAGATCTGAAATGAGGGGAAGCTCTGCTGATTTTATTATCCAATCATGTGCAAGCTAAATTTCAAATTTTTTTTTGCCTTGCATGTCCCCCTCAGATCTACAGCGACTGCACTTTCAAGTACACTTTCAATGAAATTTCAAGTGCACTTGTAGTTTGCACTTGTAGTGCAAAGTGGATTTGCCTTTACTAAATAACCCCCTGTGTGTGATTGATGAAACAAAACTCTAAAATATGTCCCTTTTTTTTACACAGGAGCAGGTCAGCCAGGATGAAAGGTTGGAAAATGTGAGGCAGGAGGAGGCTGGGGTTAGTGGCAGAGAGGAGGTGGCTGGTCCAAGTGGCAGAGAGGAGGTGGCTGGTCCAAGTAGTAGGACAAGGTATCAGGTGTCTCCAATCCGCATGCCACCAAGAAGGGCCAGGAGGGATAGGTCTGTGAGTGTGGCAGCACTGGCCCTCATTAAAGAGGCACATGCCACCCTCCAGCAGCCCCCAACCCCTGATGAGGGCTATGCGGCATTGGTCGGCATGAAAATGGCCCAGATGCAACCAGAACAATGGCTACTTTGTGAGGCCCTGCTCATGTCCCTTTTAAATAAGGGGTTGAGGGGCAGACTCACAGAGACCACTGTTATTTGTGACCACGGCCATCCTCCTGCACCTTCTTCTTATCCTCCACCTCCTTCTTCTCCACCTACACCTCCTTTTTCACAACCTCCTCCTTCTTCTTCTTCTCCTCCACCTCCTTCTTCTTCTCCTCCACCTCCTTCTTCTGCTCCACCTCCTTCTTCTCCAGCTCCACCTCCTTCTTCTCCACCTCCTCCTCCTGACATGAGTACACCTCCTGAGGCACAGCCTCCAGCCAGGCGGACAAGGAAGGCTGCAGAGGAGGCTGCAGGGAAGCCTATCAAGAAGGCTGCAGGGAAGCGGAGCAAGAAGACCAGGAAGTGATTCCCTTGCTGCAATGTGGTCAGACAGAAGGCAGCCTGTTGTAGTTCCACAGACTTGGGACATGTATCTAACCTGCTGCTGTTCCTGACCTCTGGGAGTCCAAGACCAGATTGGGCTCACTACTGTATGTGCTTCTCAAGGTCCCAATTTTGGTGTCCACACAGTTGCACAAGTGGCAGCAGGCTCTCCAGCGCTGCCTTCTAGTTTGGTTATTCTTATTTTGTATACCAGATTAAATGGATGTTTTTTTTTTTACAGTTAATACTTGCCTAGGTGCTTTTGCTAAAGCTAAATATTTAGCTGGTGAGTAGGCAGGTAATTTACAAAAATTAGAAAGCTAGATTTTAAATGGGACAGATAACACCAAAAAAACGCCTTGAAGGACAAAAAATAGAAGATATTTTTTTTCAAATTGTGTTAAATTTACACCGGAGAAAAAAAAAATGGAGATCACTAGAAATTACATAAGATTTTAAAATGCATATCTGAAAAAATTATTCCAAATTTTTTTTAAAAAATTACATCTTATGCCGCGTACACACGATTGTGATTCACGGCGGGGAAAACACCGCCGTGAATCACGAAATGAAAAACGAGGGAACGACATGTTCCCCCACACACGACCGTTTTTCCCGTCATTTTTTTCTTTGTCGAGAAAAACGACCGTGTGTGGGCTCCGTGGCAGTGTTTCCCTATGGGAAAACTGCCGCGGAAAAAAATGCTGGA
The DNA here is from genome assembly GCA_029206835.1 of Rana muscosa. Classification (NCBI taxonomy): domain Eukaryota; kingdom Metazoa; phylum Chordata; class Amphibia; order Anura; family Ranidae; genus Rana; species Rana muscosa. Next base: position 160,662,481 of record CM055116.1, on the reverse strand, counting down.
AAAAACGATGAGAAAAATTAGAACATGTTCTAATTTTTCTCATCGTGATTAATGCCGTTTTTCCCGTCGGGAAAAACGGCAAAAAGCCCACAGACGATCGTTTTTCTCGTCCAAAGGAAAAAATGTCATTTTTCCCGACGGGAAAAATGATCGTGTGTACGCGGCATTACTCGAGAAAATAAAATAACATATTCATGAGATCTGCATTCAGAAATGTTGCAAAAAATTTGTCAGAAATCTGTGTGAATATCTGCAGCCAAAAAAGCTCATAATTGCTCAACATTCTAAAAAAGATTTTAATGTGCAGCATTTAAACGATGCAAAAATTGTTAACGCGTGACGAATGTGCTATCTCCATTACGAATGCTAGTTTTACAAGAAGGTGCGCTCCCGTCTCATACTTGAGTCTGACCATGCGTGGTTTTTGAAGACTCGGAAAAGCATACACACAAACGTTTTTCTTGTCCAAAAACAGTCTGACGAGAATCACGCCGAGAAAAAATGAGAGTCCGACGAGAAAAAAGACCACAGGTCGTCTTTTTTCTCGTCGAGATTTTGGCCAGTTTTCTCGACGAGAAAGCATACACACGAACGGTTTTCTCGTCAAGAAAGCTCTCCCAACAGTTTTCTTGTCGTTTTTTGCAGAGAAAACCGGTCGTGTGTACACGGCCTGAGACAAAGGGTGATGCTCCAGTGTTTTGGCACCCCCTTCCACACTCCGCCCAGGGCAGTGGCCCCTCCTGCCCCCCCCCCCCTGTACTGGCCCTGCCTGCCGCCAATTTTTCCATCTCCACCAGGAAATAACTGAAGACCCTCACTGAACTACATGCTGGTCATGGAACCCCAAATAAGAAGCACTTGATCAAAGAATGTGTGTTTATTTTAAGTTTCAGGGCCTCACAGGTTTTCAAGGTACAACCTTCCTCAAGGTGACACAGTGAACCTGCGAGGCCCTAAAACATTGTCAATAATTGACGTAGGTGTTGATTTGATAAATAGATATACAATGTTCGTTGATCTTTAATGGAGTGCCGGTGACTGACATAGCAGCTGCATTTTTGGCCGCTTCATGGTTAACAATGCCAATAATGAGACCATTACTAGAATGTACAGAGCTGGAAGTATGGCCCACTATTTCCTTTTTTGTAAAGAGGGGCCCACTGCTGTGGCTCAGCCTATCAGAAGGGAGAGTCCCGGACAGCCGAGGCTCTCGTGCAACATCACAGGATCGAGATGGGACTCAGGTAGGTATAAGGGGGGCGGGTGGCTGCCTGCCTTTAGAACCACTTTAAGTCAGAAGACACTGCTTTCTTGCTCAGAGTTGGAGAATGAAAGTATTAAAAGAGAAGTATGTGTTTGGGGGTTTTCCCCCCATCATACTTACCTAGGTGGATTAAGCATCGCTCCGATGCTGCATCTGTCCCCCTCTACACTAAGAACCGAGCGATCGAACATCTCCAATGGCTCGGTTCTCACGGATCCCTGAGAGGAGAGCTGCAGACTGTCAATCAGCAGCTCTCCACTCTGCATCTCCACGCTTACTGGAGCGCTGAGCTGTGGAGGGGCAGGGAGCGGCTCGCTGAGAGGCTGAGATGGGCGTCAGTCCAGGCACCTGGTGGATCAAGACCTTATTGTCGTGATGACGCGGTGCCTGGACTGATTCCAGTAATGTCAGCAGAAAGCGGATTTCAGTCCGCTCTCTGCTGAAAACGGGTCACAGGAGTGCAAAAAGAATAGCATTCCTGTGATCCATAGGAGAAGCCCAGCCAAACAAGCTCAGGCTGGACTTCTTCTTTAAGGCCAGAGGGATGGCATTACAGCAAATAAATTATCATTGCAGGATATGAAATCAGCAATGGCTGCTCAACTAGCCCCTTGTGTACTGTGTAGTGTAGTAAAGCCTGATTGACCCAATTCTGACCCTTCTGTTCCCAGCTGAATCTAGTGCCATGGAGCCTCATCAATTGTGCTGTGAGCTACACATGCAGGGAAAGGGCCCGTTCTGGGCCAGGATTTAAGAGTGGTCTGATTTTGATCTGTTGTAACATGTTTGTGTTGTTTAGTGGTACTTCGTATAATTTGCTTTGATCATCCTGATAGTGTACGCCCATTGTGTATGTATTTAAGGTGAGACATGGCATTGCAATGATGCCATAAGTGATTTGAGGAAAGATTTTTATTTATTTTTTACTGGGGTATTTAAAAGTGTCTCGTTACACACTACATTACGGTGGTCGCTGTTGCCTCAAAAAAGTCCTGGTAAGAAAGGAGATGTGCTGGTGATACATGCCGCTTCCATACTGTAAGGGTAGTGCCATGTGTTAGGCCGCTACAGCACTTGCTATGTAACAAGGATCCACTTACTGTGGCACAGTCACTATGGATACTTCTATGTGCAGTGGAGATAATTTCCAATATATTATTCATGCTTAGTCTGTCCTCTTTTGTACTGTGTAATAGATCTAATGTAATGGTATATGGCAGTGGTCTCCAAACTGCGGCCCGGGGGCCGGATGTAGCCCTTTGCTTGCCTTTATCTTGCCCTTGGGTCACCATTCCCCTACTGACACCATCAATGGGACACTATTCCTCCCATTAAAACCAATTATGGGGCACTGATGCTGTGGCATTTTCTACTCCCACTGGCCAAAGCCTGGCCCCCTAAGAAAGTTTGGAGACCCTTGGTATATGGCAAGTACAGGATGGAATTGTTGTCTAACAGCCTGTCCGAAGAGAGTATGTCCTGTGTCTCCAGCTTTACAGCCTCTCAGCCTATACCTTTTTCATTGTATGCATTGTATGGTCCATTTACTATCAACATTTCACTGCATGGCCTCTTTACTACCTACATGTAGCAATGTGGACTACAATTGCAAAGCATAGCGATACCCTGTCATTTCTATATACTGTATTGTCTCTTCTTGTGCCCAGCATCACTAACTGACATCATATTTGTGAGTCGACCCAAAGGGATTGTCGGATTAGTAGTCCCATTGAATGGCAATTACTCTGTATGACTATGCACCCGGACTATATAACCTAGGGATCTTTGCTATCATCAGAGAGAATGCTGGGAAGAGCATAAAAGAGACCAGGGACGCGCGCTACGCTCTCTTCCTCCTGGGCCTGGTGTGTGAGGGACCTCTCTGTTCCGAGAGGGTGAGGTCGCGCCCCACCACACTGTGTACGACATTCCAACCCGGCCGAGAGGGCCCATTCCTGCTTGCTGATCTTCAGGCATTTTCCCAGCATCACCCTGATAGTCCAACAACCCGCGCTTTGTGCTGTGCATCGGATGATCGTCGCGAGTGGAACCGCTGCAAGGACGCCTCTTCAGGAATCGCTGTTCAGAAGGCATTGATGAGAGGGCAATTGCCCACCTTTACATACCTTTCTTTGCTTCTTCATTGGAACACTGTGCACAGACAGCTTTACCCTGGGGAAACACTTTACTGCATTTCTATTTGAACATTGTACATACACCTGTCGCATCAACCTTTCCAAGAAATATCATTGCCTTGTTGCTGCACCTTATTGGATATAGTTAATGAGCACCGACTGCTGGCAAAGACCATCAGGCCTGTGTAGCAGGTGGTTACATTTAGGGGGAAGCATCTGAGTGGTAACTAGGCTCAGATGCTCTAATTGTCAGGTTTCATGGACCATTTCTATCCCTGGGAGATGGTACTGGTGTGTAAGTTCCCTGGGGCCTATAGGTGGCGCTGTTGCCATGGGCCCGGGTTGAACCGCAGTACAAGGTTGTGCCTTTTTTGTCCCCTCTTGGCAGCAGTACGGTGGGGCGGGGAACCTGCTGTGCCTGTCGGGAGAGGATATAAAAGGGGGCGGCCATCTTCCAGAGGGGTCGGTTCCGCGCTCAGGCACCTTAAACCTGGGTGCGTGTGTGTCGCCTCCGGGTGCCCTAGGCCCGGAGGCCTGGTCGGGTTGTCTCTGGGTGCCCTAGGCCCGGAGACGGAGCTGCTGTTCCATCTCAGACACCTTCAGTCTGGGGTGAGGTACTTTGGAGAAAGGCCCGGAGCCCAGCAGCCTTCGGCTGGGATCCGCCGGGGACCGAGACTCCCAGGGATCTGCCTTGCGAGGGGACCCGTATCCAGGACGAGAAGGCCAGGGAGGTGACCCTTTCTGAAGACCCAGCACAGAGTCGTGATGACAGATGGGGCCTCTGGTAACTCTCCGGAGGGATGTTCTTGTCCTATAAAGGGACAGTTTACTAACAGAAGGAAGTGCGTGTTCTTTATGTCACCAGGGCAGTGACACTACGCACCCAAGGTCAGTGGCAGTGACTTTCATCTTTTTCACCCGGTAAAAGGCAATGACCAACTTCATGGTCTGTGGCAGAGACCGTGCACCAAGCCTGTTCGTGCTAATCAGAGCAGGAGAAAACCCAATTCAAGTTTGTGCCTGGACCTCCTCCCACCTTATCTGACCTGTGTCTTGTCCCAACCTGTCTGCTCTCAAAGATACTGTTTATTGTGCTAAAAATAATAAATAAGAGTTGGACCTTTCAGTTGGTGTGGACAGTTGCTTACTGGGGAGAACTAAAGACTTGTTTCTGACTACCGCAGAAACAAGGTCAGCACTGGAGGTTTTTAAGCACTGGCTGCAAGCAGGCCCGAGAAACTAACACCGCTCAACCTCCCTATTCAGGAGGGTACGGGCTTGTGGTGCGGTGTGCCTCATTCTTTCCTGCGGAGGAGCCAAGAAGAAGAAAAGCAGGTAAAGTCTGGGGTTGGTGCGCTACACGTGGGGGCTCGAGTCCGGGTCCGGGATGTGTTTGCGGTCACAGAGTGAAAACCCCCCCAGAAGCTGAACTTTTATTCCCCAGTGAAGTTCCGTGGAGATCGGCCATGTTTAGAACTGCGCCACGAGGAGAACCCTGACTGCGTAGTTCGTGGGCGTGTCTATTCAGAAAAGCCCGCAAGCGATGTAGGAGATGGGGGGAGTCTGACCATGTATGGAGTTGCACGTGGGGACTTTGGCGCGAAAAGGACAGTGCGCGATGGAGCAGCAGATGGTCAGCATGTCGTCTCATGCATCATGGGTTCCAGCTTCTACAACCGTGAAGATGACCTCATTCGCTGCTTCGCTTATGGATACAGGGATTCAGCTATAGCCCCGGGGAAGATTTGCCCTCTACGTGTGCAAGGATTTGGAGGCCCTCGGTGTGATTTGTCCCGGCTGCTCGGGACTGGTGTTTCATCTGAAGCCATTCGGGCGATGCGAAAGCTGTAAGGAGTTTCTGTTCGAGGTGGAGCAACCTACAGAGAGGCCTCGGACCTTCCACCTAAATTGCCTTACGGGCGCCACCACTCTGGAAGGAGGAATCGAAGCTTGTACAGCCACACCTGCGCGCACTGACGAGACTTCGGAGGAAGTCACAGAGGAGATCGCTTTAGCGAGTGAGAAACCGGAGGATGCTGCTTCGGTAACAACAGAGTCTTTTCTCCCACCGCCCAAGAGGAAGATGGGTCTTGTGAAAGCTTCCCGCGGCCGTGGTGGAGCAAAGCCCCAGCGCTTACCCGGAATGGATGTCTCTGAAGGGAAAAGTCCTGGACATCCGAGTCCTTCTTCAAGCCGAGGTAAGCCAGGGGGAGAGACTTTGTTAAAGGCCCCTAGCCCTGGGGATTCACATGCTAGTGAGTTGGCCAGAGGGGGTGAATCGTCCTTCACCAGGAATTACTTTCCTGCGGAGGAGTACGATACCTCTGACCTAGAGTCCGTCTCAGATGCGGGTGATGACGCCGCAATTGACAAACTATTTGAGAGGAAGGGATGGGATAAGATGCCCCTGTCCTTGTCCCGTAAGCCTAGGGACCCACCCATGTCTACTGGGGAAAGTACACCCCGGGTGGTGGCCTCCGAGCCTGAGGAGGGATCTGTCCCCTTGCCTGCCCTTCCACCATCGGGAGCACCTGCTTCCGCCACTACTGCTACTACGAGACAGGTGTCACTGCGGGCCCCTGCAACTGGCCCAGAGGCAGTTAAAGTGCCTCGACAACCGGATGCTGTTGTTTTGCCTGGCGCAGGAGACCGCGCTACTATGCCACCGCTATCCCGTTTACAGAGACTTTTCAACCAGAAGGTTGCCAGTGAATATGGGTGGGAGTATCCGTACCTACCCAAAGAACTTTTGTTTGAGGTTGAGGCCTGTAGAGATCGGTGGTACTTGGAGTTTGTGTGGACACACAATAAGGTACCCCAGGCCAGAAGGTATTTTTCATGTTCGCCCGCCGCCACTCTGCGGTTTAAAGATTGCAAAGCTGCTTGGATGTTGGGTCGGCACATTCATGCAGACAAAGTGCTTATCTGCCGGAAGGACAAGGACAATGTGGAGTATCACATAGATACCTTTGACAAACATTGGAAGCCGCTGGTGTTGCCTGACCCACACTACTATTTTATGAGAGACCAGACTCTTGTGTTTTGCGTTTGAACTTTCTTTTTCTCTCCAGGAACTTTGCCCCATGTTGAAGAGTATTTTGCTCTTTGGAGGAGCGGGAGTTGTTGCTGTTTGATTTTCTCCCTTCTCTTCCCACCGCAAAGATAACAAGGACTTTGGGGTTGTAGTTAGTTGAGGGCCACAGTTCACAGAGAAGAGAATTTCCTTGCCATGAACAGGTGTTATGACCGCGGCACTACCACTAGGTGGCGGTGTTGCGCAACTGTTATATCGTAAGCCTCAAGCCGTGTACACACGATAGGTTTTACCCATGAAAACAGTCCGATGGACTTTTTTCATCGGACAAACCGATCGTGTATGGGCCCCATCGTCTTTTTTCCATCGGTGTTTAAAAATAGAACATGTTTTAAATTTATCCGATGGTTAAAAAACCAATAGCAAATTACTATCTTCTGTGGGGAACTTCATCGGATAAAAAACCCACGCATGCTCAGAATCAAGTCGACGCATGCTCAAAAGCATTGAACTTAATTTTTCTTGGTTCATCTGAGTGTTTTACGTCACCGCGTTTGGAACGGTCGGTTTTTGGACTGATGGTGTGTAGGCAAGACTGATGGAAGTCAGCTTCATCGGTTTTCCGATGGAAAAATCCATTGGTTTAAAAACCATAGGAAATCCGATCGTGTGTACAGGGCTTCACACTGCACTTACTGTTAGAGCGAGCAGGTTTTTCTCTAGGGAGGAACCTGTTCATTCTAAATTACACATTGTTAGATTATGTGTTTTTCTTTTTTTCCTCTGCAGGTGAACGACAAGCAAGACTGCTGAGTATGGGGTGGGTCTTAGCTAGTTCTGCGGGAGGGAACTGTAAAATCTCATTGTAATGTTTGAGTGACTTTAAAATGTTTTATACACATGTACACCCTCATTCCCATCTGTGTTTCTTTCCTTTCCCATGTTAGGTTCCGGCACAAACAAACAAAATTTTAAATTGCCATTTTTTTTTAGTTTGTCTCTGGATCTGGCTTATGTTGACTCTGGTTGAGGAGGCATAAATTGGTTTCAGACACTGGGGACCAGTGTTCACAAGTGAGGGGGATGTGTAATAGGTGGTTACATTTAGGGGGAAGCATCTGAGTGGTAACTAGGCTCAGATGCACGAATTGTCAGGTTTCATGGACCATTTCTATCTCTGGGAGATGGTACTGGTGTGTAAGTTCCCTGGGGCCTATAGGTGGCGCTATTTCCATGGGCCCGGGTTGAACCGCAGTACAAGGTTGTGCCTTTTTTGTCCCCTCTTGGCAGCAGTACGGTGGAGCGGGGAACCTGCTGTGCCTGTCGGGAGAGGATATAAAAGGGGGCGGCCATCTTCCAGAGGGGTCAGTTCCGCGCTCAGGCACCTTAGGCCTGGGTGCGTGTGTGTCACCTCCGGGTGCCCTAGGCCTGGAGGCCTGGTCGGGTTGTCTCTGGGTGCCCTAGGCCCGGAGACGGAGCTGCTGTTCCATCTCAGACACCTTCAGTCTGGGGTGAGGTACTTTGGAGAAAGGCCCGGAGCCCAGCAGCCTTTGGCTGGGATCCGCCGGGGACCGAGACTCCCAGGGATCTGCCTTGCGAGGGGACCCATATCCAGGACGAGAAGGCCAGGGAGGTGACCCTTTCTGAAGACCCGGCGCAGAGTCGTGGTGACAGATGGGGCCACTGGTAACTCTCCGGAGGGATGTTCTTGTCCTATAAAGGGCCAGTTTACTAACGGAAGGAAGTGCGTGTTCTTTATGTCACCGTGGCAGTGAAACTACGCACCCAAGGTCAGTGGCAGTGACTTTCATCTTTTTCACCCGGTCAGTGGCAATGACCAACTTCATGGTCTGTGGCAGAGACCGTGCGCCAAGCCTGTTCGTGCTAATCAGAGCAGGAGAAAACCCAATTCAAGTTTGTGCCTGGACCTCCTCCCACCTTATCTGACCAGTGTCTTGTCCCAACCTGTCTGCTCTCAAAGAGACTGTTTATTGTGCTAAAAAGAATAAATAAGTGTTGGACCTTTCAGTTGGTGTGGACAGTTGCTTACTGGGGAGAACTAAAGACTTGTTTCTGACTACCGCAGAAACAAGGTCAGCACTGGAGGTTTTCAAGCACTGGCTGCAAGCAGGCTCGAGAAACTAACACCGCTCAACCTCCCTATTCAGGATGGTACGGGCTTGTGGTGCGGTGTGCCTCATTCTTTCCTGCGGAGGAGCCAAGCAGAAGAAAAGCAGGTAAAGTCTGGGGTTGGTGCGCTACAACTGCAACTGGGACATTACTGTCATTACTACTTAAAGGACCCTCATACTGTTCTTGTTTAATTGATTTCATTAGGATTAAAGTTGAATAGGCTGGCCTTGGTTTCTCCTTTAGAAGTTTGCCAGAATCAATGCTTAACTCTTGCTTATCCTTTCATTTAATGCTCAAGTGGTACTCCATTTTACATACATGTATATAAGATACTGTTATCGCAGGATTGTTTTAACTTGTATTATTGTGGAGGAATTATTCTTCTGAACTAGGACTGTAATCCGAAGTTCAGTTGATCTATTACCTCCTTTGTGCAACAAAATCTTCTTTGAGTTATTCAGTAAACGTTAATAGAATATAAACTCATTGAGTGGCTTGACTTATTACTGTACTTTAAGGTGGTGAAAAGATGTCTGAACCCAGAGTGTCATGTGGGTTGGAATGTTCCCAGGGTCATGATGGTGCAGATGAACAGGTAAATCCAAGCAGTCTCCAAGGGAGCAGTGCTACAATTGGGGGCTTGTCCGGGATACCATCTGCTGCTGGCTCTAATCAACCTAGACGAGAGCCACAATCCACGTGGGAAGCAGCTTTGGTGGCCTCTGCGGCCTGGAGCAAAAGTCAGGTAACCCAAATGGAAAAGAGCACCGTTCTAAAGATCTCTGGAAGTGCACACACTGAGAGAGAGATTAGAAGGTGGGTGAGAGTCCAGGACACCGGGCCTACATCGTGGAAAGAGAAGCTGAGTACGGCCTGGATGAAGTCAGGGTACTCTTGTAATGGCAGGAAGAGATACCTGTGTGCTTTCAGGAGGAAGAGGTACGTCTAGCCGGAGGGGTAATTCCTAGAGTGATTCCGCTTAAAGTGGGGGAGAGCACACTGAAAGGCAGCCATTGTCCAGAACTCGGGAGAAGGGCTCCGTATCTGTGGGAACCAACTCTCAAGGGGCCAATGCCCCCTCCTCTCGTTCTACACGGATACGAGCCGGCTAGTTGATTGCTTAGTGAAAAATGGGTCTGGAAATGCCAACCAGAGCTATTGGAGACTCAGGTTTTTCTCAGGGCAGGGTGAGCCAGGCCCTTCAAGCCATGGAAGAGTGGAGTGTTTCAGAGGCTGTGAAGTCGCAACAGCTCAGTGAGAGCCTTCGAGGTCCAGCAGCTGATGTGATCCGTAACCTAAGGATGGGAAAGAAAACCTGTGTTGCCATGAACTACAAAAATGCTCTGTATGCTGTATTAGGGAGGGTTGAAACCACCGCAGACCTGATGTACAAGTTTAATCACACTCACCAACAAAAGGGGAAGAATCTGTCTGAATACATATCTCGAGTAGATAGAATGCTGCATCAGATTATCCTCGAGGGGTATTGATCCCAAGGAGGTTGATCAAGCTTGACACCTTGGAGGTGAGCCTGACGTGCAGAAGGAGACCTCTCCTACAGACCTGGTTCCTGGGTCACTGGAGTTGGGACTGTGACCGGGGGAGCACAGTGGGGTATGAGTGCCTGCTGTTTTTTTTTTGGACTGGATATGAAGACCACTGTGAAGGCAGGAACTGGCTTGGAAGCTGAATATGCAGGTCAGAGAATGCAGGTCAGTGGATGCAGGTCAGTGGATGCAGGTGCGCCAAGGAGCAACAGGCGCACACAGGTGCTAGCAGCAGGCAGAAGAAGGGTCAGACGAGCCAGGTAATGCACAGTGGGTTAGATACAGGCAGGAGCAGCAGGCAGCGGATGGTCAGAGTTCAGGCAGGATCAGCAACGGAGGATCAGGCAGACAGATGAGCAGAACAAGGTCAAGAAAGCCAAAGGTCAGGACTGGAGATAGCAGCAAGGTCAGGGAGCCGGGTCAGAGTAACAACAGGTGCAGGTTCAGGGTCAGGTCACAGTATAAGCTGCAGATCAAAAATAGGATTTTTATAACAGCTTACCTGTAAAATCCTTTTCTTGGAGTACATCACGGGACACAGAGCGACATAGTCATTACTAATGGGTTATATAGATACCTTCAGGTGCTGGCACTGGCAACTTCCAAAACCGGAAGTACCCTCCCCTATATAAGCCCCTCCCATCCGGGAGCACCTCAGTTTTGTAGCAAAGCAATAAGTGTCCCTAAAGAGGGGCGGGAGCTCTGTGTCCCGTGATGTACTCCAAGAAAAGGATTTTACAGGTAAGCTGTTATAAAAATCCTATTTTCTTTCTCGTACATCACGGGACACAGAGCGACATAGTCATTACTAATGGGATGTCCTAAAGCAATGCCCAATGAGGGGGGGGGATACACCATACATAAGCTGAGCGCTATCAGACATGAGGATCTTTTGCGGCCTGCAACACACTGCGCCCAAAGGCGACAACCTCCTGACTTCTAACGTCCACCTGGTAGAACCTAGTAAACGTATGTACTGAAGACCATGTTGCGGTCTTACAGATTTGAGCCAGGGAGGCCTGGTGATGCACTGCCCATGAAGTTCCAACTGCTCTCGTGGAGTGCGCTCTAACTTTGAACGGAGGCGGTCTCCTTCTCAAGCCATAGGCTTGCATTATGACCTGTCGAATCCACTTGGCTAAAGTCGATTTTGACGCTGCCTGACCCCTTCTGGGGCCTTCCGGCAGAATAAACAAAGTATCCGTTCTGCGAATCTGAGCAGTGGCTTTTAGATAAGCTTTAACTGCTCTTACTACATCCAAAGAATGCAATAACTTTTCCTCTACCGAAGTAGGTTTGGGGAAAAAAGAAGGAAGAACCACATCTTGGTTCAAATGAAACCTCGATACCACCTTAGGAAGAAAGGCTGGATGAGGGCGTAAGACTACTCTATCCTTATGGATAACCAGATATGGCTCCTTACAGGACATAGCGGCTAATTCCGACACTCTTTTAGCCGAACAAATAGCTACTAGAAAAATCAATTTCCTGGTGAGAAGAACCAAAGAAATATGCTGTAATGGTTCAAATGGTTGTTTCTGTAGAACCGACAGAACCAAGTTTAGATCCCATGGACATATGGGAATATTAACCGGAGGACTAATACGCATCACTCCTTGTATAAAGGCTTTGACTAGTGAATGCGAAGCCAAGGGCCTTTGAAAAAATATTGACAAGGCCGAAAACTGACCTTTGATAATACTCAAGGCAAGCTTCCTATCTACAGCCCACTGTAGGAAGTCCAGACTCCTACCTATTACGTATTTATGTGGATGCCATTTCTTGGCCTCACACCAGGCGATGTACGCCTTCCAGATTCTATAATAGATCTGCCTGGATACCGGCTTCCTGGCATTGATCATGGTAGATACCACAGGATTAGAGAGCCCTCTCTTTTTTAGAATGTGGGCTTTCATAGCCAGGCCGTCAAACCTAGGGCTGGTAAGGAAGGGTGGTATATCGGTCCTTGCGAAAGCAGGTCCGGACGACGTGGGAGAGTCCAAGGACTCCCCACTGACATTTTACAATCTCTGCGTACCACGCTCTTCGGGGCCACGCTGGAGCCACCAGAATCACTGGTTTCTTTTCTACCCTGATTCTGCGGATTAATCGAGGTAACCATTGTGGCGGTGTGAATGCATATATCAGCTTGAACTGATCCCAAGGGAACACTAGGGCATCCGAGCCGCAAGCTAGGGGATCCCTTGTCTGAGAGACAAACCTGTCCACCTTTGCATTGAATCTGGATGCTAGAAGGTCTACATCCGATGTTCCCCACCGCTGACATATTGTCCAGAAAACCTCGGGGTGAAGGGACCCTTCCTCTGGGCATAATTGCTGGCGACTTAGAAAGTCCGCCTTCCAATTCTCCACTCCTGGAATGAATACCGCAGATATGGCTGGGACATATCTTTCTGCCCATTTCAGGATGTAATTTACTTCCCTCTGGGCTGCACGACTCCTGGTGCCCCCCTGATGATTGATATATGCCACTGCTGTGGCATTGTCTGATTGAATTCTGACAGGGGACCCTTGGAGTTTGGATGTCCATGCTACTAGGGCATACCGGGCTGCTCGTATCTCTAAGAGATTGATGGGCAGGGCCTTTTCTGCATCCGACCATCTGCCCTGGAGAGACCATTACTCCAGTACTGCCCCCCCAGCCTATAAGGCTGGCATCTGTAGTGACCACCTTCCAAGAAATCGGACTGAAGGATTTCCCTTTTTCCAGATTCTGGGGAACCAACCACCAACGGAGGCTCTTGCGAACGGAAGGGGACAAGGACATTGTAAGTCTAGGGCCTGAACTGTTTTGTTCCAGGCTGACAGTATGGCCCCTTGCAAATTCCTTGAATGGAATTGACCGTAGGGTACTGCTTCGAATGATGCCACCATTTTTCCCAGCAGCCTCATGCACAGGCGTATGGACGGCTGTCTTTTTTGTACCCACTAAGTGGATCAAATCTTTCAAAGACAACACCTTTCCTCGAGGCAAGAATATTTTTCTCTGGCCTGAATCCAACCTTAGCCCCAAGTATTCCAGACTTTTGACTGTTTTTTAGGGCTGACTTGTCTCGGTTGATAATCCAACCGTGAGATTCCAGATACTTGATTGTCTTGTGAACGACCACGTCTAGTTTTTTCACTGAGTGGTCTATCAGCAACAATTCATCTAGATATGCCATTATCATTACACCTTGTGTTTTTAGATTGGCCAATAAAGGGCCAGAATTTTTGTAAACACTCGTGGTGCTGTGGCCAAACCGAAGGGTAAGGCTCTGCTGAAAATGGCGCCCTTCTACTGCAAAGCGTAGAAATTTTTGGTGGACTGGAAAGATGGGAATGTGCAAATAAGCATCTTTGATGTCGATCGCGGCTAACCAATCCTCCCCTTGTAGGGCAGTGGCCACCGCGGATCGACTCCATCGGAAAGTCCTGATATACAGGAATTTGTATAGCCCTTTTAGAATTAATATGGGCCTCCCGTCCGCGTTTGCTTCGGGACTGTAAAGAGGTTTGAGTAAAACCCAAACCCTCATTCTTCCAGGGGAACCTCCATAATTACTCCTTGGAGCAATAGTTGTTCTAGTGCCAACAGGAGGGACTCTCTCTTCCGGGGATCCCTTGGCACATTTGACCTCAAAAATGGGAAGGAGGAGAGTCTTTTAACTCCAAACTGTATCCCCAACATACTGCGGAGAGCACCTATCTGTCTTGATCGTGTCCCGCCCGGTCTCTTGCGAACAACTGGAGTCCTCCCCCCACCCGACTGAGTGGGGGACCCTTCAATGAATTTAACTTTGGGGGAGGTTTTGTACCTCCCCTGACCCAGGGTTTCTCATTACCCTGCTATTGTCCCTGTTTTTTACCCCCGGGAATTGACCGAGGAGGCCGTCGGAACTGTTACACAGCCGATGCCCCAGGGACTGGAGAAGCAGGCCTCTTAAAGAGGGACCTCTAACTCTGTTTTTAACCGGCAAGAGCGTATTTTTACCGCTGGAAATTTTCTGGATATTGTTGTCCTGGTTTTCCCTGAATAAGGGTTCACCATGAAATGGGACGCTAACCAGCCATTCTTTACAGGGAGCTTCAGCAGACCAGTTTTTGAGCCATAGAAGCCTACGCATATGTACTATAGACAGCGTAAGGCGGGAGGCCTGATGGACTGAATCCTTTATGGCGTCAACCGCAAAGCCTAAGGCTCTAGGTAGATCAGCTAGGGCAAGGGCCTGCTGATCTGTCAAGTCCCTCAAGACCTGTTTCAACTGATCCTTCCCTGCTTAGCAGACCCCAATAGCTGCTACTGCTGGTTGTGTCACCAAGCTTGCTGTAAAAAGAAGCAGACTTTCATAAGGACTCCAATCTTTTATCTATTGGGTTCTTGAACATTTGGACATTATCCACTGGACATGTCAGTGATTTATACATACAAGAGATGGCTGCGTCCACTGTAGGGACCTTCCATTTTTTTTTTTTTTTTTGATGAACTTATCCTCCATGGGATAGACCACCTGAAATCTCTTGGGAGGAGTAAATATTTTATCAGGATGTTCCCAATCCTGGTAAATAAGCCCTTTCAGTAAAGGGTGAAGTGGAAAAGAACAGACAGTCTGGGGGCTTCTAGCGACCCCAACGAGGATACAGTAGTGGTTGATGGTTCCGCAAGGTGCATTTTTAAATGCTGATCGGACCATGTTAGTCAGAGACTGAACCCATAATCTTTCAGCTTGAGATGCTGAGAAAAGGTTCCCCCACTGTTGATTCCTCTATAACAGAATCAACCTCATCCTGATCCCCTTCAGGCAGGTCGATCCCTGTATGGGACTGTTGCTCTGCTAACAGGCACTCTGAAGGAGGAGACGGAGATCGGGCGTGCTTTCCCTGACAGGGAGGCAGCGATCAATGTTGACAATCTCTCTCTAATCCTCCCAGAGCTGAGGAAAAAACCTCCTCTGTTACATACACAGGAGCAGGTGAACTGAGGACAGCCACAGTACCAAGTACCCCTGCGGGGTCTCTACGGTCACTTACCTCTGAACTTCAGGGGAGACTGGTGCAGCAGAAGCATGCCCAAGATCCTCAGAGCCCAATGAGACCCCCTTCGCTTCCTGGAAGATTCAGTTCCGGAGCTTCTGGACGGCATATTTCCTAAGCCTAAAGCTGAGGTATTCCAGCCGTAATACACCACTTTTACTGAGAATAGTCTAGCACAATTGCTGCTATATCACAGTTGGTGTCTACTAATGTGCCTTTCTATGGGGATGCCTGCATCAACCGCTTGCTGTATGCCTTTTTTTAAATGTTGCCAGCTCTGTCTCTGCACTCCATAGCCAGCTCACAACACATAATTGTGTTTTTTAACATGCTGGGACGCCCGCACATGCGCAGAAGCGCTGCGGCGCGCACAGAGCGTCATCCCCCAGGCTCTGCCCCCTTTCCCGGCTCACCTCTATATATAGAGGCGCGTGCACGCGCACGCGCGCGGCCACGTGCGCCTTCGGCGCTAATTTCGAAAAGGGAAACTAGGGACAAGAGCCAGGGCCCCTTTTTGCCGCAGGCCGGGGGATGGACGAGCATTGCAACATGGCAGAGGAAGCAGTTTCCCACAAGAGAACTCACCATCTGCCTGGACTTGCTCTGATGAAAAGAAACTAGTCCACATGACAAGAAACGTTCCACAGCGGCCTCTAGTGGATAAACACAGGTACCGCAGTCTAATATATTAAATATATATATATATATATATATATATTTATTTTTTTTCTTGACCACTATTAAAAATACTACATTTTTTTTTAGTAGTTACAGGCATGCACAGATATTAGCGGGAATACCGTTAGGTAACAGACAGAAAGACAAATTAGGCTTGGGGGTCCCCCAATAGAACCAAGTTCCTGGGGGCCCCCACTTACCTGTTCCCCGCCGCAGGACTTTGTTTGGTCCACAAAAGCCCAAACTTCACCTATCACGGCAGGCATTGTAATCAAACCTTCAGGGACCGGGTTCCCAAGGATTCCACTCCCCTGGACCTGTATAGCACCCTGCACAGAAAACATCTTGGTCGTGGGTATGACCAGAGCTCTGGATCCCAGGGTCCAGCTCTCCTAAGAGAAGCATTACAGGCAAAACCTTGCTCTTCTCTGCAAGGCCCGGGTACCGACCGTTTAGCTATGAAGCTTTTTTGGTCGGATCCGGAATAGCTTACTGAGGCCCAAAAGAACCTGTACGCAAGCTCAGTGAAAAACACATGTTACTTCTTGGCCAACACCTTAGACACTGGCAAAAAACTGAGGTGCTCCCGGATGGGAGGGGCTTATATAGGGGAGGGTACTTCCGGTTTTGGAAGTTGCCAGTGCCAGCACCTGAAGGTATCTATATAACCCATTAGTAATGACTATGTCGCTCTGTGTCCCGTGATGTACGAGAAAGAAACAGCAAAGATCTGGACAGTGGAAGCCCCTTTTAAAGGCTACTGCGTGCCAAAGCAGCATCACTGTGCACGATCTCCGTGATCGGCGCACACAAATGCGCATTGGCGCACGTCTGTTTACTGCTGGAAGCCTGCTAGCGGGGATGCGCCCGAGCCCTGTTGCAGGTCTAAGAGGCGTGCGTCCATGACATTGCCCCCTCCTTATAGGCAACCTCCGGGTGCCCAAAAGAACTCTTTTTTGAGGGTGGCTGCGGAAGAAGGCCTGGATCAGTTCTTGGGCATGCACATTCTGCTTGGGTTCCCAAGAGTTCTCCTCTGGTCCATACCCCCTCCACTTTATCAGATATTGCAGTTGATTACCTCTTCTCCTGCAGTCTACGATAGTCTCCACCTCATATTCCTTGTCCCCATCAACCATTACGGGTTCAGGTGGCCCCGATCCCTTTGTCTGGGACACGTGGAACACCGGGTAGATCTTTAGTGAATCAGGTAAGACAAGTTCATAAGAAAAACTTTGTTTAGTTTTTTCTTAATTGAAAAAGGGCCAATAAACTTTGGTGCCAGCTTCTTCAAGGGGCAAGCCATTCTGAGGTTGGTAGTAGACAACCACACTTGATCGCCAGGTTGGAGACACAATTCCCCTCTTCTCTTCCTGTCATATACTCTCTTATTAGTTGCCTGTGCCTTGACCATAGTCTCTTGTAACAATTTGTTGTTGCGACCCAGGAAGTCAACAGTTCCCTGTACAGCTGGAACCGGAGATTCAGGGATAATGTTAGGCAGGAAGACAGGATGAAACCCGTAGTTTGCAAAAAATGGAGACTGACCCATAACTGAATGACTGGCATTATTGAAGGCAAATTCCGCCAACGGCAATAGTGCTACCCAATCGTCCTGAACAAACATGGTGAAACATCGTATATACTGCTCGAGAGTCTGGTTAGTCCTCTCGGTTTGTCCATTAGTCTGAGGATGGTAAGCAGATGACATGGATAGTTAGATTTTCAGGGCCTGGCATAGTGCTTTCCAAAAGCGAGAGGTGAACTGGACCCCCCTGTCAGATACAATGTTGGTTGGAACTCCATGTAATCTTACAATCTCCCGGATGAACATCTGGGCGGTTTCCATGGCAGAAGGTGTATTTTTCAGAGGTATGAAGTGGGCCATCTTGGAAAGGTGGTCGACCACTACAAAAATGGCTGTATGTCCTTCGGACGGGGGTAGTTCGACTATAAAGTCTATGGCTATCATGCTCCAGGGTCTTTCAGGGATTGGCAGCGGTCTGAGAAAACCCCAGGACTTGGTCCTAGCAGACTTGTTTTGGGTACAAATAACACATGATTTCACCTATTTCTTGCAATTCTTCTCAAGCTTTGGTCACCAGAACATGCGCTGAATCAGGTCGAGGGTCTTGTGGACCCCGAAATGGCCAGCCAGAGGATGGTCGTGGCATAGCTCAGTACTTTGGTCTGGAAACTTGCTGGCACAAAATTTTTATTGTCTTTCCAAAGAAACCCATCCCTGGGCATCAGAGACACGCCTAGTGGACTAGGTACTCCTGCTGAAGCTTGTTTTAGGCTGGACATCAGATCTGTCTGGATAAGCAAAAAGTTGCCTTCAGATAGAATAGTATCCGGAACTGAGGCATCTTTTGAATTATCGAACATGCGGGAGATAGCGTCTGGCTTGGGGTTCCTTGATCCTGGCCTGTAGGTGATGTGAAATGAAAATCTGGAAAAGAATAGCGCCCACCGTGCTTGACGCAGCTTCAGATACTTGGCAGTTCTCAAATATTCCAGGATTCTTGTGATCCGTGTAAATAAGTAAGTATGGGATGTGCTGCACCCTCCAAGAGATACCGCCACTCTTCTAACGCGGCCTTAATGGTCAAAAGTTCACGATCCCCCACATCGTAATTTCCTTTGGCTGGAGACAGCTTACGGGAGAAGAACGCTATGGGATGCAGGAGATCCTTGAGGCCTTGGCGTTGAGAGATAACTGCCCCTACCGCTGTTTCCGAAGCATCTACCTCGAGTAGGTAAGGTAGTGAGGGGTCTGGATGGCTCAGGATGGGAGCAGAGGTAAAAAGTCCCTTCAGCATAGAAAAGGCAGCCTGAGCCTTGGGGTTCCAGTGGAAACGAATGTTCTGTTTTGTTAACTGAGTGATGGGGGAAATGATTGCAGAGAACCCTTTAATAAATCTGTACAAATTGGCAAACCCAACAAAACGCTGCACCCCTTTCTTGTCTGAGGGTGTGGGCCAGTCCAGAACAGCTGTGACCTTTTGTGGATCCATCTTGAACCCTTCCGTGGAAATCACCAGACCCAGGAACTGGATGCTCTGCAGCTCGAATTCACATTTTTCCGGCTTAGCATATAACCCGTGCTGGCGGAGTCGGCAGAGTACCATCTTAACGTGTTTCTGGTGCTGATCTAGGGATGTGGAGAAGATCAGGATATCGTCAAGATAAACGATTACAAAGATATCTAACCAGTCTCTGAAGATATTGTTTACGAAGTGCTGAAAAGTGGCAGGGGCATTGCACAGGCCGAAGGGCATCACTAGATATTCCTAGTGGCCGAACCTGGTACGGAAGGCCGTTTTCCACTCGTCCCCTGCATGGATACGAACCAAATTATAGGCTCCTCGAAGATCGAGTTTAGTGAATACAGCGGTATTTCTCAGTCTCTGGAACAGCTTGGGCACCAGGGGTAGAGGATACTGGTTCTTAACCGTCACTTTATTTAGTTCCTGGTAGTCCACACAAGGACTTAAGTAGTGGTCCTTCTCTACAAAAAAGATCCCGGCCCCTGCTGGAGAAGTAGATGGCCAGATGAATCCTCTCTTTAAAGGTTTTCGTCTACATATTTCCTTTAATACCTCCAGTTCCCGTCCAGACAGGGGAAAGATCCGCCCAAAGGGGATCTCGGCTCAAGGCAGCAACTCAATTGGACAATCGTATAAACGGTGGGGAGGAAGAGTCTTAGCCCCCTGTTTGCTGAACACATCTAAAAACTTGTGGTATGGCTTGGGTACTTGTGAGCGTAATTCTGCATCAGATTCTAGGCACAGTAGAGGGCCAGACACCTTGGGAGGTGAAGGCAGGCAATGTTCTTGACAATAAGAGGACTGGAACTTTATTTCCCCGGTGCCCCAATCAATTTGCAGATTGTGGGCCTGTAGCCACGGCAGCCTGCGGATGACCGGGAACAGGGGGGATACAATTGCATCGAGTCTCAGCAATTCCTTATGACCCGTGGCTGTGACTACGGGTAATGATAGAGTCTCCTGGGTGACAAAGCCAGATTAAATACCGGACCCATCTGCCAGGAAGATGGAGAGTCCTTGTGCCCTGTACTGGAGTGGAATGAGCTGTTTGTTAACAGATCAATAAAACAATAAAACAACTACATGCTCCAGAGTCTATAATTGAAGCAGCAGGCATAGTCCTTTCTGGAAGCTGGAATGAGATGAGAAGAGCCAGGTGAGTGGTATTGGCAGAGGGTGCTGGCTGACTGGTAGGTGAGATGGATAGACATCTCTGAGACTTTACTGGGCATGAATGTACATAATGTCCGGCCCCCCCGCAGTACAGGCAGAGATTAAGCTGTTGCCGGTGGGAACGTTCTTCAGCAGGGTCTTATTAAACCGATTTGCACAGGTTCAGGGGAGGTTGGTACAGGTCTAACTGAGACAGGTCTGATGGAAGCAGGATGCGTGGTTGTGGCCACACGGGGTAAGATCCAGGTGGGACGAGTCTGCTGGTTCACATTTTCTACGCTGCGCTCCCGAAGACGCCGGTCTATCTGGATAGTCAAAGCTATTAGGGTCTCCAGAGAGTCTGGTATGCCAACTCAGGCCAGTTCATACTTTAATCTTTCAGACAGGCCAAGGCGGAACTGGTGCCGTAAAGCTGCATGATTCCATTGAGTATCTGCGCTCCAGCGTCTGAAGTCCGTTATGTAGTCTTCGACCGCTCTGCGGCCCTGCTGGAGCGCATGAAGAGCAGCTTCGGCAGTGGAAGTCTGCTGGGGGTCATCATAAAGGAGTGACATAGCCTTGAAAAAAGATGACAAAGAGTCCAGTAAAACATGGCGTACTTCAAGCAGGTGATGCGCCCAGGTCTGAGGTTCTCCCAGCAGAAGCGAGATGACAAACCCCACCTTGGTTGTTTCCCGGGAGAACATTAGAGGTAGCAGAGAGAAGTACAACTTGCATGAAATGTGGAACGCCCAAAACTTATTTTGGTCCCCGGAAAACTTCTCCGGAAGGGGGACCCTTGGCTCAGAAGGCAGCCTCGTTACAGAGGGTGCAGAGGTGACTTCTGTAGGTATCCTGCTAGTAGGAAGATCTGTGGTGGTAGCCAGGGATTGCATTTGTCCCTCTAAGCGTGCATAGCCGTCCTGGGGAGACTTCTCAGACGAGCCAGGTAATGCACAGCGGGTCAGATACAGGCAGGAGCGGCAGGCAGCGGATGGTCAGGGTTCAGGCAGGATCAGAAACGGAGAATCAGGCAGACAGATGAGCAGAACAAGGTCAAGGAAGCCAGAGGTCGGGACTAAATATAGCAGCAAGGTCAGGGAGCCGGGTCAGAGTAACAACGGGTGCAAGTTCAGGGTCAGGTCACAGTATAAGCTGCAGATCAAAAAGCAAGGATCTGGACAGTGGAAGCCCCTTTTAAAGGCTACTGCGCGCCAAAGCAGCATCACTGTGCGCGCGTGCACGATCTCTGTGATCGGCATTGGCGCACGTCTGTTTACTGCTGGAAGTCTGCTAGCGGGGATGCGCCCGAGCCCTGTTGCAGGTCTAAGAGGCGTGTGTCCATGACAAAAAGTTAGTCTAGACCGGGTTTTGCAAGGGGACTTGCCAAACCATCCTCTCGTATTAAAGTTGTTATTGAAGAGAACCAAGGTAGTGCCTACGTACCATGAATTGATCAGAGAAGTATGAGAAGAGGAGGCCCTATTAAAAGGAGAAAAGCCAAAAGGTCAAGAGAATCGAGCTCTATCACTGGAAATAGAAAGTGGTGGCTCGAGCGGTTCATGCGGAGATGGGTTTCTCAGATGAGGATAGTGGAACTGAGTCTGAACCGGCGGGACTGGCCATTCCTGACAATAAGCCAGTAAGCAAAATTGGGCCAACCGAACTGCTGGCCCAGGTAGCTCAGGCCCAAACTCACATGTATCATGCTTTAATGCGAGTGATGGAGGCACAAGCGAAGGTTCAAGAACAAGAGACTCGT
Organism: Rana muscosa; assembly: GCA_029206835.1. Taxonomy (NCBI): domain Eukaryota; kingdom Metazoa; phylum Chordata; class Amphibia; order Anura; family Ranidae; genus Rana; species Rana muscosa. Next base: position 160,640,695 of record CM055116.1, on the reverse strand, counting down.
CAAGGGGAGTTTACCAAGTGCGAGAAAAGAGATGTTACGGGTGTGGAGAAGGTGGACACTTTCAGGCTGAGTGTCCCAAGACCAGCATCAGTGCTCAATTACTCACAGAGGTTCTGAAAGCCTTACAGAAGTTACTCTTCCCAAAGCCGGCGGGAAACTTCAGGGGACCTCAGTGAAGGAGCTAGTTGAGAGTCCAGAGGGAAAACTGCGCTCCGAAGTCAAGAGAAGATCCAAGAAGAAAAAGGGGGTGCAAGCCACGTGTTGCCCTTTCCCCTCAGTTACCGAGAAAACCAAAAGAAACAAATCCCTCAGGGAAGGAAAGACAGGGGGCAAGAAATCAATGCACACCTTACTGAGCGAATAGTTAGACCAACTCCAGTGCCTTCAAAGAGACTGATTAGAGCACAAAACTATAGAGTCACCCGCTGGGATCCTGCCAAAGAACATAGTGGGGCCCTCCCCTATAGTCTCAATACAAGTAGAGGGTATCTACACTCAAGCTCTACTGGATATTGGAGCCCAGGTAATGTTGCTGTACTGAGACTTTTACCACAAGTACTTGAGACACATTCTTTTGTGCAAACTAGAGGAGTTAGAGATTTGGGGCATAGCAGTGGTGGAACTATAGGGGTCGCTGCAGTCGCACTTGTGACTGGGCCCTGTCGTTCTGCCGCTGTGGGGGCCCCCAAGACCCGGCATCTCCCCCTGCACCCCTGGTTGTCCATTTAACATGCAGGGGGGAGGTGGGAGGTGGCGATCGGCAGCTCTATGGTGCCCGCGAGCCGCAGGATCTCCCTGGGGCTTGTAGTTCTCTCTCCGACTGTATCCACTTGAGAGGGGAGGGTCTCTGACCCGGGCATGTATCGGCTTCACTCTTCAGTGAGCCGCTCTGCTTCTACACTACTGCTGATACATGCCTGGGTCAGAGGCCCCTCCCCTCTCCACTGTATACATTAGGGAGAAGAACTTCTAGCCCCAGGGAGATCCCGCCGCCCGTGGACACCATAGAGCTGCTGATCGCTGCCTCCCACCTCCCCCCAGGTGGGGGGGGGAGTACAGAGATGTGCTGGGGGTCCAAGGTGTACAGCGGAGACCAGCCAGGTACAGGGGAACCTCTGGAGGGGGGGGGGCGACTGTCTGGGGACTCTGAAGAATGGGGGGCTCTCTGGGGACCCTGAAGAAACGGGGGCCTCTCCGGGGACCCTAAAGGGGGGGCTCTTTGGGGACCCTAAAGTAAGGGGGGCTCTCTGGTGACCCTAAAGGGGGCTCTCCGGGGACCCTAAAGTAAGGGGGGCCCCCCCGGGATCCTAAAGTAAGGGGGGTCTCTGGGGACCCTGATGTAAGGGGGCTCTCTGGAAACCCCGATTTAAGGGGGGGCTCTCTGGGGACCCTGATGTAAGGAAGGCACTCTGGGGACCCTGATGTAAGGAAGGGGCTCACTGGGGACCCTGATGTAAGGGGGGAGCCCACTGGGGACCCTGATGTAAGGGGGGAGCCCACTGGGGGCCCTGATGTAAGGGAGGAGCCCACTGGGGACCCTGATGTAAGGGGGGCTCTCTGGGGACCCTGATGTAAGGGGGGCTCTCTGGGGACCCTGATGTAAGGGGGGCTCTCTGGGGACCCTGATGTAAGGAAGGGGCTCTCTGGGGACCCTGATGTAGGAGGTTTTTCAACTATTACACACAGAGGGGCTGAAGCTGTCGCTAGAGAAGTGTCAGTTCTACCAGACTTCAGTCACGTATCTGGGGCATGTGGTATCAGCCGAGGAAATAGCTACACCGAGGGGCCGAAGCTGTGGGAGTCACCCCTGCGGGAGTACCAAGATTTTACTGCGATTTGACCCAGGTGCGCAGCCAAGAATTGCCTCAGTTGACAAGAGAGGACATGAGACGGGACCAACGTGAAGATCCCTTGGGGAATCTTGTGAGGAAATCGTTAGCCGCCCAGAACCCTCAAATACTGTTGAGTAGTCCCTTTGAGGGAGCCAAAGTCATCCATAGAGAATGGGAACGAATGCGGAGTCATATCGGAGAGGTCTATTTGTAGAGGTGTCCGCCAACTGTTCCTCCCTGAGAAACACAGGTCTGCAACTGGGACATTACTACTTAAAGGGCCCTCATACTATTCTTGTTTAATTGATCTCTCATTAGGATTAAAGTTGAATAGGCCGGCCTGGGTTTCCCCTTTACAAGTTTGCCAGAATCAATGCTTAACTCTTGCTTATCCTTTCATTTAATGCTCAAGTGGTACTCCATTGTATATAAGATACAGTTATCTCCAGATTCTTTTAAGTTGTATAATTGAGGAGGAATTACTCTTTTGAACTAGGACTGTTATCCGAAATTCGGTTGATCTATTATCTCTTTTGTGCAACAAAATCTTTGAGTTATTCAGTAAACGGTAATAGAATATAAACTCATTGAGTGGTTTGACTTATTACTTTAAAGGTGGGGCAAAGATGTCTTAGCCAAAAGTGTCAGGTGGGTTGGAATGTTCCCAGGGTCATGATGGTGCAGATGAGCAGGTAAATCCAAGCAGTCCCCAAGGGGGCAGTGCTACATACAGAACTATTAGAAAGTAGTATTGGCATTGCCTTCTTAATGGAAAATTAGGGGCTACTATTGTTGACCTCTTCTGAAAACGTTGCCCAACTGTCACGCTGGCCTGCTGCTTTCAATACTTAAGTCAGCGGCCCCCAACCTTTTCGGCACAAGGGACTGGTTTTGTGGCAGTTAATTTTTACAGGGACCAGGGGAGTGGACTGGATATTCACAGAGCTTGTCCTCAGCCCCCTTCACACCACAACCACCATTAGTGTCCACAGTCCCCCTTTTAAAGCAGACTCACATAATCCTCAGGTACCTTTCACATCAAAGCCCCCTTTTTACATTACAGTGCAGTCCCCTTTACATTAATGTACGGGGACTGTACTGTAAGGGGGCACTGTGGTGTAACGGGGACTGCACTGTAAATGGGATAGTGTGATAATAAGGCGGACTGCACTATAAAGGGGAACTGTAATGAGAACCTTTACAGTGCAGTCTCCATAAGCGTGCGCACAGGGTGTACCTGGGCACACCCTAAATCAGACCGTGCCGTCTCCCAAGATCTGCTCTAAAATGTTACATCAAAGGAGTGTGTAGCCGACGCTGCCTAATACAGTATCACATGCAGTAGATCGTGAGGCTTGCCAGAGCCGCTCAGTGTGTGGAACTGTCAGGTAATGCAAGTACTTGCAGGGAGAGTGACCAGCTTTCACATCTCAGCGGTGATGTCGGGGGTGGACGGGACCGAACATCTGTCAAACACCAGCCAATGGGATGGGGTCTAGGCAGGCTGCTACGTTTATATGGCTCGACAAAGAATAATATCTCAAAGGAAAATGGGATTTTAAGGGCAATGAAAATATATATATAAAAAAAATATATAGAAATTATAGAAAAAATATAAATTTATTACAATGGATAGAAAAACATGAAAGCCACGAAGTGGCACACAATAAAAACAACAATTGTACATAGAACATTCATGATAGTGAGGATCACAGTAAAATGATTGTAAGGAGAACCCCAGAACAGCTGGAGGTTACGCATTTTCCTTTGAGGTATTATTCATTGTCTATTCATAGGGATGGTGGCAATGCACATGACAATTTTTGGGAGTCTAATATTTTTTGTACATTTATGTGGCTCTGCCCCCTTTCTTAATCAGGCCAATCATTGGCTGGTGTTTGATAGCTGCTCGGTCCTGCCCATCCCTGACATTGCGGCTGAGTTGTGACAGCTGGTCTCTCTCTCTGCAAGCACTTACATTACCTGACAGTTTCACACACTGAGAGGCTCTGGCAAGCCTCATGATCTACTGCATGTGAAACTCCCCCTCTCAGTGTCCATGAGTAGGGTCTATCAATGCCAATCAGTGCCTCCTATCAGTGCAGAGCTGACCATGAACCACATCTCCCAGTAAGCCATTCACTACAGGAGAGAATTGTTGGAGAGAATATAAAGGGATCTGCTGACCAGGCCCGCACTCTTGCTTCCTGGATCCCATAGCACCAGCCCTAGAGGGTCGGTATGTCGTCCGCTTCTTGAAAGACTGTCTGCAGCAGCGTGGAACACTGTGGAACCAGCCAGTTCACTGAGTCAGCAGACCGATCACCATCTCTGCCCATCTGCAGCAAGAAGAAACGTTGGATTGTTCCCCCGTGGGAAACTGCAGAGCGCTGTCAGGATTGGTGAGGGGGCCTTTGCCCACAGATTCTATTGCCTTGAATACATCTCACACGCTGGACACTGTGCACAAACAACTTGTATCTGGATTACATAGAGGATTGCTATAAGACAGAGTCCGCAATCTTGCCTTGTTCATCATCACTTTACCACATTAAGGAATTTTTGTTTATGAGCTCCAACTCGCCGGTGAAGATAATGCAAGGCCTTGCTGTTAGGATGTTATTACTCTTAAAGGGGACAAATCCTTGGTATCTATAATACATTATCGCTCATTAGGATTAATAGGTATTATAGGCTGGCCTGGGGTTCCTCTTTAGTCAGAAAGATTTCCTCAATCCATCATTAGCTTTCTCAAGGGCCTCATTTGTGACTGTGTACATTGTTATCATTCATTTGTCGTTATTTTATGTTAATACTGAAGGCATTATTCCAACCTAGTCTTGGCTGTAACCAGGACTTGCCTGATTAATCCTTCACTTAAATCTCTCTTCCTGAGAAAGTACAGTAATAGAGAGTTGAAACTACTTGCATTGTGTCTGTGTGTCATTTAAAAAGGTATACACAACATGTCTGAACCTAGAGTGTCAGAGGGGCTGGAGAGTTCACAAGGTCACAGGAGAACATGCATTACCACCCAGACTTGAAAAGTGTTTTCTCTAGCCTAAATTGCTATGGTATGTTTCCGCTATCTGCCATCCACCCAGAATTGAAAACTGAAAAGTGTTTTCTCTAGTCTAAATTGCTATGGTATGTCTGCAGTTGAAACCTCACCATCCAAAAACTGAAACACTGCTATCTGCTTTGCTTATGTCTATTTAATAATACTGGCATGTTATTTTTGCTTAACCCTCTGTAGACCTGTCCACTTTACAATGCTTTATTATCTCCCTTGTCTTACCCAAAATTATGGTCCATTAACTTTTAGTGCCCTATTGCTGATCTGTTTCTGAAGTAAGAATTTTGCCCTGTTGACCAGCAAACCTTTATTACCTCCTGATTAGATCATTGACATGCACCCACCCCCTATCCCCATCAGTATAAATATAAGCATCCTTTTGGGGGAAGCATTTGTAGGGGGCACCTTTGCAACTTCGGCTTTTTCTCCAAGTGGGGCTATTTCTATAAGTGGAAGCACTTCAGCGAATGCAGAAATTGAGGGAACACAAAACACCTTGAAATTTACAATACAGGTATACTTTCAACTTTCAGCTCTTCCTCCCCCTTCTAAAATGCACTGTCTACCACTCCTTCTGACAGCTGTCTTCTATCCTTAAACTGTCTTTCCTACACCCCTCTTCTCCACCCCACACCTTAAATATATACACCCTCACTTCTGTCCTCTCCCCATTACTGCACTCACCAACTCTGGGAAATTCTAAATTCACACGCCCAATACTCCAAACCACTGGGGCATGTCCCCCCATATAAATCACATTCCCACATTACCTCCCTCACCCTTCTGCTTCTCCTATCCTCTGGTGATGTATCCCCAAACCCTGGGCCTCCTTCATCTAACTGTGCTCAACGCACCCATTACCCTCTAGCTGCAGCCGCAATGCACACAATCTAGTTCCCTTTTCTCTTCATCCCAAGACCAGACTTCCTTTCTCTTGCGCCCTTTGGAATGCTCGCTCTGTCTGTAAAAAACTCACTACCCTCCACAATATCTTTTTGGCTAACTCATTTAATCTACTCGCCGTTAACGAAACCTGGCTTCACTAATTCAACACTGCATCTTCTGCTGCTCTATCCCACGGTCTTCTGTGGACTCACTCCCCCAGATCCAGTAGACGCAAAGGAGGGGGTGTTGGAATCCTTTTAGCCCCACATAGCACCTTTCAGGTACTTCACCCACCTCCCTCTGTGTCACTCTCCTCATTTGAGGTACATTGCATTAATCTCTTCTCCCCAGTTTCTCTAAGGATAGCTGTGCTCTATCGGGCCCCCCGGTCCAGTATCATCCTTTGATGACTTCTCTGCCTGGCTACCCTACTTTCTCTGTTCTGAAATCGCCACAATCATTCTTGGTGACTTCAACATCCCTACTAATACTCCTGCGACTTCCAAACTTCAGTCTAACCTCCTCCTTTGACCTGAAGGAATGATACATGCTCCTACTCACTCCGAAGGCAATACCCTTGACCTTGTCTTTTCCCACCTATGCACTCCATGCAACCTCTCCAACTATCCTTACCCCCTCTCTGATCACCACCTTATTAATTTCACTCTCTCCCTCTCCTCCACCTCCTCTCCCTCCAAATGCCTAACGGTTACTCGTAGAAACCTTCGCCATATCAACCCTTCTCTTCTATATTCTGCGACTGACCATCTCCAAGACAAAATCGCACCCCTGTCCTGCACCGACCTAGCCACTTCTGTCTACAACACTTCACTTCTAGCATCACTGGACAGACTGGCCCCCCTCACTACATGCAGAATAAGGCCCCATCCCCTTCAACCCTGGCAAACAGATGATACTAGAAGTCTGAAAAACCACAGCTGTGCTCTCGAGCGCCAGTGGCGTAAGACTATGTCCCAGAAAGATTTTGTCCAGTAAACATCTGCCCTCCAAAAATACAATTCCTGCCTCCTCACTGCCAAGCAGAGCTATTTCATCACCCTCATTAAAAACGTGTCATCCCGTCCCCGTCAACTCTTCTCTACCTTCAACCCTCTCCTTTGTCCTCCACTCACTAACTCACAGCCCAGGAGATCGCCAATCATTTCAAACAGAAGATTGATACAATTTGCGAGGAGATCTCTACTGTTCAGATACTCTTCACGCTTTACACCTCATGCCCACAGGTACAATCATTACTTCCCTTTTTCAGCCCCACCACTATAGACGAGGTTGCTAAATTACTTGCTAATGTTCATCTTACCACCTGTGCTCTGGATCCTGTTCCCTTGCAAATTCTACGTTAACTCTCTGGCTCTATTCTACACTCTAACCCACATCTTCAATCTCTCCCTCTCTTCTGGCATCTTCCCTAACTCTTTGAAACATGCCCTAGTCAGCCCCATACTTAAAAAGCCCTCACTGGACCCATCCAATCTTGACAACCTATGCCCCATCTCCTTGCTCCCCTTTTTATCCAAACTCCTTGAACGTCTAGTCTACAACCAACTGAGCTTCCACCTTGCTGATAATAACCTTCTTGATCTCCTTCAGTCTGGATTTCGTCCTCAACATTCCACAGAAACTGCTCTCCTAAAACTAACAAACGATATACTAACGGCAAAAACTAAGGGACACTATTCTGTACTCCTACTCCTGGACCTCTCTGCTGCCTTCGATACGGTTGACCACCCCTCCTCAAAAAACTCCACACCTTTGGTCTCCATGACTGTACTCTTCGTTGGTTCTCTACCTACTTATCCAACCGCACCTTTAGCGTTACTTACAACTCTACTTCCTCTTCTCCTCCATTCTCTGTTGGTGTCCCACATGGTTCTGTTCTTGGACCTCTCCTATTTTCAATCTACACCTCCTCCCTGGGTCAGCTGATAGCCTCCCACTGCTTCCAATACCATCTCTACGCTGACACTCTATTTCTCTACCCCTCAACTCACTCCATCATTCTCCTCACGTATCACTAATTTACTATCAGATTAATCAGTTTGGATGTCACACCACTGCCTCAAACTTAATCTATCCAAAACTGAACTTATCATTTTTCCTCCCCCACGTGCCTCTTCCCCTGATCGCTGTCAAAATAGATGGCACAACTATCAGCCCATCCCCACATGCCAAGGTCCTAGGAGTACTCCTGGACTCTGAACTCTCCTTTAAGCCTCATGTCCAATCACTGTCCAAATCTTGCCGCCTCAACCTCCGCAACATCTCCAAAATACGCCCCTTTCTAACCGATGACACAACAAAGCTCCTAATTCACTCCCTGGTCATCTCTCGCCTTGATTACTGCAACTCCCTCCTCATTGGCTTACCTCTGCATACTCTATCTCCCCTTCAGTCCATCATGAATGCTGCTGCCAGACTCATCCACCTTACCAACCGCTCTGTCTCTGCTACTCCTCTGTCAATCCCTCCACTGGCTTCCGCTCACCCAACGAATTAAATTCAAAATACTAACTACCTACAAAGCCATCCACAACTCAGCCCCCAGCTACATCACTGACCTAGTCTCTAAATACTAGTGGTGCAACGGATCAGTGGTGATCCGAATGGGTCACCCTGTTCGGATCGGAACACCACACGATCCGCTCCGGAGCCTTGGCCATAGGAAAGGCCGTGGTTTCGGCCTAGCTCCGGAGCGGCAGCCATCTTTGTACATCCGGCGGCTGCCGCTGTAGTGACGTTTCGTCGCCGCCATCTTGCTCCACCCCACACTCCTCACTATCATTACTGTGCAGAAGGGGCCAAGCAGACATCTTGTTACACCCAACGGAGGAGTTTTAGATTTCAGTGATTTTCAACACAAAACACAAAACGGAGCTTACATTATTGGGAAATCCAAACGGACTGTTTACATGTTAAATTTTAAAAGCAGCAGCAAACCTTACATGCTTGCTAATGTGATGGAACACCTCTGATTTTCACATTTAACATTTAGTTAAATGTGAAAATCAGAGGTGCTCTGTCACATTAGCAAGCATTTACGGTCAGCAGGTTTGCTGCTGCTTTTAAAATTTAACATGTAAACAGTCCGTTGGATTTACAAATACTGTATTTAAGCATATAAGCTCAGTTTTGTGTTGAAAATAACTGAAATCTAAAACTCCAGTGGGTGTAACAAGATTTGGTCATTTCTCGCCTCATTGGCCTAACTCTGAACATTTTAACCCCTTCAGTCCATCATGAATGCTGCTGCCAAACTCATCCACCTTACCAACCGCTCTGTCTCTGCTTCTCCTCTCTGTCAATCCCTCCACTGGCTTCCGCTCACCCAACAAATTAAATTCAAAATACTAACAACTACCTACAAAGCCATCCACAACTCTGCCCCTAGCTACATCACTGACCTAGTCTCTAAATACCAACCTACTCATTCTCTTCGTTCTTCTCAAGACCTCCTGCTCTCTAGCTCTCTCATCACCTCCTCCCATGCTCGTCTCCAGGACTTTTCCAGAGCCTTCCCAAGCCTATGGAACTCCTTACCCCAATCTGTCCGTCTATCTCCTTCTCTATGAGCGGATCCCTGAAAACCCTCATCTTCAGAGAAGCCTATCCTACCCACACCTAACAACTGTATTTACATTTTTGTCCATCTGATCATCCCCCACAGCTACTACCCTTTGTTCCACATGACCCTCCCTTCTAGACTGTAAGCGTTAACGAGCCGGGCCCTCTGATCCCCTCCTGTATTGAATTGTATTGTGACTGTACTGTTTTCCCTGATGTAAAGCGATGCGCAAACTGTTGGCGCTATATAAATCCTGTATAATAATAAATAAAGCGCCCTGCTCCTGTTGACAAGGCGCTATTATCTAAATTTAGTGGGATGTCTGAACTGTAGTTAGTTCAGATTCTATGTTTTGGCTAATTTGGCCTATGTTCCAGCCTTGGCTGAGCTGGGTGCATTTCCCGCGTTACCAGCAGGTGTCGCTGCCACCTCTGGTTCGTGTTGGAAGGTACAACAAGCCGAGGCGTATTGGGTGCTTTTTACCCCAGAGGCCACCTAGCAGGAGGTTGATACCGCTGGGCATGCTGGGAGAGGGTACTTAAAGGGCGGACGCCATTTTTGGAGAGGCTCTCACCTCATGGCCCCCCTGGCTGGAGGTATGTGAGAACTCTTCTTCTGCTTTGGGGCCTGCTGGCCCAAGGTTTTGTTACTGGAGGTAGGGCCAGAAGCTATCTGGGACCTACTGGTTCGAGGGTGATCCTGTGCTGTCTGTCCTGCGGGAAGAAGCCGAGCAGTTGAAGGAACCAGGGGAGGACTCGTCTTGGAGAATACGCAGTGGAAGGCTGGTATCTCGAGAGGAGCCTGGGGCCTCAATTGGAGGATGCATCCAAACCAATCTGCCTCACAGTATTGCCGGGTCGGCTTAAAGGACTTTCTCATACTGTGTAGTCGTGCTTGAACTTTGAAATTCTGATTACCAAGTCTGTGGCAGAGACTTTTCATTTTTGCCCGTGCATCATCCCAGCTGCTAGGCCGGTGAGAGATGCCTCTCCGCGTAAGCAAGATCCAACGACAGAGAGTGTACCTGTCTCCAGGATCTCAAGTTTTCCTCAGTGATCTGCATCAGGTACTTGAACTTCCCCTAACCCTCCATTCCTCATTGCTAACATTGTGGTAAATAAAAAGCATTGGAAAAAGACTCAGTGACTGGCAACCGTGTTTTATGCAACTTTAACCCTAGACTTTGAGCCAACATGGAGAACAGTGGGGTAATGGCGGACCAAAACTAACCAGCAGCTCCTACGGGGGTAGTGCTACAATAATTACCAAGTAACCATGCATTACCAAGCAACCCCCAAGGGGCAGTGCTACACTTCAAACATACATCAATAGACTTGGCTATGTTACATAGTTTATCTTGCAGCTGTAAATATGTGAACGTAAACATGTTTGATTTCAAGTCAACTTTTATTTAACAGCAATTTAAAGAATCAAATATAACACACATTTTAAACACATTGTCCTCATTGCTAAGTAAAATTACAAACATTAACCAAAATAAAACAGCGATTTTGCATTATTGATCACCACTGTTACTCAAAACCGATATTTCAGGAACTGATGGATGCAGGTCAGCTAGTGACCCATTGCCTTGTTATATCACTGGGGAATTTTAGTAATGAGATCTCCCTGCCAGATTCCCCTTTCCTCACCTATCATCTAAGAAACTAATATATCTTGTTGTATGGTAAAATTGAATACAATGTGTAAAATTCTTCGATGTTTAGATTGAGACTCCCTTATATTGGATGCAGCAGATCAGTGGAGCTTAAACCTCAGGTGCAAAAATTTCCCCACAGGGTTCAACCTTCCAAGAGCTACGAAAACCCATCATCTTTTTTTATTATTTATTTTTTATTTTAGTAGACGGACCCATTTGGTTATTATTTAATAAGGATTCATTGTGCTATTTACTATCAGACTCTGGCATCAATTTATTCCAGCTGGCATTATCGGTGTACCCAATCACACAACAAGCTAGACGTGCTCCAGCGTTTCCATTTTCCAGACTGCCCGTGTTATTGCCTTTGCCAAGGTCATCAATAAGCTTGTGTACAACAACTGATCTACCCATAACAGAGACTGGGCCAAAGAGGTTAGGTTTAAGATTAGAGAGGTGTTGCTTGATCTCTCCATTCTGGACATGGAAATTTCCAAAATCTCCAAGATGATGGGGATGATTTACAGAATATGGATTGTAGTGTCCGCCAGCAGAGTTACAGCCGTTACTGAAGTCACCAAAGGCGTGGATGTGAATGGCTCTTGTAGATTCACTCTGAGGAAATCCTTGTACATCAAAGTATGCCTCCAGTTTCCCTTGTGGGTAGGTCTGCTTAAACAGGACTTTTCCAGTGATTTTAGGCTCAGTCGCATTCAGTAGAGGATTTGGCTGCAGATTACAGGTAGCATAAATCACCCTGTCAGCATTATTTAGAAGGGGATATTTGCTACCATATACATTCCATAAATCATCTACTTTTCCATGTATGTCTTTTAATATTTCAGCCTCACTTCTTTGCCTTGCCCCTGGTTGGCCACCATAGGATGTATAAACCAATGGAAGAAAGACCAAGGAAAATATGAAGTGCATGATGCAATGATCCCTGAAAAATAGAATAAAATATATTAAGACAGCGATGACCCTGCGAGGCCCTAAAACATTGGCAATTATTGACGTAGGTGATGGTTTGATAAATAGACATACAATATTCGTTGATTTTTAATGGAGTGCCGGTAACTGACATAGCAGCTGCATTTTTGGCCACTTCATGGTTAATAATGCCAATACAAATAGAGCGGGAAGTATGGCCCAGAATTTACTTTTTTGTAAAGAGGCACCCACTGCTGTGTCTCAGCGCATCAGGAGGGAGAGTCCTGGACAGCCGAGGCTCTCGTGCAACAATCACCGGATCAAGATGGGGCTCAGGTAAGTATAAGGGTGGCGAGGGGCTGGCTGCCTATAGAACCACTTTAAGTCAGAAGACATTGCTTTCTTGCTCCGAGTTGGAGACTGAAAGTATTAAGGCCAGAGGGATGGCATTACAGCAAATAAATTATCATTGCAGGATATGAAATCAGCAATGGCTGCTCAACTAGCCCCTTGTGTAATGTGCAGTGTATTAAAGCCGGATTGTCTCAATTCTGCCCCTTCTGTTCCCAGCTGAATCTAGTGCCATGGAGCCTCAATTGTGCTGTGAGCTACACTTACAGGGAAAGGGCCCGTTCTGGGCCAGGATGGAAGAGTGGTCTGATTTTGATTTATAGTAACATGTATGTGTTGTTTAGTGGTTAAATTGCTTTGATCATCCTGATAGTGTACGCCCATTGTGTATGCATTTTAGGCGAGACATGACATTGCAATGATGCCATAGGTGATGCGAGGGAAGTTTTTTTTTTTTTTTACTGGGGTATTTAAAAGTGTCTCGTTACACACTACATTACGGTGGTCGCTGTTGCCTCAAAAAAGTCCTGGTAAGAAAGGAGATGTGCTGGTTATACATGCCACTTCCATGCTGTAAGGGTAGTGCCATGTGTTAGGCCGCTACAGAACTTGCCATGTAACAAGGATCCACTTACTGTGGCACAGTCACTGTGGATCCTTCTATGTGCAGTGGAGGTAGTAATATCACTTCCAATACATTATTCATGCTTAGTCTGTCCTCTTTTGTACTGTGTGACAGATCTGATGGAATGGTATATGGCAGTGGTCTTCAAACTGGGGCCCAGGGGCCGGATGTGGCCCTTTGCTTGCCTTTTCTTGCCCTTGGGTCACTATTCCCCCACTGACACCATCAATGGGATACTATTCCTCCCATTAAAACAAATGAGGCACTGATGCTGGGGCATTTTCTACTCCCACTGGCCAAAGTCCAGCCCCCCTAAGGAAGTTTGGAGACCCCTGGTATATGTCTGAAGATATTATGTCCTTAGTCTCCAGCTTTACAGCCTCTCAGCCAGATGGTATACCTTTTTCATTGTATGGTCCATTTACTATCAACATTTAACTGCATGGCCTCTTTACTATCTACAGAATTATTAGAAAGCAGTATTAGCATTGCCTTCTTAATGGAAAATTGGGGGCTACTATTGTTGACCCTCTTCTAAAAAGGTTGCCTAACTGTCACGCTGGCCTGCTGCTTTCACTTAAGCCAGTGGTCCCCAACCTTTTTGGCACTAGGGACCGGTTTTGTGGCAGTCAATTTTTACAGGGACTGAGGGAGTGTACTGGATATTCACGGAGTTTGTCCTCAGCCCCCTTCACACCACAACCCCCTTTATAGTGTCCACAGTCCCCCTTGACATCACAGTTCCCCTTTTAAAGGAGACCCACATAGTACATTACAGTGCAGTCCACTACAGTGCAGACCCCTTTACATTATTGTATGGGGACTGTACTGTAAAGGGGCACTTTGATGTAAGGGGATACTGTGATAAAAAAAAGATTACAGTTTCCCTTTACAGTGCAGTCTTTAAATAACAGTGTCCCTTTACATTACAGTGCCCCTAGCAAATACAGCCACTAGTCCCCCCCCCCATCACAGTGGTCCTTGCAGTCATACCCCCCCCTTTTCTTCTCTCACTGCCCCATTTCAGTCTCTGCATCCCCTGCACAGTCCTACCTGTGGCAAGGCAGGGACAGTTTTCAGCCGTGTGTCCCCATACCGGGTCCCCTGTCTTGCTGACTAGGTCATCCCATCAGCAGGGCAGGGGGCAGGGGGCAAGAGGAGCTGCAGATCGTGATGGAGGGTGGGAGCTGCCCCAACTTATGTCAACAAGTGGGCGATTACCAGCTTGTTAATATTAAAAGACTCCTGCTCTCTGTGCAGATCTCCAGCTCCTCCCGCTCCCTGCTCTGCTGATAGGGGGAGGGGGGGGTGAAAAGGGAAAGGCTGGTTTTATACTTTCTTCCCCTCCCTTCCCTGGGCTAACAGTCCTGTACCACATCTGCAATACCCTTGTTGACAATCTAGTAATAGTATCACACCAATAAGATCAAACATCATAGCCTAGAAAAAAGGCACATCTAGCTGGTAGCTTAGAAGCTGAAAGACAGTTCACCCACTCTGAACAGTACACAGAGGGCCAAAGATGAATTAGGTAGAACAAACTGTCCTAAATCTCTGCTATCTGATCAGTTCTAGGTGCAGTGGTGGCGGCTCCATAAGGGGCGCCCCCCAATCTCCACGCAGAGCACCGGACACATGGATTTCAATGGGGTTTTTTTTTGTTTTTGAAGCACGCGATTAGAGCCTGAAGCTCTAATTGGCTTCTAAAAAGGGTGGACTGCGCCCTGAGCCCACCCAATTGTGTGACAGTAGCCAGGTGACGGGAGCAGTGGAGGAGGCACCGAGGAGGAGACCCAGGGGGAAGCTGTCCGCGACTTGGATGGGGTAAGTGCGGGGCTCATGGGCCAGGCAAGCGATAAGGGGGGTGTGTTTGTTCTCCGATCGAGAGGGGGGGGATTTTTTGGGGGGTTTGTTTGTCACCCCCTCAAAAAAATAGGGAACCAGCTGCCACTGTCTAGGTGTATAAGCCCACTGGGAACTGTAAACACAAAGTACATATAGCAACATTGAAGACCCAGCTGACTTGTACAATGTCAAGCAGGTGGTAGTACTGAATCTAAGTGGAAGTATACACAGGAATGTGTTACCAGCACTCCGCAACTTATTGGGGATAGTATAGACAACCAGACCATGGACTATATTGGCTATGCAGCAATCCAGCTCTGTGTAGAAAGTGGACCAGCCTTCAATACCAAGACGTATTGAAGCTTCCTAAATAGTGAAGACTGCTAAAGGTACAGTGTGTAGCACTACCCCCGTAGGAGCTGCTGGTTTGTTTTGGGTTTGCACGTTACCTCTTTAGCTTCGTTGTCAGGGTAGAAAAGTCCATAGTAAATGCAATGTCCACACAAAGGTAAAACCTTCAACAGTCAGGCTTTATTCTGCTGCAGTATAACTTGTGAGAAAGTAGAAGATAGTACAGAACACACAAATTAGCTCGAAGTACTCATCAATCATTCACCACTCTCAACTTGTAGAGTGAGTATTGCTCACCCGGATAGTCCCCTCTCACATGGCCTAGCAGCTAGGATGACGCACGAATCAGTAACAAGACAGCCTCTGCCACAAACTGCTTAAAATGGAGTCGGTCTCTGCCACAGACCTTTGTTTAGAGATAGATAAATGGATAGTCCAAGAATCCTCTGCCACAGGATTAAAAGTCCCAGTAAAAGCTGATCCGGCGAACTGCAGGGCTTTTGGTAGATTGTATACCTCCTCAACAAGGTCACCAGGCATCACCCGAGACATCAGCGCTTTGCCGGTCTCATCCAGGGCAGGTCCGCCCCCCGGTTTCCTTCATCAAGGCAGCTTCCTCCCTTTTTTGGATGGACAGCTTGGGATCCCCTCTTGGGATGTAGGCCCCAGCCAGAATAACCGGGCCTACTCAAGGCGATGCAGCCTTGAGCTAACGTGGCCCAGAGACCAGAATCACACACACATACCTTGCGCCAGGAGGGCCACGAGGCGAAGACGAACCCCGAACAATGGCGTCTGCCCCTTAAGCATCCCCTCCCAGCAGGCACAGCGGGTCGACCACTCCCACTGCACCGCTGCCGAGAAGGGTCACGCAATACACCATGGTTTGCCTGCGTTCCAACAAGTGCTTGAAGTGGCAACGCCACCTACAGGCAACAAGGGAAAGTGCTATCCTCCAGGTCCCATGCCAGTATTTCTCAAGAATCATAGGACGTACCTGCAAAACATATGCATAATACACATAACGACAAAACTGGGTGGAAATCCGGATGTCCTGGAAGACTCAGAAAAGGAGTTACAGGTAAGTCTAACTCAGCTTTTCTTTAAGAGTCTTCCAGGACAGCCCATGATACGATGAGCCAGAACTTACCAGTCTAGGGAGGGACAACTGCCCGAAGGACCTTCAAACCAAACGCCTGCTCCTGAGTAGGGATGAGCCGAACACCCCCCCGGTTCGGTTCGCACCAGAACCTGCGAATGGACCGAAAGTTTGCGCAAACTTTAGAACCCTATTAAATACAATGGATTCGAACCGTTGAAATCAAAAGTGCGAATTATAAAAAGGCTAATATGCAAGTTATTGTCTTAAAAAAGGGTTTGGGGACCCGGGTCCTGCCCCAGGGGACATGTATCAATGCAAAAATACATTTTAAAAACGGCCGTTTTTTCGGAAGCAGTGATTTTAATGATGCTTAAAGTGAAAAAAACATGTGAAATATTCCTTTATCGTACCTGGGGGGTGTCTAAAGTATGCCTGTGAAGTGGCACGTGCTTTACGTGTTTAGAACTGTCCCTGCACAAAATGACATTTCTAAAGGAAAAAAAGTCATTTAAAAACCGCTTGCGGCTTTAATGTAATGTCTGATCCCGGCAATATGGATGAAAATCATTGAGAAAATGGCATGGGTACCCCCACCCGGCCCACTACCAGCCCCTTTGGGTCTTGCATGGATATTAAGGGGAACCCCGCGCCCAAATTAAAAAAAGGCCCTATATACTCTGAACAGCAGTATACAGGCGGTGCAAACAAGACAGGGACTGTAGGTTTGTTTTTAAGTAGAATCTGATTGTAATTTGGAACAGGTACATTTTTTTAGTGTAGCTCCAGCCAAAAAAATCGATTTTAAAGCTTTTTGGAAAACACAGGGAAGGGTTATCACCCCTGTAACATTTGTTTTGCTGTCTGTGCACCTGTTCAGAACATTTCACCTCACTTTCCGTCCCAATGACAAATGTTTTTTGAAAAATTTTTTTTTTTATTGAAACAAGGATTGGTGATAAAGCATCAGTGGAGAGGAGACACCTTTTTCCCATATTAACTCTTACAGGAGAGAATTTACCTTCCTAGGGGTAGATTTCCTCTCACTTCCTGTTGTCTCCTTCCGTTTACAAGTAGGAGTCGTTTGTAAGTTGGATGTTTGAAAGTAGGGGCCTGCTGTATATACTCAGCTGAAATTTGGCCCTTAGGTGTTGGTGTTGCCACAACACTGTAAGCCCTCACAGTTACTCTTGGTGGGTGCTGGAATGCCCTGTTGTGAACTATTAAATCAAGAATTGTAATTACATCCATTGTTGAACAGTGGTAGGAAAAATTGGGCCTTTGGTCGTGGTGCTGGTGCCACAACACTGTAAGTCCTCACAGTTACTCTGGGTGGGCGCAGGAATGGGCCCAGCTGTGAAATATTAGATCAAGAATTGTAATTACTGGTGCCACAACACTGCAACTGCTCACAGATACTGTAGTTGGAGCGCAGCAATGAGCCCTGCTGCAAAGTATTGCATCAAAAATAGTAAATACACGCTCCTGTTAAACGGGCTGAAAAATTGGGCCTTAGCCACTGGTGCCCAGAACCAAAAATGTTCTTACAAGCTATCAGCATGATCATTGAGGAGGAAGAGGATAGTCACTCAGCATAACAGGATAGTCACTCAGCATCAGCATAGGCAGTCTTGAAGGGATCTGACATTTCAAAAAAAATTCGGTTACATCAGCATCAGGTGCTTGGTAGCTGGTGGTGATCCAAGACTGATTCATTTTTACGAAGTTCAGTCGATCGACCGAGTCGGTGGACAGGCACACCCTGTGATCGGTTACAAAGCCTCCAGCAGCACTGAATGTGCGTTCCGAAAGAATGCAGGACAGGCCAATAGCTCAATTGCATACTGTGCAAGCTCTGGCCAGTGATCCATCCTCAAGACCCAGTAACCCAGAGGATTTTCGGTGGGAAAGGTGTCCAAGTCTGATCTTGCCCCTAGGTATTCCTGCACCATGTAAACCAGACGCTGGTGATGGTTGTTGGAACCGATCATGCCTTGGGGCTGCGTACTAAAAAATTGTCTGAACGCATCGGTCAGACGGCCACCTTCTCCACCGCTCCTTCTTTGACTGACCGAAGCCTCAGCAACACGTTGTCCAGGACTAGGGATGAGCTTCGTGTTCGAGTCAAACCCATGTTCGACTCAAACATCGGCTGTTCGATCGTTCAGCGAAGATCGAACATTATGGGCCGTTCGCGCCAAATTCGAGTGGCGCATCACGGCCCATAATTCACTGCGGCATCGCAGTGCATTGCTGGCTGATGATTGGCCAAGCATGCACTATGACCCGCATGCTTTAGCCAATCACAGCACATAAAAAACGGAGAGCCGTAATTGGCCAAAGCCAGGGTGGCTTTGGCCAATTATGGCTCAGGGGGTTTAGTACACGCCCCACACTATATAAGGCCGCCAGCTCGGCGGCCCTGTGTAGTGTGTTGGAGTTGTGAAACGAGAGAGTTTACAGAGACGGTGTCATTTATATTGAGTTAGATAAAGCAGGCAGGCGAGTCAGTTAGCTGCAGTTACAGTGTGTAGAGGATATATATATATGCATCCTAGGTGTTGTGTATATATATTTATACACTGTATTCAGTTTAGCTAGATCCGTTCCTGGTTTTCTCTATACTGTGACAGGCAGGCAGGTGATTGTGCTAGCTGCAGACAGTCAGTGTTTCACTTAATGTACTGTGTGCTTTGCATAGCGTTCACCTAAAGCTTACCTGAATACAGTTAGTAAGTGACTAATAGTGGTGTTCTTATAATTAAACCACAGGCAGAGATCTGCAAGTATTTTCAGTGTACTGTGTCCCTCTCTGCACAGTTTTCACCTAAAACTAACTGATGTTGCTTTTCCCATACGAATACCACAGCAGGCAGTTGATTCTGATAGCTGCATTATCAGTACAGACAAATTATAATATATATAATTACACACACATACATCCCACCTTTGTGCAGCTACATCTCACTGCAGGCCATTAGTATGTCTGGGAGGCAAACAAGGAGAGGCAGACAGTCACAGGGCAATAAAAGAGGGCAAGCAGGCTCTGTGTCTAGAGGCAACAGTGCTGCTGGTCGTGGACACGGTGCATCCTCATCAGCACGTGGCCATGGGACACGCATGTCCTTTTCGGCAGCTGGCCATGTTGAGCCGCAACATGCCCAAGACTTGGTAGAGTGGATGACCAAGCCGTCCTCTCTCACCCAGGCTCAGGATACTTTGGCAAAGCAGCTGCCAAAGCAGCCTCTTCCCTCGGGTCAATGGCATCAGTCACTTCTTCCCTAGCCCCACCATGTCCTCCTGAGGAGTCCCCCGAACTGTTTGACCACAGTGTTGGGTACATGCTCCAGGAGGATGCCCAGCGTTTTGAAGGCTCCGATGATGGAACCCAGCTGGAGGAAGGCAGTAATGTGAGCCCAGAGAGAGGGGGTGCCCAACAAGGACAGCTATCTGGCAGTCATGTTCCACCCAGCTGCAGCATACTGCCAGATTGGCTCCAGTGATGAGGAGGGAGGGGATGATGAGGTCACTGACTCCACGTGGGTGCCTGATAGGAGAGAGGAGGAGGCACATCTCCAACGAGGCAGGATGCCCTCCAGGGGCCAGCTTAAGGGCAGCACACTGGCTGCATCATACTGCAGAGCTCCGCATGTGCAGGGCACTGCTGTCTCTGCGCGTTATTCCAAAAGTTCTTTGGTGTGGGCCTTTTTTCAGACGTGTGCAGCAGATTGCACCGTTGCCATTTGCAACATATGTCTAGAGCGTATATCGCGTGGCCAAAACATCAGCCGCTTGGGCATCATATGTCTACCTGCCATGCAGTCCGTTGGCAAGCGTACCTAAAAAACCCACACCAAAGAACAAAGCGGACCTCTCCTTGCTCCTCATCAGCTGGGATCTCCAACCCCACTATACCTTCAGTCCTCTCTGAAACCTGCACTGAGAGGAATGAAGGTGTAGAATTTGGTGTGTCACAGCCAAGTACTTGCGGACAATCTGCTATCGGTACACCGACATCCGATTGTACCAGGCAAATTTCCCTGCCCCAGCTGCTGCACCGTCAAAAGAAGTTCGCTCCCAGCCATCCACATGCCCAGCGGTTGAATGCTAGCTTGGCTAAATTGCTAGCACTTCCAACTGCTGCCTTTTCAGTTGGTAGACTCTGCCCCCTCCTGTGAGTTTGTTGAATGTGCGGTTCCTCAGTGGCAGGTTCCCAAATGCCACTTTCTCACGGAAGGCGATTCCGGCTCTCTACCAGCATGTGGAAGGCAATGTCTTGGCCTCGCTGGACAGGGCGGTCAGCGGTAAGGTGCATATTACTGCTGACTCATGGTCCAGCAGGCATGGACAGGGACATTCCCTATCTTTCACAGCGCATTGGGTGACTCTGTTACTACTGGTGATTCTGACACACCTCTCTCCTCTACCCCCTCCTCTTCTTTTTCCTCCATGGCCTCTACCTGTGCTTTGTCCTCGGAACCAGCGGTGCTCCGTAGGTGTTCAAGGGGCTACGCAAGTAGGAAGGCAAAAAGATGCCATGCGGTGCTTGAGCTGGTGTGCTTGGGGGACAGGAGCCACACTGGGGCAGAGATTCTGTCAGCTCTGCAGGGGCAGGCTCAGAGGTGGTTGACACCACGCCAGCTTAAGCCAGGAAAGGTGGTTTCCGACAATGGCACCAACCTCTTCTCCGCCCTCCGACAGGGACAACTGACCCATGTGCCCTGTTTGGCTCACGTCCTTAACTTGATGGTTCAGCGGTTCTTGGGCAGGTACCCGGGCTTACAGGAGGTCCTGAAGCAGGCCAGGAAACTGTGGGCATTTCCGCCGGTCATATAATGCCAGTGCTCGGCTGGCTGACCTGCAAAAGGATTACAACTTGCCCAAGAACCGCCTAATCTGTGATATGCCCACCAGGTGGAACTCTACGTTGGCCATGCTTCAGTGGCTGTACACGCAGCAGAGGGCCATCAATGAGTATCTGTTGAAATATGGCACCAGGACAGTGGGCCATGATCAGGGATGCATGCACTGTCCTGGCACCATTTGAGGAGGCCACGAGGATGGTGAGCAGTGACAGTGCATGCATCAGTGACACTGTCCCTCTTGTCCACCTGTTGGAGCACACGATGCATGGAATAATGGACAGGGCACTTGAGGCAGAACAGAGGCAGGAAGAGGAGGACTTCCTTACCTCTCAAGGCCCCCTTTATCCAAACAGTGTTCCTGCTGGCCCGGCTATCACACAGGAAGAGGAGGAGGAGGAGGAGGAGGAGGAGGATTATTGTGTCAGCATGGAGGTGGAGCCTATTACTCAGCATCAGCAGCAGTCTTCAAGGGATCAATTACAGTCCCAAGACACCCATGGACTTTTACGTGGCTGGGAGGAGGTGGCTGCGGATCATGTAGTCCTCAGTGACCCAGAGGACTCTGCACCGAATGCCTCAGCTAACCTACGCTGCATGGCCTCCCTGATCCTGCAAAGCCTGAGCAAGGATCCTCGTATTCGTGCGATCAAGGAGAGGTATCATTACTGGCTGGCAACCGTCCTTGATCCACGTTACAAGGGTAAGGTTGCGGACCTTATCTTGCCGTCGCAGAGGGAGCAGAGGATGAAGCATCTTCGGGAGGCCTTGCAGAAAGGTCTGTGCAACGCGTTCCCAGAGACTGGGAGGTTACAAACTCCTGGTCCTGGACAACGTGTTGCTGAGGCTCCGGTCAGTCAAAGAAGGAGCGGTGGAGAAGGTGGCCATCTGACCGATACGTTCAGACAATTTTTTAGTACCCAGCCCCAAGGTATGATCGGTTCCAGCAACCATCGCCAGCGTCTGTTTTACATGGTGCAGGAATACCTATGGGCAAGATCAGACTTGGACACTGAGCAGCCCTAAGTAATCAATCCCTGCTCAATTGTTACAGGAGGAGCTCAACTAAATTTACCTAGCAGCCTACTCTAAACTAGGAAGATGCTACATCAAGGTAGAAAAAACAAAAACAAAAAAAAAATGCAGTCTTTAGAACCACTTTAGGACAGGAAGTGCATTACTGACCAGATGTAAAATGTAGGGCAAAAATACCTAAACACAGAAAACAAATGCAGCCACCACATCTTGGTAAGCTGCAAGATATTAAATGTTTGTTTTTGGTTTTATATATGCTTTAAGCAGTAGCGACTGAGGTCACAATGACATCCTACCTGTCAGGCACACGAGAAGGAAGCATGATGCATACCTCCCAACTTTCAAAAGTCCCACCGCGGGACATGTAAAAAAAAAAAATTCGCCCCCCCAAAAAAAAAAAGTTGTTGGGCGGGGGGGGGGGGGGGGGTTGGGGCACGGATCGCGCGGGGGGGTGCGATCGTGGGGGGGGGGGGCCCCGAGCGCTGTTTTCACCACCAATCTGGGGGGGGGGGGTTCTTACCTGCTGGTTGTTATTTCCTCCTCTTCATCCTTCCTGCTGTGCGGGAAAGATGACACTCTCGCGGGACTGCGGGAAGGAGGAGCCTATGTGGGTAAAACCCGCAGAATCCGTGCCAGTTGGGAGGTATGCATGATGTGGTGGAGTGAACATACAGGCAATGCTTTATCCTGGCCTAGGCCAACAAGGCCCAGGCCTAGGGCAGCACGGAAAGAGTCCCCGCTGGCTTGTGCTACACTGTTAGTGTAACGCAAGCTGCTTCTAATTTTGACTGTCCTATCAGCCTGGACCACAAACCTTCCTCACTGTGCTAAATGTTTTCTGCTGCACTTTTGGCATGGTTATATCTTCTTAGTCCTCTCCATAAAATCATCAGAAATTTGTGCTTAAAGTAGAACTATAGGCAACATTTTTTTTTTCATTTTGGATAGAGCAAGGGAGGGTTATAGCCCCTGTCAGTTTATTTTTTACCATCCCGGTCCCATTGCAGAGATTTCCCTTCTATTCCTGCCCCATAGCCAAACAGGAAGTGAGAGAAAATGTATGCAAATTAAGGAAACCAATGCCTCCCCCCAGGCCCTAAGAACTAGTGTCCCCAATTGCAGGGCGGATCTCAAACAGAAAGGGGTGTGGCCATGACAGGAAGGGGTGGGTCATATTTAAATTAGGGGGTGCACGAGTTTAGTCAGGCCTAGGGCAGCACAAAACCTAAATACACTACTGCATACAGGATATTCTCTGCTCCAAGTGTCTGGATTCAACATTCTACACTGTTCAGATCTGTGTGTACCTTATCTCCTTCCAGAAAATTTTCAATCACTACTGGCTCAAAACCTTTACAGGCTTCCTCATCCACCCATCCACATTGAGTGTGTGGATGGGGGAATGGGGATGAGGGAATCAAGTAATTATCATTTTTTGACCCGCTGATTGAACGGGTCAACCTGCTGATTGAAGGAAAAAAAAAAAAAAAAAGACTCATCTATGGCCAGCCTATCTATGGCCAGCCAGGTAACTCAATGAGGACAGAATCAGTAATTTTTCAGTGAAATCACTCCGCTTATCCCCCTTCTTTCCCCTACCCTCTTCACGCATTGGTAACCTGAAATTTCGGCTGATTCCTACATGTTTGCTTTTGGGTCAGCAGTGCTGATCCTAATGCCTGAGGGAGGTTGGACCCATATATCTTTAAACAGCGGAAAAAAACAATTATGCTGAACCAGATATGAAGATTGCTCTCGCTCGCCAACCTCCTTCTAAACATGCTGTTTGCTTGACTGATTCAATGACCACAATGCTTGCCGAGTCACTGACCTGAAGCAAGCATGCATCAAGTGAAGAGTTAAGTCAGACATCGTGGTCCGCATACTTGTTCCAGGAATGCTAGTCAGCAACTAATGAAGCCATTCAGCACGCCAACCAAGGAATAAATATTTTCAGAAAGGAGTCAGTACAGTAAGGTGACCAGTTTTTTTTATTAAATCCGGGGACATATTTTTTTTTTTACTAGTAATGGCGGCAATCAGCGACTCTCTGCCCGTCGCCGCCCGCCTCACAGGCTGTCAAGATTTACTCTCTGGGCCCCGGCTACTACTAGGTGGGGAGCGGAGGAAGATCACTCCGCCAGGGAAGGCAAGGAGATAAGCAGGCAGGCAGGCGGCTGACCGGGACTTGAGCCAAGGCAGAAGAACATGCAAGCGGAGCTGAATTGGGCATGCACCCAACCCAGCACATGATCATCAGAAAGGGGCACAGATAATGGAAAAAAATACACCCCTAAGCTAGTAGGCGCGGCGGAGCGGGGGTGTGTAATTCATATATATATTTTTTTTAATTCTGCACTGACTGTCTTTGAAATTGCCCCAGCCCCTGTTCAAATCCAATCCGGGGACAAAACCGGGGACAGACTTGGTCCAGGGACAGTGTCCTCAATCCGGGGACTGTCCCCTGAAACCGGGGATGTCTGGTCACCCTACAGTACAGGCAGCTTATACATTTTACTTATTTAGTCCTGTAATCGATGTGTCCCCTGGAGTGGCTGGGACCACTTTGAGCGGTCGGGGGATAACGTGATCGCAATGTATACACAGCTGTTATAAATGAGCTTCATTCATACCATTGTGTGCCTTCTGTAGTGATGCTGTGATTGACCCACAGCTATCGCATGGTACTTTGGTTAATCACAGCACCCTGTACCATGTGATTAGCTGTAATGAATAACAGCATATCAGGAGAAAGAAAGCGGTCATGAATGTAAACCCATTTGTGACAGTGTAAAAGATTTGTTGTTACAGTGTCCTTAACACTGTATCGGCAACCCCCGCCCCCCCCCCCCCCGAGCGATGAAAGTATGTAAAAGGAAAAAAATGTTAAAGAAAAAAAAAAATTTTTTTTTTTTTTTTTTTTTTTACATACCGTCACCAGTCAGTATCCCTGATCGTTACCACAACAATCATATGATAATAAAAAGGGGGGGTGTTTTTGCGCTGAAAGCCAGCAATAAAACTTCATAAAGTGCAAAAAGCCAAATACTACTATTAAATAAAGTGCTAGAATATTTGGGTCTATATTAATAGTCCTTAATCCAATGATGAATAAGTGCACAAATATAAATATAGCAGTGCAATACTTATATATAAATGAGTGAATTGTGGTGTGAAGACATGAATAATAAAGTGCACCAGTGCTATCTATATATATATGAACCACAACAATGAGAAAAAAAAAAAAAAAAAAAAAAAATTTAATTAATTTATTAGTCCTTATTCAAAAGTCCTTAAGCGTGAGTGTTCAAACAGAATGAACTGATGTGAAATATAAATCCTCTGCTGCATAGAAGGATAGGAATATCTCTAATATGTCCATGCAGTGGTCTCACAAAACTCTCACCTCCATTAGAACATAACATGTATGTTAGGCAGTAAATCTCCTTAATGGTGGTTCTTCTGATCTGTATTGTTGCTACTCCCAACCTAGTCTCCTCTGTTAGTGATGTTATTGCAGTTCCTAAGGAGAGAAGGAGGGGGAGGGGAGTGCAGCTCCAAGGGGATAGGATAGGAATAAGGAAGAGAGAAGGGCCTCCAATAGTGTAGTATATTGGTCCAAAACTGGTTTATTGAATGATAATAAGTAATGCTCGTACATTAAACTAAAATCGTGTGGCTAAAAATAACAACAGCGGCGATATACGCCGTCTTACTCGTCCTCCGGGTACTTCCGGTCTGCGGTACCTCGTGATGTCCCGGGACATCACGAGGTACCGCAGACCGGAAGTACCCGGAGGACGAGTAAGACGGCGTATATCGCCGCTGTTGTTATTTTTAGCCACACGATTTTAGTTTAATGTACGAGCATTACTTATTATCATTCAATAAACCAGTTTTGGACCAATATACTACACTATTGGAGGCCCTTCTCTCTTCCTTATTCCTATCCTATCCCCTTGGAGCTGCACTCCCCTCCCCCTCCTTCTCTCCTTAGGAACTGCAATAACATCACTAACAGAGGAGACTAGGTTGGGAGTAGCAACAATACAGATCAGAAGAACCACCATTAAGGAGATTTACTGCCTAACATACATGTTATGTTCTAATGGAGGTGAGAGTTTTGTGAGACCACTGCATGGACATATTAGAGATATTCCTATCCTTCTATGCAGCAGAGGATTTATATTTCACATCAGTTCATTCTGTTTGAACACTCACGCTTAAGGACTTTTGAATAAGGACTAATAAATTAATTAATTTTTTTTTAATTTTTTTTTTTTTTTTTTTCTCATTGTTGTGGTTCATATATATATAGATAGCACTGGTGCACTTTATTATTCATGTCTTCACACCACAATTCACTCATTTATATATAAGTATTGCACTGCTATATTTATATTTGTGCACTTATTCATCATTGGATTAAGGACTATTAATATAGACCCAAATATTCTAGCACTTTATTTAATAGTAGTATTTGGCTTTTTGCACTTTATGAAGTTTTATTGCTGGCTTTCAGCGCAAAAACACCCCCCCTTTTTATTTCTATTAGCGTGTATAGTGAACACAATTCGTTTTTGCAGCTTTAGCACGATACACTTCACCTGCTTTTCATTTACTCTTTAGTAGCGCGAAAGACCATTATTGTTTAACAATCATATGATGCTGTACTGCACTGGTGAAAAAAAAAAGAAAAAAAAAATATATATATTTTTTATTTAATTTCTTAATGGTCCAAAAAATTGTGACAAAAAATTACAACTAGAGTGAGTTTGTGCTAGAGTAAGGATTTTTCCATAGGGTAGGAAAATTTAGGCAGGCCTAGCTGGTGGCTAGGACTGTTTGTTTTTATTCTGGGCTGGAAGTGGCTCAGGGCAGGGCTGGGTGACTCACAGGTAGCATCACTATCACCTCCCTCTTCTTTCTAAAAAGGTGCTAGAAAGAGGGAGAGAGGAGAGGTGGAGCTGCCTGGGGTATATTAAGGAGCCTTGACCAGTCCCCAACCTGGATTGGCTGGGGGCAGGCCTCCTTAAATACCCAGGGTCAGCCTAGCTGGGGAGGAGTTGTTGGGTGGAAGAGCTGGAGTAATAGAGTGTGGAGGCCCACAGGGAGCTCCCCAGTCTGGTGGGGGGGGGCCTTGGGCAAGGGCTTGGGTGCATCCAGGAGGAGAGAGGAGATGCTGGAAGGGAGGCACATGAGAAAGCAAGGAGATGATAGTGGGAGAGAACACTGCTAAGAGTCTCCAGGGAGGACAACTGGTCACAGCCAGGAGGGCTGATGAGTGAGCACAGTCGGGAGGACTGGGGAGGCACGCCTGAGAGAACTGGCAGTGAATAAATGAAGAAAGCTACCTGGGAAGAGGACAGTTAGCACCAAGAACTTTCTATTTGCTACACTATAGGGGCCTGCGGTCCCTGCCTGCAAAAGGCAATTCACTGAGGCCTGGCTGAGTTAGTGTCAGGCCTAACCATGTGGTGCTAGCTGGTCTGGAGTAGTAATGGTCTGCAGCAAGTGAAGTGCTGGAGGAATAACGGTCTGCAGCAAGTGAAGTGCTGGAGGAGTGAAGGGAAAGAAAAGCCCGGAGCAAAAAATGAGAGAAAAGAAATGAGCGGAGGGCTGGCATGACTAGGGAAACAGGGTACAGGATGTTAGAAGTATTAGGATTGGGTAGGAAGTTTAGTGGGAGGGAGAGTAAGTAGGAAAAGGAGTTGTCCCCTCCCCCAGGTCACCACAGTGTGAAGGAAAGTTCAGGGAGACAGAGCTATGGCAGATGGGGAGCTGTTTCGGGCCTAGCTGCGGTCGGAAGCGGCACCAGGGAGCGCAGGTTGGTTACAGGAGACCCTGGGGCCAATGCTTGCTTGAAGGGTGGTGGGGGCAGGTACAGGGGGGGAGGGAGTCCACGCGAGCTTGAAGGTTACTGCCTTCAGAGCGCTTCTTACCCGACTATCCCCTAGAGCCCAGCGCCAGCCAATTAGGCTCCCCATGGCCCCATTCGGGCCCCCCCTCCCGCTAAGCGTTCACATTGCTCACAAGGGGGGGTCCCGGGAATCATCCCCCTCATAGTCAGGGCCCGGCGGGCGGCCGCACCGGCGGTTTGGGGTGGCCAGGCAGCTCGCTCGACACATGGACCAGAAGAGTGCGGGCCTCACCCTGATGGGACGGTAGCGGGGGGTGGAGCCTCAGCGGGGGAGATCGTCGGTCGCGGTCACTGTGCCCTCTGCAGACTCGGCCAGGTGACCCCCAGGTGATGATGGATCACCAGGGGAGGGTGACAACGCGCCTGATGTCTCTCGGCAGGGCGGGGGGGAAGTCCCCCCCCGGCCCGCGAAAAACGACAGAGAAGTCCATGGGCGGGTCTGGAGCTCAGTGGCGGGGCCGGAGGGCTGCCAGATCCTCGGCATCCAGAGACGCTGCTCCTGGAGGGCTTTCATCAGATGCGGGCGAGCCGGCTGTCCTATGGTCGCAGGGCGAGCTGACGGATTCGGAGGACGATCGGTTTCCCCTGAGACGATCGGCAGCGATGGAGGCGAGACGGTCGGCTGGTGGGAATTTTTCCTAGGCAGCCCGGTAAGTAAAAAAAAAAATATATATTTTTTTTCTTTGCCATATAGGGGATAGTATAGTGGGTCCGTGGGGGATGGTCCTACTGCAGGTGCTGGGGAGACATTGGTAACGGGGGGGCTACTGCAGGTGCTGGGGAGGCATCGGTAACGGGGGGGCTCGCAGGGTGATTCTCCCCGGGTGGACACAATGGATGGGGCTGCACTTGGGGGGGAGCTTCAGGCTCGCAGGGTTTTTTATTGGTGGGGCTCAAAGATTTTGGTTGGCGAATTTGAGAAGGTGGTCGGGCCGTGTGGTCCCGCTTGCAGGGAGGGATAGTATATCCTCATCACCCGTAACGGTGCCGGCTGTGTGGGAGTCTGCGCATGACAGCTGATAGTGGGGTGCAAGTGGAGCAGAGGGTTTTGAAGTTCGTGGTAGCAGGGGACGCCGCTGGAAAACGGGATGTCATACGTTTGGCTGATTTAGCCACAGGTACAGTTGGTTTTAGGGTCCGCTGGGTGCTCACTTAAAGCCTGAGGTCCGGGATAAGATCTAAAAGGGTGAGTACGTAAAGATGTTGTTCACTCCTGCTGTTAAAAAAAAAAAAAAAAAAAATTGGGGTTACGCCAGGGTATTCCAACAATGGGAGGTGGTGAGAAGGGGAGGTATTGGTTGATTACATGTACTATCGGAAATAAGTTGCAAGCATTTGACATGAGGGTGATTGGGGGAAGAACCCTGAACCCTGTCGGAGCTCTTTTGTTACCCAAATTCGGTAGGGGATGCTTACAGGGTCCACGGAGGTGCGGTTTGGATGCGGTCTAGGAGCAGTTTGGCGTAGGAGGGGATACATCTGGCGCTACGGTGGGATCACAACGACATCAGGCTTGGAATGCGCCTTGTGACATCTGCTAAGCCCCAAGGGAAGTTGTTTCCTGGTAGGGGCGGGTGTTACTCCACCCAACCCACCCCCCCCACAGTATAACAGTCCAGCTGGAGTAAGTAGGCCTGTTAGCGGTACACGTAGGGCACGGGTAAATTCGGTGGAGTGTGTCGGTACAAGCACTAAGGTTCTGGGTTTGGGGGGGGGGGTGGGATCACACCCTGTCCGTATGCTTCAAACACGGGAAAGAAAGGACACCGGTGATGGGGGGACAGCGGCGGCCGTTTCTTGGTAGGTATACGGATGGTACAGCAGCGTAGCTGTTAGACTAAGGTTTTTTATTTTCAGTGGGGTTTCACATGCCGTGTGATTTATGTTCGGCCATGCTGCGTCCCAATGTAGTTTCTGAGAAACTGCCCAAGGAAAAGTAGCATTAGGACGCATAGGCGGCTCTTTCCCTTCCCAATCTTTAGTTGATTTGGGGGTTCCCCTTTGGGGTGTAGTGCCAAAGTAGGAGCTCAACAAATTTGGGCTGATGCACCACCTTTCTTCCCAAAAGGGGGGTTGGTCAACAATGCCATTGACATGGGAGGACACACAGTGAGTTACGCTTCCTTGGATGCGGCACTGTATTGGGCTCGTCGGATTGGTCAGGGCCGCCCGGACAGCTTCCGGTTGTGGGGTTGGTGGGGTACTGGGGTTTTTTATGTCGATATGGGTCTGCCGATTGGTTGCTCTGTCTCCGGGGCACTGTTTAGCAGTTCAACTCATTGGGGGAAGGTGTGATGAGGGATGTGTCAGGAGTATCGCCCATCAGCCATTATTTGGACGATTTTCTGTGCGTAGGCCTGGCGTCGCCAACTATCTTCGGGGTGCTCCTGTCTACATTGGAGCACGTCGCAAGGATCAGATCGCCTAAGCATTTTGTGCGTTGGGTGGACTCACGGGGAGGATTTGCAGGTGTGCCTCATTACTGGACGGGTTTCCCAGGAGGGGACTGGGGGGGTTTGGTGCGGTTAAGAACTTTGAGTGGGGTGGTACACAGTGTTGGGTGGCTCGACAGGTTTGGGGGCATTCTTTCAAGGCGGGTGTAGTGGGCCTTCGGTCTTGGATTGACAGGGGTTTTCACACAAGATCTGGTGCTGCTGGAGTCATTTCCAGGGGTATGGTGGGGCGCCTCATTAAGGGAGATGAAGGTTTGGTTCCACGGGTATAACCTGGGTATGGTACGAGTGATCAAGAGTCGCTGTGTCGTCTTCCCCGGTTGTTTCAGCTGTTGCCACACTCGGTGTGGTTATGCCTGCAAGTGCATGTGTCGTTTACTTGGTGCATCTAACGCCAGTGGAGAACGTCATAGCTGGAGCGTTTCCTCGCTTTTCAGTGGGGATAGTTTCCGGGTGGTGGAGCTGGTGGCGGGGTAACGTGGGGTGTCCCGTCCTGTCTGGAGGTGTGAGATTCCATCGGAGTCATCCGCTTCTCGGAAGGCTAGGCAGTAGTGGCAGGTGGTAGTTCACATGAGTGAAGTGGATTCGGTGGGGCGAGGGGGTTAGACTGTTGACGTTATACTTTATTTCTAGAAATAGGACCAATGGGGTGGCCGGGCTCGCGTTAAAAAACAAAAACAAAACAAACAAAAAAAAACTAGCGGGTTTGACGTTTCTGGTCAAAGGCTGGGTTGCCCGGAATTTACGGAAGAATTTTGGGTGTCTCCTAGTTATATCATAAAAAAAAATAAAAAAATAATAATAATAATAAAATGTTTGGGCAGCTGCAGGGTTTGGGCAGCAGCATATGAGGTTTCCCTAGTTAGAGGGAGTTGTTTTCGTTGGCAAGTTTATTCTCGTTTTCCAAAAAAAAAAAAAAAAGGAATAATAATAATAAATAAATTTGGGGCCTTTTGGTTTGGGGAGCTGGTCAGCCTTTCCAAGTCCGTCAAAGGGGGAATGTGGGTTTATGAGATTAGGTGCAAGAAGGAGGGGGTGTCGTTGGTGTTACTGATATACAAGATGGAACAGGTAGGCAGGGGTCAGTTGGTGCGGGCTTGGCTCCGCCTGGCTAGCAGTGGTGTTCGGAGGGGGCCGTGACGGGGGTTTTTTCATTTGGGAGGTGCGTCCCGGGGCAGTTGGGTCCTTCTTAATGCACACGGACGGGTCCCCCTTTGTTGTTCAGGTTTCACAGGGTTTCAGTTTCCAGGAAGTGCTGCCGGGTTGGGGCTTGGATGAGAGGGCATGTTCTTCTCGTTTCTTTCAGGGTTGGGGCTGCGACCGAGGCGGCTAAGGTGGGATGGATTCTGAGGCGGTTAAGCGCTTTGGTAGGTGGGAGTCTTGTAG
This sequence comes from Rana muscosa, assembly GCA_029206835.1. Taxonomy (NCBI): domain Eukaryota; kingdom Metazoa; phylum Chordata; class Amphibia; order Anura; family Ranidae; genus Rana; species Rana muscosa. The sequence continues at coordinate 160,608,802 of CM055116.1, read as the reverse complement.
ATTTGTGCTATACATTCGCCCCCATCAGCTGGTGGGATTCGAATAGTGGTGGGCTGGGTGGAGAGAGTGTATGGGGGCTGTGATGATTTTGGGCTTGCTGAGGTCTTGGTGGCTTGTTTCTTTCTCTTCTTGCAGGTTCGGTACAGGCCCTGGCCTGGATACTGGGCCATTCGATAGTGTTTAAAATACATTAAAAAAAAAAGGGGTAATGAGGGGCGGATGTGGGGCCAGAGGGTCAGCAGGTGGGGTTTCCAAGCCAGGAGGTTTGTGCTAGATGGCTGGGAGTTCCGGGAATACTATGGAGTGGAGGGGCTCCAGAGGTACAGCTTTGCACGTCTGTATAGGCCGCCTGACGTTTTGGTCCTGCACGTAGGTGGTAATGATTTAGGGGTAAGGTCAATGGCATTCCCGGACATGGTCATTGGGTGGTTGGACATTGTCACTCGGACCGCATGGAATGGGGCTTGGTCTTTAGAGGGTATCTACAGGGCCCGTGTGGGGAGTGACTTATGGGCATTGGGAATGCAATATGGCATACAGTGAGCTCTGGGGTGTGGGGGGCCCCCAAGGGTAAGGTTTTCCCCTTGGGTGCTGTGGCGGGTGTTGGTCTTTGCGGATGAGGGAAGATACCTTGGAAGGAATGAGTTCAGGACCTATCGTTGGTATGGGTCCTGATGGTTGGATTTCAGCTAACGGAGGTTTAGCTAAAATGTGTTGGTAACGGGTGCACTGCGGTCCGTGGTTGTCTCTGAGCCAGCCGGTCGGCTTGAGGCCTATAAGCATATGAGAGGTACCGCAGTGCAATATTTTATCAGATGGTTATGGAGGTTCCCGCAAAAGACCAACGCTAGGATTTTGATATTATTTTGGAAATATATTTATTTAATAAATAAGGCTGCTACGGCCTATGTTTTACTCCAATTTCGGTGTGGTCTCGTTAATTTAGGATTATGGGTAAGAAGTTGGAGCAAACAGGGGGTAAGCAGTAAGTACATCTGTTATACATTAGTCAAGAGGTTTTAAGCAAGAGTTGTGCTGGAGAGAAGACTGCAGTGTATATACAGGAGTGTAGATAGAAGTCCCAAGCAAGTTGCACTGAATCTTTCTGGGCATTCCATCATTTCTTATTCACATCCAAGTTCAATCCCCTCAATAAAAATACAAAAAAAAGGCAAAGCTTATGGACTGGTTTGTGTCTGAGTACCTAAGAGATGGATGCCGGGCTGAGCGACAGGTGAACCACAACATACAGCAAACCCTAAGGGGCATGGCTACAGGGATAATTTGGGGGGTATTTTAAGGACCTAATGAAAATGAGATAGGCCATCAGTATTGGTAAATTTTCAAATATATACCATAGTTTATAAATGCTATAACTTTAACACAAACCCAACTAATCAATATAGACTTTTTGGTATTTTTTTTTTTTTTTTTTAACAAAGACATGTAGCAGAATACATTTTGGCCTAAATGTATAAAGAAAGTCGATTTTATTGAATAGGATACCGGTAATTGGATTTTCATTGGATTTATTTAGGCCTAAATGTATGAAGACATTTGAGTTTATTGGATTTATTTCTACAGAAAGTAGAATAGTTTTTTTTTTTTTTTCACATTTTTTAGTCTTTGTTTTTTTTACATTGCAAAAAATACAAAACCCAGCGGTAATCAAATACCACCAAATAAAGCTCTATTTTTGTGAAAAAATTATATCAATTTAATTTGTGTACAGCGTTGCATGACTGCACAATTGCCAATTAAAGGATCACAGTGCTAAATAGCAAAAAATGGTCTGTTCATTGAGGGGGTAAAAACTTCTGGAGGTTAAGTGGTTAAACAGTAGAGAGGTCACAATGACATCCTACCTGTCAGGCACACGAGGAGCGAAGCATGATGTGGTGGATGTTCTCTGCTCCAAGTTCCTGCATTCCAGATACTACACGGTTCAGTTCTGTGCGTATCTCAACTCCTTCCAGCACATTCTCAATCACTACTGGCTCAAAACCTTTACAGGCTCAGTGGGTAGGATGGGGATGGGGGAATCCAGTCATTTTTGGATGGTGGAATTAAGTATTTTTTTTCTGTTCAACCTGCTGATTGAACGGAATAAAAAAAAAGACTAATCTATGGCCAGCCTAAGTAACTCAATGAAGACAAAATCAGTAAATTTGCAGTGAAATCACTCTGCTTATTCCATTCTTTCCCCTACCCTCTTCACCCATATAAACAGGGAATTTCGGCGCAGCCTTATATGTTTGTTTTTGGGTCAGCGGTGCTGATCCTAGTGCCCGAGGGAGGTTGGACCCATATCTTTGAACATCTTAAAGAAAGATTATGCTGAACCAAATATGAAGACTGCTCTCGATTGCCAACATGCTGTTTGCTTGACTGATTCAATGGCCACAATGCTTTCTAAATCACTGACCTGAAACAAGCATGCGGCAAGTAGGGATGAGCTTCGTGTTCGAGTCGAACATACGTTCGACTCGAACATCGGCTGTTCGATCGTTCGACGAAGATCGAACGATTTGGGCCGTTCGCGCCAAATTCGAGTGACGCGAACGGCCCACAATGCACTACGCCATCGCAGTGTCATCCAGGCGCTGTGATTGGCCAAGCATGCACTGTGACCCCGCATGCTTGGCCAATCACAGCGCCGGCAGCGAGGAGAGCAATGATTGGCCACAGGCAGGATGCCTGTGGCCAATTATTGCTGAGGGTGTTTAGTACACGCCCCACACTATAAAAGGCCGCCAGCACGGCGGCCTAGTGTAGTGTGTTCCGGAGCAGGGATAGAGCAGCATAGGCAGGGACAGTGACTTTTATTTCTTTCTTGCTTAACCTGGATTCCTTTAGTTTAGGGAAAGAGAAGGATAGGTAGGGAGCGTGTCAGTGTGTTTTGTGCTTGTGCTATAGTGTGCTTAAAAAAAACATTTTTTCTAGGGACAGAAAACTGTAGGTAGGGAGAGTGTCAGTTTCTTTCACTGTGTAAGTCCTTGTTTCTAGGGACCTGGAAGGACAGTGAGTGAATTCTCCTTGTGCTATATTGTGCTTAAAAAAAACATTTTTTCTAGGGACAGAAAACTGTAGGTAGGGAGAGTGTCAGTTTCTTTCACTGTGCAAGTCCTTGTTTCCAGGGACCTGGAAGGACAGTGAGTGAATTCTCCTTGTGCTATATTGTGCTTAAAAAAAACATTTTTTCTAGGGACAGAAAACTGTAGGTAGGGAGAGTGTCAGTTTCTTTCACTGTGCAAGTCCTTGTTTCTAGGGACCTGGAAGGACAGTGAGTGAATTCTCCTTGTGCTATATTGTGCTTAAAAAAAACATTTTTTCTAGGGACAGAAAACTGTAGGTAGGGAGAGTGTCAGTTTCTTTCACTGTGTAAGTCCTTGTTTCTAGGGACCTGGAAGGACAGTGAGTGAATTCACCTTGTGCTATATTGTGCTTAAAAAAAACATTTTTTCTAGGGACAGAAAACTGTAGGTAGGGAGAGTGTCAGTTTCTTTCACTGTGCAAGTCCTTGTTTCCAGGGACCTGGAAGGACAGTGAGTGAATTCTCCTTGTGCTATATTGTGCTTAAAAAAAACATTTTTTCTAGGGACAGAAAATTGTAGGTAGGGAGAGTGTCAGTTTCTTTCACTGTGCAAGTCCTTGTTTCTAGGGACCTGGAAGGACAGTGAGTGAATTCTCCTTGTGCTATATTGTGCTTAAAAAAAACATTTTTTCTAGGGACAGAAAACTGTAGGTAGGGAGAGTGTCAGTTTCTTTCACTGTGCAAGTCCTTGTTTCCAGGGACCTGGAAGGACAGTGAGTGAATTCTCCTTGTGCTATAGTGTGCTTAAAAAAAACATTTTTTCTAGGGACAGAAAACTGTAGGTAGGGAGAGTGTCAGTTTCTTTCACTGTGCAAGTCCTTGTTTCCAGGGACCTGGAAGGACAGTGAGTGAATTCTCCTTGTGCTATATTGTGCTTAAAAAAAACATTTTTTCTAGGGACAGAAAACTGTAGGTAGGGAGAGTGTCAGTTTCTTTCACTGTGCAAGTCCTTGTTTCTAGGGACTGGGAAGGACAGTGAGTGAATTCTCCTTGTGCTATAGTGTGCTTAAAAAAAACATTTTTTCTAGGGACAGAAAACTGTAGGTAGGGAGAGTGTCAGTTTCTTTCACTGTGCAAGTCCTTGTTTCTAGGGACTGGGAAGGACAGTGAGTGAATTCTCCTTGTGCTATAGTGTGCTTAAAAAAAACATTTTTTCTAGGGACAGAAAACTGTAGGTAGGGAGAGTGTCAGTTTCTTTCACTGTGCAAGTCCTTGTTTCTAGGGACCTGGAAGGACAGTGAGTGAATTCTCCTTGTGCTATATTGTGCTTAAAAAAAACATTTTTTCTAGGGACAGAAAACTGTAGGTAGGGAGAGTGTCAGTTTCTTTCACTGTGCAAGTCCTTGTTTCTAGGGACCTGGAAGGACAGTGAGTGAATTCTCCTTGTGCTATATTGTGCTTAAAAAAAACATTTTTTCTAGGGACAGAAAACTGTAGGTAGGGAGAGTGTCAGTTTCTTTCACTGTGCAAGTCCTTGTTTCTAGGGACCTGGAAGGACAGTGAGTGAATTCTCCTTGTGCTATATTGTGCTTAAAAAAAACATTTTTTCTAGGGACAGAAAACTGTAGGTAGGGAGAGTGTCAGTTTCTTTCACTGTGTAAGTCCTTGTTTCTAGGGACCTGGAAGGACAGTGAGTGAATTCTCCTTGTGCTATATTGTGCTTAAAAAAAACATTTTTTCTAGGGACAGAAAACTGTAGGTAGGGAGAGTGTCAGTTTCTTTCACTGTGCAAGTCCTTGTTTCCAGGGACCTGGAAGGACAGTGAGTGAATTCTCCTTGTGCTATATTGTGCTTAAAAAAAACATTTTTTCTAGGGACAGAAAACTGTAGGTAGGGAGAGTGTCAGTTTCTTTCACTGTGCAAGTCCTTGTTTCTAGGGACCTGGAAGGACAGTGAGTGAATTCTCCTTGTGCTATATTGTGCTTAAAAAAAACATTTTTTCTAGGGACAGAAAACTGTAGGTAGGGAGAGTGTCAGTTTCTTTCACTGTGCAAGTCCTTGTTTCCAGGGACCTGGAAGGACAGTGAGTGAATTCTCCTTGTGCTATAGTGTGCTTAAAAAAAACATTTTTTCTAGGGACAGAAAACTGTAGGTAGGGAGAGTGTCAGTTTCTTTCACTGTGCAAGTCCTTGTTTCCAGGGACCTGGAAGGACAGTGAGTGAATTCTCCTTGTGCTATATTGTGCTTAAAAAAAACATTTTTTCTAGGGACAGAAAACTGTAGGTAGGGAGAGTGTCAGTTTCTTTCACTGTGCAAGTCCTTGTTTCTAGGGACTGGGAAGGACAGTGAGTGAATTCTCCTTGTGCTATAGTGTGCTTAAAAAAAACATTTTTTCTAGGGACAGAAAACTGTAGGTAGGGAGAGTGTCAGTTTCTTTCACTGTGCAAGTCCTTGTTTCTAGGGACTGGGAAGGACAGTGAGTGAATTCTCCTTGTGCTATAGTGTGCTTAAAAAAAACATTTTTTCTAGGGACAGAAAACTGTAGGTAGGGAGAGTGTCAGTTTCTTTCACTGTGCAAGTCCTTGTTTCTAGGGACCTGGAAGGACAGTGAGTGAATTCTCCTTGTGCTATATTGTGCTTAAAAAAAACATTTTTTCTAGGGACAGAAAACTGTAGGTAGGGAGAGTGTCAGTTTCTTTCACTGTGCAAGTCCTTGTTTCTAGGGACTGGGAAGGACAGTGAGTGAATTCTCCTTGTGCTATATTGTGCTTAAAAAAAACATTTTTTCTAGGGACAGAAAACTGTAGGTAGGGAGAGTGTCAGTTTCTTTCACTGTGCAAGTCCTTGTTTCTAGGGACCTGGAAGGACAGTGAGTGCATTCTCCTTGTGCTATATTGTGCTTAAAAAAAACATTTTTTCTAGGGACAGAAAACTGTAGGTAGGGAGAGTGTCAGTTTCTTTCACTGTGCAAGTCCTTGTTTCTAGGGACCTGGAAGGACAGTGAGTGAATTCTCCTTGTGCTATATTGTGCTTAAAAAAAACATTTTTTCTAGGGACAGAAAACTGTAGGTAGGGAGAGTGTCAGTTTCTTTCACTGTGCAAGTCCTTGTTTCTAGGGACCTGGAAGGACAGTGAGTGAATTCTCCTTGTGCTATATTGTGCTTAAAAAAAACATTTTTTCTAGGGACAGAAAACTGTAGGTAGGGAGAGTGTCAGTTTCTTTCACTGTGCAAGTCCTTGTTTCTAGGGACCTGGAAGGACAGTGAGTGAATTCTCCTTGTGCTATATTGTGCTTAAAAAAAAAACATTTTTTCTAGGGACAGAAAACTGTAGGTAGGGAGAGTGTCAGTTTCTTTCACTGTGCAAGTCCTTGTTTCTAGGGACCTGGAAGGACAGTGAGTGAATTCTCCTTGTGCTATATTGTGCTTAAAAAAAACATTTTTTCTAGGGACAGAAAACTGTAGGTAGGGAGAGTGTCAGTTTCTTTCACTGTGCAAGTCCTTGTTTCAAGGGACAGAGAAGGACACCTGAAGGTAGCCCTTATTGCTTTTTTCCCATCTCCCTGCAGGCCATCTATTAGAATGTCTGGAAGGCAAACAAGGAGAGGCAGACAGTCAGGAGGCAATAAAAGAGGGCAAGCAGGCTCTGTGTCTGGGGGCAACAGTGCTGGTCGTGGACGCGGTGCATTGTCATCAGCACATGGCCATGGGACACGCTTGTCCTTCTTTTCCGCAGCTGGACATGTTGAGCCACATCATGCCGAAGACTTGGTAGAGTGGATGACCAAGCCCTCCTCCTCCTCCTCATCCTCTCTCACCCAGGCTCAGGGTACTGGCAAAGCAGCTGCCAAAGCGTCCTCTTCCCTGGTATCAATGTCAGACTCATCATCAGTCACTTCTTCCCTAGACCCACCATGTCCTCCTCCTGAGGAGTCCCCCGAACTGTTTGAGCACAGTGTTGGGTACATGCTCCAGGAGGATGCCCAGCGTTTCGAAGGGTCTGATGATGAAACCCAGCTACAGGAAGGCAGTAGGGTGAGAGCAGACAGAGGGGATGCTCAAGAAGGACACCAATCTGGCAGTCATGTTCCAGCAGCTGCAGCATACTGCCAGATTGGCTCCAGTGATGAGGAGGGAGGGGATGATGAGGTCACTGACTCCACGTGGGTGCCTAATAGGAGAGAGGAGGAGGAGGCACATCTCCAACGAGACAGGATGCCCTTTGGTGGCCAGCGTAAGGGCAGTACACCGACGGAATCACACCGCAGAGCTCCGCCTGTGCAGGGCGCTGCCTCTGCCCATCATTCAAAAAGTTCCTTGGTGTGGGCCTTTTTTGAGGCTAGTGCATCAGATCGCACAGCTGCTGTTTGCAACATATGTCTCAAGCGTATATCGCGTGGCCAAAACATCAGCCGCTTGGGTACCACATGCCTGACCAGACATATGTTGACCTGCCATGCAGCTCGTTGGCAAGCCTACCTCAAAGACCCACACCAAAGAACAAAGCGGACCTCTCCTTGCACCGCATCAGCTGGGATTTCCAACCCCACTATAACTTCAGTCCTCTCTGAAACATGCACTGAGAGGAATGAAGGTGTAGAATTAGGTGTGTCACAGCCAAGTACTTGCGGCCACTCTGCTAGCAGTACACCGACGTCCGATTCTAGCAGGCAAATTTCCCTGCCCCAGCTGCTGGACCGTCGAAAGAAGTTCACTCCCAGCCATCCACATGCCCAGCGGTTGAATGCTAGCTTGGCTAAATTGCTAGCGCTTCAACTGCTGCCTTTTCAGTTGGTAGACTCGGCCCCCTTCCGTGAGTTTGTGCAATGTGCGGTTCCTCAGTGGCAGGTTCCCAAACGCCACTTTTTCTCACGGAAGGCTATTCCGGCTCTCTACCGGCATGTGGAAGGCAATGTCTTGGCCTCGCTGGACAGGGCGGTCAGCGGTAAGGTGCATATTACCGCTGACTCATGGTCCAGCAGGCATGGACAGGGACGTTACCTTTCTTTCACGGCCCATTGGGTCACTCTTTTGGCAGCTGGGAAGGATGCAGGACAAGGTGCAGTAGTGTTGGAGGTTGTCCCACCGCCACGCCTCCAAAATGCTACTACTGGTTGTGACACACCTCTCTCCTCCACCCCCTCCTCTTCTTCTTCCTCCATGGCCTCTTCCTGTGGTTTGTCCTATGAACCAGCGGTGCTCCGTAGCCGTTCACGGGGCTACGCAAGTACGCAGGCAAAAAGATGCCATGCCGTGCTTGCGCTGGTGTGTTTGGGGGACAGAAGCCACACTGGGGCGGAGGTCCTGTCTGCTCTGCAGGGCCAGGCCGAGAGGTGGTTGACGCCACGCCAGCTTAAGCCAGGAATGGTGGTTTGCGACAATGGCACCAACCTCCTCTCCGCCCTCCGACAGGGACAACTGACCCATGTGCCCTGTGTGGCTCACGTCCTTAACCTGGTGGTGCAGCGGTTCTTGGGCAGGTACCCGGGCTTACAGGATGTCCTGAGGCAGGCCAGGAAAGTCTGTGTGCATTTCCGCAGATCTTATAATGCCAGTGCTCGCCTGGCTGAGCTGCAAAAGGAGTTGAACCTGCCCAAGAACCGCCTTATATGTGACATGCCCACCAGGTGGAACTCAACGTTGGCCATGCTGCAGCGGCTGCACACGCAGCAGAGGGCCATCAATGAGTACCTGTGCGACTACGGCACCAGGACAGGGTCAGGGGAGCTTGGTTTTTTTTCTCCACGCCAGTGGGGCATGATCAGGGATGCATGCACTGTCCTGGCACCATTTGAGGAGGCCACGAGGATGGTGAGCAGTGACAGTGCATGCATCAGTGACACTGTACCTCTTGTCCACCTGTTGGAGCACACGCTGCGTGGAATAATGGACAGGGCACTTGAGGCAGAACAGAGGCAGGAAGAGGAGGACTTCCTTGCCTCTCAAGGCCCCCTTTACCCAGACAGTGTTCCTTCTGTCCCACCCATCGCACAGGAAGAGGAAGAGGAGGAGGAGGAGGAGGAGGATTGTGTCAGCATGGAGGTGGAGGCTGGCACTCAGCATCATCAGCAGCAGTCTTTTAGGGATGATTTACAGTCCCAAGAAACCAGTGGACTTGTACGTGGCTGGGAGGAGGTGACTGCGGATCATGTCGTCCTTAGTGACCCAGAGGACTCCGGAGCGAATGCCTCAGCAAACCTACGCTGCATGGCCTCCCTGATCCTGCAAAGTCTGCGGAAGGATCCTCGTATTCTTCGGATCAAGGAGAGGGACCATTACTGGCTGGCCACTCTCCTTAATCCACGGTACAAGGGTAAGGTTGCGGACCTTATGTTACCGTCGCAGAGGGAGCAGAGGATGAGACAACTCCGGGAGGCCTTGCAGAAAGGTCTGTGCAACGCGTTCCCAGAGACTGGGAGGTTACAAACTCCTGGTCCAGGACAACGAGTTGCTGAGGCTTCGGCCAGTCAAAGAAGGAGCGGTGGGGAAGGTGGCCGTCTGACCGATGCGTTCAGACAATTCTTTAGTCCGCAGCCCCAAAGTATGATTGGTTCCAGCAACCATCGCCAGCGTCTGATAAACATGGTGCAGGAATATCTAGGGGCAAGGTCAGACTTGGACACCTTCCCCACCGAAAATCCTCTGGCTTACTGGGTCTTGAGGATGGATCACTGGCCAGAGCTTGCACAGTATGCAATTGAGCTACTGGCCTGTCCTGCATCCAGCGTTCTTTCGGAACGCACATTCAGTGCTGCTGGAGGATTTGTCACGGATCACAGGGTGCGCCTGTCCACCGACTCGGTTGATCGACTGACTTTCATCAAGATGAACCAGTCTTGGATCACCACCAGCTACCAAACACCTGATGCTGATATAACAGACTAATTGATTTTAACATGTCACGTCCCTTCAAGACTGATGCTGATGCTGAGTGCCTGTGCTGTTATGTTGACTGGCTATCCTCCTCCTCCGAGTCCTCAATGATACGATTGATGATGATAGCTTGGAAGATCATTTTTGTTTATGGGTGCCGCCACCAGTGGCTAAGGCCCAATTTTTCAGCCCCTGTTTTACAGGGGCGTGTACTTACAATTTTTTTAGCAATAATTTGCCATAGGGCTCATTGCTGTGCTCCAAGTACAGTATCTGTGAGGGGTTGTAGTGTTGTGCCACCAGTGCCTAAGGCCCAATTTTTCAGCCCCTGTTTAACAGGGGCGTGTCATTACAATTTTTGAAGCAATACTTTGCAACAGGGCTCATTGCTGTGCTCCAAGTACAGTATCTGTGAGGGGTTGTAGTGTTGTGCCACCAGTGCCTAAGGCCCAATTTTTCAGCCCCTGTTCAACAGGGGCATGCAATTACAATTCTTGATCTAATAATTCACAGCAGGGCCCATTCCTGCACCCACCAAGAGTAAGTCTGAGGGCTTACAGTGTTGTGGCAACGCCACCACCACCACCACCACGAAAGGCCCAATTTTTCAGCCACTGTTCAAAAGGGGCATGTAATTACAATTCTTGATCTAATAATTCACAGCAGGGCCCATTCCTGCACCCACCAAGAGTAACTCTGAGGGCTTACAGTGTTGTGGCAACACCACCACCACCACCACCACCACGAAAAGCCCAATTTTTCAGCCCCTGTTCAACAGGGGCATGCAATTACAATTCTTGATCTAATAATTCACAGCAGGGCCCATTGCTGCACCCACCAAGAGTAACTGTCAGGGCTTACAGTGTTGTGGCACCAGCACCACCATCAAAGCCCCAATTTTTACTACCACTGTTCAACAATTATATGTAATTAAAATTCCTGATATAATAGTTGACAGCAGGGCGTTCCAGCACCAACCAAGAGTAACTGTGAGTGCTTACAGTGTTGTGCCAACACCAACAACTAAGGGGCCTATTTCTGCAGAGTATATACGGCAGGTCCCTACTTTCAAACATCCAACTTACAAACGACTCCTACTTGCAAACGAAAGAAGACAACAGGAAGTGAGAGGAAATCTACCCCTAGGAAGGAAAATTCTCTCCTGTAAGAATAAATATGGGAGAAAGGTGTCTCCTCTGTACTGATGCTTTATCAGCAATCCTTGTTTCAAGAAAAACACCACATTTCAAAAACAGTTGTCATTGGGACGGACAGCAAAACAAATGTTACAGGGGTGATAACCCTTACCTATGTTTCCCAAAAAGTTTAAAAATAGATTTTTGGGCTGGAGCTACAGTTCAACAATGTACCTGTTCAAAATTACAAACACATTCTACATAAGAACAAACCTACAGTCCCTGTCTTGTATGCACCGCCTGTATACGGCTGTTCAGAGTATATAGGGCCTTTTTTATTTTATGTGCGGGGTTCCCCTTAATATCCATACAAGACCCAAAGGGGCTGGTAATGGGCTGGGGTAGGGGGGGGGGGGGGTCATGGGGTAGCTATGCCATTTTTCTTAAAGATTTTCATCCATATTACCGGGACCAGACATTACATTAAAGCCGCAAGAAGTTTTAAATGGCTTTTTTTTCCTTTAGAAGTGTCATTTTGTGCAGGGACAGTTCTAAACACGGGAAACACGTGGCACTTCACAGTCATACTTTAGACACCCCCCAGGTACGATATTTAAAGGAATATTTGACTTTTTTTTTTCACTTTATGCATCATTAAAATGACTGCTCCCGAAAAACGACCGTTTTTAAAACTTCTTTTTGCATTGATACATGTCCCCTGGTGCAGAACCCGGGTTCCCAAACCCTTTTTAGGACAATAACATGCATAATAGTTGTTATAATTAGCACTTTAGAATTCGAACGTTCGCATCCATTGTATTTAATAGGGTTCTAATGTTCGTACGAACTTTCGGTCCGTTCGCGGGTTCTGGTGCGAACCGAACCCGGGGGTGTTCGGCTCATCACTAGCGGCAAGTGAAGAGTAGAGTCAGACACCTTGGTCCGCATACTTGTTCCAGGGATACGAGTCAGCAACTAATGAAGCCATTTTTATTTATTTATTTAGATTATCTCTCTCTTACTACAGGTCTTCTTTTAGAGTTGAAAAATAATTGGGTCAAAGCAGGAGGAAAAATAAGCATTGGTCAGAAGAATCACCCCTGTAACATTTGTTTTGCTGTCTGTGCACCTGTTCAGAACATTTCACCTCACTTTCCGTCCCAATGACAAATGTTTTTTGAAAATTAGTTTTTTTTATTGAAACAAGGATTGGTGATAAAGCATCAGTGGAGAGGAGACACCTTTTTCCCATATTAACTCTTACAGGAGAGAATTTACCTTCCTAGGGGTAGATTTCCTCTCACTTCCTGTTGTCTCCTTCCGTTTGCAAGTAGGAGTCGTTTGTAAGTTGGATGTTTGAAAGTAGGGGCCTGCTGTATATACTCAGCTGAAATTTGGCCCTTAGGTGTTGGTGTTGCCACAACACTGTAAGCCCTCACAGTTACTCTTGGTGGGTGCTGGAATGCCCTGTTGTGAACTATTATATCAAGAATTGTAATTACATCCATTGTTGAACAGTGGTAGGAAAAATTGGGCCTTTGGTCGTGGTGCTGGTGCCACAACACTGTAAGTCCTCACAGTTACTCTGGGTGGGCGCAGGAATGGGCCCAGCTGTGAAATATTAGATCAAGAATTGTAATTACTGGTGCCACAACACTGCAACTGCTCACAGATACTGTAGTTGGAGCGCAGCAATGAGCCCTGCTGCAAAGTATTGCATCAAAAATAGTAAATACACGCTCCTGTTAAACGGGCTGAAAAATTGGGCCTTAGCCACTGGTGCCCAGAACCAAAAATGTTCTTACAAGCTATCAGCATGATCATTGAGGAGGAAGAGGATAGTCACTCAGCATAACAGGATAGTCACTCAGCATCAGCATAGGCAGTCTTGAAGGGATCTGACATTTCAAAAAAAATTTGGTTACATCAGCATCAGGTGCTTGGTAGCTGGTGGTGATCCAAGACTGATTCATTTTTACGAAGTTCAGTCGATCGACCGAGTCGGTGGACAGGCACACCCTGTGATCGGTTACAAAGCCTCCAGCAGCACTGAATGTGCGTTCCGAAAGAATGTAGGACAGGCCAATAGCTCAATTGCATACTGTGCAAGCTCTGGCCAGTGATCCATCCTCAAGACCCAGTAACCCAGAGGATTTTCGGTGGGAAAGGTGTCCAAGTCTGATCTTGCCCCTAGGTATTCCTGCACCATGTAAACCAGACGCTGGTGATGGTTGTTGGAACCGATCATACCTTGGGGCTGCGTACTAAAAAATTGTCTGAACGCATCGGTCAGACGGCCACCTTCTCCACCGCTCCTTCTTTGACTGACCGAAGCCTCAGCAACACGTTGTCCAGGACTAGGGATGAGCTTCGTGTTCGAGTCAAACCCATGTTCGACTCGAACATCGGCTGTTCGATCGTTCAACGAAGATCGAACATTATGGGCCTTTCGCGCCAAATTCGAGTGGCGCGTCACGGCCCATAATTCACTGCGGCATCGCAGTGCATTGCTGGCTGATGATTGGCCAAGCATGCACTATGACCCGCATGCTTTAGCCAATCACAGCACATAAAAAACGGAGAGCCGTAATTGGCCAAAGCCAGGGTGGCTTTGGCCAATTATGGCTCAGGGGGTTTAGTACACGCCCCACACTATATAAGGCCGCCAGCTCGGCGGCCCTGTGTAGTGTGTTGGAGTTGTGAAACAAGAGAGTTTACAGAGACAGTGTCATTTATATTGAGTTAGATAAAGCAGGCAGGCGAGTCAGTTAGCTGCAGTTACAGTGTGTAGAGGATATATATATATGCATCCTAGGTGTTGTGTATATATATTTATACACTGTATTCAGTTTAGCTAGATCCGTTCCTGGTTTTCTCTATACTGTGACAGGCAGGCAGGTGATTGTGCTAGCTGCAGACAGTCAGTGTTTCACTTAATGTACTGTGTGCTTTGCATAGCGTTCACCTAAAGCTTACCTGAATACAGTTAGTAAGTGACTAATAGTGGTGTTCTTATAATTAAACCACAGGCAGAGATCTGCAAGTATTTTCAGTGTACTGTGTCCCTCTCTGCACAGTTTTCACCTAAAACTAACTGATGTTGCTTTTCCCATACGAATACCACAGCAGGCAGTTGATTCTGATAGCTGCATTATCAGTACAAACAAATTATAATATATATAATTACACACACATACATCCCACCTTTGTGCAGCTACATCTCACTGCAGGCCATTAGTATGTCTGGGAGGCAAACAAGGAGAGGCAGACAGTCACAGGGCAATAAAAGAGGGCAAGCAGGCTCTGTGTCTAGAGGCAACAGTGCTGCTGGTCGTGGACACGGTGCATCCTCATCAGCACGTGGCCATGGGACACGCATGTCCTTTTCGGCAGCTGGCCATGTTGAGCCGCAACATGCCCAAGACTTGGTAGAGTGGATAACCAAGCCGTCCTCTCTCACCCAGGCTCAGGATACTTTGGCAAAGCAGCTGCCAAAGCAGCCTCTTCCCTCGGGTCAATGGCATCAGTCACTTCTTCCCTAGCCCCACCATGTCCTCCTGAGGAGTCCCCCGAACTTGTTTGACCACAGTGTTGGGTACATGCTCCAGGAGGATGCCCAGCGTTTTGAAGGCTCCGATGATGGAACCCAGCTGGAGGAAGGCAGTAATGTGAGCCCAGAGAGAGGGGGTGCCCAACAAGGACAGCTATCTGGCAGTCATGTTCCCCCAGCTGCAGCATACTGCCAGATTGGCTCCAGTGATGAGGAGGGAGGGGATGATGAGGTCACTGACTCCACGTGGGTGCCTGATAGGAGAGAGGAGGAGGAGGCACATCTCCAACGAGGCAGGATGCCCTCCAGGGGCCAGCTTAAGGGCAGCACACTGGCTGCATCATACTGCAGAGCTCCGCATGTGCAGGGCACTGCTGTCTCTGCGCGTTATTCCAAAAGTTCTTTGGTGTGGGCCTTTTTTTCAGACATGTGCAGCAGATCGCACTGTTGCCATTTGCAACATATGTCTAGAGCGTATATCGCGTGGCCAAAACATCAGCCGCTTGGGCATCATATGTCTACCTGCCATGCAGTCCGTTGGCAAGCATACCTAAAAAACCCACACCAAAGAACAAAGCGGACCTCTCCTTGCTCCTCATCAGCTGGGATCTCCAACCCCGCTATACCTTCAGTCCTCTCTGAAACCTGCACTGAGAGGAATGAAGGTGTAGAATTCGGTGTGTCACAGCCAAGTACTTGCGGACAATCTGCTATCGGTACACCGACATCCGATTGTACCAGGCAAATTTCCCTGCCCCAGCTGCTGCACCGTCAAAAGAAGTTCGCTCCCAGCCATCCACATGCCCAGCGGTTGAATGCTAGCTTGGCTAAATTGCTAGCACTTCCAACTGCTGCCTTTTCAGTTGGTAGACTCTGCCCCCTCCTGTGAGTTTGTTGAATGTGCGGTTCCTCAGTGGCAGGTTCCCAAATGCCACTTTCTCACGGAAGGCGATTCCGGCTCTCTACCAGCATGTAGAAGGCAATGTCTTGGCCTCGCTGGACAGGGCGGTCAGCGGTAAGGTGCATATTACTGCTGACTCATGGTCCAGCAGGCATGGACAGGGACGTTCCCTATCTTTCACAGCGCATTGGGTGACTCTGTTACTACTGGTGATTCTGACACACCTCTCTCCTCTACCCCCTCCTCTTCTTTTTCCTCCATGGCCTCTACCTGTGCTTTGTCCTCGGAACCAGCGGTGCTCCATAGGTGTTCAAGGGGCTACGCAAGTAGGAAGGCAAAAAGATGCCATGCGGTGCTTGAGCTGGTGTGCTTGGGGGACAGGAGCCACACTGGGGCAGAGATTCTGTCAGCTCTGCAGGGGCAGGCTCAGAGGTGGTTGACACCACGCCAGCTTAAGCCAGGAAAGGTGGTTTCCGAAAATGGCACCAACCTCTTCTCCGCCCTCCGACAGGGACAACTGACCCATGTGCCCTGTTTGGCTCACGTCCTTAACTTGATGGTTCAGCGGTTCTTGGGCAGGTACCCGGGCTTACAGGAGGTCCTGAAGCAGGCCAGGAAACTGTGGGCATTTCCGCCGGTCATATAATGCCAGTGCTCGGCTGGCTGACCTGCAAAAGGATTACAACTTGCCCAAGAACCGCCTAATCTGTGATATGCCCACCAGGTGGAACTCTACGTTGGCCATGCTTCAGTGGCTGTACACGCAGCAGAGGGCCATCAATGAGTATCTGTTGAAATATGGCACCAGGACAGTGGGCCATGATCAGGGATGCATGCACTGTCCTGGCACCATTTGAGGAGGCCACGAGGATGGTGAGCAGTGACAGTGCATGCATCAGTGACACTGTCCCTCTTGTCCACCTGTTGGAGCACACGATGCATGGAATAATGGACAGGGCACTTGAGGCAGAACAGAGGCAGGAAGAGGAGGACTTCCTTACCTCTCAAGGCCCCCTTTATCCAGACAGTGTTCCTGCTGGCCCGGCTATCACACAGGAAGAGGAGGAGGAGGAGGAGGAGGATTATTGTGTCAGCATGGAGGTGGAGCCTATTACTCAGCATCAGCAGCAGTCTTCAAGGGATCAATTACAGTCCCAAGACACCCATGGACTTTTACGTGGCTGGGAGGAGGTGGCTGCGGATCATGTAGTCCTCAGTGACCCAGAGGACTCTGCACCGAATGCCTCAGCTAACCTACGCTGCATGGCCTCCCTGATCCTGCAAAGCCTGAGCAAGGATCCTCGTATTCGTGCGATCAAGGAGAGGTATCATTACTGGCTGGCAACCGTCCTTGATCCACGTTACAAGGGTAAGGTTGCGGACCTTATCTTGCCGTCGCAGAGGGAGCAGAGGATGAAGCATCTTCGGGAGGCCTTGCAGAAAGGTCTGTGCAACGCGTTCCCAGAGACTGGGAGGTTACAAACTCCTGGTCCTGGACAACGTGTTGCTGAAGGAGCGGTAGAGAAGGTGGCCATCTGACCGATACGTTCAGACAATTTTTTAGTACCCAGCCCCAAGGTATGATTGGTTCCAGCAACCATCGCCAGCGTCTGTTTTACATGGTGCAGGAATACCTATGGGCAAGATCAGACTTGGACACTGAGCAGCCCTAAGTAATCAATCCCTGCTCAATTGTTACAGGAGGAGCTCAACTAAATTTACCTAGCAGCCTACTCTAAACTAGGAAGATGCTACATCAAGGTAGAAAAAACAAAAACAAAAAAAAAATGCAGTCTTTAGAACCACTTTAGGACAGGAAGTGCATTACTGACCAGATGTAAAATGTAGGGCAAAAATACCTAAACACAGAAAACAAATGCAGCCACCACATCTTGGCAAGCTGCAAGATATTAAATGTTTGTTTTTGGTTTTGGATATGCTTTAAGCAGTAGCGACTGAGGTCACAATGACATCCTACCTGTCAGGCACACGAGAAGGAAGCATGATGCATACCTCCCAACTTTCAAAAGTCCCACCGCGGGACATGTAAAAAAAATAAATAAATCGCCCCCCCAAAAAAAAAGTTGTTGAGCGGGGGGGGGGGGGGGGGGGCACGGATCGCGCGGGGGGGGGCCCCGAGCGCTGTTTTCACCACCAATCTGGGGGGGGGGGGGTTCTTACCTGCTGGTTGTTATTTCCTCCTCTTCATCCTTCCTGCTGTGCGGGAAAGATGACACTCTCGCGGGACTGCGGGAAGGAGGAGCCTATGTGGGTAAAACCCGCAGAATCCGTGCCAGTTGGGAGGTATGCATGATGTGGTGGAGTGAACATACAGGCAATGCTTTATCCTGGCCTAGGCCAACAAGGCCCAGGCCTAGGGCAGCACGGAAAGAGTCCCCGCTGGCTTGTGCTACACTGTTAGTGTAACGCAAGCTGCTTCTAATTTTGACTGTCCTATCAGCCTGGACCACAAACCTTCCTCACTGTGCTAAATGTTTTCTGCTGCACTTTTGGCATGGTTATATCTTCTTAGTCCTCTCCATAAAATCATCAGAAATTTGTGCTTAAAGTAGAACTATAGGCAACATTTTTTTTTTCATTTTGGATAGAGCAAGGGAGGGTTATAGCCCCTGTCAGTTTATTTTTTACCATCCCGGTCCCATTGCAGAGATTTCCCTTCTATTCCTGCCCCATAGCCAAACAGGAAGTGAGAGAAAATGTATGCAAATTAAGGAAACCAATGCCTCCCCCCAGGCCCTAAGAACTAGTGTCCCCAATTGCAGGGCGGATCTCAAACAGAAAGGGGTGTGGCCATGACAGGAAGGGGTGGGTCATATTTAAATTAGGGGGTGCACGAGTTTAGTCAGGCCTAGGGCAGCACAAAACCTAAATACACTACTGCATACAGGATATTCTCTGCTCCAAGTGTCTGGATTCAACATTCTACACTGTTCAGATCTGTGTGTACCTTATCTCCTTCCAGAAAATTTTCAATCCCTACTGGCTCAAAACCTTTACAGGCTTCCTCATCCACCCATCCACATTGAGTGTGTGGATGGGGGAATGGGGATGAGGGAATCAAGTAATTATCATTTTTTGACCCGCTGATTGAACGGGTCAACCTGCTGATTGAAGGAAAAAAAAAAAAAAAAAGACTCATCTATGGCCAGCCTATCTATGGCCAGCCAGGTAACTCAATGAGGACAGAATCAGTAATTTTTCAGTGAAATCACTCCGCTTATCCCCCTTCTTTCCCCTACCCTCTTCACGCATTGGTAACCTGAAATTTCGGCTGATTCCTACATGTTTGCTTTTGGGTCAGCAGTGCTGATCCTAATGCCTGAGGGAGGTTGGACCCATATATCTTTAAACAGCGGAAAAAAACAATTATGCTGAACCAGATATGAAGATTGCTCTCGCTCGCCAACCTCCTTCTAAACATGCTGTTTGCTTGACTGATTCAATGACCACAATGCTTGCCGAGTCACTGACCTGAAGCAAGCATGCATCAAGTGAAGAGTTAAGTCAGACATCGTGGTCCGCATACTTGTTCCAGGAATGCTAGTCAGCAACTAATGAAGCCATTCAGCACGCCAACCAAGGAATAAATATTTTCAGAAAGGAGTCAGTACAGTAAGGTGACCAGTTTTTTTTATTAAATCCGGGGACATATTTTTTTTTTTACTAGTAATGGCGGCAATCAGCGACTCTCTGCCCGTCGCCGCCCGCCTCACAGCCTGTCAAGGTTTACTCTCTGGGCCCCGGCTACTACTAGGTGGGGAGCGGAGGAAGATCACTCCGCCAGGGAAGGCAAGGAGATAAGCAGGCAGGCAGGCGGCTGACCGGGACTTGAGCCAAGGCAGAAGAACATGCAAGCGGAGCTGAATTGGGCATGCACCCAACCCAGCACATGATCATCAGAAAGGGGCACAGATAATGGAAAAAAATACACCCCTAAGCTAGTAGGCGCGGCGGAGCGGGGGTGTGTAATTCATATATATATTTTTTTTAATTCTGCACTGACTGTCTTTGAAATTGCCCCAGCCCCTGTTCAAATCCAATCCGGGGACAAAACCGGGGACAGACTTGGTCCAGGGACAGTGTCCTCAATCCGGGGACTGTCCCCTGAAACCGGGGATGTCTGGTCACCCTACAGTACAGGCAGCTTATACATTTTACTTATTTAGTCCTGTAATCGATGTGTCCCCTGGAGTGGCTGGGACCACTTTGAGCGGTCGGGGGATAACGTGATCGCAATGTATACACAGCTGTTATAAATGAGCTTCATTCATACCATTGTGTGCCTTCTGTAGTGATGCTGTGATTGACCCACAGCTATCGCATGGTACTTTGGTTAATCACAGCACCCTGTACCATGTGATTAGCTGTAATGAATAACAGCATATCAGGAGAAAGAAAGCGGTCATGAATGTAAACCCATTTGTGACAGTGTAAAAGATTTGTTGTTACAGTGTCCTTAACACTGTATCGGCAACCCCCGCCCCCCCCCCCCCGAGCGATGAAAGTATGTAAAAGGAAAAAAATGTTAAAGAAAAAAAAAAAAAATTTTTTTTTTTTTTTTTTTTACATACCGTCACCAGTCAGTATCCCTGATCGTTACCACAACAATCATATGATGCTGTACTGCACTGGTGAAAAAAAAAAGAAAAAAAAAATATATTTTTTATTTAATTTCTTAATGGTCCAAAAAATTGTGACAAAAAATTACAACTAGAGTGAGTTTGTGCTAGAGTAAGGATTTTTACATAGGGTAGGAAAATTTAGGCAGGCCTAGCTGGTGGCTAGGACTGTTTGTTTTTATTCTGGGCTGGAAGTGGCTCAGGGCAGGGCTGGGTGACTCACAGGTAGCATCACTATCACCTCCCTCTTCTTTCTAAAAAGGTGCTAGAAAGAGGGAGAGAGGAGAGGTGAAGCTGCCTGGGGTATATTAAGGAGCCTTGACCAGTCCCCAACCTGGATTGGCTGGGGGCAGGCCTCCTTAAATACCCAGGGTCAGCCTAGCTGGGGAGGAGTTGTTGGGTGGAAGAGCTGGAGTAATAGAGTGTGGAGGCCCACAGGGAGCTCCCCAGTCTGGTGGGGGGGGGGGGCCTTGGGCAAGGGCTTGGGTGCATCCAGGAGGAGAGAGGAGATGCTGGAAGGGAGGCACATGAGAAAGCAAGGAGATGATAGTGGGAGAGAACACTGCTAAGAGTCTCCAGGGAGGACAACTGGTCACAGCCAGGAGGTCTGATGAGTGAGCACAGTCGGGAGGACTGGGGAGGCACGCATGAGAGAACTGGCAGTGAATAAATGAAGAAAGCTACCTGGGAAGAGGACAGTTAGCACCAAGAACTTTCTATTTGCTACACTATAGGGGCCTGCGGTCCCTGCCTGCAAAAGGCAATTCACTGAGGCCTGGCTGAGTTAGTGTCAGGCCTAACCATGTGGTGCTAGCTGGTCTGGAGTAGTAATGGTCTGCAGCAAGTGAAGTGCTGGAGGAATAACGGTCTGCAGCAAGTGAAGTGCTGGAGGAGTGAAGGGAAAGAGGTTTTAAGCAAGAGTTGTGCTGGAGAGAAGACTGCAGTGTATATACAGGAGTGTAGATAGAAGTCCCAAGCAAGTTGCACTGAATCTTTCTGGGCATTCCATCATTTCTTATTCACATCCAAGTTCAATCCCCTCAATAAAAATACAAAAAAAAAGGCAAAGCTTATGGACTGGTTTGTGTCTGAGTACCTAAGAGATGGATGCCGGGCTGAGCGACAGGTGAACCACAACATACAGCAAACCCTAAGGGGCATGGCTACAGGGATAATTTGGGGGGTATTTTAAGGACCTAAAGAAAATGAGATAGGCCATCAGTATTGGTAAATTTTCAAATATATACCATAGTTTATAAATGCTATAACTTTAACACAAACCCAACTAATCAATATAGACTTTTTGGTATTTTTTTTTTTTTTAACAAAGACATGTAGCAGAATACATTTTGGCCTAAATGTATAAAGAAAGTCGATTTTATTGAATAGGATACTGTATATACTCGAGTATAAGCCGACCCGAATATAAGCTGAGGCACCTAATTTTACCACAAAAAAATGGGAAAACTTATTGACTCGAGTATAAGCCTAGGGTGTCCATCTGCATGCCTCCCTGTGCCTCACTTTACCTCACTGTGTCCATGTCCATGTGCATGCCTCACTGTGCCCATGCCTCACTGTGCCCATGACTCACTGTGTCCATGCCTCACTGTGTCCATGCCTCACTGTGTCCATGCCTCACTGTGTCCATGCCTCACTGTGTCCATGCCTCACTGTTTCCATGACTAGACTGACGTTTAACATGGGAGTCTATGGAAGGGGTGTCCGGTTTGAAAAAATCGGTGCTCCTTGGCCGTAGGTCCCCTAGACAACTAACTTTCCCCCCCTATAGAGGAGAAATTGGGCTACATGTGTGCCAAGTTTCGGGTCCAGTAGACCTATGACCGGTTGGTACCGGGTCCCCAAATTCACCAAAGAAATTACCGTTTAACATAGGAGTCTATGGAAGGAGTGCCCGGGTTTAAAAAATTGGTGGTCCCCGGCACTAGGTCCCCCCGACAACAAACTTTGCACACTTGTAGAGAAAAGGAGTGGGGCTACATGTGTGCCAAGTTTGGGGTCCAGGGGACCTACGGTCGGCCAGTACCGGGTCCCCAAAGTTCGGGAGATCAGACGCAAAAAGATGACTCGAGTATAAGCCGAGGGGTGCATTTTCAGCACAAAAAAAGTGCTGAAAAACTCGGCTTATACTCGAGTATATACGGTAATTGGATTTTCATTGGATTTATTTAGGCCTAAATGTATGAAGACATTTGAGTTTATTGGATTTATTTCTACAGAAAGTAGAATCGTTTTTTGTTTTTTTTTCACATTTTTTAGTCTTTGTTTTTTTTACATTGCAAAAAATACAAAACCCAGCGGTAATCAAATACCACCAAATAAAGCTCTATTTTTGTGAAAAAATTATATCAATTTAATTTGTGTACAGCGTTGCATGACTGCACAATTGCCAATTAAAGGATCACAGTGCTAAATAGCAAAAAATGGTCTGTTCATTGAGGGGGTAAAAACTTCTGGAGGTTAAGTGGTTAAACAGTAGAGAGGTCACAATGACATCCTACCTGTCAGGCACACGAGGAGTGAAGCATGATGTGGTGGATGTTCTCTGCTCCAAGTTCCTGCATTCCAGATACTACACGGTTCAGTTCTGTGCGTATCTCAACTCCTTCCAGCACATTCTCAATCACTACTGGCTCAAAACCTTTACAGGCTCAGTGGGTAGGATGGGGATGGGGGAATCCAGTCATTTTTGGATGGTGGAATTAAGTATTTTTTTTCTGTTCAACCTGCTGATTGAACGGAATAAAAAAAAAGACTAATCTATGGCCAGCCTAAGTAACTCAATGAAGACAAAATCAGTAAATTTGCAGTGAAATCACTCTGCTTATTCCATTCTTTCCCCTACCCTCTTCACCCATATAAACAGGGAATTTCGGCGCAGCCTTATATGTTTGTTTTTGGGTCAGCGGTGCTGATCCTAGTGCCCGAGGGAGGTTGGACCCATATCTTTGAACATCTTAAAGAAAGATTATGCTGAACCAAATATGAAGACTGCTCTCGATTGCCAACATGCTGTTTGCTTGACTGATTCAATGGCCACAATGCTTTCTAAATCACTGACCTGAAACAAGCATGCGGCAAGTGAAGAGTAGAGTCAGACACCTTGGTCCGCATACTTGTTCCAGGGATACGAGTCAGCAACTAATGAAGCCATTTTTATTTATATTATCTCTCTCTTACTACAGGTCTTCTTTTAGAGTTGAAAAATAATTGGGTCAAAGCAGGAGGAAAAATAAGCATTGGTCAGAAGAATCTGCCAGCATGCTATACACTTATGACAGATTAAGTTAGAGCTACTACTCAAATTAGCCATACACATACCTCCCAACAGGCAAGGATTCCGCGGGTTTCTCCCGCACAGGGCTCTTCTTCCCGCATACCCGCGAGAGCTGTGTTTTTCCCGCACATCCATCACAGCAGTAAAATGACCTTTCCCCCCGCCCCTCCCTCAGCTACTTTCGTTTTATGGTCGAAAAATTCGAAAAAAAATTTGATGTCCCGCGGCCCCCCCCCTCAACAATTTTCGTTCTGAGGACGAATGATAAAAATTCGATGCCTACCCCCTCCCCCCCCCCCCCGGTCAACAACTACTTTCGATTGCAGGCAGGGGAGAGGGGAGATCAACAATGTCCCGCAGTGGGACTTCACCAAGTTGGGAGGTATGCATACATGGCTTGATCTTCGACTGATTTCTGGTCAAAAGGCTGAAATTCGAGCTGTAGGTTGCCCTGTGGGTGCCACATGGCTTGCCAAAAGTTTATTTAAAAATGAACGGAGTTTGTTAGAAAATTATCGGCTAAACAGTGACTGCATCCTAAGGCTGCATTCACACCTCAGGGTTTTGAATCACGGGCAGATTTGCTCGCAATTTCAAAGTGCCGAGGTGTGAATGACAAATTGCGGAACACACATTTGAGATGCCACTCATTTGAATGCCACCTAAAATTGCACTTCTGGCACGATAAATCACACTGCAATTGCAGCAACCCGCATTACGTGAAGCTTGTCGCCCAAAAAAAGTTCAGGAGCTACTTTTGGAGGGACATGTTTTCACGTGATGCAGATTGCCACGCGATTTATTGCGTGGCAGAACTGCACCGCGATTTCAGGTGCCATTCAAATAAATGGCATCTCAAACCTGCGTTCTGTCATTCACACCTTGGCGCTTTAAAATCCCCGGCAGAATTGCAGCAAATTTGCCCGCGATTCAAAACGCAGCCTAAAAGATGGGTATTCGGACAGGCACCTGAATACAATAGACGGAGATGCAGAATAAGGCTCAGTTCACACTTATGCGTTTTTTTTTTATTGTTTTGTAGAAACACTACAGGCCATTTAATATGGTTTCTTATGGAACACGCTCACATCTATGCTTTTTTTTCAGCCGCTGCATTTTTTGGAAAGGGTCAGGGACTTTTTTTTAAAAAGCAAAACTGTGTATTTTTGGTTCAATAGACTTCAATTGAGAAGCTGCAGGAAAGAACGTATTGCGTTTTTGCCACGATTTATGTTTTTTTAATTCCACCCAACAACAAATTGGGCAAAAAAGAAAACATATGCAAAGTGCAAAATGCATTAAAAAAAAAGCCATGTGCAAAAACGCAAAATGCACCACAAAAAGCACTGCAGAAACTAATCAAAAGCAAACTGCATATGTGTAAACCAAGCCCAAGAGAAGAACAATAGATTCCTCCATCCCAAGGATGTTGGAAACTATTGATTTTTTTGATTTTCTTTTGTCCAGCCCACAGGCTGAATGGGAAAAATCAAAAATGTGTATGGCTATTTTAACAGTGCCCACACAAGTTTTAATCTGAATCATAGACAGAAAAGAATATACAGCATTCGTTCAGACAGTCAGGTTATTTCTACATTCATGTATCTTCTATGTAATTGGTTTTTGGGACATGAATAACAAACTAGCAAAACAAATCATTGGACCATCAGCACCTGCACTAAAATGCGTATAAGGATAAATCATAGATAAACTAAGAAGGTGCTTGTAGGATAACATCTACCTGTGTGCAATACAGTTCAGATGAAATGCAGTTTACCTGTGCAGCGATGGGACTCCTGTGTCCAGTGAAGCAGGTATCCCAGATGAATGCTCTCTGAGCAGGCAGTCTCATTGTGCACTGGTTTTGTAAGCCACTGCTGGGGGAGGGGGTCACCCTGATTGGGATACACATTCCAGCTGCCAACGAATCAGTGCCGCTTCAACAACCAGGGTCTGACGTACAGGTAGGCACTTGTTTATGAAAGTAAAAATAAATGTTATATATATTTAGTAAATTTTACACATATATAACACTTCATTTAATTTACCAAATTGTCCAAGTTGTGTTCATGGCCTTGGGCAAATATTGAGTCAATATATAACAGCCAGAAGATGATTACTTTTTTTTTAATTTAACCATTGGGTTGAACGAAAAAACAGACCAGATTCCTCTATCCACACCTGTTGCTTCTTGCAGCTGGAATCCACTATATGCAGAAAAACTGAAAATTTATTATCAAATACTTACCATAATTTTCCTTTCCTGATAGGCTCCATGGCAGCATACGTGTGGGTTGGCCCCGCCTCCATAACTACCCAATAGGACCCCCTCCCCATAAATTTTGGCTCTGGGCTCTCAGCCGTGTTCCGTAACTAGCCTACTCCAAGCATTGGGAGGGACTCCTGCTGCCATGGAGCCTATCAGGAAAGGAAAATTACGGTAAGTATTTGATAATACATTTTCCGTTTTCCTGACATGCTCCATGGCAGCATACGTGTGGGAAATAACTCGCCAAACACACCCGGGCGGGCAAAATGCTGAGGCAAGAAATACATTTATTTAACACTGTCAACCGACAGAACTTGTAAACCAAAATTCAGTGATAAGGCAACTGGTTCGACACAATAGTGGGAAACAAAAGTATTAATAAACGACCAAGAGGCCGCTCTGCATATAACGTCAGGTGCGACATGACAAGAGGCTGCCCAAGAAGTAGAGATGCTCCGGGTTGAGTGCGCAGTTACTGCCTCCGGACGAGCCAAAACCTTTTGCTTTGTAAGCCCTTTGGATGGTCTGAACTATCCATGCCGCAATAGATCTGATTGAGGCCTGTTTTCCTCTGTTCTTTCCATGAAGAAGAATGAAAAGAAAGTCTGTTTGTCTGAAAGACTATCATTTACAGGTATTGACTTAATGTGTGGCCCACATCAAGGGGATGAACATCTTGACCTTCAGAAGTTCCAAAAGTGGGCAGTATAATTTCCTGATTTTCATGAAAGATAGATGTAACTTTTGGGTTTGAACCCAGCATGGGAATTAATACTGCTCTATCTGGGAAAAAGGTCAGGAAAGGCTCTTTTGAACCCAAGTTTCTGATATCAGACACTCTTTTAGCTGAGGTGACCGCTACTAGGAAGACGGTCTTGAGAGTAAGATCTTTTGCCGAAAGAGGTTTTTCAGGATCTGTGCTGAGTGTGGTAAGATAGTCCAGTACAAGAGGCAGGTCCCATTTGGGGAACCTCGGTTTTCTCTGTGGTCTAAGTCTGACAGCACCCTTAAAGAACTGGCGAATCAGGGGATGATTGGCCCAAGAGATTCCTGTAAATGCTGAGATGGCTGAGATTTGCATTCGAAGAGAGCTTACTGCTAAAGGCAAGTCCAAACCTGTTTGTAAGAAACTAAGTACATCCTGGACTTCTGGAGAATTACAGGAATTAGCCCTGGAAGACATATGATCTGTAAATTTTGACCAGATACGCTCATAAACTTTATTGGTGCTATTTCTTCTAGCGTTAAGGAGAGTCGACATGGCTTCTTCTGGACATCCTAAGGCTTCCAGCCTTCCCCTCTCAAGAACCATACCCTGAGGTGCAGATGACCTTGGCATGGGTGTAACATTGTGCCCTGAGATAGGAGATCCAGTTTGAGGGGTAGAGGGATTGACTCCCGATAACTGAGTGAAGTCAAGAGGGAGAACCATGGCCTGTTGGGCCAAAATGGAGTTACTGCTATGATTTCTACACTCTCCACTCTGAGTCTGTGAAGGAATTGAAGTATCACAGGTACTGGAGGAAAGGCATAAGCCTGACTGAATTTCCACCGGTCTGTGAGAGCATCTATCCCGTAGGCTTGGGGATCCCGAGACCTCAAGTAATACTTGATCAACTTGTGGTTGCATGGGGACGCAAACAGATCCACTTCTGGAGACACTCCCAGAGTTAGAAGCCAATTGAATACCTCTATGTGTAGAGACCATTCGTTGTTGTTCATTTGAGTTTGTGATAGAAAGTCCGCTTGAACATTCTGAACCCCCGGAATGTACACTGCAGAGATGTTGCATAGGTACTTCTGGGCCCAGGTCATGATTG
This sequence comes from Rana muscosa, assembly GCA_029206835.1. Taxonomy (NCBI): domain Eukaryota; kingdom Metazoa; phylum Chordata; class Amphibia; order Anura; family Ranidae; genus Rana; species Rana muscosa. The sequence goes on along the minus strand of CM055116.1, from coordinate 160,581,282 downwards.
GTTCTACTTCCCGGAGTAAGGACCAGCTGCGGGTACCACCCTTCTTCCTTATGTAAGCAACTGCGGTTGTGTTGTCCATCCTGAGCATCACAGAAGAGTCTGTCAACAGATGACGGAAGGACATGAGCGTCTGGAAGGCGGCCCGCAACTCCAGTATGTTGGACACCATTCCTTGGGACGGTGTGTTCCACCTGTCCTGGGCTATTTCCAACAGGCAATGAGCGCCCCACCCCTGATTGCTGGCATCCGAAGTTACAGTAATCCAAGTGATGGGACGGATTGTGTGACAGTTGCGGAGATTCTTCCCTTGAAGCCACCAAAGAAGAGATTCTCTCATGGATGAAATGAGACTGATGCGTTGACTCTTGCTGGGGGAGACCCATTGCTGGAGAAACCCTTTTTGGAATGGGCGAGTGTGCCACTGAGCCCACCTCACCATAGGGATGGTGGCTGTCACAGTGCCGATTACCTTCAGGCATTGAAGAGCAGACAGGTGAGAGGAAACAAGTGTTGCGCGGATCCTGTCCCGGATTGCTGCAATCTTTTCCTCGGGCAACGAAATGGTGCCGTCTATTGTGTTGATGAGGGCACCTAGAAACACAAGGGACTGTGTTGGAATGAGATGACTCTTCTCCAAATTCAGGAGCCACCCGAATTCTTGGAGAGTGGCAATTACTAGATTCTTGTGTTTCTTAGAGTTGACATCTGTCTTGAGCTAGAAGTAAGAGGTCGTCTAGGTAGTGATGAAGACAAACTCCTTTTACTCGGAGCAGAGCCACAATGGCTAACAGAACCTTGGAGAACACCCGAGGTGATGTCGTGAGACCAAAAGGTAGGCAGGTGAACTGTAAGTGTTGATCGCCTACAGCAAAGCGGAGGTACTTTTGATAGTCTGCAGCCACTGGGACATGTAAATATGCGTCCTTCAGATCTATTGACACTAACCAATCTCCTGGATGGACTGACTGCTGGATTGTCAATAGTGACTCCATTTTGAATCTTTCTTTCCGAATAAATCGGTTGAGATGCGTTAGGTCTATTACTGGTCTCCAGGTACCGTTCTTTTTCTGTTCCATGAACAACGGGGAGTACATGCCTTCTCTTCGTTCGCCCTCTGGAACAGTAATGGCTGCGCCTTGAGTTAATAAAGAGCTTACGTAACTTAGTAAGACTTGTTTCTTTTCTTCTGCACTTGGAAAACTTGTGGGTATGTATCTGAGCCTGGGGGTGCTGTTGAAGACCCACGTGTGGCCTGAAGAGACCGTCTTGATGGTCCAAAAATCTTGAATTGAGGCCGCCCAAACATGCCGGAAGTGGAGGAGACGTGCCCCCACCTGACATGTTTGAACGGGCCCAATTTCAAAAAGACTTCGTAGACTCCCGACTACCAGACGGAGTACTTTTAGTTGGTTTCCTGAAAGTGGACTGTCTGGATTACCAGGTCCTTGAAAATTCACGACCAGGTCTGTAGCTGCTTGCTTCCCTTGCACGATCTGTATTCTGTGCCCTCGAAAAGGTGCGTTTCTGGTTCTGCAAACGCCTGTCTTGAGGGAGGAACCCCGACTTACCACCCGTAGCCCGGGAAATGGCATTATCGAGTCCATTGACAAAGAGAGAGGAGCCCTCAAAGGGAATGCGGCACCAGGCTTGCTTTGAAGCTGGATCCGCCGACCAGGGACGTAGCCATAAAGCACGGCGAGCGGTAACCGCTGACAACATTACTCGAGCCACTAGGCGAATAACATCAATAGAGGCCTCCCCCAAAAACGCAGATGCTAGCCTGATTTCCTGAATAGGAGAGCTTTTCGCCATTTCTTCAGAGATGCTTCTGAGGGAATCATCCACATTGTCAGACCATGCTTCTAGGGCTTTTGAGATAGCTGCTAAAGCCAAAATTGGTTTACAGACTGAACCTGCTGTCAGATAGATTCGCTTCAGGTCTGAGTCAATCCGTCTCTCTAGAGGATCTTTGAATGAGACCGTATCTTCCAGAGGAAGGGTTACATATCTAACCAAACGCATTAAAGCTGCATCAACCATGGGAGCTGAATCAAGGTGTTTTACCTCTTCTTCCTTAAAAGGATATAATTTTGCAATTTTTGACTGCATAGAACTTTTGTCACTTTTACCCCATTCTTCTGAAATAATAGCACCCACTTCTGTGACAAACGTGAAATAATGTCGCTCTTTACTGAGCTGTTTAAAAAGTTTCCTTTGTTTGGGAGGAGATATAACTGGATCTTTCCAATTCAGAACTTCTCTAACTGCTTTCACTAAAGCAGGAACTAAGGCATAATCAAACCCCATCCCAGGATCATCCACTTCCGAACCACTTTTTGAGGGAGGAGCTGAGGGATGGCTGGGTTGAGAAATTTCCAGAGTCTCATGCACCTGTCCCTGTTCTAACGAGGGAATCATTGGTTCTGGAGTTGAATCATGCTGTATTCTAGCATCTTTCTCTTGTAGCGACTCGTTTACGACCCACTTAACCAATGCTTCCAGGTGTTTATCTGCACCTTCTCTCTCATTGGCTGCTTTGTAAAACAATGGTCACAAAGGGACTTGCTGTCAGGAACCGGAGCCCTGCACCCCCAACATGGTCTCTCTGACCTCTTGCTGTCAGATGAGGGGGGGTGAGGAGTGTCTCTACTGGGAAGTCCGGATCTGGAAGAATCATGGTGTCTAGAGCCAGAAGAGGAGTGCCGGTGGTGTGATTTAGAGGACCCACTGTGTCTGCGGGAGCTACTCTGTTGTTCAGACCTAGAAGGGCTGAGAAAGGGAAAGAAAAGCATAGAGAGAGAGAGAAAAAAAAAAAGGCACAAAGTCACAATAATGCCCTACACTCCACTCTCTTCCACCCCCCTCAGCAGGCAGAATAAAAGGAAAGATTTCCCAATCTTACCTGCTGCAAGAGGGTTGGCCACCGGGAGGCAGTGAAGAGTCCATGATAAATCAGGAAACACTGCAGGTGGGAAAGCAACGTCAGATTCAATGACAGAAACAAAGAAAAAAATTCAGACTCTTCTGAATTGTAACTTACCTGGGGTAAGCTCTGCAGGAGCTCAGGGAAGTCGCCGCTATGCCCACGATCATTCCCGGCGTCTACAGGCTTCCCCAGGCTTTTAAAATTGCTGCGCAGACCGCGGATAACCCGGAAGTAAGAGGGAACGGCGGCTGGAACGCACAGGGAACCAGCCGCTTGCTTGGCATATTTAATAATGTAGAAAAAAAATAGCAAATGAAACAGAAAGACATACAACAAACAAAAACACTGCTGCCATGAAGGCGATACAGCTTACCACCATCTACGATTGATTAGGCCAGGGACACTGCATCCATACATGCAGGGCCGGCGCTACCACTAGGCGAAGTAGGCAGCCGCCTAGGGGCGCACTACCACCTAGGGCGCAACATCAGCCTCTGTCCTGTGTGACTGTGTGAGCTAGGCTCTCCTCTCTCCTGATCGCTGGCCTGGCCCCATTCAGTGTGCCGCCACGGCGCCACCAAATTCCCCCCATGTGTATCGCAGAGCGCCCCGCTGCGCTGTCACATCTCAGTCCTCAGACAGGTAAATCACACAGCGCCGCTCCGGGACTCCTTTGCTCCAGCCTGTCCCTCTGGTGCGGCGCTGTGTGTCTTGTGCGTGCAGCGGAGGGGCGGGGCTGAGGAGTAGCTGACTGACCTCCCGCCCAGCGAGGACTCCATGGAGCGGGTGGATCGCATTGGCGGCGGTGCGGCGCTGGCCTGGCCCTGGCGGGGACTCCGTGGAGAGGATGGATTGCGCTGGCCTGGCCCCTGAGCAGAGCCCTGATGATGGCTGACGAAGCACCAAAGCAAAGAGCAGAGGTAAGGAGGAGGACGGATCGATCTACATGCTGTATGAGGGGGAGGGGGAGGGAGGGAGTGTGTTTGAGTAGTGCAGGAAGTAGGAGTCAGGGGGGTCAGTGTATGTGTCCTGTAAGGGGGGGTCACTGTATGTGTCCTGTAAGGGGGGGTCAGTGTATGTGTCCTGTAAGGGGGGTCAGTGTATGTGTCCTGTAAGGGGGGGTCAGTGTATGTGTCCTGTAAGGGGGGGTCAGTGTATGTGTCCTGTAAGGGGGGGTCAGTGTATGTGTCCTGTAAGGGGGGGTCACTGTATGTGTCCTGTAAGGGGGGGTCAGTGTATGTATCATGTAAGGGGGGGTCAGTGTATGTGTCCTGTAAGGGGGGGTCACTGTATGTGTCCTGTAAGGGGGGGTCACTGTATGTGTCATGTAAGGGGGGGTCAGTGTATGTGTCCTGTAAGGGGGGTCACTGTATGTGTCCTGTAAGGGGGGGTCAGTGTATGTGTCCTGTAAGGGGGGGTCAGTGTATGTGTCCTGTAAGGGGGGTCAGTGTATGTGTCCTGTAAGGGGGGTCACTGTATGTGTCCTGTAAGGGGGGGTCAGTGTATGTGTCATGTAAGGGGGGTCAGTGTATGTGTCCTGTAAGGGGGGGTCAGTGTATGTGTCATGTAAGGGGGGGTCAGTGTATGTGTCATGTAAGGGGGGGTCAGTGTATGTGTCATGTAAGGGGGGGTCAGTGTATGTGTCCTGTAAGGGGGGGTCACTGTATGTGTCATGTAAGGGGGGGTCACTGTATGTGTCATGTAAGGGGGGGTCAGTGTATGTGTCATGTAAGGGGGGGTCACTGTATGTGTCATGTAAGGGGGGGTCAGTGTATGTGTCCTGTAAGGGGGGGTTACTGTATGTGTCATGTAAGGGGGGGTCAGTGTATGTGTCATGTAAGGGGGGGTCACTGTATGTGTCATGTAAGGGGGGGTCACTGTATGTGTCATGTAAGGGGGGGTCAGTGTATGTGTCATGTAAGGGGGGGTCAGTGTATGTGTCATGTAAGGGGGGGTCAGTGTATGTGTCATGTAAGGGGGGGTCAGTGTATGTGTCCTGTAAGGGGGGTCAGTGTATGTGTCCTGTAAGGGGGGGTCAGTGTATGTGTCCTGTAAGGGGGGGTCAGTGTATGTGTCCTGTAAGGGGGGGGTCAGTGTATGTGTCATGTAAGGGGGGGTCAGTGTATGTGTTCTGTAAGGGGGGTCAGTGTATGTGTCATGTAAGGGGGGGGTCAGTGTATGTGTCAGGTAAGGGGGGGTCAGTGTATTTTTCAGGTAAGGGGGTGTCAGTGTAATTGTCAGGTGGGTTAGTGTAGGGGACAGGGGGTTAGTGTATGCCAGGGGGTCAGATAGGTCACATGTGTTGCAAGGGCAGGTTAAAGTGGAGTCAGGGGCGCAGCCGGGGGGGGGGCGGCAAAATTAAAATTAGGTTTCGCCTAGGGTGTCAAAGATCCTTGCACCAGCCCTGCATACACGCACCGGGCTTGCAGCAGATAATGGCCACCTGCACACTGCTAGGTAATCAGGCCTGTGCGTGCTCATCTCTCCAATGGAAGATATAATCCAGCTTTTCAGCGCTACTCTGCCATACACTCCATACCCTTCTTCACAGTCAAGGCTTATCGGAGGGATGAGACACCATATCGTCGGCCAATCTTGATCGTAGGAACAATCGTCTTCAGGTAGGAGAACTAAAACATATAGTCCTTCGGAGGAGGACAAAAAAGGAACACGGCTGAGAGCCCAGAGCCAAAATTTATAGGGAGGGGGTCCTATTGGGTAGTTATGGAGGCGGGGCCAACCCACACGTATGCTGCAATGGAGCATGTCAGGAAATCACCTGTTTGAAGAAGACGTAATTAGCAGAAAATATCAGATCTTTTTTCTCTAGACACAGTTGCATCTGTTCTTCTTATCCTGAAATCAGCCAATAGAAAAATGAATAAATAAATAATTGCAATCAATGGGGAAAGGAGTGATATAGGAAGCTAAAGTGAAAGTGGGTAAGTGATTTTAGACAGATTTTGGGAGGGGCAGGTGCAACTGGTATTGACAGTGGTAAACTATGTGTAGCACACGGACCTTTTTCCTGCCTGGCTCACTTGCAAGTCAAGGCACACCGTGCTAGATGCCCGTACCCTCTTGTTTGAAGAGGTTAAGCGGTGTTCACAAATTTTGGGTCCTGCACCGAGTTACCTTCTTCCACTGGTTCTCATCCCCAGTATATAGGGACAAGTCTCTATTTCTTTCCCCAAAGAAGCCAATGTCCAGAAACACTTTAACTCCAACAGAGAGTTTATTTTCTATTTGCTGCATTGTAGACAGAGACAGATGGACGAAAGAAAGAATAGGTATGAAGGATTAGATCCAGGCACAACTAGTAACTTTGTCACCACTCGATCCTGAGTGGGATTAGCTCACCCGGATAGTCCTCTCTCACAGTCCTAGCAGCCGGTGTGGAGCTTGAACAGTTCTGTCACCCTATCCCCTCCAGGGACGGGTATAGGAGATCCTCTAACCTCTGTAGAATTTAAAGAACAGGACAATGCCAATTAGCACTCTACAGGTTAGCTTTCCGGAATAAAGAATCCTTCCCTCTGACAGGTCACCAGGCCTCTCCCGAGACAGCGATCTCCCATCACTCATCTCCTCAATGGGACCGATCCTCCCCTGCCTTACTCTCGGTAAGAGCGGGTACCCTCACCCGGGCAACCTGGGACTCCAATGGGCGAACTGTAGACCCAGTTAAAGGTACCGGGCCTACCTGGAACGTTGGAGCCTCGGGCCAAAGGTGCCAGAGACTTCTCGGCCAGTCATTGCACCCCCAAGGGGCACACCCCTCCGGCTCCTCCACTCCAACCCGGGACTCCCCTCCTCCAACTCCTAAAGATGGCATCTGCCCCTTATATACCCTCTCCCAGCATGCACAGCAGACCGACCATGCCCACTGCACCGCTGCAGAGAGAGGCCACCCATGGCTCAACCTTGAACTGATATGGCAGTGCCACCTACAGGCCACAGGGAACTGTACTCCAGGCAGCATTACTTAGGCAGAAGCAAATACCTAGTAATCAAAGCGGTCCGAGCCTGGCTACCAGCTCAGACCAACCCCTAAATTTAGGCGCATAACACCCCCAAAAAGTAAAGGGGTGCTACATACACCCCCCCTAAAATAGACACTGTCCCCAGTGTCTGCAATAAACTCACAACCCCTCAAGCCTGAGCAATCGTGAATTTATTCCCGAAACTTTGTACAAATTGTTGAGTTGTTGTGCCTGAACCAACATAAGGGAAAAAAAAGGGACAAGAGGAAAGAAATAGAGAAGGAAAAATGTAGAGAACAAAAACACAAACATTGACATCCATTCTCAATGTCACATTTTCATATTATACTGTACATATTCCACCCCCTCCTAAATAACTACTCCACCCATTCTCCGGCAGAGTTGCTTGTAGTTCACCTGCAGAGGGAGAGGAAAAAAAACACAACACACAGAATCAAACATCCTAACTTCTAGAAAACAGAAGCGAACCATTCCCCCTAGAAGGAATGACTGGTTTCTGTAGCATAACTTCGTGCAGAACATCACCACCTAGTGGCAGCACACATCACTACACTAGCCTTGGTGCGCATAGGCACGTATCAATACATAAGGACACTCCTTGATCATGACGGCTTCCTGCTTTGGCCCTGACTAAATCTACCCAGTGTTCAGTTCTTTTCTTTGGGAAGAAAAAAAAAACGTCCTCCTCTGCGGAACTGAAAAGGGAGAAAAACAAACAGTCCTCCGATTCCTCAACGGAGTAAATTCCCTCTTGAGCAGAGAGTCAGGTCAGCGGTTCAAGGCAAGTTCCCTGAAGTGGAATAATAAAAAAAACACAAGTTCCCACTTCAGAGATAGTACTTGGGATCAGGGAGGACAAGGGTTTTCCACTGCTTGTCCAATGTTTCTATGTAGTACACAGCATCATCTCTGTCCTTGCTGCAGATGACTACATGGTCCACATGAATGTGCCAACCATAAGTCCAGTCCTTGCGGCAGCCTTTGTAACAATCAGCCATTACAGCAGAGCACTTCAAATATTCGTAGCCTCTTGGTACTTTCACATGGTCACATACAAAGTCAGCGTACCATCGTTCACAAGAGGCCTCAATCTTGTAGAGAAGTTCTTTAGGAACATATGGATATTCCCAACCATAGTCAGTGGCGACCTTTTTGTGTTGGAGCCGTTGCAACCGGACTAGGGGTGGCATGGTGGCCCGATCTCCTGCTCCTGGGAAGACAATGGCATCCGGAGACCTTCTCAATGGTGCAGGCTTCAGCGGCGGCAAAGGTGGGCGCAATGGTGAATGGACATCTGTAACAGCAGGCACAGAGGTTGCCGCAGCTGGCAAAGTGGGCGTGGGATCAGTCTCTTCCCTTGCAGTAGAGACTTCCACTTGGGGTGTAGTTTCCCCAGAGTCCATTAACGAAACTCCACCTAAACTGCGGGGTGAAGTTGCCGGGATTCTATCCCAACCCTTTTTCTCAAACACTCCATCCACATCATGATCATCTCCCACATCTGAAGATGAGTCCAACTCAGAAGTATTATACTCCTCCGCCGGTAGATAACTGGCGGTGGAGACAGACACAACATCCCTGAAAATGGAAGGTCTTTGCGGGCTGGTTGTCCACACATCCCCTGTAGCGTGGGGTGTGGGCTTCCCTTCCCTTTCCAACAAAGTCACTGTCCCTTCTCTCCCAGCCTCCTTACCTTCCCCCAACGCGGATCTCCTGGAGGTCCCTCCGGCTTGAAGATCCGGTTCAGGCAGATGCTGGGGCAGGCTTCGACCACGGCCGCAGGAGGCCTTTACGTATCCCACCTTCCGCTTGGCGGGTGGGAGAGAGGTCTCCGTTGTAACGGAGACAGCATCTGCGATGACCTCCGTTGCAAGCTCCGCAATGGTCGGAACTCCATCCTCCACATCTGTGGCAGTCGGAGCGATGCACGTGGGCCTGGCTGTGGGAGTACTGGTTTCCTCTTCAAGAGTAGCGACACCTGTAAGGCAGTTGACCCGGTAACCCTTTGTTTTCTCAGTCGGCTGGTCCACCTCAAAAAGGAACTCTCCGCATGTAGCACACCTTCCAAAAGGCCGAAGCTGCACCGCCAGTCCTTGGCACTTAGGACAGAGCATGCCCAGGGCCTCCGCATCCCTGCACGTATAAAGCACGAAGCGGCCCCTAGGCTTGAGCTGAATCCCTGTATCCGTCAGGGGGGCAGTAAGAGAAACAACGTCCATGGCTGCGGTAGACATGTTGCTTCTTCACCAGTTCATCTCGTACTGTCCCTTGGTGCCAAAACGCCACGTGCAACACACAAGTTGGCGGGGGCTCATCCCCCTCTTTTCTCTCTCTGCACGTAGCTCGCGGGCTTTTCTATACATCAGACACGCCCACGAACTACGCAGTTAGGAAATCCAGCATAAGTCTTGGCCTGCACCGCCATTTCTCTTACAAGTGACGCAGTTCACTTTTTCCCGAAATGGCCGGCCTCCACAGAATCACACAGGGGAAAAAAAAAAAAGTCCAGCTTCAGGGGTAGCTGCAAAATATATACTCCCGGACTCGAGCCCCCATGTGTAGCACACGGACCTTTTTCCTGCTTGGCTCACTTGCAAGTCAAGGCACACCATGCTATATGCCCGTACCCTCCTGTTTGAAGCGGTTAAGTGGTGTTCACAAATTTTGGGTCCTGCAGCAAGTTACCTTCTTCCACTGGTTCTCATCCCCAGTATATGGGGACAAGTCTCTATTTCTCCCCCCAAAGAAGCCAATGTCCAGAAACACTTTAACTCCAACAGAGAGTTTATTTTCTATTTGCTGCGTAGTAGACAGAGACAGATGGACGAAAGAAAGAATAGGTATGAAGGATTAGATCCATGAACTAGTAACTTCGTCGCCTCTCACAGTCCTAGCAGACGGTGTGGAGCTCAAACAGTTCTGTCACCCTATCCCCTCCAGGGACGGGTACAGGAGATCCTCTAACCTCTGTAGAATTTAAAGAACAGAACAATGCCAATGGGCACTCTACAGGTTAGCTTTCCGGAATAAAGAATCCTTCCCTCTGACAGGTCACCAGGCCTCTCCCAAGACAGCGATCTTCCATCACTCATCTCCTCAATGGGACCGATCCTCCTCTGGCTTCCTCACGGTCAGAGCGGGTACCCTCACCCGGGCACCCTGGGACTCCAATGGGCGAACTGTAGACCCAGTTAAAGCATGAAATAAACAAAGCAGTCACGCATTAATAACCTAACTAATGCATGTTTCTGACCAAAAGGGTGTTCTGTCAGCATTTAGCCTTTTCACCCAACAGCAAGCTCATGAAGCAGAGTAAGAGAGAGCTCTGAGTAACACTATTATATACTGTACAGTACATATATACAAAGCCATCCACAAAACTGCCCCCAGCTACATCACTGACCTAGTCTCTAAATACCAACCTAATCATTCTCTTCGTTCTTCTCAAGACCTCCTGCTCTCTAGCTCTCTCATCACCTGCTCCCATGCTCGTCTCCAGGACTTTTCCAGAGCCTCTCCAAGCCTATGGAACTCCTTACCCCAATCTGTCCGTCTATCTCCTTTTCTATTAGCTTTTAGAGGATCCCTAAAAACCTTCCTCTTCGGAGAAGCCTATCCTACCCACACCTAACAACTGTATTTTCATTTTGCCCACCTGATCATCCCCCACAGCTACTACCCTTTGTTTCACTTGACCCTCCCGTCTAGACTGTAAGCTCTAACGAGCAGGGCCCTCTGATCCCTCCTGTATTGAATTGTATTGTGACTGTACTGTCTTCCCTGATGTTGTAAAGCGCTGCGCAAACTGTTGGCGCTATATAAATCCTGTGTAATAATATATTGTGAGGGGGTTAACTCGGTAGCGGGTGTGTGTGACCCCCTGGTTGGGCTCCCCACACAAAAACAGGGCCAGCAGACGGAGGTTGTGGTTTTCAAAATCAAAAGGTGCGGTTTATTTCTCTATGTACAGTGACAAAAACACAGCAAAGCCAAAAAGAAACATAAACAAAATAAATCCTGGTCAGTTTGACCTCTGACTAAACATGCAGGTTTCCTAAACTAACAACTGGGATCAGCCTGGTGCTGTCCTAGTCCCTAAGTCCCTGGTTTAGTAAAAGTCCAAACAAATAGCCACACAGGCTTTGCCTCATCGCACAGGGGTTCACTCTCCCTAGACAGTCCACACAGGTCTGGTTCCAGGCATGAGCTAACATCTAATGAAGCTGGGAGTTTTTATAGAGGCCTTTAAATGAGCTGACAAGCTTCAGCTGGTCTCATCAACTCCCTGCCTGCACGACGCCCAGCCCTCTCCCTAGAGGTATGAGTCATCCATGAGCCCACTAGCCTCAGCTGGGCTTCATCAACTCCCTAGTTGTATAAGTCGGCGTAAAGCCTGAATCTGGGCGAAATATATCTACCCCCCTGGATGCAACCAGGTGACTTTACCTTCCTGCTGTCACATACCCCCCCCCTCTTGTTTTAACCTCGGGGTTGGAACACCAGCAATCAGACATTCATGTACTAGAGACAAAGCATCCACATTCCCCATTTGAACGCCAGGGCGATGCTTTACTGTGAAGTTGAATTCCTGGAGGGCCAGGAACCACCTATTCACTCTTCTATTTGTTTCCTTGTTTTGAGCCATCCACTTTAACGGAGCGTGATCCGTAACCATGTCAAAGTGCCTACCTAGCAGATAGTACCGAAGGGAATCTAGAGCCCACTTCACCGCTAAACACTCCTTTTCAACCGTGGCGTAATTTACCTCATGGGACTTCAACTTCCTGCTGAGGTAAATGACTGGGTGCTCTTCCCCGTTCCAGACCTGGGACAATACTGCTCCTAACCCCACATCTGACGCATCACTTTGTACGACAAAGTCTTTAGAGAAGTCGGGTGAGTACAACACTGGCTGGCTACATAAGGCTTGTTTCAAGAATTGGAATGCTGCCTCAGCCTCGGGGGTCCATTTAATCATGACCGACCCTTTCCCTTTCGTCAGGTTGGTTAGGGGCACAGCCTTAGAAGCAAAGTGGGGAATGAAGCGCCGATAATAACCCGCGATTCCCAGAAAGGCCCGTACCTGCTTCTTGCTGTTGGGACGTGGCCAACTCTGGATGGCCTCGACTTTGTTGAGTTGGGGTTTTATCACTCCCCTGCCAATGGTGTACCCAAGATATTTGGCCTCCTCCTGCCCAATGGTACACTTCTTGGGGTTAGCGGTAAACCCCGCTTCCCGGATAGAGTCTAGGACTGCTTGCACTTTTGGCAGATGTGAGGCCCAATCTGTGCTATGGACAATTACGTCATCCAGGTAAGCCGCAGCATTTCTACCATTAATACACATTTTGCATAAATGTTTCTCAGTTCCCCGAATGGCAGTGCATGCGACTGTCGCACACAGCGACTGACGTCTGTCCATCAGAAAGTCACATTGCATGGGTTCCTCCACAACCGGGCAATTTGCTGCAATATGTCCCGCTTGCCGGCAGCGGTAGCAAACAATCCATTTGGCTGCCTCTTGAGCCCCTGACTTCCCAGGCTGTTCTCGCCAAACTTGGGGTAGAGCTCCCACCCTCTCACTCTCTCCACCTTCACCCCTTGGAATCCTCTTATCCGCCCCTGGGGATGGTCTGGTCTTAGGGTGGAAAGTCCGAGAGTCTCTGGAAGAGGCCGTCAGGTTCTCTGTAGCCAAGTATTTCTCTACACGATCCACAAGACCACCGGCCGTCTCTGGGTCTCCATGGCTTACCCACTTTTGGATGGCAGTAGGAAGAGCTCTCAAAAACCGATCCATTACAACACGTTCCACAATCTCTGGTGCGGACAAAGTCTCTGGCTGTAGCCACTTCCTGCTCAGGTGAATGAGATCATACATTTGAGACCTGGGGGGGTTTTCCAAGCTGGAAAGTCCAGTTATGCACACGCTGAGCCCGGACAGCCAGGGTGACACACACCCAGCCTTGCCAATATTTCAGCTTTTAGCATCACATAGTCTTTTGCTTGGTCAGGCTCTAGGTCATAGTAAGCCTTCTGCGATTCACCAGTTAACAGAGGAGCCACCAGTCCAGCCCACTGCTCCTCAGGCCACTTTTCTCTTTCAGCAGTCCTTTCAAATGTGGTCAAAAATACCTCTGGATCATCCTCTCCAGTCATTTTTGTCAATAAATGACTCACCCCAAAGGACGCGGTATTAGTGGGACGGCTTTCCTCACTGGTCTGCGGACGTTGCTGCATTACTGCTTCCATTTGTTGTAGTCTCTGCTCTTGCTTCTGTAACAGGTCTATGAAGCGGGCCTCAGATTGCTGCTGGGCTTGTTGATGAGCTTGCTGCTGGGCTGCAAGGCTCCTTTGCAAACCTGCATTTGTCTGCTGTTGATTGGCATTTGCTAGAGCCAGCTGTTTCAGTATCTCCTCCATGCTGGCTTAAAAAAAACTGCCACTGGTTCTCCACCAACTGTGAGGGGGTTAACTCGGTAGCGGGTGTGTGTGACCCCCTGGTTGGGCTCCCCACACAAAAACAGGGCCAGCAGACGGAGGTTGTGGTTTTCAAAATCAAAAGGTGCGGTTTATTTCTCTATGTACAGTGACAAAAACACAGCAAAGCCAAAAAGAAACATAAACAAAATAAATCCTGGTCAGTTTGACCTCTGACTAAACATGCAGGTTTCCTAAACTAACAACTGGGATCAGCCTGGTGCTGTCCTAGTCCCTAAGTCCCTGGTTTAGTAAAAGTCCAAACAAATAGCCACACAGGCTTTGCCTCACCGCACAGGGGTTCACTCTCCCTAGACAGTCCACACAGGTCTGGTTCCAGGCATGAGCTAACATCTAATGAAGCTGGGAGTTTTTATAGAGGCCTTTAAATGAGCTGACAAGCTTCAGCTGGTCTCATCAACTCCCTGCCTGCACGACGCCCAGCCCTCTCCCTAGAGGTATGAGTCATCCATGAGCCCACTAGCCTCAGCTGGGCTTCATCAACTCCCTAGTTGTATAAGTCGGCGTAAAGCCTGAATCTGGGCGAAATATATCTACCCCCCTGGATGCAACCAGGTGACTTTACCTTCCTGCTGTCACAATATATATATATATATATATATATATATATATATATATATATATACACACACACAGTACTGTGCAGAAGTTTTAGGCAGGAGTAAATAGATGATGTAAAGTAAGAATACTTTTAAACATATATATTTTAGTTTAATAATTTTTCCAAAATTTAAAGTGAGCAAACAGTAGGCTTGTGCAATTCGTTTCGTAACGAATCGAAATTCGTCCGAATTTAGCAACTTTCGGACATTCGGAAGCATTCGAATTTCCGAACAAAGCAATTACGAATAAAACCGAATCCGAAATAAATTATACCGCAAATAGCGAATGCCCGAATGTCTTCGGCATAATTCGTTATGAAAAAGTTACGAATGTACGAATCCATACGAAGCACAATAACACTCACTCTGCTCTGCTCTCTGCTTCTCCCACACCGTGCTGAACTCCCTCTCAAAATGGTGTACAGGGGCGGAGGCTATAGCCGCATGTAAAAAACAAAAGTAAAATACGAGATTTCAAATCCATTCGAAGCACAATAACACTCTGCTCTGCTCTCTGCTTCTCCCTCACAGTGCTGAACCCTCTCAAAATGGAGTACAGGGGCGGAGGCTATAGCCGCATGTAAAAAACGAAAGTAAAAAATGAGATTTCGAATCGGTACAAATAACCGCTATGTATTTAGAAAAGTACAAATCCATTCGAAGCACATTAGGCATAATAGGCAGCGTCGTCGTGAGAGAGACACAGAAAATTACGAATCAACGAACCCAAAAAAAGTTACGAAAGTAGGAGTTGTGTCCAGAATCAACGAAAAACAATGTACTCTACCGAAAGTACGAATTATAAATCAACTAAAAATTCAACTAAAAATGTCGCTTGCGAAAATACGAATTAGTCCGAACACGAAAAATCCCGTCTAGCAAAATTACGAATGATTACGAATCAACAGGACCGAAAAGAAACGAACCGAAACTAAACGAATTTTTCCGTTGTGCACAAGTCTAGCAAACAGAACTAAAGTATACAGGTAGATACGTATCCATCATGCCATACCATCAGGGAGGCGTGTGATTTGCCACAAATTTATTCTGCAGGACAACGACCCCAAACATACAGCTAATGTCATGAAAGCGGAGTTCCGCCGAAAAATAAATAAATATTAAAAGTCAGCAGCTACAAATACTGCAGCTGCTGATTTTTAATATATGGACACTTACCTGTCCTGTGCGCCTGCGATGTCGGCACCCGATGCCGATCTGTCCCTCGGCTCTTGGGTGGAGGTGCCACTATCTTCGGTAAGGGAATCAGGAAGTGAAGCCTTGTGGCTTCACTTCCTGGTTCCCTACTGCGCATGCGCTAGTTGCGCTGCGCGATCCCACTGGTCCCTGCTGTCTTCTGGGACCTGTGTGTCTCCCAGAAGACAGCGGGGGGGGAAGAGGAGACGCTGGACGTGGCGTTGGTCGCCGAAGATACTGTGGCGGTCTATGCCCGGAAGTGGGAGCAAATACCTGTATTACACAAGTATCTGCTCCCTCCTCCCCCCTGAAAGGTGCCAAATGTGATACCGGAGGGGGGGGGAGTTCAATTTTTGGGTGGAACTCCGCTTTAAGAGAACTATCTTCAGTATAAAAAAGAACAAGGACTCCTGGAAGTGATGGTTTGGCCCCCACAGAGCCCTGATCTCAACATTGAATCTTTCTGGGATTACATGAAGAGATAGAAGAATTTGAGGCATCCTATAACCACTGAAGATCTGTGGTTAGTTCTCCAAGATGTTTGCAACAACCTACCTGCCAAGTTCCTTGAAAATATGCGTGCACAAGCACTGTGCGTACCTAGAAGAATTGATGCTGTTTTGAAGGCAAAAAGTGGTCACACCAAATATTGATTTGGATTTCTCTTGTGTTCATTTACTTTACTCATTTTGTTAATTGATCAAAATAAACTTATATATATATAAGTTTACACCAAATATTGATTTGGATTTCTCTTGTGTTCATTTACTTTACTCATTTTGTTAATTGATACAAATAAACATATATACAGGTCCTTCTCAAAAAATTAGCATATTGTGATAAAGTTCATTATTTTCTGTAATGTACTGATAAACATTAGACTTTCATATATTTTAGATTCATTACACACAACTGAAGTAGTTCAAGCCTTTTCTTGTTTTAATATTGATGATTTTGGCATACAGCTCATGAAAACCCAAAAATCCTATCTCAAAAAATTAGCATATCATGAAAAGGTTCTCTAAACGAGCTATTAACCTAATCATCTGAATCAACTAATTAACTCTAAACACCTGCAAAAGATTCCTGAGGCTTTTAAAAACTCCCAGCCTGGTTCATTACTCAAAACCGCAATCATGGGTAAGACTGCCGACCTGACTGCTGTCCAGAAGGCCATCATTGACACCCTCAAGCAAGAGGGTAAGACACAGAAAGAAATTTCTGAACGAATAGGCTGTTCCCAGAGTGCTGTATCAAGGCACCTCAGTGGGAAGTCTGTGGGAAGGAAAAAGTGTGGCAGAAAACGCTGCACAACGAGAAGAGGTGACCGGACCCTGAAGAAGATTGTGGAGAAGGACCGATTCCAGACCTTGGAGGACCTGCGGAAGCAGTGGACTGAGTCTGGAGTAGAAACATCCAGAGCCACCGTGAACAGGCGTGTGCAGGAAATGGGCTACAGGTGCCGCATTCCCCAGGTCAAGCCACTTTTGAACCAGAAACAGCGGCAGAAGCGCCTGACCTGGGCTACAGAGAAGCAGCACTGGACTGTTGCTCAGTGGACCAAAGTACTTTTTTCGGAAATCAAGGTGCCAGAGTCTGGAGGAAGACTGGGGAGAGGGAAATGCCAAAATGCCTGAAGTCCAGTGTCAAGTACCCACAGTCAGTGATGGTCTGGGGTGCCATGTCAGCTGCTGGTTTTGGTCCACTGTGTTTTATCAAGGGCAGGGTCAATGCAGCTAGCTATCAGGAGATTTTGGAGCACTTCATGCTTCCATCTGCTGAAATGCTTTATGGAGATGAAGATTTCATTTTTCAGCACGACCTGGCACCTGCTCACAGTGCCAAAACCACTGGTAAATGGTTTACTGACCATGGTATTACTGTGCTCAATTGGCCTGTCAACTCTCCTGACCTGAACCCCATAGAGAATCTGTGGAATATTGGGAAGAGAAAGTTGAGAGACGCAAGACCCAACACTCTGGATGAGCTTAAGGCCGCTATCGAAGCATCCTGGGCCTCCATAACACCTCAGCAGTGCCACAGGCTGGTTGCCTCCATGCCACGCCGCATTGAAGCAGTCATTTCTGCAAAAGGATTCCCGACCAAGTATTGAGTGCATAACTGAACATAATTATTTGAAGGTTGACTTTTTTTGTATTAAAAACACTTTTCTTTTATTGGTCGGATGAAATATGCTAATTTTTTGAGATAGGATTTTTGGGTTTTCATGAGCTGTATGCCAAAATCATCAATATTAAAACAAGAAAAGGCTTGAACTACTTCAGTTGTGTGTAATGAATCTAAAATATATGAAAGTCTAATGTTTATCAGTACATTACAGAAAATAATGAACTTTATCACAATATGCTAATTTTTTGAGAAGGACCTGTATATATATATATATATATATATATGTGTAGCAGGAAGCTGGCTATTTTACCTGTTGTATCAAAAGACACTCTGCAACATTGTTGCAATGAAACTGTTTCCCTCTAGTTCGAGCTAAGTCTCTGTGTCATCACATCCTGTCAGCAGAGTGGTTACCATCAAGGAGCAAAGCATAAAGGGAATTGTAGTTCCAGGCCTCAGGTTTCACATTCAGATTGAACTGTATGGAACTACAAAAGACAAGCATGCTCTGAGGGCAGGAAAGGAGAGACTCCATTTTGATTTCCTGAGGAGAATTCAGACAGCACGAGGCAGAGGAAGAGATCAGACCTAAGGGAGAGGTACTGCCTCCTAGGTGATTTCACCAGGCGATTTAGGCCTAAGCCAGCCTGAGAGAGGTGGATCCCAGGTGCACATCCAGGTGTACCTGCACCAACAGTGAAGCCTTCAAGTGTGAGGTGACCAGTCGGGTCACCAGGAGAGCCTGCCTGTTCCAGGATGTTCGTTTGGGCCTTGACTGCAGGATTGGGTGAGGGGTCTTTTGCTCATTTGCAGGAAACAGGGACACTGCACCACAGAAGAAGTTAAATGGACACTGTATACAGACATCATTGCTGTTAGTCATCTTGCTGACACTTGTAGTGCTACAAGGCTAAAAGGATAAGGTCATCCATTTCCAGGGACACTGTATACAGACACCATTGTCCTTTCACCTTGCTGAGAAAGATCCTGCTTTCTTCACTTGATAATCAGGGCAAGTTGTGTTGTTTGGCCCTGCTATTCAGGAGTTTAAGTGCACCAACTAGAGTGGCTACCTGAAGACAAAAAGATTTATCTTTTATGGACTGAAGCTACTAGTGCCATACGGACCCACACACACATATTCAGGGCTCTGTATGTATATGCAGTGGGTGTGTGGACAGTTTATCTAGGAAGTTAAGCCATTACATGTTAATTTGAAAATTTTTTTTTTAAAGTTGGGCCTGTGGTGTCAGGGGACAGAAGAGAGAGGCCTGACAGGGTCATTCCTCTGCTCTCCTCCTGCCTGGACTCAAAGAGCCAATCTGAGTAAAGGTAACCAATCTGGTACAGATTGCCATATTGTGATTTATTTGCCATTTAAGTGTGCCTCTGCTCTTGGGATTATTCTCAGGTTTTAAATCCCCTGAAAGCAACCTGAATATAGTATTGAGCTATATTGCTCATATCCTCAGTGATCGCCCTCCCATTGCATTCCTTGAAGATATATATTGTAAAGCCCTGTACACACGGCCGAGAATCCTGTCGTAAAACAACCTTTGGTTTTCTCGACGAGATTCTTGTCAAGCTTGACGGGATTCGTGCCAAGCTTTCTTTGAATACACACTGTCAATCCAAAATCTTGTCGGTCTAAAGCGCAGTGACGTACAACACGTACAACGGCAGTATAAAGGGGAAGTCCAATTCCAATGGCGCCATCCCTTGGGCTGCTTTTGCTGATCTTGTGTTACCGCGTGTTAGTAAAAGTTTGGGGAGAGACGATTCGCGCTTTTCAGTCTTCGTGCTTTCAGTTAGTTTTCTGCGGTTCAGTTTGTGCTTGTGGGTTCGTATCTTGTCTTTCAGGGCATGTAGTAAGGTCATATCTGTTATTCAGTGCGCTCTTGTCCGCTCGTTTCTGATTTTCAGGTCGTTCTTCATAGGCTTTGCTGTTCTTAAGTGCGTGCTGTTTAGTACGTTCTGATCAGCCATGTTACGTTCTCGTCGTGGAGTTCATGCTGTGCGGGCGCTTGGTGTTGGTCTTCTTATCTTGGACCAAGACCAGTCCATGAACAGGGTGAGGAGGAGTTCATGGACCAAGAATTGGTTGCTCCAGCGGGACCAATTCTCTCACATGCCTTTGCTGCGTGAGATCCAGGAGAATAATCCTGACGACTACAGGAATTTTCTCCGGATGTCGGATCCCGTTTTTCAGCATCTGTTGGCTTTGGTGTCCCCCTATATCACCAGGCAGGACACCGTTATGCGGGAAGCCATCACTGCTGAGCGGACGCTCATCGTAACGTTGCGATACCTGGCGACTGGGAGAAGTCTGCAGGACCTCAAGTTCATGACAGGCATCTCCCCCCAGGCTCTGGGACTCATTATCCCAGACACCTGTTGTGCCATCATCCAAGTCCTGCAGAAGGACTATATTAAGGTAAGTTTTCTCCTTTAACATCAAATTCTATGTAATTGATGTATGTTAATGTATTGTATTTCTTTCATCCTTCCCTAATTACCATGATTGTAATATGCTGTGAATGTCCCCTTTGTCCCCATGCATGCTGTAAGCTTTTACCACCAATGTTATGGATTGTGTTGGGGCCAGGGATGGGGGGGGGGGAATAAAGTGCCACTAACCACCAAGGACAGTGGTGAGTGGTGTTTTTTTTTTATTTTGGTTCCCAAACTCATCTAGCCCCCCCCCCCCTCAAATTTTTACAATGGGCCATCAGAGGGGGTTATGAATCTGATAATAGTTTTTTGTGTAATTTACTAGCAATGTTATGTGCAAAAGTACTAATATTTTTTTATCTTGTTTGACTCCTCAGCTTCCTCCCACGCCACAGGAATGGCAGACTGTGGCATCCCATTTTGCCACACGGTGGGACTTCCCCAACTGCAGAGGGGCAATAGATGGCAAGCATGTCCGCATCGTGCCATCACCCCATTGAGGGTCGTTTTTCTACAACTACAATGGGTTTCATAGCATCGTGCTGATGGAGGTGGTGTCAGCACAGTATGAATTCTTCTATGTGGATGTGGGGAAGAATGGCCATGGCCGGATGTCGGATGGGGGAGCCCTTGCCCAGACGGAGTTTGCTCTTCGTCTTCAGAGTGATGACCTTGCATTGCCACCAGATGCAGGGAATGTGGAAGGACTCCCCTTTGTGTTTTTGGCTGATGAGGCCTTTGGACTGGGACCGCATCTCATGAGGCTATTTCCCCAGAGGACCCTCACCCCGGAGAGGAGGGTTTTCAACTACCGGCTGGCCAGAGCCCGAAGAGTTGTGGAGAATGCTTTCGGGATAATGGCCAGACGGTTCCGCCTGTTTATGACTTTGTTCAACATGGCGGAGTACAAAATAAACTATATGTTTTTTTGCTGCTGCATTCTCCACAATTTCTTGCGCAGAAATGCTCCAACTTATATGGCCTCAATTGGGCCTGAGGCTGGACTTTCAGGAGACAATATCTTGCCGGGCCTTGAATCAGGCCGTCCTGGCTTGCCCCCCCCAAAACGCCTGTGAGGCTCGGCAGCAATATGTTGGCTATTTCACGGGTAGGGGGGCCATTCCTATGCCAGGCAGTGTTTAATAATCCTTTTATAAACCCCAAAAATTTAAATCTGCTTAAATTTATTTTTGGATGTATTGCTTGTGTTTCTTTTAGCTGTCTCCTAGTTTTTCCTAGTGCACTTGTAGTGCCAAGTGTATTTTCCTTTAGTAAATACCAACCATTTCACTGGTAACACCCAAACTAAACACAAAAAAGGTTATAGCGGATTTGATAAAGAAGCCACACTTTGTTGTTTTTCCAAATTTTTACTCTGTGCACATTTCACACATGGTCTTTATTAAAAAAAATTGTGATATAAAAGATAAATTTCCTTTTTTTTTGGCCATAACCAGGCATGTTTCTTTTTTTAAGAAAATACACAACTCTCATTAACATACAACAAAATACAACATTGTAAACCTCTAGGCAATATCAGACATTCTAGTCCAAAGACATGCTGATAGGTTAATTGGCTTCTGTCTAAATTGGCCCTAGTATATGAATGTGAGTTAGGGACCATAGATTGTAGGGACCGATGTGAATGTACAATGTATAATGTAAAGCACTGCGTAAATTGACAGCGCTATATAAGTACCTAAATAATAATAATAATAGTTTATGAAAAATGTCTCTATCTGCCTTTCATAATATGGGGTGTTGTCACCCCTGAACAAGCCAAAATCAGAAGATGCACACAATTTTAGGGTTTTTAAAAAGGGGTATTTCCCACCTGATCCCTATTGTCAACATGTGCTATCTGCCATCATGGGTAATCAATGGACGTGTTTTGGGGGTGCAACCCCTTCTTCCTTTCACCTACTTGAGTTGCGAGGAAGGGGTTGCATCCACAAAACCTGTACATGGATATCCCCTGATGGCAGATAGCACATGTTGACACACTGGGGGTAGGGATGAGCTCGGTGTTCGAGTCAAACATACGTTCGGCGAACATCGAACGATTTGGGCCGTTCGCGCCAAATTCGAGTGACGCGAATGCCCCACAATACACTGCGCCATCGCAGTGCAATCCCGGCGCTGTGATTGGCCAAGCATGCACTGTAACCCCGCATGCTTGGCCAATCACAGCGCCGGCAGCTAGGAGAGCCATAATTGGCCACAGGCAGGTTGCCTGTGGCCAATTATAGCTCAGGGGGTTTAGCACACGCCCCACACTATAAAAGGCCGCCAGCGCGGCGGCCTTGTGTAGTGTGTTCCGGCGCAGGGAAAGAGAAGGATAGGCAGGGACAGTGTTGATATTCTTTGTGCTATTCTTGTGTGCAGGGAGAGAGAATGATAGGCAGGGAGAGTGTCAGTGTCATATTCTTTGCTAAACCTTGTGTGCAGGGAGAGAGAAGGATAGGCAGGGGTCAGTGTCATATTCTTTGCTAAACCTTGTTTGCAGGGAGAGAGAAGGATAGGCAGGGGACAGTGTCAGTGTCATATTCTTTACTAAACCTTGTGTGCAGGGAGAGAGAAGGATAGGCAGGGAGAGTGTCAGTGTCATATTCTTTGATAAACCTTGTGTGCAGGGAGAGAGAAGGATAGGCAGGGGACAGTGTCAGTGTCATTGTTGCTAAGCCTCCTGCACATTATACACCTGAAGTTAGCCCGTATTGCTGTGTTTTCCTGGTGTGTTACACCAACAGGCATTTGCAGCACTTACAGCGGGCGGAGTGTGCCTCCTGCACATTATACACCTGAAGTTAGCCCGTATTGCTGTGTTTTCCTGGTGTGTTACACCAACAGGCATTTGCAGCACTTACAGCGGGCGGAGTGTGCCTCCTGCACATTATACACCTGAAGTTAGCCCGTATTGCTGTGTTTTCCTGGTGTGTTACACCAACAGGCATTTGCAGCACTTACAGCGGGTGGAGTGTGCCTCCTGCACATTATACACCTGAAGTTAGCCCGTATTGCTGTGTTTTCCTGGTGTGTTACACCAACAGGCATTTGCAGCACTTACAGCGGGCGGAGTGTGCCTCCTGCACATTATACACCTGAAGTTAGCCCGTATTGCTGTGTTTTCCTGGTGTGTTACACCAACAGGCATTTGCAGCACTTACAGCGGGCGGAGTGTGCCTCCTGCACATTATACACCTGAAGTTAGTCCGTATTGCTGTGTTTTCCTGGTGTGTTACACCAACAGGCATTTGCAGCACTTACAGCAGGCGTCGTGTGATTCCTGCAAAATATACTCCTGAAGCTATAGCTTGAAATAGACACTAAGGCATGTGTGAGAGGGCTGCACATCCCGAAATCGATATGGAGAAGAACAGGTATTTTTCCCGTGGGATTTTTTAGCAGCAAACAATATGAAACAGAATGTTTTAAGTAAAAAATATTTTATTCAATGGTTTGGATTTAAAAATCGATTGTACAATTATTTCTATGAATGGATTTTTATTTAATTGTATATATCCTCATCACCCCCAGGTGCTTGGAATAGGCTCTCAGGGGTCTTCACCCCATCCGCCCACCAGTCCATAATTGTTTGCCTCCACATAAGTGTGACACCCTGAGAGCAGCCTCTGTCTGTGAGTTGGACCCGCCTATGGGTGGGGGGGGAGGACGCTACATTGGCACTGTCCCAGGAGCTTTGCCCGTGGGGGAATTGGAGAGACCAAGAAGAGTCAGGATTTTAAATCTCCGGTTTGGGCCCATCCATGGAATCAAGAGGGTAATTATGTAACAAAGTTTGCATTTCTCCCAGTTATTTTTCTTCCATACGATGATAAATTACTACTATTAAGCAATCATTACAAATAATTGTATTTACTGACCCATTGAAAACTGCTGGGAGATATTTTGCAACGTACTATGTAATTAATATACTTATTTATCTATATCCTTCAGAATGTATGAACAAAACCCACCCCCCCTGAGGAAGACCTGCAATTAGGTCGAAATGCATCGGGGTATCCTCTCTGTTCTGTACATGTGTATATATACGCTTTATCTTTCTTTTATACTGTACCATACGTGTACCATACTGTTTATCCTTGTATACATGTATTTGGCCCTCATACATACCGGAGTTCATAGAAATAATTGTACAATCGATTTTTAAATCCAAACCATTGAATAAAATATTTTTTACTTAAAACATTCTGTTTCATATTGTTTGCTGCTAAAAAATCCCACGGGAAAAATACCTGTTATACTCCTGAAGCTAGGCCTTATTGCTGGTTTTCCCATCTCCCTGCAGGCCATTAGAATGTCTGGAAGGCAAACAAGGAGAGGCAGACAGCCAGGAGCCAATAAAAGAAGGCAAGCAGGCTCTGTGTCTAGAGACAATAGTGCTGGTCGTGGACGCGGTGCATCGCCATCAGCACGTGGCCCTGGGGCACGCTTGTCCTTCTTTTCGGCAGCTGGACGTGTTGAGCCGCATCATGCCAAAGACTTGGTAGAGTGGATGACCAAGCCCTCCTGATCCTCCTCATACTCTCTCACCCAGGCTCAGGGTACTGGCAAAGCAGCTGCCAAAGCGTCCTCTTCCCTGGTATCAATGTCATCATCAGTCACTCCTTCCCTAGACCAACCACCTGAGGAGTCCCCTGAACTGTTTGAGCACAGTGTTGGGTACATGCTCCAGGAGGATGCTCAGAGTTTCGAAGGGTTTGATGATGATACCCAGCTGGAGGAAGGCAGTAGCGTGAGAGCAGAGAGAGGGGATGCTCAAGAAGGATACCAATCTGGCAGTCATGTTCCAGCAGCTGCAGCATACTGCCAGATTGGCTCCAGTGATGAGGAGGGAGGGGATGATGAGGTCACTGACTCCACGTGGGTGCCTAATAGGAGAGAGGAGGAGGAGGAGGAGGATGAGGAGGAGGCACATCTCCAGGATGCCCTCGGGGGCCAGCGTAAGGGCAGCACACAGACGGAATCACACCGCAGAGCTCCGCCTGTGCAGGGCGCTGCCTCTGCCCGTTATTCAAAAAGTTCTTTGGTGTGGGCCTTTTTTGAGTCGAGTGCATCAGATCGCACAGCTGCTGTTTGCAACATATGTCTCAAGCGTATATCGCGTGGCCAAAACATCAGCCGCTTGGGCACCACATGCCTGACCAGACATATGTTGACCTGCCATGCAGCTCGTTGGCAAGCCTACCTTAAAGACCCACACCAAAGAACAAAGCGGACCTCTCCTTGCTCCTCATCAGCTGGGATCTCCAACCCCACTATAACTTCAGTCCTCTCTGAAACCTGCACTGAGAGGAATGAAGGTGTAGAATTAGGTGTGTCACAGCCAAGTACTTGCGGGCACTCTGCTAGCAGTACACCGACGTCCGATTCTAGCAGGCAAATTTCCCTGCCCCAGCTGCTGGACCGTCAAAAGAAGTTCACTCCCAGCCATCCACATGCCCAGCGGTTGAATGCTAGCTTGGCTAAATTGCTAGCGCTTCAACTGCTGCCTTTTCAGTTGGTAGACTCGGCCCCCTTCCGTGAGTTTGTGCAATGTGCGGTTCCTCAGTGGCAGGTTCCCAAACGCCACTTTCTCTCATGGAAGGCGATTCCGGCTCTCTACCGGCATGTGGAAGGCAATGTCTTGGCCTCGCTGGACAGGGCGGTCAGCGGTAAGGTGCATATTACCGCTGACTCATGGTCCAGCAGGCATGGACAGGGACGTTACCTTTCTTTCACGGCCCATTGGGTCACTCTTTTGGCATCTGGGAAGGATGCAGGACAAGGTGCAGTAGTGTTGGAGGTTGTTCTGCCGCCACGCCTCCAAAATGCTACTACTGGTTGTGACACACCTCTCTCCTCCACTCCCTCCTCTTCTTCTTCCTCCATGGCCTCTTCCTGTGCTTTGTCCTCGGAACCAGCGGTGCTCCGTAGGCGTTCAAGGGGCTACGCAAGTACGCAGGCAAAAAGATGCCATGCCGTGCTTGCGCTGGTGTGTTTGGGGGACAGGAGCCACACTAAGCCAGAGGTTCTGTCTGCTCTGCAGGGGCAGGCCGAGAGGTGGTTGACGCCACGCCAGCTTAAGCCAGGAATGGTGGTTTGCGACAATAGCACCAACCTCCTCTCCGCCCTCCGACAGGGACAACTGACCCATGTGCCCTGTGTGGCTCACGTCCTTAACCTGGTGGTGCAGCGGTTCTTGGGCAGGTACCCGGGCTTACAGGATGTCCTGAGGCAGGCCAGGAAAGTCTGTGTGCATTTCCGCAGATCTTATAATGCCAGTGCTCGCCTGGCTGAGCTGCAAAAGGAGTTGAACCTGCCCAAGAACCGCCTTATATGTGACATGCCCACCAGGTGGAACTCAACGTTGGCCATGCTGCAGCGGCTGCACACGCAGCAGAGGGCCATCAATGAGTACCTGTGCGACTACGGCACCAGGACAGGGTCAGGGGAGCTCGGGGTTTTTTTCACCACGCCAGTGGGGCATGATCAGGGATGCATGCACTGTCCTGGCACCATTTGTGGAGGCCACGAGGATGGTGACAGTGCATGCATCAGTGACACTGTACCTCTTGTCCACCTGTTGGAACATAAGCTGCGTGGAATAATGGACAGGGCACTTGAGGCAGAACAGAGGCAGGAAGAGGAGGACTTCCTTGCCTCTCAAGGCCCCCTTTACCCAGACAGTGTTCCTTCTGTCCCACCCATCGCACAGGAAGAGGAGGAGGAGGAGGAGGATTGTGTCAGCATGGAGGTGGAGCCTGGCACTCAGCATCATCAGCAGCAGTCTTTTAGGGATGATTTACAGTCCCAAGAAACCAGTGGACTTGTACATGGCTGGGAGGAGGTGGCTGCGGATCATGTCGTCCTTAGTGACCCAGAGGACTCTGGACCGAATGCCTCAGCTAACCTACGCTGCATGGCCTCCCTGATCCTGCAAAGACTGCGGAAGGATCCTCGTATTCTTCGGATCAAGGAGAGGGACCATTACTGGCTGGCCACTCTCCTTGATCCGTGGTACAAGGGTAAGGTTGCGGACCTTATCTTACCATCGCAGAGGGAGCAGAGGATGAGACAACTCCGGGAGGCCTTGCAGAAAGGTCTGGGAGGTTACAAACTCCTGGTCCTGGACAACGAGTTGCTGAGGCTTCGGTCAGTCAAAGAAGGAGCGGTGGGGAAGGTGGCCGTCTGACCGATGCGTTCAGACAATTCTTTAGTCCGCAGCCCCAAGGTATGATCGGTTCCAGCAACCATCGCCAGCATCTGATATACATGGTGCAGGAATACCTAGGGGCAAGGTCAGACTTGGACACCTTCCCCACCGAAAATCCTCTGGCTTACTGGGTCTTGAGGATGGATCACTGGCCAGAGCTTGCACAGTATGCAATTGAGCTACTGGCCTGTCCTGCATCCAGCGTTCTTTCAGAACGCACATTCAATGCTGCTGGAGGATTTTTCACGGATCACAGGGTGTGCCTGTCCACCGACTCGGTTGATCGACTGACCTTCATAAAGATGAACCAGTCTTGGATCACCACCAGCTACCAAACACCTGAAGCTGATATAGCAGACTAATTTATTTTCAAATGTCACATCCCTTCAAGACTGATGCTGATGCTGAGAGACTGTCCTGTTATGTTGACTGACTATCCTCCTCCTCCTCAATGATCCGATTGATGATGATAGCTTGGAAGAACATTTTTGTTTCTGGGTGCCGCCACCAGTGGCTAAGGCCCAATTTTTCAGCCCCTGTTTTACAGGGGCATGTAATTAAAAAAATGTATGCAATGCTTTGCAGCAGGGCTCATTCCTGCACTCCAACTAGAGTATCTGGGAGAGGTTGCAGTGTCGTGGCACCAGCACCAGTGCCTAAGGCCCAATTTTTCAGCCCCTGTTTAACAGGGGCATGTAATTACAATTTTTTATGCAATGCTTTGCAGCAGGGCTCATTCCTGCACTCCAACTAGAGTATCTGGGAGAGGTTGCAGTGTCGTGGCACCAGCACCAGTGGCTAAGGCCCAATTTTTCAGCCCCTGTTTAACAGGGGCGTGTTATTACAATTTTTTATGCAATGCTTTGCAGCAGGGCTCATTCCTGCACTCCAACTAGAGTATCTGGGAGAGGTTGCAGTGTCGTGGCACCAGCACCAGTGCCTAAGGCCCAATTTTTCAGCCCCTGTTTAACAGGGGCGTGTAATTACAATTTTTGATGCAATACTTTGCAACAGGGCTCATTGCTGTGCTCCAAGTACAGTATCTGTGAGGGGTTGCAGTGTTGTGGCACCAGTGCCTAAGGCCCAATTTTTCTGCCCCTGTTTAACAGGGGCATGTAATTACAATTCTTGATCTAATAATTCACAGCAGGGCCCATTCCTGCGCCCACCAAGAGTAACTGTGAGGGCTCACAGTGTTGTGGCAACACCAACATGTAAGGGGAAAATTTCAGCTGAGTATATACGGCAGGCCCCTACTTTCAAACATCCAACTTACAAACGACTCCTCCTTGCAAACGGAAGGATACAACAGGAAGTGAGAGGAAATCTACCCCTAGGAAGGCAAATTCTCTTCTGTAAGAGTTAATATGGGAAAAAAGTGTCTCCTCTCCACTGATGCTTTATCACCAATTCTTGTTTCAATAAAAACCCAAAATTTTCAAAAAACATTTGTCATTAGGACGGAAAGTGAGGTGAACTGTTCTGAACAGGTGCACACTGCACAGACAGCAAAACAAATGTTACAGGGGTGATAACCCTTCCCTATGTTTTCCAAAAAGCTTAAAAATAGATTTTTTTGGCTGGAGCTACACTTAAACAATGTACCTGTTCAAAATTACAAACAGATTCTACATAAGAACAAACCTACAGTCCCTGTCTTGTATGCACCGCCTGTATACGGCTGTTCAGAGTATATAGGGCCTTTTTTATTTTGTGTGCGGGGTTCCCCTTAATATCCATACAAGACCCAAAGGGGCTGGTAATGGGCTGGGGTAGGGGGGGGGGGTGTGATGGGGTAGCTATGCCATTTTTCTTAAAGATTTTCATCCATGTTATCGGGACCAGACATTACATTAAAGCCGCAAGCAGTTTTAAATGGCTTTTTTCCTTTAGAAATGTAATTTTGTGCAGGGACAGTTCTAAACACGGGAAACACGTGGCACTTCACAGGCATACTTTAGACACCCCCCAGGTACGATATTTAAAGGAATATTTGACATTTTTTTTTCACTTTATGCATCATTAAAATGACTGCTCCCGAAAAACGTCAGTTTTTAAAACTTCTTTTTGCATTGATACATGTCCCCTGGTGCAGAACCCGGGTTCCCAAACCCTTTTTAGGACAATAACATGCATAATAGTCCTTATAATTAGCACTTTAGATTTCGAACGTTCGCATCCATTGTATTTAATAGGGTTCTAACGTTCGTGCGAACTTTCGGTCCGTTCGCGGGTTCTGGTGCGAACCGAACCCGGGGGTGTTCGGCTCATCACTAACTGGGGGTGATTTACTATAAACAGTGCGCTGCGCCGGTTCATACCTTATGGGTGCGCCGGATAAATCCTTAATTGAGTGCAGGAACCGGCGGCGCACTGCTATAGTAAATAAAAATTTGAGCAGCGCTCTATTGAAATTGAATGGTTCCCTATGGGAGCCCATTCATCTGAATAGAGGTCGCCCGGGAAGTCGGATGAAGACGATCCGACTCGCGGGGCGACTTGTGTGCCAGCTGACACAGGGACAGCGCAACTTTGCAAGGCAACTTGGACACGACTTGAGCGCGAAGCAGCCGCTCAAGTCGTGTCCTAGAGGCGACTACCTGGCCGAGAATGTCTCCAGCGCGATGCCATCGCGCTGGTTCTCGGCAGCCTCGCGCTCGCTGTCCCGTGTTTGGTATGAATCATGAAGGGGAACTCCACGCCAATTTTTAATTAAAAAACCGGCATGGATTCCCCTTCAGAAGCATAGCAGGCCCTTAGGTCTGGTATGGATTTTAAGGGAAACCCCCTACGCCGAAAAACGGCGTGGGGGTCCCCCCAAAATCCAAACCAGACCCTTATCCGAGCACGCAGCCCAGCAGGTCGGGAAAGGGGGGGCGAGCGCGCCCCCCTCCTGAACCATACCAGGCTGCATGCCCTCAACATGAGGGGGTGGGTGCTTTGGGGCAGGGGATGCCCTGCGCTCCCCCACCCCAAAGCACCTTGTCCCCATGTTGATGGGGACAAGGGCCTCTTCCCGACAACCCTGGCCGTTGGTTGTCGGGGTCTGCGGGCGGGGGGCTTGTCGGAATCCGGGAGCCCCCTTTAATAAGGAGGGCCCCCAGATACCGGCCCCCCCAGCCTATGTGAATGAGTATGGGGTACATCGTACCCCTACCCATTCACCTGGTGGAAAAAAAAGTCAATAAAAAACACAACACAGGTTTTTAAAGTAATTTATTAGGCAGCTCCGGGGTCTTCTTCCGACTTCGGGGGTCTTTCTGCCAGGCGCCCGCTATCTTCTTCCATTCTTTTGCTAGCGGGGTCCCGGTCTTCATCGTCATCTTCTTCCGACTTCGGGGGTCTTTCTGCCGGGCACCCGCTATCTTCTTCCAGCTCTTTTGCTGGCGGGGTCCCGGTCTTCATCGCCGCAAGCAAAAGAGCTGGAAGAAGATAGCGGGGTGCCCGGTAGAAAGACCACTGAAGTGGTACTTGCGTTTTGGATGTGGGTCCATTGAATTCTATTACATCCAAAACACTGTTTTTGGCCTGGAAAAAAAATCTGCAGTTGCGTTTAACCTCGTTTTTCACAAAGCCAAAAAATGCCTTCAGACGCCAAAGATTTCCACGTTTCAGACGCGGTACCAGCGTTTAGCCGCATTTTAGTTTAGAAGCGTTTTAAAGGTGACCTATTTTTTTACATTGATAAACTCAAAAATTATGGAAAATGAGGAAAAAACATTCAAAATATATATATTTCCCAAAAAAAAATGAAATTGCTTCCATTGCATTGTGGAAAATCCACAACTTGGGGCAGGTGACGTGGCAAGTGGACAATCCACAACTTGGGGCAGGTGACGTGGCAAGTGGACAATCCACAACTTGTGGCAAGTGATGTGGCAAGTGACACGCTAAATACAAGTACACTGCTGCTCTCTCAGCTGCTGATACTCACTCTGGTCTCACAAAATAGCTGAAATCGTTAATAATACTGTTTTTGGAGCTTAGGGCAGCTCCTTATGATGTTTCCTAACTAAACGCATATAGACGCAAATGTGGTAAAACGCGGCATGCAAACGTGACAAAGCACACCTTTCTAAACGCCGCTTTCAACCTTAGTTCTGAACACTTTGCACCAGCGTCCCAAGTACATGAGGCCTAAAAACGCCTATGCCATTTACAGCTCAAAAACGCCATGGTGGCAATGAGGCCATAGGCTAACATGGAGAGCCGTTTTTAAGCTGCAAAAAACGCTCAAAAAAGCGGCTGGAAAAACGTCCGTGTGCATGTAGCCTTATATTAACCACGCACTGGCCACTTAAACCCCCTTCCTGCCCAGACCAAATTTTCTAATTTCAGCGCTGATGCATTTTGAATGACAATTGCACGCTCATACAACACTGTAACCCAATGAAAATTTATTATTTTTTTGCACACAAATAGAGCTTTCTTTTGGTACTATTTGATCACCTCTGCGGTTTTTTTAATCTATAAATACAAAAGAGCGACTAAAAAAAAAAAAAATGTGGATATTTTAATATTTTGAAAATTTTGAAAAAAGGTAATTTTTCTCCTTCATTGATGTACACTGATGAGACTGCACTGATGGGCTGCACTGATGGGCACCGATAAGGTGGTAAGGGTGGGCACTGAGAGGTGGCATTGCTAGTTGGCACTGGTGGGCATTGAGAAGTGGCATTGCTAGGTGGCAACGATAGTTGGCAGTGATGGGCACTGATAGGCAGCACTGCTAGGTGCCACTGATTGGCACCAGTGGTGGGCATTGATAGGTGGCACTGGCAGGGGCTACTGATTGTCACAGATGACGCAGAATTGCCTCTTGCTCTTCGGGCCCGATGTCCCTTGCACATAAGCCAGTGATTGCCTTTTTTTATGCTCACGCTGTCAGCACAAGGAGAAAACAAAAACCATTACCCAGCTTTTGTTTACATCACGTGATCAGCTGTCATTGGCTGACAGCTGATCACATGGTAAGGGGCAGGGATCGGCCCCTTACTCGGATCTGTCATCACCCGAGTCTCAGTGACTCGGTGACCACAGCGCACGCGCAAAGGGGAGGACGTCTATTGACGGACTCCCGGCAATTGAGGACCGTGCTGTGGCCGTCGATCAGTTATAGTTATAAGTGTCTTTGCAAAGTTAAACTAAATGAAATCCTTTCTTATTTTTGCTTGGGGATAGAGTGCAGAGGGATTACAAGTCTAGACAGTTTTTGGGGATGTCTGCACCCCTGATAGGGTGAAGACAACTCCCAAATTTGGCCACTTTATCCTTCCAAATAATTCACTTCCTGTCACATAGCCACACAGGAAGTGAGGGGAAATCCCTACCAATGTCTTTCCTTGGGGACACACAGGTCAATCTAAATACTTTCCCCATTATGTACATTGCACTCCAGCATTTTGCAGGGTACACCCCAAATTATTAGGTATTTTGGACTTTGGGGTTTATTTACTAAAGGCAAATCTACTTTGCACTAGCTGGATATCCAAGGGGGACATGCAAGCAAACAAAAAAAACACCATCTTTGCTTTTACATGATTGGATGTTACAATCACCAGTGCTTCCCCTCAGATTGTAAGCAGCTACACTTTTACTGCAGAGTGGATTTGTCTTTACTAAACCCCAAACTACCCAATGATTTGGGGTGTACACAACAAAGTTCTAGAGTGCAATTTGCTTAATGGGGACACTAGTTAGATTGAGCTGTGTGTACCCAAGAAAAGACATTGGTAGGGTTTTACCTTCACTTCCTGTTTAGCTGTGTGACAGGAAGTGAAGCCAATTTTACTAAAAGGGACACAAAGCCCAACCTAAAAAAAAAACAAACAAGCAGGAGTTCTAACACTTACTTGGTTTCCCTCAAAATGCCCACAATTAGAATCGTATTGCCTTGAGCTATTTTTAAGCGCAGTGCTCTAAATCAGTGCTTCTCAAGTACCCCCAACAGGCCATGTTTGCAGGTTTTCCTTCATCTTGCACATGTGCTTTAAATCACAGTCAATGGTTTTGTATTTTGGACAGCAATTCTCGATAAGCTAAATTCACAAAACATGTCCTGTTGGGGGTACTTGAGGACTGAGGCTGAGAACCACTGCAGTAAAAAGGAAAATTGAATACTTACCGCTCTGTATTTTTCATTTCCTGGTGACTATCCATGGCAGCACACAATACATGCATATGCTAGCATGAAGGCACCAGGGTAGACAAATCACACCTGTTTTGTTTTGACATGGCAATCAGCTGTCACATTTGTTGCAAAGAAAACACAAAACAAACATCAAAACTTTGCATCAAATTTTATTGGTCAACAAAACAAAGGGAAGCCAAAATAAAAAATATGGTCAATTTGGAACATTAGTCACAGACAATTAAATCAAAGTGAACAAACGACACACATTAACAACATCAAAATTATTTCAGGGGAACATTTCCCCCCCACACAAAAAAATACAAACAACAAAATTAAAACAAACATCTGTTTTGCAAAGACATAACAAATAAAATACATGCGTTACAAACTCGATAAGGACACCAAAATGTACTTTTTGCGACACACACACACTTGCCTCTTTTCAGGGCAAGGGAGAGGATGCTATGTGCAAGCTTTATATAACATAGGTTTGTGTGCTAATGAGGCAATTGAAAACACATGCACAGTCCATGAAACACCCAAAATGCAAGTTCACCCAACGTAGAGACTGAACTTCAAAGTGGGTACACCTGTCAAGGATGTCCTTCAATTACTAACCCATAAAAACACTCTCTGAGCATGCCCAGAAATATCCAGGTGCTGTTCACACACAAAAAAAAAAAACGAACTGCCTGGGCATGCTCAGAACAACACAAATGCAGCTAGCAGAAAATAACCCCCCCCCCCCCGACCAAAATTAAGCACATCATCCAGCATGCTACAAAATTAGAGATGGGACAAACACCTCCCCCCCCTACCAACAAATACCATTGCAGTCTATGGGAACTGACTTGTTAATTTTGCTAGTCCCCACTTGGCTTGCTTATCTTCTAGTTATTGGCCTTAAAATAGGGGCCCAGGTCCCACCCTAAGGGACATATATCCATGTCACCAATTTGGACAACACCAAAAACAAAACAAGGAGAAGTGCCATTAAATATGCCAAATTACTTAAGGGCCATTTCACACCACATGCAGTTCATTGCGTTTTTTATGCATCAAAAATTTATGGAAAGTTGGTTATATGGTTCTAAATGGCAGTGTTTGTTCCAGTGCGTTCCAGTTCCACCAAAAAAGTAGAACATGCTGCATTTTACCTGCACTGGACTGTACTGGAAAGCAGCAAAACGCATCATAAATGCACTGGAACGCACCTAAATGCACCAAAAACGCACTGAAACACACTTGTCCTTATGTATGGTTAATAAAAAACAGGGGTGAAAAAAAAGCACTGGACTGCATCAAAAACGTACCAAAAATGCACTGGAACGCATCTAAACGTGCATGCAAAAAAGCAGCTGGAACGCATCCGGATTGCGTTTCTATGGTGTGAACTGGCCCTAGTTCACACCATAGAAACGCAGTCTGGATGCGTTTCAAGTGCTTTTCTGCATGCGCGTTTTTGACACATTCCAGTGCATTTTTGATGCAGTCCAGTGTTTTTTCCCCCTCTTTTCACTTAGGACAAGTGTGTTGCAGTGCGTCTTTGGTGCATTTAGGTGCATTCCGGTGCATTCCAGTGCGTTTTTTATGTGTTTTACTGTGGTCCAGTACAGTTCTTTACCTAAAAAATGCAGCATGACCAATTTTTTTTTCCTTTCTGAAACGCACTGGAACGGACTGCAGAGGTGTGAACTATGCCATTGGCATTAATGTGATCAACTTTCTTTGCGTTTTTCATGCATCAATAAAACGCACTGCACTGTATCCGGTGTGAACTGGTTCTAAATATTATAACCGGGGGGGTGTCTATAGTATGCCTGTAAAGTAGCGCATGTTTTCCATGTTTATAACAGTTCGAGAGCAAAATGACATTTCCAAAGTAAAATAATAGTCATTTAAATGTACTCGCGGCTGTAATGAATTGCTGGTTCCCGTCAATACAGATAGAAGTCATTGAAAGTCTTTTTAAAAAAAAATGCGTGGTGGTCCCCCAAATTCCATTACCAGGCCCTTCAGGTCTGGTATGGATATTAAGGGGAACTCCGCGCCAATTATTTTTTTTTAAATGGCGTGGGGGTTCACCACAAAATCCGTACCAGGCCCTTCAGGTCTGGTCTGGATTTTAAGGGGACCCCCGCGCCAAACTTAAAAAAAATAGCGTGGGGGTCCCCTTAAAAATCCAGACCAGACCCTTATCCGAGCACGCAACCTGGCAGGGCGCAGGAAAAGAGGGGGGATGAGAGAGCGGCCCCCCTCCCTCCTGAACCGTACCAGGCCACATGCCCTCAACATGGGGAGGAGGTCCCCATATTGATGGGGACAAGGGCCTCATCCCCACAACCCTTGCCCGGTGGTTGTGGGGGTCTGCGGGCGGAGGGCTTATCGGAATCTGAAAGACCCCTTTAACAAAGGGGACCTCCAGATCCCTGCCCCCCCTATGTGAAATGGTAATGGGGTAAAAATGTACCCCTCCCATTTCACAAAGAAAAATGTCAAAAATGTAAAAAATGACAATAGCCGGTTTTTGACAATTCCTTTATTAATGTCTTCTCTTTTCTTCCATCTTCTTCCATCTTCTTCTTCCATCTTCTTCTTTTCTCCATTCGGTTTTCTTCCTCCATCTTGTTCTTCATCTTCCTCTTCATCTTCATCTTCATCTTCCTTCTTCCTTCAGTGTTCTCGTCCACATCTTGCTCCGGCTTCTTGTCCCCTTCTTCTTTCTCCGGCCGCTCCGTTTGAATTCGAGGTTCCCGCTGTGTGACGGTTCAGTTCTTCAGTTCTCCTCTGGGTCCGCTGCCACCCGGTGGCTCCGGGGTGGCAGCGGACCCAGGCGCGGGGGTTCCCCTTAAAATCCATTCCAGACCTGAAGGGCCTGGTATGGATTTTTAGGGGAACCCGCACGTCATTTTTTTTTTTAATTGGCGCGGAGTTCTCCTTAATATCCATGCCAGACCTGAAGGGCCTGGTAATGGAATTTGGGGGGAACCTACGCATTTTTTTTTTTTTTATCAAAGACTTTCAATGACTTTTCTCTATATTGCCGGGACCCGACAATTCATTATAGCCGCGGGTGCTTTTAAATGCCTTTTTTTTCCTTTAGAAAGATCATTTTGCTGGCGCACTGTTATATACGGCAAGTTCAGAGCTGCGCCTGTTCAACTTATGCAAATTGATTTACGTGACTTGATATTTACGAAGATTTTGCCGGCACAGTGAACCGTTTGAACGAGTGAAATTCCCGTGCTGAGAACAAAAAAAACCCTTGCAGTTCTAAACGTAATTGCCGGTGCAGCGGGCTGGTTCAGAAAAAGTTACTTTCTCACTCTATTTTGGGCATATTTGTTACTTGGGCAGGTGTCATTACACTTCCTCACATCACCCCACATCACCCCCATTATATTGGCACATAAAGCTTCTTTATATTTAGATTTTAAGATGCCGTGGGCCAGGTCCATAGTAGCACACTGAGCTCCTCCTCCCGTCTGCCGAGAACACTATAGTAAATGGGAAATAGCGCTGCGCTACCGGCGCAAATGTTTTGTAAATACCAAAACAGCCGTTGCGCACGCAGATGCGCTGATACTCATGGTGCAAATGTATCGTAAATCAGCCCCACTGTGTGCATCTTCTAATTTTGGCTTGTTTGAAAAAGTGCAAATAATTTTTTAGAAAACTTCAAAAATAGAAAAAGGGGGGGGTTTGTGTTTCATTCAATTTGCCCCAAAACATAAATGATGTCCTTAAATGTTTGCTCCATAACATTCATCCTTTTCTTCATTGTGTCCAGTTCACTACTACACTCCATAACTTGCTGGATGATTCTTTGTGCACTATCACTTGAGAAACAAGGACTTTCTTCCTCAACAACATGTTCATCCCCTAAAAAAAATTAAAAAAGGTATTATAACTCTGCAGGCCTACATCTCTTACCTGAAGCTGTGGTGACAGACACTGACCTGTTGTGGTGACAATTTCCACCACGTCATCCACTTCTCCTTCCTCCACATCCTGGTTTTGGGGTTCTTTCTGTGGTGTGGGGTTCCTGTGCTCCCTGGAGTGGTGTCCACCCTTTCTTCTCTCCCCTATGAGAATGAAAGAAAAGGTATACTTAGCACACAGATATTTGAGGGAAAAAATAGGAATATGATACATTGCTTGGAAGTGGGGTACAAGTGTCTGTTTGGGCAGAGTTACGAGCGGAAGACATTATTTTTCAAAACACAAATGTTGACTAATCACCTTTTTGGGACAAGTTTCACACATGGAGACACCCCAAGAATCCACTGGAGCACCTGTGTGGGACACCCTAAAAAGGTTGTTCTGGTGGCCCTCACTATAGTGCTCCAGAGTGCAGATGTGTAAACAGCTGCTGAGTGTCCTCTCCTTTACACTGTGATTCTAGTTTGCATTTCATTCTAGTTACAAACACATCATCTAGACAACAATGTAATAACATTAATGGACTACAAACAGGCATGTCAAAATAATTTTAACCCTGTATCTTCCAAAAACATCGTATGTAGTGGGTGAAAGATGTGTCTGTAACGACCGATTACTGTGCCCACTAAATTTTTTGAGATGACATTTTCTAAGGTTCAATACTATACAAATCAACAACATGGAGCAACATGCAAGTTCTGAAATACAATAATAGAAACACAGGAGAAGTACTTACTTTTTTCTAGCATTCTCTTAATACTCCTTAACTGCTCCGGCTCCCTCAGTTTCAGGTCAGACCACCTCTTTCTAAGCTGCTCCTTTGATCGTCGTACCCCGAAATTCTTCTTCAGACTTTTCACTACTTTCTTCAGAATTTTGGCCTTCCTTAGATTAGGGTGGGTATATGGCCCATGCTTGCCATCATAATCCGCCTTTTTCAATATGTCCACCATCTCCGCAAAGGACATATTAGATGCATTGTATCTCCTCCTTGATCGTGACGTTTCACGCTCCGGGCTTGTCTCCTCGTTAGAGGAATTAGCATACACCTGCTGTGACTCCGCCATGTCGTCTGCGCGCCGAAAGAGATGGGGCGGGGAAAAGTCGAGAATGAACGTCATAGGCAGGCGACGTGTGCGGAGTTTCACGCATGCGTAGTGTATATAAAGCTAACACACATGTGACGTTACTATGTTCTGTTTGCGGAGATAGGAGGAAAAGCGACGAACGTCAGACCGATGGTATGATTTTTAACTTGGGACATCAGTGGCCTATACTGCATAGAGATTAATTGAGGATATATATGGGGATAAAGATTACTAGAGTTTAGACTGACTGACATTACTATTTTTGTCTTGTGTTTTGTCTTGCAGAAATAATGAATCCATTTCTGGATAGAGATTTTCTGTCAGAATTCATTGATCGCTTAAGGGAGCTGCCCATTCTGTGGGAGACCAAAAACCCTATTTATAGGAAAAGAGGGGTAAGGACAGCAGCGCTGGAAACCCTGCTCCCATTTGTGCACACCAGGATGCCCACAGCAACCATCCAACATGTGGATACTAAAATTGGGACCTTGAGAGGGACATACAGGAGTGAGCGCTTTAAGGTCCTGGCTTTTCAGAGGTCAGGAGCAACAGCAGCGGATGTATATGTCCCGACTTTGTGGTACTACAACATATTGTCCTTTCTGAACAACCACCTTGAGGCAAGGACATCAATTTCTAGTCTTCCCCCCAGACTTCCCTGCAGCCTTCCCTGCAGCCAAGCTGAGCCTTCTCTGGAGCAAGAGGAGCCTTCCATCCTGGAAGAACCTGATTTTGACATCTGGAGCCAGGTATAGTATTTTCAAAACATTTATTGTGATAAAATTAATGCTGCAAAAAAAAATGTTAATATGGAAAGAAAATAAAAATGTTTGATCAAAAAGTGTTTTACATATCAACAGACAGTAGTGGCCAAAAAAGTTGGGGAGAAGAATGAAAACTGCT
Organism: Rana muscosa; assembly: GCA_029206835.1. Classification (NCBI taxonomy): domain Eukaryota; kingdom Metazoa; phylum Chordata; class Amphibia; order Anura; family Ranidae; genus Rana; species Rana muscosa. The sequence goes on along the minus strand of CM055116.1, from coordinate 160,542,195 downwards.
GGGGTCATAATGAGAGACTTTTCTATTTATTTACATTCAATTTGCAACAGTCATGAGCTGAAAATTGTGTGTGATTGATGAAGCAAAAACTCAAACTATGTTCCTTTTTCAGATACAGGAAGACAGCCAGGATGAGAGGCAGGAAAGTGTTAGGCAGGAGGAGGCAAGGCCCACTGTGAGCCAGGAGGAGACAGTGGCACACAGGAGGAGGCAGGGCCCAGTGGCACACAGGAGGAGGCAGGGCCCAGTGGCACACAGGAGGTGGCCGGGCCAAGTGGCAGACAGGAGGAGGTAGGGCCAAGTGGCAGAAGAAGAACCAGATGTCAGGTGCCTCCCATCCACCTTACAACCAGAAGGACCAGGAGGGAGAGGAGCACAAGCGAGGCAGAAATGGCCCTGATAAGAGAGTCACATGCCACACTACAGGAGCCAACAACAACAGAAGAGGCCTATGTCGGCCTAGTTGGGGCAAAAATGAAAATGATGGCAATGGACCAACGCCTACCATGTAAGCCCCTGCTTCTCACCTTGCTTAATAAGGGGTTGATGGGGACAATTACCACCAATACTGCCATATGTGAGGTCGCCCAGCCTTCTCCACCTCCTCCTCCACCTCCTCCTCCTCCTCCACCTCCTTCTCCTCCACCTCCTTCTCCTCCTCCTGACACGAGTACACCTCCAGTGCCACAGGCTCCAACCACACGCACCAGGAAGGCTGCAGAGAAAGCTGCAGGAAAGCCTACAAAGAAGGCTACCAAGAAGACTAGGAAGTGATGGCCTTGCTTCAATGTGGTCTGACAGAAGGCAGGCTGTTGTAGTACCCCAGACTTGGGACATATATCTCACCTGCTGCTGTTCCTGACCTCTGGGAGTCCAGGACCAGATGGTGCTCCCAACTGGATGTGCTTCTCAAGGTCCCAATTTTAGTGTCCACACAGAGTTGATGTGTGCTCTGGGGTGCACAAATTGCAGCAGGTTCTCCATCGCTGCCTTCTATTTATTTTGTTATATACCATAATAAATTGATTTTTTTTTTACAGTTAATACTTGCCTATGTGTTTTTATTAAACTAAAAAAATTTAGCTTTTGAGTAGGCAGATACATTTAAAACAAAAACAGTTTAAGTAAAAAGGGACAGATAACACCAACCAATCTCCTTAAAGGTAAAAAAATACAAAATAATAATTGTAGCGGCCTCACCCCATCTCTTTTGTCTAGGGGTATGTCACACGACAAGGTGAGATGCGCTACGGCCCATGTCCTCCCCATAGCTGTGGGTAAGGTGAAGGCCAGTACCAGATATTTCCTCGGGCCTATGTGCTTTTGTCTAGAATCAAGTCCCGCTGTGCCAACACTTCCCTTTGCTCCCATTAACCAGAGTTCCACACACCGATCACAGTCCAACTCTTGTTTTATTGCATTTCTCACAGTAGCCAACTGGTTGCGACTTGATAACAATTTGATACGGGGAATGAGCAGGTCGAGGCACTATCCTGGTTGTCAGCTAAACCACTGCGATCTCGCCAGCGGTTACTATAGCATTAGCTAGGAAGGACTTAGAACTTGAGAATCTCTACCAGCGACTCAAGAGAACATAGATAGGAGTACCTTCGCTGCGCTGCGGCCCCTATCAGGGGAAGATGTCCCTCCAAGGGAGTTACCAGAGGCCCATTCGTCACTGGGTTGATGCTGCTCCAGACTCTCCGAATGGGTAACCTCCCCAGCCTCCTCACCTCAGACATGGGCCCCATCCACTTCAGTGACCCTCGGACTTCTCCACCCTTGCGGGACCCAGTCGAAGTCACTGGGCCCCAGGCCTCCTGGTTTAGTACCTCACCCCAGGCTGAAGGTGCCTGGGATGGACTCCAACTCCATTCCGGTCAGGCCTAGGGCGCCTGGGCCGGAATCCGGAACCGCCCGCACCCAGGCCTAAGGTGCCTGGGCGCGTGAAGAAGATCCTCCTGAAGACAGACCTCATGGTTAGGGCGTCTCCCCCTTTTATCTCCTCCCATCGACACCACGGCAGGTTCCCCGCCCTCGCCGTACCATCTCCGGAAAGGGACAAAAAGGGTAGCACTGTGACGGTCAATCTACCTTGAGCCTCCAGATACCCCGCCACCCAGAGGCCAAGGAGATTATTACACCGTCCAATCCTCCACGAACACAAATGGCCCATTATTCCCATACTTACACACCTGAGTGTCCTACCTAAATTTAGAGACCCCGCTACATACTCCCCCCTGTGATTTGACGCTGGTCCCCAGTGTCTGGTGCAAACCCATGTCTCCCATGTAGTGATGACATAAGCCTGGCCCCAGAGACTATCCCTAAAATTTTGAACCTCAACCATACCAAGACCTGCTCAAGGGGAAGGGAACATAAAACAATAAAACTTTTCCTTAAAACCATCTAACATGTACACATATACAATCCCTCCCTTTACTGTCTAAGAACCACCCCATACTCAGTAGTCTTGACAGACGAATCTCCTGCAGAAGGGAAACAAAAAGAAAACACAACATCCTAACATTTTGTGTTAATTTGGAATGAATGGGTCCATCAGCCAATAGACCCACTCACTCCAATGAGTAAAGTGATGCGCGTGTAAAAAAAAACAAACAGCCATTGCACAACACTGCCACCTGGTGACAGTGCCGCGGTAATGACACTTGGTGCAATCTTCATTCTTCCTGCGTCCCTACACTGATTCTACCCCCAAAGTCTGTCTTTGAACTGTGAGGAAGAGAGAACAAACAAAAACTGCTCTCATTCCTCCAAAGAGTAGAAAACAAAAGCCCAAATAAAAAACTAGGGCACAGTTCGGATGCTCCGGCAGGAACACTTCTAGAAGATTGTAGGAAAGGAAACAACAAGTGAGTCTCTTCTCACAAATAGAACTTTGGGTCAGGCAAGAACAAGGGCTTCAGATGTCCATCAAAAACCTCAATCGAATAGTCAGCGTCCTCTCCATCTTTCCTGCAGATGCGCACCTTGTCTGCGTGGATATGGCGGCCCCACATCCAGTCTGCTCTGCAGTCCCTAAACTTTTTCGACACCGAGGGTGAACAGGACAAGTATCTTCGTGCATGGGGTACTTTGAGTTTTTCCCAAACAAATTCGTCATACCATCTCTGGCGTATGACCTCAACTTCAAAAAGTAAGTCCCGAGGCAAGTAGGGATATTCCCACCCATACTCACGGGCGACTCTCTGTGAGAAAAGTCGTTGCAATCTGGCCAAAGGAGGCATGGCATCCCGCTCACCTTCTCTGGGTTGAACGATGGCCTCCGGGTGCCGAGGTACTTTCACTACCTCTGATGACTTTTCTCTCGGTGCTCGTAGTGATGCGCGTTGCATCCCCGCCGCCAAGACGGGCGATGTTGTAGATTGTGAGAAGGTAATTTGAGGACTAAGCTTCCTCGTAGACTCCGGGGCTTGTACCCGGGGGCGTGCTGTCTCCTATTGACATAGGGGAATCCTGCGGTGCACGTAACATAGGTAACTGGCGTTTGTCCCAGCCCTTCTGGTGAAATAGTTCATCGATCTCACCGTCATCTCCACAATCCGACAGTGACTCTAGGTCGGAAGTGTCATACATCTCGGGGGGAAGGTAGTCTCTGGTAGACGTGGTACTACCCTCCCTTGCGGGCTCCACCGACTGTGGACCCCCGACACCTCCAACCACCACCACAGTCCCAGCCCCTGGCTCACCTTGACCTTTTGTAGAACTGGGATGTCCAGGACTCTTCCAACCGGATCCATCCAGGCCAGGCAAGCGACGGGGTGAAGCTCTTCCACGACCACAGGAGGCCTGCACCAAGCCGACTTTCCTCTTCGGAGGTGGGAGCAGAGAATCTGTGGTGACCGAAGCAGCATCCTCGGATTTTTCTCTCTCAGTCTCTGATTGGGCAGTCACATCGCCCTGGTCAGTGCGTACGGGAACCTCCGCAAAGGCCTGGATCTCCCCTTCCGGAGTAGCGGTACCTGTGAGGCTGTTGAGGCGAAGGGCCCGGGGCCTTACTGTGGATGGCTCCACCTCGAACAAGAACTCTTTGCATACTTCGCAATGCCCGGATGGCTTCAGGTGGACCACCAGTCCCGAGCATCCGGGACAGATCACGCCGAGGGCCTCCGTGTCTCTGCATGAGTACAAAGCCAACTGTCCTCGGGGCCTGAGTCTTATCCCCGTGTCTGTAAGGGGAGCAGCGAACGTAGTCATCTTCGTGGGGTAGGGAACCGGAATCCACGGGGAGCTTGAGGCCATCCCGACTGTCTGCTGCTCCATCACGCACTGACCACGCGCCAAAGTCTCCACGTGAGTTCCTCCACATGGCCAGACTCCTCCCACGACTTGCACGCTTTCGCGGGCTTCCATCAAGCTCCGTCCACGAACTGTGTAGTCACGGGGTGCCTCATGGCGCAGTGCAATAAAAGCCCCCACATGTAGTACTTCACACAGCTAGACTTTTCCCTCTTCTCGCTCCTCCGCATGGGCCTTTCCCGTCTTAGGGTCATTTCCACGACTTTGAGCAGGGATGCACTTTGGCCAATCACGTGGCCGTCCTGCTCGGAACTCCTCCAGGCAGCAAAGTCCAGACACAGCCATTCTTTCTTCAAAAGTCAAGACACACATAATCCCGGACGAGCCCCCACGTGTAGCGGCCTCACCCCATCTCTTTTGTCTAGGGGTATGTCACACGACAGGGTGAGATGCGCTACGGCCCATGTCCTCGCCATAGCTGTGGGTGAGGTGAAGGCCAGTACCAGATATTTCCTTGGGCCTATGTGCTTTTGTCTAGAATCAAGTCCCGCTGTGCCAACACTTCCCTCTGCTCCCATTAACCAGAGTTCCACACACCGATCACAGTCCAACTCTTGTTTTATTGCATTTCTCACAATAAAAAGTGCTTCAGTAGCCAACTGGTTGCGACTTGATAACAATTTGATACGGGGAATGAGCAGGTCGAGGCACTATCCTGGTTGTCAGCTAAACCACTGCGATCTCGCCAGCGGTTACTATAGCATTAGCTAGGAAGGACTTAGAACTTGAGAGTCTCTACCAGCGACTCAAGAGAACATAGATAGCAGTACCTTCGCTGCGCTGCGGCCCCTATCAGGGGAAGATGTCCCTCCAAGGGAGTTACCAGAGGTCCATCCGTCACTGGGTTGATGCTGCTCCAGACTCTCCGAATGGGTAATCTCCCCAGCCTCCTCAGATATGGTCCCCATCCACTTCAGGGACCCTCGGACTTCTCCACCCTTGCGGGACCCAGTCGAAGTCACTGGGCCCCAGGCCTCCTGGTTTAGTACCTCACCCCAGGCTGAAGGTGCCTGGGATGGACTCCAACTCCATTCCGGTCAGGCCTAGGGCGCCTGGGCCGTAATCCGGAACTGCCCGCACCCAGGCCTAAGGTGCCTGGGTGCGTGAAGAAGATCCTCCTGAAGACAGACCTCGTGGTTAGGGCGTCTCCCCCTTTTATCTCCTCCTATCGACACCACGGCAGGTTCCCCGCCCTCGCCGTACCATCTCCGGAAAGGGACAAAAAGGGTAGCACTGTGACGGTCAATCTACCTTGAGCCTCCAGATACCCCGCCACCCAGAGGCCACAGAGATTATTACACCGTCCAATCCTCCACGAACACAAATGGCCCATTATTCCCATACTTACACACCTGAATGTCCTACCTAAATTTAGAGACCCTGCTACATAATGTTTATGGTAACTTGACACAACAAAATTAAAAATCAAATCATGGAAATCACTAGAAATTAAATAATAATTTAAAACTAAGATCTGTATTCAAAATGTAGAAAAAAAAATTATTAAGGAGATCTTGCTCTATATAATAATAAAAAATATTCATGAGATCAGCATTAAAAATGTTGCAAAAAGTTAGTCAGAACTCTGTGTGAATATCAGCAGCAAAACAAGTTCATTATTGTTCATTATTGTACCATTCTAAAGAAGATTTTAATTCGCACCATTTAAACGATGCAATAATTTACAGCGTGATGAATGTGCTATCTCCATTACGGACGCTAGTTTTACCAGAAGAAGCGCTCCCGTCTCATACTTGATTCTGAGCATGCGCATTTTTTTAAGACTCGGAAAAGCATACACACGACCGGTTTTCTCTTCGGGAAACAAGCCGACGGGAATCCCGACAAAAAATATGAGAATCCTGACGAGAAAATAGAGAGCAGGTTCTCTATTTTTCTCGTTGAGATTCCCGACAGTTTTCTCAACGAAAAACCATACACACGAACGGTTTTCTCTGCAAAAAGCTCTCCCAGCAGTTTTCTTGCCGAGAAAACCGGTTGTGTGTACGAGGCTTAACTGTTTGTTACTTTTCCACAGAAAAGTCCTCTGACCACTTGATGAGACCTCTGTCCCATGGCTTCTGGCTGGGCCCTCTGACCCCTTGATGAGAGCTCTGTCTTGTGGCTTCTGGCTGGGGCCCCCTGACCCTGGATGAGACCTGGGAGCGGTCTCCAAGCTGGATGCTGTCTCCAAAATGGGAGCCTTGAGTAATTCTCAGATCTGACTATATGATGACCCTGCACATCTGTGTAGTGGGCCAGGTGGCAGGCGTCAAGCGAAACCTGGACCAAGGATTGAATGTTCTGATTCAGAACTACAGAATCTGGAGAGATGCTAGTCCTGAACCTTGCATTAAACCTTAATGAGACTCTTGGGTCAGCTTTTACTATAAACTTATAGCGACACAGCCTCTCTCTGTCACAATATATATATATATATATATATATATATATATATATATATATATTGTAATGTTGGGGGTTGTTTAGCTCAAGTGTAGCACCCACTAGCGAGAACAGTCCCACAGAAATGTTTCCTTTTGAGGGCTTGTTGGCCCACTTTTATTAAAGAAAATCAGGCAAAGTTCCAAAAATGAAAACAAATGTGGTTTCCCTCGCATTGGGTTTTCACCATCAACATAAATTGGTAGTATGTTCAGCCTCCTGGCTCACACATGCAACAGTGCAATGCAAATACCGAGCCGCCTGGCTCTCTTCAGCAGCAGCACCACTGCTCAGGCTCCCGCATGGAGCCCTCCTGACACCTGTCAGCAACCTCAGACTCAGGTCTCAGTGCAGCGTGCACTCTCTAGCTACTCCAGCTACTTCAGTGCACACCTGCACACTCTGGGTTCTCCCTTGCAAGCCTGGTCTCCTCGGGAGGGTGGAGCCCAGAACCATGGTCAGGTGTCTACAAATAGGCCAGCACACACCTGACCAGTCAGTGTGCTGGTAAATCCCAAAATCTGGACCCAGGACTGGGGATTTCATCCCACTCGGATCTCTACGAAATCCCCGGGCTCCAGGTCCCAAAGTGAACTTTATTAAAGAATGAGGAGACTGAAATGCCAGTTTCCTCTGTGCATTATAAACTCCCTGGAGCCCCTCAACCTGTCCAGTTAAGAATTCTGGGTCACTACACTGGTGGGGTACCACACTACCACATACCCCTCCCCCTTGTTTCGACCCAGAGGGCGGAACACACCAGTCCAACCTCCTCACTTTGACATGACCATGCCAGCTACCACCCACATGGGCCAAATCTTGTCCCATCAGGCGACTTTCTCCACATCCCCCTGCTACGTTTACTCGGGCTCTGCAAAGACACTCCCATCTCTTTTTGCGTGCACGCTTCCAAAAGCGATGCCTTTCTATTTCCCTTGGACCTACACTAGCCATCTTATCTGTATGGAGTTTACTACTCTTGGCACCTTTTTGCACCCAAGGTTGATTTCTGAGTTTTAAGGGTCCGATACCATTGAGCTTACCAAGGGCTCCCTCATTTTCCGATAGACCACCCCTTTTCCCTTTATTTAATTTGGAAGGGATCAGATTTTTAAACACTTGTTTAGTGATAAGCGGGGGCTCTTTTATTGGGGTGACACTGGTCCCTCTCTGAGCTCTATGTACGGGCACCCCCTTACTCTCCAAACTTAGCGTCACTTGTTTCCCCATGTACATTGAATGCTTCATTCTGTCAGTTTCATCACTAACATCCTCATAAGACTGCAGCCTCGTCTTAGTCTCCCTCTGAAGGACATCCTGACTATCTTGCCACTCTGAGGTTTCTAAGTCATGTGACACCTTGCTGCGCTTTGGGCTATTTCTTTCCGACCATTGTTTACCAGGATCCTTCTCAGATCCTAGAAGTTCCTCAAACCTCAGGAAACCTTCCCCAGAATTACCCTCCTGAAGCTGTAGGGGGCCTAATTCTGCTGTACCTTTTACCTCTAAGTCAGTCACACCATTTATCTCCACACATTTTTTTGGATTAGCAGCAACCGCATCACCTTGACCATCAGGTCTGCCATAATTTTTGTCACCCATGGTAGCCAAACCATCAAAAATTGCCAATGAGCTGCATTTTTCATCATTGTCAGAAATATTAATGCGTTTGTCATATTTCATTTCACCCATGTTTGGCAGGGCAGTGTCTGGAGAGGAACTGCACCCAGCAGAGTGGTTGTCTACGGCAGCTTCACTATACACAAACCCCACTGGCATGAGATGCTCTGCCTGCAACTGTCCTGACCACTGACCATCATCGCATAAAACAACATTTGGACCTGTGACTACAATCACTTCATTTATTGCTGTGCCATCTGGCACTTCCACCAACACCAGCTCATTTGGCACGGCATCAACCATTACCACATCATTAGACCCTTTGTGGATCACAGACATGACCTCCTCTGTGCATTCGCCCTTACTTGGCGCTTCCATCTCATGAGCAACATCATCTGCAGCAGCAAGTACACCGTTGCATATAAGTTGCTCTGCAGGTCCTTCATCTGGCACTGCAGAAATCATGTCTGCTCCACTCTTACCAACAGAGGCCTTTTCCAACAAAGCCAACAGGCTTTTTGCCCATCTGTCCCAGTCTGTTATCTCTGTGCTACCAGAGGGACAGTGTGGCTCAGCAACAGACACATTGCACATGTCACTTTTATTTAAACCAGACTGTGGTAATACATTTTTAACCAGAGCAGGCTGCAATACCACACTCTCACCACCTTGCTCTGATGGCGCTTCATTAAATGCATGAACACCTTCACACCTGTCATTGCCAGACTGCAATAACCTATTTCCATGAGTGTTTTCAAACATTTCCGTTTTAGCATTAACCATTTTGTTATCACCAGGTTCAGGTACCGTCTTATCCCTTAGAGCGGCACCAAAGCTGTCCCAGGCAACCTCCGGCTCCAAAACGCAGAGCTCCCTGGGGGTTTCTAGGGACACCTCTGTAGCCTTTGTCTCAGTTGCTAGGGGAGATAGCACATCTGTAACTGCACTCACATCAACATTTTTATCTCTAGTGAGCTGCACTAGCCCATTAGCAACTGGACCATCAACTTCAGCCAACACAATATTAGCAGTTTTACCCATCACATTGTCATAATCAAGTTTACCACTTGCCTCCCCACTGGACAGGGCACTGCAGCGAGGCAAGTCCTTTTCTACACAGACAGTGGATCTCCCATTTGGGGTCACTTCCACTCCAATGTGCACAGTCGCATAGCCAGTCTCTTGAATTCATTTATCCGCAACAGTCTTACCCATCACTGTACCAGGGGTTGCCATGTTCACTTGAGTGCGTTGTCTATCCTTTGTTGCACTGTCGCTGGGCAACTCTCCCTGGTGGCCACGGGATGAAACTTCAGCAGCCATTTCTGACTCCATAGCACCCCCTGCAGGCACAACAGGTACTTCCTCACTGTTGCCAGAGGTGACTAAAAACATTTTTAAACAGGAACCTGGGCTTGCTGACAAAGACTTCTGCCCAGTAGCCATATCTCCAGCCATGTTCCATAACCTGGGACAAGAAAAAATTCCATGCCCAAGTTGACCACATTCCAGGCATGGTACATTTCTGCACATATCTTTAGTGGGACGCCACTCCACATCTCCACTGTAGCTCCTCCTTCCGGTTAACACCCAATCTCTCGTTGCTAAGGGAGGTGGCACTCTTCCAGCTGTACTTTTCTGACTCTCCCAAATGCGACTTTGCGATCCTTGGAGCATTGTTGCTTTCAACTTGCCACGATCCTCTGTCGGCAATACGTTTCTCACGTGGTCCGCAGACTTGACATTACCGCCGTTGTTACGGGCAACCACATACCTCTCGAACATCTGATCAGCCTTTTGGACACTCCTGGGACTCAAATCAGGCTTCCCAAACATTGTTGCAGACCTTTGTCTGGCCACGTCACCTTGTCTTGGAGACTGAGACAAAGGGCACTTGGAGACAACATGCCCCCACTCTCTGCACCGCACACAGCGCTCTTGCTTCAGAGCCTTAACAGGGCTTCCCCAATTGCATCCTCTTTCAAACTTAGGCCTTTGCCCATTGATAGCTGGCCTGTTTGTACTAGCGTTACCAGGGGCAACCACATGCACTTCCTTTTTAACTGGAGTTGGAGTAGCAAAAAACAGTCTGCAATACTCTCCAGCAGGCTCAAACCCTTGCATCATCTTTGCAGTCACTCCAGCAAACTTTTGCGCTGTCCAGCAAAAATATAGCACTGTCACTTTAAAGCAAGTTGATTTTCACTTCATGCAAGCTTTCCTCAGCTGCACACAGATTGTGCTGTCTCATGCACACAAACACAGTTCATATAACAGATGAACTTACTTTTCCAGGGATCTCCAGTTCTGCCAGCATTCGAGCCACCACTTGTAATGTTGGGGGTTGTTTAGCTCAAGTGTAGCACCCACTAGCGAGAACAGTCCCACACAAATGTTTCCTTTTGAGGGCTTGTTGGCCCACTTTTATTAAAGAAAATCAGACAAAGTTCCAAAAATGAAAACAAATGTGGTTTCCCTCGCATTGGGTTTTCACCATCAACATAAATTGGTAGTATGTTCAGCCTCCTGGCTCACACATGCAACAGTGCAATGCAAATACCGAGCCGCCTGGCTCTCTTCAGCAGCAGAACCACTGCTCAGGCTCCCGCATGGAGCCCTCCTGACACCTGTCAGCAAATGGAGCCCTCCTGACACCTGTCAGCAACCTCAGACTCAGGTCTCAGTGCAGCCTGCACTCTCTAGCTACTCCAGCTACTTCAGTGCACACCTGCACACTCTGGGTTCTCCCTTGCAAGCCTGGTCTCCTCGGGAGGGTGGAGCCCAGAACCATGGTCAGGTGTCTACAAATAGGCCAGCACACACCTGACCAGTCAGTGTGCTGGTAAATCCCAAAATCTGGACCCAGGACTGGGGATTTCATCCCACTCGGATCTCTACGAAATCCCCGGGCTCCAGGTCCCAAAGTGAACTTTATTAAAGAATGAGGAGACTGAAATGCCAGTTTCCTCTGTGCATTATAAACTCCCTGGAGCCCCTCAACCTGTCCAGTTGAGAATTCTGGGTCACTACACTGGTGGGGTACCACACTACCACAATATATATATATATATACACCTACACACATACAGTACATATACACATGCATATACCCATATTATTATTATACTACAGGATTTATATAGCGCCAACAGCTTAACAAAATGAAGGCAGACATTACAGTTACATTACAGTTTGGTACAAGAGGAATCAGGGGGCCCTGCTCGTTAGAGCTTACAATCTAGGAGGGAGGGTAAATTGATATAAAAGGTAATAGCTGTGGGGGATGAGCTGATGGAGAAAGTAAAACAGTGTATTAATTAGAAGCAGGATAAGCTTCTTTAAAGAGAAGGGTTTTCGGGAATCGTCTAAAGATGGATAGATTAGGGCAGCCCTCAAATTTTCCACTCGCCTACTCGCATTTTGCGAGTGGAAAATTGTTTTTGGCGAGGAGCTGGGCTGCCTGGGTGTGCGGAGGGGGGGGGGGCAGTACAGCCGGCATGTGAGGTTGATCGGGAGCCGTTCTCCCATTGATCGCCCCATTGATCGCCCCACGTCTCAGCATTGGACTGGCATTCTGTCTATCACAGGTTGCGGGGTCAGGAGGCGGGGCTGTGTGTAACCACGAGCGGAGCGGAGGCATTTGTAATGTAAACTCTGCTGTAACAGCGGGCTATCCACTCTGTAATCCTGTGGCTTTCCTCTTCCTGCATGCTCTCTTCCTTGTGATGATCCTCTGCACAGGTGAGCTGAGGCTGCAATGGTGGGCACAGGTAAGCTGAGGCTGCAATGGTGGGCACAGGTAAGCTGAGGATGCAATGTCGGGCACAGTTAAGCTGAGGCTGCAATGGTGGTACAGTGAGCTGAGGCTGCAATGGTGGTACAGTGAGCTGAGGCTGCAATGGCGGGCACATGTGAGCTGAGGCTGCAAAGGTGGTACAGTGAGCTGAGGCTGCAATGGCAGGCACAGGTGAGCTGAGGCTGCAATGGCAGGCACAGGTAAACTGAGGCTACAATGGTGGGCACAGGTAAGCTGAGGCTGCAATGGCGGGCACAGGTGAGCGGAGGCTGCAATGGTGGTACAGTGAGCTGAGACTGCAGGTGAGCTGAGGCTGCAATGACGGGCACAGGTGAGCTGAGGCTGCAGTGGCGGGCACAGGTGAGTTGAGGCTGCAATGATGAGCACAGGTAAGGCTGCAATGGTGGGCACAGGTGAGGCTGCAATGGTGGGCAATGGTGAAGCCGAAATGGTGGGCACAGGTGAGGCTGCAATGGTGGGCGCAGGTGAGGCTGCAATGGTGGGCACTGCTAAAGCTGCACTGATAAAGTTGTTGTTAATATTTATTTTTGTAACTTAATTCTGCATAAAACATTTAAGCGTCATTTCATGAGATAATTTATGAGGGCGTGTTGGGGGGGGGGGATTAGGGGCGGTGCAGGGTAGGGATCGGTTGGGGCAACAGGTGGCGAGTAACCCTTAAGGCCTGGCTAGTAGCTCGGGATTTGAAATTTTGAGCCCTGGATTAGGGGACAGTCAGACAGATTGGGGTAGGGAGTTCAAAAGGATGGGAGAAGCCCTGGGGAAATCCTGTAGGCAAACATGGGAGGAGGTGACAAGGGAGCTAGTGTTATGGATTTATTCCCGGTCCAATACAAGAATGTATCTTCTATTCTGCTTCTGACCCTAATTCAATGTGATGTGAGTGCATGCATGCAAAATAATTTCACACCGAACAGTGGTCAGTATAAAAACTCCTCATCAACTCTGCCTTTATTCAGGTTACAGCTCCTTATATAAGCAAAATGACATAAGCAAGCGTCATCACATATGTATGTACGTGATTGGTTCATCTGTATATCATGCTCTTCCTGTCGAACATCTGTTTCCCATGAGGCAGTGCAGTGCATTCCAGGATATAGTGGCCATCTTGTGATAGACGATGGGAGGAGGGAAAAAGGAGCGAGGAGATAGAACATCTGTTTGTCGTTTTGAGTAAGGAAATTTACTGCTGTTTGTTACGAGATTACTAAAGGATATGTATATATCACAAAAAGAGGGAAAAAGATAATAAAGATAGTAAGATATGAAAGAAAATAATAATATGAAGGATGAGACAGGTAAACATAATATAGACATTTTATCAGTTCCACCACAGTCCCCCCTTAAAATGACTATTTTATCAGTAGTGTCCCAATGCTATATGGCCTATACCTGGCCCTCCCGACATCAGGTTATCTTTTGCATCTCGCATAGAAGTCAGACATGGTTTGCCCAGTGTCCTCTGTTGACGAAATGGTCAGGAGAACAATCAAGTACTATTCTTTCCCTTATCATTTGAGAATGTTGTATGTAGTATTAACAGGTAAGGACTGCAGTGGAGCATATGGTCCCTCTTCCTCCTCCTTCATTGGATCTCTAATATCACCAAAATTCAAAAATGTAGGTCTTTAGCCGCCTTTCCCAACAGCTTCTTCATACAGGGCAAAATACAGCAAACCACTATCGCAACTACTGTAAGCAGAGCCAAAATTGCTATGCCTATTTGAGTACAAATGCGTTGCCACCCACTCATCCACCCAAAATACTGGTCCCAGGGATCGGTCAATCCCGAATTTCTTTTTAACTCTTCTGAGAGATCCTCTAATTTCTTTATAGCCAGGGTTACCTTACCATTTGGGCCTGTATTGTCCGGGATATACGTACAACATGTACCTGTCGCAGGCAACATTTTACACACACCCCCCTTCTCAGCTAAAACCATGTCCAAGGCCATACGATTTTGGAAAGTCATTTGTGAAGTGGCCTCTAGTTGCTCAGCTAAACATTGAAGTGCATCCTTGGTATAGTTAATGAACCTCTGTTGGTTATAGTAGATATAATTAATCCAATCTACATTCTTATTTACAGTGATTATGGGAATCAGGGACTCGAATCCTGCAGCTACTTGGTCTCTTGCTTTGAATTAGTCTGGGACCTCCCTTGGGACTCCTATGGCATCTATATATACATGGGGGTCAAAACTACCAGCTGGGGCACTTCTGCGCTTCCTGCTGGATTCGGATGAGTACTCCCCCTCTGCTACTGGGTCACCTCCCGAAAAGATGTGCAGGGGCATTATGACTTTGGCAAGTCCACATTACCTGCAGAATGGCCTGTATGGCTTCAGCTCATTGTTGTGTAATGTGCTTTGCGCCATGGGATATGCAATGACCCAGGAAGACTACACGGGAAGCGCACCACTGCAATTTCTCTTTAGAGTTTTTGCATCCTTGTTGGGCTAGATACACCAGGAGGCTCACAGATGACTGTTCCACTGTAATACCACAACCAGGTCCGGGTTGGGGTTATCCCAGTTGGTGAGGATTTGGGACATGGCCTTGGTAAACTGGTTGGGCGAGTTCTGTGCCCCTTGGGGCATAACTTCCCAAGTATACTGTTTGGAAGCAAGGGAGAATGTGAACAGGTACTGACAGGAGGGGTCCAATGGCACACTAAAGAAGGCATTCGCTAAATTTATGACAGTGAAAAACTTTGCAGACGGGGGCACCCCTGACAGAAGAGTGTGTGGATTCGGGACAAGTGGTGTCTCCAAAATGTTGGCCCCGTTCACTGCTCTAAGGTCCTGTACCAGCCGATATTTGTCCGGTTGGCCCTTGGGGGTCTTCTTCTTAACTGGAAACAGAGGGGTAGTACACAGGGAAGTACAGGGTATTAAGGTACCATTCTCCAGCAAGACTTTTATCTGCTCGGTAATCGCCTGGGTCTGGACCAGTTTAAGTGGGTATTGGGCTTTTCTGGGAAGAACAGCCCCTGGTTTTAGAAGGACCACTACCGGGGGGGACTGACAATCTACCGGTGGGACGGTATTTGGTCAAGGAAATGTTCTGGGATAGGGGTTAGTGAGACCTGCAGGGTCATCAGTATGGGGAGGGAACACAATGCTGACGTGTCTCCCTCACTCAGGGCAGTGGATACGGAGATGGACCCATCAGCATTATATGAGATGGAGGCCTGAAGCCTGGAAAGAACATCTGCCCCCAGTAGATCAAATCTAGATAACAATGCCGGGGTAGTGCCAACCTGTAGTGGTCTTGTGAGGGGGCTGGACCGAGATATTCCGTCCACTCCCACACATGACTCATCTATTGAGGATAAGTAGGAATGATCTGGGATTTCTGCCTCCCGTAGCACTCGACGGGACGTGCCTGTGTCCACAAGAAAGTGGGTGGGGTGTCCCTCTATAGGAATCATAATGTTTGCTAGAGGTCCCACCGCCGAGCGGGTGGAAACGGTCATCATCGGTAGGGCAGTGGAGCAGGCAGAGGACACAGGTTTGCCACTTCCCTTACCGAGGAGTTCCGGTTGCTCCCCCCGGGGAGGGGGAGGAAAAGCCCTTACGTTCAGGTGCTGATCATACCTGAAGTTTGGGTGGTGATCATACCCGAAGTTCGGGTGCTGATCATACCTCCAGCCATATTGGGGGGGTATCTTCTAGGCTGTCTGGGGGCCCTACAGTATCTCCTGTAGTGACCTGGTGTCCCGCAATTATAGCAGACAACAGGGGGTCTTTGGGGCGGGGCAGGAGTCACAGTCATTGGCGGGGTGGGCGTCACAGTCATTGGCGGGGTGGGAGTCACAGTCATTAAGGGTGTTACTTCCTTGAGTGGGTGTTGTGTTTCCAGACCTTTTGCAACAGGCAATAGGGCTTCTAAGGTTAATATCCTGTATTCTGGTCGGACCACTATCAGCCCCTTCCTGTCAGGAACCATGAATCAGACTGAGACAGAAGTACAGTTAAATCACACTTGTTTAATAATAAAAATAAAAAGGCAAACAGAGTAAGCATAGTAAAACAAGCCAGGGTTCAGTAACTGGATCGGGTAGTCAGCCAAGATAATGTCCAAGAACCAGGGATAAAGATAGAGTCCAGCAAGCAGGATCTGTAGCCAGAGGGAACGTAGTAGAGCAGGCCTTCAACAGCAACGCAGGAGCAAGTCTGTAGTGATGTTAACACAGGCGAAGAGCAAATGAACTGGAAGTCCTTAAGTAGGCAGCTGACGAGTGGATCATCAACAGGTGGATCACTGGAGAGATGGAAGCTGGCAATTAGCTGACAGCTGAGCTGCCAGCACAGAGAAAGAAGGGCTGAACGCAGCCCTGACACTTCCGTATTGGTTCTTTCAAACCCGCTACGAAGGCACTTGATAGCATTTGATAATGGGCTTTGTTATGTAAAGAGAATCCTAGATCTGTAAAGACCTGAGTGAGTCTTATGTAAAAATTTTCCCCTGATTCCATCAGGTCCTGTGTCACATCATGTATGCTAGTTGCTTGATCTGCTAGTTTACCTCTAGCTCATTCCTGTAACTGGTCACAAAATACAACCCCTGAGTTATATGAGACCTCGCTCTTCAACCGGGCATTGTTAAAATGTTTCTCCATTATGGGCCAATAGACATTCATCTTTTCATTAAGCCTTAAGGTGAGGGCACAACTGGTGGAGGTCGGCACAACTGGTGGAGGTCGGCACAACTGGTGGAGGTCAGCACAAGGATTTTTGATTATATGCACAACGGTGGATCAGAATGAAGATTATGTGTTTACTTACTATATAATGGACTGCCACATTGTTCAATAATTCAGTGATTGTTATAGGGACACTGTTTTTAGCACATTGCACTTTAATTTGTATTATTCACTTATTGCTGTCAGGATTTCATGAGGTGCTTGTAGTACAGTGCACTTTATGAGGACTGGTACCTTTTAGTGTGGAAGTAGCCTTATACTTTGCCGGTAGCCCTGTTTGGGATTTTTTTTAATCACAGAGTAATTTTAAATAAGATGTCAGCTGTCTGTAGAGGTATCAAATTTTTCATACACATTTGCAATTTTTGTAATGAATGTCTCCTTCATATGATAAGTGTTTTTTTTTATTTACTATTCTTGTAAGAAAAATCAACCAAAAATTACTTCCTCGTTTTTTCACTGGATATATGTGTAGTGGACCCCCCATAATTGGGGTCGCTATGCCTAAATTTAGGGGGTAGCCTGACCCAATAGTTAGGCTCAGGCTGTTGGAATTCTCTAAATTTGCCTCTGCTCTGTTGTGATGTTGCCTGGTAGTACAGTTCCCTGTGGCCTGTAGGTGGCGCTGTCGCCCAGGTCTCAGGTCGAACCACAGGTGGCATTGCAGCGCTATTGGGTGTCCCCTCTCGGCGGCCGTGCAGTGGGTGTGGTCTACCCGCTGTGCATGATGGGAAAGGATACATAAGGGACAGACGCCATTATTCGGGGAGCAGTTTGCGCCCCCCCGCCCTCCAGGCCAGGGGTGCGTGTGTGTGTTCAGTCCCGGGCACCTTTAGCCTGAGGCTGCATTGTTCCAGGTAGGCCCAGCACCTTTAGCTGAGGCCTTCACCAGAAGAGGAGTCCCAGGGTACCCAAGTGGGGGTAACCTGCTCTGAGGGAGAGGAAACCAGTGGAGGATCTACCCAAGGGGATCGGTGAAGGAGGTCACTGTCTCGGGAGAGGCCTGGTTACCTGTCAGAGCGAAGGACTCCACAATCCGATACAAGCCTTGTAACTTGCCTCATTGGCACCTAAGTTCTAGTCGTTACAAGTGCTGGGAAGTTCAGGACTTAGAGGCTAATATCCTGATCGTATCCTAAGGAAAATTCTAAGCAAATGTTCGTGCTCCACACCGGCTGCTAGGACCGTGAGAGGGGACTAACCGGGTGAGCAAAACCCACTCAGGCTTGAGTGGCGACGAGGGATAGTTGGGTGCCGCGTGCCTGAACCTGCCTATCTCCAACTTTCCTATCAAGTTCTACGCAAGCCAAATAAACCTTTCTTTATTGGGTTTAATACTGTGTGGACAATGGCCTTATTGAACCTTCAAGGAGAATAGACTTTTCCCTACATTCTAGGGTGAGGAACCAATGGAAAGAGGTAACTCGCTGCAGGGACCAAATCAATTAACACCGCTCACCCTCTACAAAGATGGAGGATACTGGGCATGTGGCATGGTGTGTCCCTATCTGCAAGTGGAGGCAAGCAGGGTAAAGGATCTGTGTGCTACATATGGATTTGTGTTTATAGCTGTTTTCATGCTGTGACCAGTTCCAGAAAAATAAAATATGGACCAAAATGAACAGTTTACTCTTGTTTGTACAGATCAGCCACAATTCATGGAAGCACATAAGAATAAAATATATCAGTACAGAAAAGCAGTCTAGCCTGGGCCGCTTATGTTATGATATTATTCCCGTGGCAGAACTCCAGCAGAACGCTGATCCGAAAATCTGGTTAGCGATTTGGTCTGTGATGGGTAAATCAACCTGTAGCTTGTTTTATATCAAATAAATCTCCCTCCGCTCTCATTATTTCTGTCTGTTCTCCTGGAATTTAACAATATTCAGCCATTTATTTTACTAAATTACCTTCTGAAAGGCTTGTAGAAGTTAAGTGCCACTTAGACTGCCATATTTATCTCTTGTAGATCGCACTCATCATTTATATTCAGATATCACACTTCATTCTGCAACAAACCACTATATTAATGTACTAAAAGACATTTTTTATATCTCTGTGCTTTGATGCAGCCGGCTTTTATCCAAGAAGGTAAATATTAAAAGGAGCCAGCTGAAACTCTTGCCTTGAGCTAGCTCCAGGGCAGGCATGTCATCAAATATGTTGCAGTATAGGTCAGGCAATGGCCGCTTTCATTTCTGGACAGGGCCTTTAGCCATGACAGATAATTGCCAATCAGACAGGTTCCTTTAATGGATGAATGTGAAAAAAATATATGTTTAGTACCTCATCCCCAGAAAAAGAACAGACAGAAATTTTCACTCCTGTAGCCCTTCTGCGGTGTCCAGGCATCCTGTGAAATGTCAGCCACGTAATATAAAATAATAGCTACATTCATCCAAAGCTCAGCACTTAAGGCTTCCAGCACTTCATTTGTGAATTACTCCTCTAGAGCAAGCTCTCTCTTTTCTTTTAAAAATATATATATATTTGTTTTTACAAAAGTACAGTAGGTACAGACAGGATACTTTTGAGTAAAGTGAAGTTGTACATAAAATACATCCTAAAAATAGCAAGTCAGCCAGTGTCAATGGAGACTGGTGTTTAAACAAAGAGGAACTGGAACTGGTTTACTAGTCTTAAGCCCTGTACACATGATCGGATTTCCTATGGATTTTAAACCGATGGATTTTTCCATCCGAAATCCGATGAAGCTGACTTCCATCAGTCTTGCCTACACACCATCAGTCAAAAAACCGATCGTCCCAAACGCGGTGACGTAAAACACTCCGACGAGCCAAGAAAAATTAAGTTCTATGCTTCTGAGCATGCGTCGACTTGATTCTGAGCATGCGTGGGTTTTTTATCCGATGGAGTTCCCCACAGACGATAGTAATTTGCTATCGTTTTTTTTCCATCGGATAAATTTAAAACATGTTCTATTTTTTAACACCGATGGAAAAAAGACCGATGGGGCCCATACACGATCGGTTTGTCGGATGAAAAAAGTCCATCAATCTTCTGCCCTTGTTGTTTTAACTTTGGATAGTAAAAGATTTTTTTTCTGACAGTAAATACCTTATACAGCCCACTTCCTGTTTCTTGTCTGGTAAAAAGCCTAGGTTTATGACATCATGTACAGCTCTCTCTCACTCGAGAGAGTTTGCCAGGAAGGGAGAGGGGGTGAGTCATAAGAGGGCCAATGAGAGCTGCAGGGCTGCAGAGCTGAAGGTGTATCTCTGTGTGTCTGTGTAAATCTGTGTAAATCCAGGAATCAAACAGGCAGCAGCTTCAGCTGCTCACAGTTAAAACGGCTGCAGCCAGACTTAGTAGAGGGAGATTTCTGCAGCATATTTGGCAAGTACAGAATCACTGTATATATAAAATAATATGCAAAGTCGTTGGAGGGAAGCTTCAGAATGGCAAAGATGTTTTTATTACAAATTATGTGAGCAGACTGCAGTCCCTCTTTAAGTATCAGTCAATGCAACTTATAAATATGGAGCTTAGGGGGGGGGGGTTAAGATAATAGCAAAAATTTCAAATGAGTATCATTCAGAATAGATGTGAGCTTTTCATGTACCATGGCTCTCATGTGATTCTGGTTCACCTCCAAGAAATTCCATGTTGGCCGTTTCCAGGCTATGGCAATTTTTTTGCTGTGGGACTAGAAAGATAAAGGAAATACATTTCCATCCATGTTTTGTAAGGAATAGGTTGATGAAGTAATGCTTCCCATGGGTTGCTGGTGAGATTCTTACCAAGGATAGGGTTCACAGTCTCTTGACTTTGGGACATTGCCACCAAACGTGGAACTGTAATGGATTTGATCTTGGTCCAATACCAGAATGTATCTCTTATTCTGCCTCTGACTCTAATCCAATGTGAAGTGAGTGCATGCATGCAGAAGTTATCACACTGGCACAGTGGTCAGTATAAACTCTTTCTCAGAACCTGGTTTATTCAGGTTACTGCAGCCCTTATATAAGTGACATAAGCAAGCGTCTCCACGAGGCAAGGCACATTCCAGGATTTGGGGGCCATCTGGTCATCCACGGTGGGAGGGGGGAGAAGCAGGAGAGGGGAGATAGAACATCTGCTTTTCATCTTTTGAGTAAGGAAATCTACTGGCTTGTTACGTACATATACATACACACGTACATACACACATATATATATATATATATATATATATATATATATATATATGTAGCGCACCAACCCCAGACTTTACCTACTTTTTTTCTGCTTGGCTCCACCGCAGGAAAAGAATGAGGCACACCGCACCACAAGCCCGTACCCTCCTGCATAGGGAGGTTGAGCGGTGTTAGTTTCTCGGGCCTGCCTGCGACTGGTGAAAAAAAGCCTCCAGTGCTGACCTTGTTTCTGCAGTAATCAGAACAAGCCTTTAATTTTCCCCAGTAAGCAACTGTCCACACCAACTGAAAGGTCCAACACTTGTTAATTCCTTCTTGCACAATAAACAGTCTCTTTTAGAGCAGACGGGTTGAGACAAACACGGGTCAGATAAGGTGGGAGGAGGTCCAGGCACAAACTTAAATTTGGGTTTCTCCTGTTCTGAATAGCACTAACAGGCTTGGCGCACGGTCGCTACCACCGACCATGAGGGGGCCTCTGCCACAGGCCCGGTTGTTGGGTCTCTGCCACCGACCAGATTCACGATGAATTACCTTCTAGAAGTAATGACCACTGTCAGGGAAAAGGACATCCATCCGGAGAGTACCCAGAGACCACCCGACAGGCCTCCGGGCCTAGGGCACCCGGAGGCGACACACCCGCACCCAGGCTTAAGGTGCCTGAGCGCGGAACCGACGACCCCTCTGGAAGATGGCCGCCCCCTTTTATATCCTCTCCCGACAGGCACAGCAGGTTCCCCGCCCTGCCATATTGCTGCCGAGAGGGGACAAAAAGGACACAACCTCGTACTGCAGTTCAACGGACCCACGGCAACAGCGCCACCTATAGGCCCCAGTGAACTTAACCACCAGTACTATCTCCCAGGGATAGAAATGGTCCTTGAGACCTAACAATTGGTACATCTGAGCCTGGCTACCACTCAGATGCTTCCCCCTAAATGTAACCACACGCTACATATATATATATATATATATATATATCAGTATTTAGCGCCCATCCCAAATGGTTGGGACGCTATCAAAATTTAGGGGGATGTCTGAGCTAGTAGATGGGCTCAGACGGTTGATAATTGCATTTAAATTTGCCTCTGTCTCAGTTGTGGTTTGCCTGGCAGTGATTTCCCTTT
This sequence comes from Rana muscosa, assembly GCA_029206835.1. NCBI lineage: Eukaryota > Metazoa > Chordata > Amphibia > Anura > Ranidae > Rana > Rana muscosa. The sequence continues at coordinate 160,520,002 of CM055116.1, read as the reverse complement.
TTGCCTGTAGGTGGCGGTACCACCTCAGGCACTTGTTGGAACACGGGCAGATCATGGTACATTGAGTGGCCCCTGTCGGTAGTGGTATAGTGGGAGTGGTTAACCCACTGTGCCTGCTGGGAGGGGATACTTAAAGGGCAGACGCCATTGATTGGGGTTTGTTCACGCCCGCCCCGCAGCCCTCTGGGCGCGAGGTGTGTGTGTGGTCCTGGTCTCGGGGCCACGTTGGCCCGAGGCTGCATCGCCATCTAGTAGGCCCAGCTAGTCTGGCTGGGTCCTATATCCAGAGAAGGGATCCCAAGCTTTCCATTCAAATGGAGAGGAAGAATCTTAGTGAAGAAGTCCAGGGGAGGATCTGCCCCGGAGGAGACCGGCACAATACTGCTGTCTCGGGAGAGGCCTGGCAACTTCAGTAAGGAGGGATCCATTATGCTATGAGCCCTACAGTTTGCCGGATCGGCTTAAAGGCTCTTAAAACTGTACGGCTGGAAGTTTGGGACTTTGAAATCCTGTGGCAGAGGGTTCCTGGACTATCCAATTGATTACTTTAACACAGGTCTGTAGCAGAGACTTTGTACACTTAAAACAGGTCTGTGGCAGAGACCCAACTCATCTTGGGCAGTCTGTGGCAGAGACTGCCCTCCTGCTGATCTGTGAGTCATCCCGGCTGCTAGGCCATGTGAGAGGGGACTATCCGGGTGACCAATACCCACTCTAACATTGAGAGTGGTGAGTGACTTTGAACTTCTACCTTTGTCAACTTTTAGTGGCGAGTGCCTGAACCTTCCCCTGCTCTTCTATACCTTCTACTTCTCAACGTTTACCGCATATGAAAAATAAAGCCTAACTGTTTGAGGTTTTACATCTGTGTGGACATTGCATTACTACAGACTTTCCTACCCGGACAACGCAGCAGAGGAGGTAACTTGCAAAACCCAAAACTAATCAGAGGCCCTGAAGTGGGTATTGCTACACATACATATCACAACAAGGGGGAAAAATAATAAAGATATGAAAGAAAATAATAATAATATGAGGGATGAGAGAGACATAATATAGACATTTTATCCGTTCCACTACAGTCCCCCCTTAAAATTACTATTTTATCAGTACTGTCCCTATGCTATATGGCCTATACCTGGCCCCCCTGATATCAGCAACTCTTTTAGCGTCTCACATAGAAGTAAGACATGGCTTGCCCAGTGTCCTCCCTTGACGAAATGGGTCAGGAGAGCGATCAAGTACTATTCTTTCCCTACTATTACTATTAACAGGTAAGGACTGCAGTGGAGCATACGGTCCCTCTTCCTCCTCCTTCATTGGATCTTCAATATCACCATAATTAAAAAAAGTAAGGGTTACCTCTTTAGCCACCTTTCCCAACAGCTTCTTCATACAGGGCAGAATACAGCAAACCACTATCGCAACTACTGTAAACAGAGCCAAAATGGCTATGCCTATTTGAGTACAAATGCGTTGCCACCCACTCATCCACCCAAAATACTGGTCCCAGGGATCGGTCAACCCCGAATTTCTTTTTAACTCTTCTGAGAGATCCTCTAATTTCTTTATAGCCAGGGTTACCTTACCATTTGGGCCTGTATTGCCTGGGACGTACGTACATGTACTTGTCGCAGGCAACATTTTACACACACCCCCCCTTCTCAGCTAGAACCATGTCCAAGGCCATACGATTTTGGAAAGTCATTTGTGAATTGGCCTCTAGTTGTTCAGCTAACCCCTGGAGTGCATCCCTGGTATAGTTAACGAACCTCTGTTGGTTATAGTAGATATGATTAATCCAATCTACATTCTTATTTACAGTGATCATGGGAATCAGGGACTCGAATCCTGTAGCTACCTGGTCTCTTGCTTTAAATTCATCTGAAATATACTGTATAGCAGTGGCGGCTGGTGCTCAAAATTTTTGGGGGGGCGCAAACAAACTGAAAAAAAAAAAATCAATTGCCGCCACTGTGCCCATTAACCACTTAAGCCCCGGACCATTTCGGGCCATTAGGACCAGGCCTGTTTTTGGGATTCGGCACTGCGCTGCTTTAACTGTAAATTGTGCGGACATGCAATGTTGTACCCAAATGAAATTTGCGTCCTTTTCTTCCCACAAATAGAGCTTTCTTTTAATGGTATTTGATTGCCTCTGCGATTTTTATTTTTTGCGATATAAACGGAAAAAGACCGAAAATTTTGAAAAAAAATGATATTTTCTACTTTTTGTTATAAGAAAAATCGAATAAACTCAATTTTAGTCAGACATTTAGGCCAAAATGTATTCAGCCACATGTCTTTAGTAAAAAAAATGTCAATAAACGTATATTTATTGGTTTGCGCAAAAGTTATAGCGTTTACAAACTAGGGTACATTTTCTGAAATTTACACAGCTTTAAATTTATGACTGCCTATCTCATTTCTTGAGGTGCTAAAATGGCAGGGCAGTACAAAACCCCCCCAAATGACCCCATTTTGGAAAGTAGACACCCCAAGGAAATTGCTGAGAGGCATGTTGAGCCCATTGAATATTTTTTTTTTTTGTCCCAAGTGATTGAATAATGACAAAAAAAAAAAAAAAAATTACAAAAAGTTGTCACTAAATGATATATTGCTCACACATGCCATGGTTATATGTGGAATTGCACCCCAAAATACATTTTGCTGCTTCTCCTGAGTACGGGGATACCACATGTGTGGGACTTTTTAGGAGCCTGGCCACGTACGGGACCCCGGAAACCAAGCACCGCCTTCAGGATTTCTAAGGGCGCAAATTTTTGATTTCATTCCTCACTACCTATCACAGTTTCGAAGGCCATAAAATGCCAAAATAGCACAAAACCCCCCCAAATGACCCCATTTTAGAAAGTAGACACCCCAAGGAAATTGCTGAGAGGCCTGTTGAGCCCGTTGAATATTTTTTTTTTTGTCCCAAGTGATTGAATAATGACAAAAAATAAAAATAAAAAATAAATTACAAAAAGTTGTCACTAAATGATATATTGCTCACACATGCCATGGTTATATGTGGAATTGCACCCCAAAATACATTTTGCTGCTTCTCCTGAGTACAGGGATACCACATGTGTGGGACTTTTTAGGAGCCTAGCCGCGTACGGGACCCCGAAAACCAAGCACCGCCTTCAGGATTTCTAGGCACAAATTTTTGATTTCACTCCTCACTACCTATCACAGTTTCTAAGGCCATAAAATGCCAAAATAGCACAAAACCCCCCCAAATGACCCCATTTTGGAAAGTAGACACCCCAAGCTATTTGCTGAGGAGGCATGGTGAGTATTTTACAGCTCTCATTTGTTTTTGAAAATGAAGAAAGAAAATTTTTTTTTTTTTTTTATTTTTTTTTCAATTTTCAAAACTTTGTGACAAAAAGCGAGATCTGCAAAATACTCACAATACCTCTCAGCAAATAGCTTGGGGTGTCTACTTTCCAAAATGGGGTCATTTGGGGGGGGTTTTGTGCCATCTGGGCATTCCATGGCCTCCGAAACTGTGATAGGCAGTGAGAAGTAAAATCAAAAATTTACACCCTTAGAAAGCCTGAAGGCGGTGCTTTGTTTTTGGGGTCCCGTTCGCGGCTAGGCTCCCAAAAAGTCTCACACATGTGGTATCCCTGTACTCAGGAGAAGCAACAGAATTTATTTTGGGGTGTAATTCCACATATGCCCATGGCATGTTTGAGCAATATATCATTTAGTGACAACTTTGTGCAAAAAAAAAATAAAAAAAAAAAAATTGTCTTTTTTCCGCAACTTGTGTCAACATATAAAATATTCCATGGACTCGACATGCCTCTCAGTATATAGCTTGGGGTGTCTACTTTCCAAAATGGGGTCATTTGGGGGGGTTTTGAACTGTTCTGGCATTTTATACACAACATTAGGAAGCTTACATCCACTCTTCTAACCACTTGAAGACAAAGCCCTTTTTGACACTTTTTGTTTACATGAAAACATATTTTTTTTTTGCAAGAAAATTATGTTGAACCCCCAAACATTATATATATTTTTAAAGCAAAGGCCCTACAGATTAAAATGGTGGGTGTTGCATTTTTTTTTTCTACACAGTATTTGCGCAGCGATTTTTCAAACGCATTTTTTGGGGAAAAAATACACTTTTTTTAATTTTAATGCACTAAAACACACTATATTGCCCAAATGTTTGATGAAATAATAAAGATGATCTTAGGCCGAGTACATAGATACCAAACACGACATGCTTTAAAATTTCGCACAAACGCGCATTGGCGACAAACTACATACATTTTTAAAAGCCTTTAAAAGCCTTTACAGATTACCCCGTTAGATTTACAGAGGAGGTCTACTGCTAAAATGACTGCCCTCGATCTGACCTTCGCGGTGATACCTCACATGCATGGTGCAATTGCTGTTTACATATGACGCCAGACCGACGCTTGCGTTCGCCATTGGGCAAGAGCAGGGCAGGACAGGGGTGCTTTTTTTTTTTTTTTTTTTTTTTTATTATTAATTTTGCTTTTTTATTTTATTTTTAAATTGTTCCTTACATATATTTTTTTTTTTATAATTTTTATTGTTATCTCAGGGAATGTAAATATCCCCTATGATAGCAATAGGTAGTGACAGGTACTCTTTTTTTGAAAAAACTGGGGTCTTCTAGACCCTAGATCTTTCCTCTGCCCTCAAAGCATCTGACCACACCAAGATCGGTGTGATAAAATGCTTTCCCAATTTCCCAATGGCGCTTTTTATATCCGGGGGGGGGACATTCCCTCCCACTGCTTGTAAAAGCAGTCCAGAGGCTAATTAGCCGCTGTGATTGCTTTTACATGAAAGCCGGCCGCTGGCTGAAAAGAATGATACCAAGATGATGCCTAAACCCGCAGGCATCAATCTGGTATAACCATTCAAAGTCCAGCAACATACCAGTACGTTGCTGGTCCTTGTTGGACATGTATTGTAATCTTTTTTTTTCATGCAGCCTGTTGGCTGAACGAAAAAAGAGATTGATTGGTGGGTATGCCCACCATTAGAATACCGCCCTTCATCCACCCACTTCTAATGATGGGCATACATGCACCATTTATATATGCCGAAGCATGGGGGCATCCTCCCGCAAAAAAGTTATGCCGCACACACATGGTCAAACGTTTCCACGGGCAAGCCTCCGTCGGAATTTCGACCGTATGTATGCGGCATTAGGAGCAAAATTGCTCCTCCGCCCTGCTGCCCCTGCTGCCCCCATGCTTCGGCATATATGCTTTTTTTTTTTTAACTGTGGTGGTGAAATCACCTCCTACAGCACTGGAGTCGCAGGGATCAGGCCTGTCTCTGCGAACGCTGCAGTTATGTGTGTTGTGTTTTGTAAGTGACAGTGATCGATCGATACTGCACTTGGGTGGCCTGGGCTGGACGGAGGGGCAAAACGCAGGTGCTAGCAGGTATCTGGGCTGATCCCGCTAACACTGCGTTTTTGGGAACCCTAAACCGCTGGTATAGATCTGATCAGATCAGATATTGATCTGTTCAGATACTATACCACTAAGGGGGGTGTATGCTTTACGCGTGGGTGTTAGCGTTACTGGCACTAACCTGACGCTGCCTGGGGTGTGACGCAGACCCTCTCTGACGCTAAAACCTAATTGATATCACCCAACGGGCGATCAGGGGGTTAAACCTTTATTGGGTTATATACGGCGGGTGCCCTGACACTATAAAAAGCAAACTAACTAACCAGCGTCACCCGTAACACTTATATGGTGATCACTGGTGAAAGGGTTAACTAGGGGCAATTAGGGGGTTAAAACCTTTATTAGATCATATTTGGGGGTACCTGACGCTATAAAAACCTGCGGCGAACCTAAAAAAAATGACTGGCTACCGATTGGCATCACCGACACGAAGACAGCGATCAGAAAAACGATCGCTTAGTGACAGTGGTGATAGGGGGTGAAAGGGTTACCTGGGGGGCGATCAAGGGGGTTAAACCTTTATTAGATAATATATTGGGGTACCCGACGCTATAAAAACCTGCGGCGAACCTAAAAAAAATTACTGGCTACCGATCGCCATCACTGATGCTAAGACAGCCATCAGAAAAATGATCGCATAGCGACAGCGGTGATAGGGGGTGAAAGGGTTACCTGGGGGGCGATCAAGGGGGTTTAACCTTTATTAGATAATATATTGGGGTACCTGACGCTATAAAAACCTGCGGCGAACCTAAAAAAATTTACTGGCTACCGATCGCCATCACTGATGCTAAGACAGCATCAGAAAAACGATCGATTAGCGACAGCGGTGATAGGGGGTGAAAGGGTTACCTGGGGGGCGATCAAGGGGGTTAAACCTTTATTAGATAATATATTGGGGTACCCGACGCTATAAAAACCTGCGGCGAACCTAAAAAAAATTACTGGCTACCGATCGCCATCACTGATGCTAAGACAGCCATCAGAAAAATGATCGCATAGCGACAGCGGTGATAGGGGGTGAAAGGGTTACCTGGGGGGCGATCAAGGGGGTTTAACCTTTATTAGATAATATATTGGGGTACCTGACGCTATAAAAACCTGCGGCGAACCTAAAAAAAATTACTGGCTACCGATCGCCATCACTGATGCTAAGACAGCATCAGAAAAACGATCGATTAGCGACAGCGGTGATAGGGGGTGAAAGGGTTATCTGGGGGGTGATCAGGGGGTTAAACCTTTATTAGGGGGGGTTAGGGGGCTACACTGGACCTAAAACTAAACTTTAGTGACACTTTCACAGTCACAAATGTCACTGATTGCAGTGATCACTAAATAAATGGTCACTGCAATCAGTGACACTGTGACTGGGGGCTGGGGGGTGATCTGGGGGGTGATCTGGGGGGGTCTGGGGGTCCTGGGGGGGGCGATTAGTGTTCCTATGTGTCCTGGTGTCAGTGTAGTGTTGTGCTCACTGACCTGATGTCTTCTCTTGTACGGCGCTCGGTATATGTGAGCGCCGCACAGGAGATGACATCACTTCCTCCTGCCTCCTCTGTCTGAAACAGACAGAGGAGGCATTTCCATTCGCCGGGAGCGATCGCGAGGGGGGGGCCGGAATCGAAAGGCCGCCCCCTCATCTGGGATCGCTCCCGGTGAAGTAACGACCGCTCACGGCACAGAAGGGGGGTCCGGATGGACCCCCCAACTGTACAAAGGCAGTCACGTAGATCTACGTGATTCTGCCTGTCCGTGCCATTCTGCCGACGTAAATCGGCGGTGGGCGGTCGTTAAGTGGTTAAACGCAGCCACTGTGCCCAAACGCCACCAGTTTGCCCCCTCAAATACAGCCAGTTTGTTTCCATATACAGCCAGTTTGTCCCCATATACAGCCAGTGTGCCCCCATATATATATAACCAGTGTGCCCCCATATATACAGCCAGTGTGCCCCCCATATACAGCCAGTGTGCCCCCCATATACAGCCAGTGTGCCCCCCATATACAGCCAGTGTGCCCCCCATATACAGCCAGTGTGCTCCCATATACAACCAGTTTGTCCCCATATACAGCCAGTTTGTCCCCATATACAGCCAGTGTGCCCCCATATATGCAGTATAGCCAGTGTGCCCCCATACACAGCCAGTGTGCCCCCATATACAGCCAGTGTGCCCCCATATTCAGCCAGTGTGCCCCCATATTCAGCCAGTTTGTTCCCATATACAGTCAGTTTGTCCCCATATACAGCCAGTTTGTCCCCCATATACAGCCAGTTCCCCCCAAATGCAGCCTGTCCCCCCCCCCCCAGCCCTGCACTTACCTTCCTCGGTCCGCGCCGTCCTCGATGTGTTCTCCCGCCCTCGATGTCGGTTCAGCCAATCGGGTTACCGGTAACCAGATCCGGTGAACCTGATTGGCTGAAACCTCCACAGTCTTCTCCAAGGAACGCACCCCCATGCGTACCTGGGAGGAGTTTTTGGAAGCCGAATACAGCGTGAGAGCTGTATTCGGAAAGCCTATCAGAGCCGCTGGCTCTGATAGACACTTCCAGAACACACCCACCGCAGGCCGCCGCTCTAATTCATATGGCCGGCGCTCACCAGGAGGCCGGCAATATGAATAGTGGGCAGCGCGGCAGCGGTGACAATACACAGATTCATGCAATGCATGAATCTGTGTATTGTCTTTCAGTGGCGGTGCGGGAGTGAGAGGGGGCGGCGCTCCGGCGCCCTCTATGGACGCACCGCCACTGCTGTATAGGTAAATCCACAAGGAAATTATCCACCCGCATTAGGGAACATGGATACAATGTTACGGAAGCTTTAAGGCTATAAGACCCCTTTCACACTGGGTCGTTTTGCAGGCGCTATTGCGCTAAAAATAGCACCTGCAAACCGACCTGAAACAGCCGCTGCTGTGTCTCCAGTGTGAAAGCCCCGAGGGCTTTCACACTGGAGCGGTGCGCTAGCAGGACGGTAAAAAAAATCCTGCTAGCAGCATCTTTGGAGCGGTGAAGGAGCGGTGTGTATACCGCTCCTCCACCGCTCCTGCCCATTCAAATCAATGGGGCACCGCGGCTATACGGGCGGTGTTTTTTTAACCCTTTCTCGGCCGCTAGTGGGGGGTAAAACCACCCCGCTAGCGGCCGAATAGTGCCGCGAAATTTGCGGTAAAGCAAAAAATAGCGGCGCTTTACCGCCGACGCACCTCCCGCCCTAGTGTGAAAGGGGCCTTAGGGTCATTATACGTCCAGATATTTTCATTTGCATGATGGTAGAGACCATAGGGGTCTCATGTTCTGGGCCATTGAGAATGTGAATGTCTGTCTTTAAGATAGTCCCATTATGTATTCAGGATTTTATTGCAATTTTGTATATGTGGTTTATATTTTATTATTGAAAAATAAAAAATAAAAAATGTATTTGTATTTTTGTTGATCATTTATCTATGAGATGTTTAAATACATGCTTATTAGTGTAACTTACTCACAATTTATGTTATAGATTTTGTGCAAGTAGTAGTGGATCGATGTGTTGGCGATCACGAAGAGATGTGCATCGAAACAGAGCACCCACCTGTCCATCTCCTGTACATGACTATCGTATAACAGAGGTACCTTTGCTTAACATTTTAACCTTACACAATCCCACGTTAACCCTCCTTACTTAAGTAAACGAGCCCACACTGGCGTTGGGGAAAACATAGGCCGTAGCAGCCTTATTTATTAAAATAATATTTTCATTAACAATAACCTAAAAACATCTGTTATGAAAAAACCCATCAGTCAAAAAATCCCAGTGACGATCTTTGCAGGAACCTCGATTACCATCTGTGTAACTCTTGCACTGCGGTACCTCTTGAATCTGTTAATAGGCCTCAAGCCGACATGCTGGCTCAGAGACAACCATGACCGCAGTGCCCTCTTTACCCATGCTTACAGCTAACCTCCGTTAACTGTAAACCCCCCAATCAGGACCCATACCAACGACGGGTCCTGAACTCTTCTTCCCGAGGTATCCTCCTTCCCCTGCAAAGACCAGACACCCGCCACAGCACCCAATTGGAAAAACCTTTACAATTGGGTGCTCCTCCACACCCTAAGAGCCCTTTGGATGCCATCTTGTATCCCCAACGCCCACAGGTCTATACCCACGTCATTCAGGTGAACCCCATCGCCCCGAAGGTAGCGCCATGTGTCCACCTCCAACTCCATGTGCCGTATTACCAGCCCCCCATTCCTCACTACAAACCTGGCCACATCCCTGTTGACCTTTCTCCGGGCCCTGTTGATGCCTTCCAATGACCTAGCCATCCTCCATGATGTCCTAGCCACCATGTCGGACCAAACAATTACCATGTCCGGGAATGCCATGCGCAGACGCAGTATATCAAATTTGATATCCTTTGTCACGTCCAACATAGATCTGGCTCCTAGGTCATTGCCGCCTACGTGCAAGACTATAACGTCAGGCGGCCGGTCAAGACGTGCAAAACGATGCACCTCCGGGACCATTCTACTCCATAACATTCCCGGCACTCCCAACCAGCGAACACAGGCCTCCTGTCTAGGAAACCCCAATTGCCGGCCCTCCGGCCTAACATCTGCCCTCTTTGCCCCCCAGAACACATAGGAATGGCCCAAAATCCAGACCAGGGCCGGCACCGCACCTGAAAGAAAAAACAAGCACACCACCGTAACCAACAGCAGACCCAACGAAAGCCCAGCAGACCATCCCCCCCAAAACGAATGACAAACGCCTCCCCCCGCCCCCAACCCTCACACCCCCATTACTAGCTGGGGACGAATGTATAGGCAAAATCTGCTGGACTCCCACCTGCCAATGCGCTTTACCGCCTCAGAGTCCAACCCCCACCGAGCCGCCTCAGTAGCCGCCCCTATCCTGAAAGAATGCGACGCGAACTCCCTATCGTCTAACCCGAGAACCGTCAAACATTTCTTGAACACAGACACAAATTGAAATTTTGATAATGGGGACCCGTCGGCATGGATCAAAAACGACCCCTCATCCGGCGGTCGCACCCCCATGAACCCCTTCACGGCCCCTACTGGACAAAGCGGGGAGCCCGGCAGCGAAAAGACCTGCACCGACCTACCCTTCCCTTTTTGGTCTGTTTTGGACCTCCGTAACCATACCGCCACACTCTCACCTTGGCAACGCACCTCCGAACCCCAAATACCCCCATGAACCTTCTTAGAAGGGCTGACCAGCTCGCTAATCCTAAATGCCCCGAAAAATGCTAACGCAAAAGCAGCTCTAAACAAGCAAATCTCGTATACTGAGGCGCAGATCTCCGGTAACCGAGCCAAAATTCCATGCAGAACGTCAAAAGACACTGGACGCCTGGTGTCCCCACCCGGCCTGGATCGTCTATAACCTCTAAGTGCCTGTCGCACCCAGAAGTCTTTAGTAAGGTCCGGGCCACCCTGCCACTTGAATAAAAAGGCCAACCCAGCCAACTTCTTCGACAACGTCGAGACGGACACCCCCCCTTCCATCTGCCGGGATAGAAAGTATAACAACAACAACTTCGCTTCAGGTCCTAATGTATCCACATCCGTCATCCGACCCATAGCCTCCCATTCCTGCCATACCTTGTTATACGCAACCCACGTCGTCTCACTCACCGACCTTCTGATCCATCCGGAGACTATACCAACGCAATTTTCCACAGCCAGTCCGGACAAGGCACCCCCAGTTGCTCCGCTTCCGGCGCCAACTCTCGGAATCTGTCCCACTGGAACCGAGACAAAGCGTCAGCAATAACGTTCTCTACCCCGGGAAGATGAACTGCATATATGAAAACATTCAATTGTAGGCACCGCAGCACCAAGTGCCGAAGCAACCTAACTACCGGAGGTGATGAAGCCGACACTCTGTTGATCACCTGCACCACCCCCAAGTTGTCCCCGTGGAAGCGTACCTTCAGATCCCTGAACGCCTCGCCCCACAGTTCGACCGCCAATACCACCGGAAACAATTCCAGCAGCACCAGGTTTTTTGTGAAGCCAGCTTCCACCCAACACACCGGCCATGGGCCAGCACTCCACCTGCCTCGGAAAAAAGCTCCAAAACCAGTGGAGCCAGCCGCGTCCGTGAAAAGTTCCATGTCAAAATTACTGACAGGGCCTGTCATCCACAATGCTCTGCCATTAAAAGATTCCAGGAACGCATGCCAGACCTGTAGATCCTCCCTGTGAGCCTTTACCAAGCGCACAAAATGCTGTGGTGACTGTACCCCCGCTGTACTTGCCGACAGCCGTCGGCAAAATACCCTGCCCATTGGCAGAATGCGACAAGCGAAGTTGAGTTTTCCCAGTAATGACTGCAACGTCCTCAGCTGCACCTTCCGTAAACCCAACATACCTCTGATCTCCGCCTTCAACGCCACCAATTTCTCCACCGGCAAACGGCATTCCATTGCGTCTGAATCCAACGTAATCCCTAAGAACGTAATGACCGTGCTCGGCCCTTCCGTCTTGTCGGGCGACAAAGGCACCCCAAAGCGCTCCGCGATGTGTTCCAGCGTTGCCAGCAGCACCGCGCAGATCTTGGATGAGGCTGGGCCCACGCAGAGGAAGTCATCCAGGTAGTGTATGATCGAACTTACCCCCGATACATCCCTAATCACCCATTCTAGAAAAGAACTAAACTTCTCAAACAGCGCGCAGGATACGGAGCATCCCATCGGTAAGCAGCGATCCACATAGAATTCTCCATTCCACGAGCAACCCAAAAAACGGAAACTATCGGGGTGCACTGGCAGCAGGCGGAACGCCGCCTCCAAATCTGCTTTTGCCATCAATGCCCCCTGCCCATAGTGCCTAACCCAAAACACCGCCGCATCAAAAGACGTATATCCCACCGTGCAAGCCTGAGGATCGATAGCATCGTTCACAGACCCTCCTTTTGGAAAAGACAGGTGGTGGATAAGTCGGAATTCGTTAGGTTCCTTCTTCGGCACCACTCCCAGCGGAGACACCACCAAATCCGCCAGTGGAGCTACCGAAAAAGGGCCACTCATGCGGCCCAATGCAACTTCCTTCCGCAGTTTCTCTGAAACCACCTCCGGGTATTGCAAAGCTGAGCGCAGATTACGAGCCACTGGTGGAACCGCCCCCAAAACGCACGGAATTTCAAACCCTTCTGTAAAACCCTTTTCTAATAAATGAGCTGCCTGCCTATCCGGATACCTACCGAGAAACGGGCGCATCCTTGCCACCATCACCGGAGTCCTCCCTCTTGTTCGAAGACTCACCAGCTCTCCCTTTCCTAAAACATCTGGACAAGGTATGTGCACCCCCACAACCGGAGCATTCATGCTTGAATCTGCACGACCCTCCAAACTTGCAAGATCCCGAATTGTATTGCCAACAGACCCCTTTTGCCTTACCGGCCGGTTGTCCTGGGGATGATGATCCACCGGCCCCCCCCCCCCCCCTGAAAAAACTGATTCGGAGCCCTCGGCGCGTTCATCAAACGCATCCACAAACTAATGTCCTTGTGGTCCCACCTCAACTCCGAACGCACCGACATCCTTTGTCTGAATTCCTCATCGTATCTCAACCAGGCTGAACCCCCATACACCCTGTAGGCCTCCCCAACCGCATCTTGATAACAAAAAAGACCCGAACAATGTTCAGGCTTCTTTTGCCCGATTACGCTAGCAAGGATGGCGAATGCCTGCAGCCAATTCATGAACGTCCGCGGGATCAGGCGATACCTACGTTTTTCTTCATCCTCCTTCTTGGAATCGTCCGGCTTGACCCTATCCAAATTAAACTTCCCCAGCGGAAGCAGCGAGAAAATCTCCATGTACTCACCTTTCCAAATCTTCTCCCGAACTTCCGACATCAAATGTGCCCCCAACGGCCCCGCAAAACAAATGTACATCTCGCACCTAGCTGAATCCGCCAACCTGACAATGTCTTGTCTGGCCGCATCCCCCTTTTCAACCGCCGCCTGCAGCGTGTCCTCCACTGCTGTTGTCTGCACCGCCGCCACCGAAACCGCTGGCGCCGTCGCAATCACCCCCAGACCCCCGTCCCCATCTTGCGGCGGAACCCACGCCGCTGCCGGGCTAACGGGGGCACTGCTCTGCCTCTCAAACTTACCCACGAGTTCCTTAATCCCCGCTAAAAACCCCTTAAAACCAATATCCATCTCCGCAGCTCCGTGCACTAAACCGTCCCCAGCAACCTCCCCCAGGGGAACCCCCTGACTACCCCCTGACGACCCCATCCTAGCAGGCCGCACTTCAGCTAACCCCACGGAGAATAATTTAGAAATTGACTTACCAGGCTGCCCAGGAAGTGACCCACCAGCCGATCGTCCCGTCTCCACCGCCGCCGACCGTTTTTGTGGAACGCCGTCACCCTCCGAGTCCACCAGTTCTCCCTCCGAGCGATCCACCTCTTCCTCTGCCGAAGAAGGCCCACCAGGTGAAGGATCCCTGGCTGCCGCGGGTCCAGACTCCATCCGGCTCCGCCCTCCAGACCCGTTCACCGACTTCGCTTTTTTCCCGCCGCCACGACGTCGCTCTCCTGTAGCTGTTGCTTCTGCCGCCGCACCATGCCGCACCCCCGACGTCGGTGACCGGTCGCCGGCCGCGGTGGAAGGCCCGGCCACCGCGCTCTCCGATCTCCCTCGCCGAGGCGCCCGCCCCTGAGCCGACACCCGGGGGGCGGGGCCCGCCGCGTCCGACTCCACTCGTTGCGCGGGCCTCGTGGCCGCTCCGGAGCTCCCGGAACGACCGCCCGCCGAGCTCCGTCCAGGATGGGGATTCCTTCCGGCGCCTCCCCCCGCCTGCTTGGCTGTTCGCTTAGCGGGGGGGCCGAAGGGGCCCTCGAATAGGGACTCCCAGTGCGACGCTGAGCTCGTGGGGGGGGGTCGGGAGAGAAGCGCTCCGGCGCCCTGGCTTGCCGAGCTCGCCCCGATGTCCTTCCCCCTGTGGCCGCATTACCCGCCGGCTCCGCCAGCATCGGCCCCAAGGTCTCTTGGAGCCAACCTGGGCCATGTTGCGCCGCCTCAGCCCGCAGCTGAGCCAGCAACTCCTGCACTTGTGCCATACTCTCACACTTCACCCCGCTGTGTTGCCAGGGGGGGAGGGGACTCAACCTTTTAACTGTTTTCCCCCTGGCCCTCCCCCCCCACTCCAGCTCAGCCAATCCTGCTAACTAACCAATGGCTGGCTCTTACTCTTACTCTTACTCTTACTAACCCCTCTTACTAACCAATGGCTGGCTCCCTCTCTCAGTCCCCTGTTCCCTTAGTCATGCCAGCCCTTCGCCTATGTAATTTTACTTTTGCTCCGGGCTTTTCTGTATCTACTGCAGTGTTTTGGTCATACAAGCAGGGCTGGAATGTGCTGTCTCAATTCATGTGGGTGTTATGCCGCGTACACACGATCGATTTTTTTGACGGTGAAAACACAGTCGAGAAAATCGACGTGAAAAATGAGGAACGGCTTGTTCCCCTACAGACGGCCGTTTTAAATGTCATTTTTTTTTTGGGGTCGAAAAAAACGACCGTGTGTGGGCTCCGCGGCAGTGTTTCCCTATGGGAAACACTGCCGCGGAAAACATGTCGAAAAAAAACGACGAGAAAAATTAGAACATGTTCTAATTTTTCTCGTCGTTTTTAATGCCGTTTTTCTCGTCGAAAAAAACGGCAGAAAGCCCACAGACGATCGTTTTTCTCGTCGAAAGGAAAAAATTTAGTTTTTCTCGACGAGAAAAATGCCTGTGTGTACGCGGCATTACAGCACTCTTTGTCCCCACCTGATTGTACTTTGTGGTCTGTTTACATCTAATCCCTGCTGGAGCATACAAATGTGAGAGAAGGAGCATTTATCTGTCTCACACTGCTCAGCCGTGTGCACCTCATGAAATCAGTGCGATGAAACATGTAGGCCATGGCTTCTACGGAGGACAGTGTTTCTGGAAAGAAAGCTGGCTGAGCTGTTTATAGCATTATTGGAGATGACCTGTGTTAATTTTGGCAGCAAATTTCGATTTAGTTTTAGTCTTAGGACTAAAATGGCATTTTAGTTTTAGTCTTCTGCAATTGTTTTAGTTTTAGTCGTATTTAGTTGACTAAACCTCCAGGAAATTTTAGTCGACTAAAATCTCCAGTACCTTTTAGTTGACTAAAATAATTTTAGTCGACTAAAACTAATTTTAGTTATCTAAAATCTAATGGGTGTAGTTAAATTGTAATGCGGTATTTAAGCATTTCTCTACAATTTCCAAACTCATTATATACTGCTGGAGTAAAAAATCGAATATGTTATTATTTATGTGTATCGATACCCCAAGCTAAGAGGGCCGCTGGTTGAATTTGTTTCGGGCCCTGTAGCACTCACTGTCAACCCCCGGCAATGGGCTCAACCCTCCCCTGGCACAGTCAGTAGGGGATAATGGGATTGCGTAACCTGTAATTCTTGGCAGCACAATCCCACAATAAAGGCACACAACAGTATGATGTAGCTATCACTAACCGTTTCTCCTGCACAGTAAATGACACCAACAACTGATATACTTAACCCTGGTACTTTACTGAAAATAATGGTTAATCAGGCAAACAGTATACATAGACATATGCAGAGCCCTGCAATGAAAGAGTGTTTTAGCACATAGACAGATACAGATATACAATTCTATAACAAGAAACTAACGGACCCCGCTGCAGCTCGTCTCCCTCGTGGGCAAGATGGCGCCCAGCAATGTCACTACTACTAAGTCAGGCCTGACTATTAGGGGTGCGGAATTTAATCGCTGCATCGCGATTCGGGCGTCCCCGATGCGGCACCGATGCAGGGAAACCTAATAATCTATTATCCCCGATGTCTAGCCCCGCCCCTCCCCTCTTGGGAGAGCTGTTACCTCATTTGTTATTTTTTTTTGCGCGCTCATGTGACTGCCCGGCCCGCCTCTCTCCTCTCTGCTTTCACGTCTCACGTCTCTCCTGGCGTCAGGAGAGACGTGAAAGCAGAGAGGAGAGAGGGCAGTCACATGAGCACGGCATATACACTCTGTTCCCCCCGCCGGATTCTGTTCCCCCTAGCTCTCGGCTCCTATCGGAACTCCGCCCCCCCAGCCCTGTACATTGCCGCTCCCTCCTACTGTTCCTCACGAATGCTCCTAATACCGCCCCGCCTCTCCAGCCCTCTGCTTTGCCGCTCACGCCTACTGTTTTTTCACGAATGCTAATGAGCAGAGGGCTGGAGAGGCGGGCAGTATTGGGAGCATTTGCATTCGTGAGGAACAGTAGGAGGGAGCGGCAATGTGCAGGGCTGGGGGGCGGAGTTCCGATAGGAGCCGAGAGCTAGGGGGAACAGAATCCGGCGGGGGGGAACCATTCTCGGCACAGGTGGATCACCCAGAAAGTTCTCACTGCTGCAGAAAAGGTTAGTTTTGGAATTAGGAATTAGGTTAGGGATTAGAATAGGGTAAAGAGTTACAGTACAATTAAAGGCAGCTTACATATTTTTAGTGTACTGTGAATAAAGTTCATTAAAGTGCCACATTTTAATAAGTATCATAAATAAGTATTATTTGTTCTTTAAAGTAAAACAGATATTATACTTACCTGCTGATCTTCTGTAGCATGTCCGCAGTCTCTCTGACCATCTCATGTGGCATGTCCGCAGTCTCTCTGACCATCTCCTGTAGCATGTCCGCAGTCACTGACCATCTCCTGTAGCATGTCCGCAGTCACTGACCATCTCCTGTAGCATGTCCGCAGTCACTGACCATCTCCTGTAGCATGTCCGCAGTCACTGACCATCTCCTGTAGCATGTCCGCAGTCTCTCTGACTATCTCCTGTAGCATGTCCGCAGTCACTGACCATCTCCTGTAGCATGTCCGCAGTCTCTCTGACCATCTCCTGTAGCATGTCCGCAGTCACTGACCATCTCCTGTAGCATGTCCGCAGTCAATGACCATCTCCTGTAGCATGTCCGCAGTCAATGACCATCTCCTGTAGCATGTCCACAGTCTCTCGGACCATCTCCTGTAGCATGTCCGCAGTCTCTCGGACCATCTCCTGTAGCATGTCCGCAGTCACTGACCATCTCCTGTAGCATGTCCGCAGTCACTGACCATCTCCTGTAGCATGTCCGCAGTCTCTCTGACCATCTCCTGTAGCATGTCCGCAGTGACTGACCATCTCCTGTAGCATGTCCGCAGTCACTGACCATCTCCTGTAGCATGTCCACAGTCTCTCTGACCATCTCCTGTAGCATGTCCGTAGTCACTGACCATCTCCTGTAGCATGTCCGCAGTTTCTCTGACCATCTCCTGTAGCATGTCCGCAGTCACTGACCATCTCCTGTAGCATGTCCACAGTCTCTCTGACCATCTCCTGTAGCATGTCCGTAGTCACTGACCATCTCCTGTAGCATGTCCGCAGTTTCTCTGACCATCTCCTGTAGCATGTCCGCAGTCACTGACCATCTCCTGTAGCATGTCCGCAGTCTCTCTGACCATCTCCTGTAGCATGTCCGCAGTCACTGACTATCTCCTGTAGCATGTCCGCAGTCACTGACCATCTCCTGTAGCATGTCCGCAGTCTCTCTGACCATCTCCTGTAGCATGTCTGCAGTCACTGACCATCTCCTGTAGCATGTCCGCAGTCTCTCTGACCATCTCCTGTAGCATGTCCGCAGTCACTGACCATCTCCTGTAGCATGTCCGCAGTCTCTCTGACCATCTCCTGTAGCATGTCCGCAGTCACTGACCATCTCCTGTAGCATGTCCGCAGTCACTGACCATCTCCTGTAGCATGTCCGCAGTCTCTCTGACCATCTCCTGTAGCATGTCCGCAGTCACTGACCATCTCCTGTAGCATGTCCGTAGTCTCTCTGACCATCTCCTGTTAGTAGGTTCTCTTTCCGGTGTCACCTGTTCTGTCGAGAAGTGTTCTGTCCCAGGTATTCTTCTAGGTGTTCTGTCGAGAAGTGCCCGTTATCGAATAGTGCCCGAGACGAACTGCGCATGCGCCGTACGTAACAGCACAACAGCTGTTGTGTCGGCTAGACAGCGCCTGCACACAATAGGCGACTGAAGAAATTTGTGAGTCAGATTGTGCACATTCATGTAGGTGAGGGGCGGATTTTTACATGAAGGGGGCGGATTTTTCAATGATGGGCAGTGCTTCTCGACAGAAAAACGGCTCAGGTGGGAGTGGGCATGACCAGAGGATGGGTGGGCGTGGCCTGAGCCCAGTAAATAGCCAATTGGGAGAAGGGAAAAGCGGGGAGGAGGGAACATCTTCCACGCTGACATCACGTGGACATGACACGTGACTTAGTTCTATCTGACATGCGCAACAGCTGGAGCCGTAAGAGCAGTGATGTCAGGAGTGGGCGTGGCTTGAGCTGGTAAATAGCCGAGCAGAGGAAGGTAGAGCGTCAGTGTGCGGAGAGCAGAGAAGAGGAAGCATTTCCACCACAGAGCTCCAGAGGGAGGAGCCATTATCTGGACTACAGGCGGGTCACAGCATGTCTGTGTGTCCGGGGAACCTGTCTCCTGGGGGTGGGTGGCAAGTGGTTAAGGCATACTCACACCAGATGTGGTGGGACTGTGTTGGGTTGCTATTCCAGCACAGTCCCACCTCATGACAAGGCAAAATGCCTTGTCTCTGGTATGTCTAGTTCACAGCACTGCAGCCAATTGAGCTTTTTTCATTTTAATAAAGTTTGTATAAAAAAAAAAACCAGCATGTTGCATGAATAAACCCTTAGGCCCCTTTCACACTTATGCGACTTGTCCTGTGACTTGGGGCTGCAAAGTCGCATGACAAGTCGTATCCCATGATTTCCAATGAGTACCATTCATATCTGTGCGACTTCAAGTCGCAGCGACTTCAAAGTAGTCCCTGCACTACTTTGGTCCAACTTTGATGCGACTTGAGGTCCATAGACCAGTGTTTCTCAACTCCAGTCCTCAAGGCGCCCCAACAGGTCATGTTTTCAGGCTCTCCATTGTTTTGCACATGTTATTTGATCAGTTTAACTGCTTTAGTAATTCCCACAGCTGTTTCATCTGAGGGAAATCCTGAAAACATGACCTGTTGGGGCGCCTTGAGGACTGGAGTTGAGAAACACTGCCATAGACACAGGCATTGCTTCAAGTCACTGCAAAATCGCGTGACTTTCAGGTCGCACAAGTGTGAAAGGGGCCTAAGCAGACAAGGCAGCACATGGGGGTGTACACATGCTGCAGCCACAGTGCTTTACTTTATGACTGCAGCAAGAATTATATCCCCAGTTGCATTTGACGGGCCCTACCACACACCAAATGCAACCTAATCAAATAAAAGGGTCCGTGCTGCAACTTCCCAACAATCGTGTGCAACGCACATGATTGTGATGGCGGTGATGCCGCATTTAGGGGGTTAAAATAGGTGGTGAGGAGGCAACACCACCTGTCAAACACCTCTGAAAAGCAATATTTGTGTGTATTGCTTTTCAGAGAAGTGGCAGTGTTTTGCAGTCAGAGACTCAGAATAGGAGAGGTGAGGGACATACATATGCATTTGTCAAGTTGAGGGTGGGGTTTCAAACTTAGAATAAAATTAAATAGGGATATCTTTTGAATTGCACTTGCATGAAATTTCATTGTTGGTACAAGCATTGTAAAATAATTGATAACACAGTCAGCCACCACATACAGCCATTTGGACTGTGGACTCACCAATTTCCAATCCTCCAAGCATGCAGCAGCTATACACACACACCTATAGTATCTAGCACCAAGCCGTTTGAGTATCTGTGCACATCAGGGGGTGGGGCTGCTAGTGCAGAGACCGCAGGGATTGGCTACTTTACAAGAGCCCTTCTCACTCAGCACCCCTGAGGATGTTCAGACCGAATCCCATCTCTCTCAATGTCGGACTCACAGGAATAGTGCGAGTGAGACATTGAGTGACAGGATCGGCACAGCCAAAGACAGCACAGTTCACTGTGCAACTGACCCGCTCCCAGCCACAGAGTCCCCGCTGGGCGGCAGATGGAGGCGAAGCCACTAACATTCGGTGCTTCATTACAGACAGTCACTCAGGGAGGCGGTGACAGCCCAGCTGGAAGGCGGATCCGAAGATGCCAATGGCTGCCGGACTGCCTGTGCCCGCTTAGCCCGACTCCCTTGCCCCAATGCTACTTCTTTTTGCGTGGTTTTGATGGGGCCCCAAGTGAACCTGGGGCCCCTGGGCAGTGCCCAGGGGTGCCTGCTCAGTAAGATGGCCCTGGCAAGCAGCATCTTTGAGGCAGGTTGGGAGCGCTGTATTTAGTGCTCCCAAAATGCCCTGCCCATTGGAATGAAGGTGCAGCGCTTTCAAAGCACCTGAAAAGCGCTTTGAAAATGTCCAAAATAGGAGTTTTTAAGTCTTTTTTAGGGGTTAAAACGTCCCGCTAGCGGCCAAAAAGCGCTGCTAAAGCGCCGCTAAAACGAGCGGCGCTTTAGTGCTAACGGTGGGCCCTCTCAGTGTGAATGGGGTCTAAATGACAGGTTTCCTTCCGGGGTTGTTTACATTTGTGGCTGTAATTGCTGCGCCTCTAAAAAGTGATCTGTGGAGGCATTTGATAGGAAGCTCATAGGCAATCGGTTGCCCCAGTGATACCTATGTTAACCCTTTACAGTTGCAGGGCAGTAGCAGTGCAGCCCTGTTCATCTGAATGGGTTGAGCTTAGCGGTGGTATACCCATGGTATAACTTTTGCTCTGCTTCTCTACCACCCCCTCTGGCCGCCATGTTAGGTTAAAGGGGCAGTAAAAACAAAGATCAGTGGCCTTTTTATTTATTTTTACTGCCCCTGAAGTGTAAACAAGACCGTAAAATATATTTTAATCAGAGTTACCAACAAGTGGCGTCAGAACCCCAAATGTCCATACTAGTCCCCGGTCAGTGACTGAGAAGTAATAAAACCAATAAATCCGGGTCCCAGCCCCCTCCCCCCATAACAATCAAACACCATTCATTTCTATCACACTGCACTTTAGTAAACTGAACCTCTAATTGGTTGCTATCGGCGACACAACACTTGTCTATGACACCTGGGTAGGGAATATGCAGCCTGATATGTTAAATCTCTGACAAAGGTACAA
This sequence comes from Rana muscosa, assembly GCA_029206835.1. Classification (NCBI taxonomy): domain Eukaryota; kingdom Metazoa; phylum Chordata; class Amphibia; order Anura; family Ranidae; genus Rana; species Rana muscosa. Next base: position 160,498,404 of record CM055116.1, on the reverse strand, counting down.
CAACCTTGTTGTCATAGCAACCAGTCTGCTTCTGTACTTGTGTAAACACCTGGGCTGTACAACAGACAGCTGGGAGCTGGGCGGCTGCTATGGGTAACAAGCAATGCTTACCATGACTACTCTTCATATGATAAACTAAAAAAGTGGACGTTTAGTGGAAATTAAAGGGATTCCAGATTAATTAGAGATAAAACTGATTTAATACAGGAAGAGGTGAAAGTTATTACATAGAGCCAACCAAAAAAAGACACTCAGTAGCTGTCCAGCAATCCTATTGGCCACCATATGTCACCCAAAATACAAAGCTGAGCCCCAGACATGGAAATAAAGACACAGAGGAAATACATTTCTCTGACATTTCTTGCCTGCAATAAGATGTCTCATCTGGTTTATCCAGAATTGTCATCCAGACACCTCCATAGACAGCACAGCCAGCTTCCTGCACAGCCGTGGCAGTTAGCTTAGGGGACGGAGCCTAACCTGCCTGGAAAAGTCTCCACCCACTTAGTGACATCACGAGGAGCAGAAAGGATTTGAATCTGCAGCAGCAGCCTGAGCTCACAAGGTTGTTTACCACTGACCTGAGTGGAAGCGTTTTCTGAGCGTCTGCAGCAAATTTCTGTGTTTAGGAAATGGGCTGTTTACATAGCAAATCTAAGGCTTCTCTGAACACCAAAGAGCAGCCTGCAAGGAAAAATTGCAACCTTGATAATGAGGATACATTTCCAGATGACTGTGAGGCTTCTCTGACTAAAATCCAAGAGGAGCCCAATGAGGAAAATTGGGAGGATGAACTCCCAGAGGACTTTCATGCTTCTGTGAATACCACCCAACAGGAGCCAATGGAAGAAAATTGGGACAATGAACTCCCAGAGGACTTTCAGGCTCCTCTGTATACCACCCAACAGGAGCCAATGGAAGAAAATTGGGACCTTGATACAGAGGAGATTTGGGAGGATAAACTCCCAGAGGACTTTCAGGCTCCTCTGTATACCACCCAACAGGAGCAAATGGAAGAAAATTGGGACCTTGACACCGAGGAGAATTGGGAGGATGAACTCCCAGAGGACTTTCAGGCTCCTCTATATACCACCCAACAGGAGCCAATGGAAGAAAATTGGAACCTTGACACCGAGGAGAATTGGGAGAATGAACTCCCAGCAGAATTTCAGGCTCCTCTGTATACCACCCAAGAGGATTGAAGAAAATTGGGACCTTGAAACAGCTGAGACATGGGTTCCTGAATCACCTGAGCAGTGGAACCCTGAAACAGCTTGGAAATGGGACTCTAACACAGAAGAGGATTGGGAACCCAAATCGGAGAAAGAACAGCACATTGTCACTTGGGAACCCAATTCAGAGCAAAGATGGGACATGGACTTCATACCTGAAGAAAGCTGGGACATTGATACAGAGGACATACAGACCTGTGCCAGTAACATCCAAGAAGACCTTTTTAAACCCAAACAAGCTGGTAAATTTAAAGCATTGAAGCGGGGCTTCAAGAAGTTCCTGAGAAGACTCTGCCCCACTTTTGGCTGTCAAAGACGCCAAAGGACAACCAAATCATCATCAGGTTCAGCAGGTAAGGATTTTAAAATATATATTTATTATTGTTACACTACTTGCACATAGAGGGTTGAGGATGAACTTCCTATAACATGAGGACCAACGTTGCTAAGAATATAGGAAGAGGAGTAAATAGGGTGTACCAGAGGAGGGGTGAATAGGAAATACCAGAAATGAAGAGGGGGATAGTGGGGAGTAATACAGATGGGGGAGCGTATAGTTAGAGATTTCTGGAAACCATAATGACAGCAGGAAATTAAGCTCACTAGTATTCACCCCCAACAAATATTCCCTTTGAATGCATTGACTGTTTAATACTTTTCACGCTCCAGTTTCTGATTTTCTCAGCTCTCTACTCTTTGATGGTGTATAAGTGTTACTGCCAATATATGACCTGTACACAGGGGTAATCTGATTTCTTTCTCTCTCCAGGTAAAAGTGACATCCAACCTGCAAGATCCATGCGGATAACACCACATGCTTTGACTCCTGAGAGCTTCACCTTCCATTGTATGCTTGGAGAAGGGACTTATGGAAAGGTAAGTTACCCGATACACAATCCCCTAACTGATTCATACAAAGTACAGGAGATAGGAGACCTTTCTGATGATATTTTTTATTGTTATAACTGTTAATCTTTATAAGGATCTGAAATGTTTCATTGGGATCATTGCGCAATACATAAGACTCGATTCACAATGTTAACACACCAGGATGAGGATCCTTGTTTCAAAAAAATATTTGACAGCTATTTTCAACTCAGTCCAATGATACCTGAAAATGATAGTTTCATGGCTGGAAATAATAGAGTGCCTTAGGCTTGTATGAAAGCTTTGTGAATAAAGCCTGGTAACCAGGCCTAATTCATAAAGCTACACAAAGGAAAAGATTGTTTTTCATCTATGTGACAGTATTTTTCAAAGCTCATCGCACATAGCTAAAAATAGCTGTCACTTTTTTTTAAAAAGGTTCCTAAATCCTGTTGTTTTAGCTTTGTAAATTGAGCCTATAATATTCAAACCAATTTATGACAATGGGAAAAATGGATATGCCGCCTGCAGAAACTACTAGTTTCCCAGTTCCATTTCATACACCTGATCTGAGAATCCATGTTAGTCCCTTATTCTCTGTGTTGAAAAACGGATTTGCACTGTAGTTTCTCCACTTTTTGTAAATCACAACCTTAAGAGTCAGATCCATAAACAGGACAGAGAAAGGAAAAGTGGAGGTGATATCTGAAGTATTATGCATCAGGGGGAAGCTGGGGCTCTCTATCTTTATGAATGATCTAACAACCTTTTCTCTTCTATAGGTAATGTTGGCATCTCATCCTTCCATTGATCAGCTTCTGGCAGTCAAGATGGTGAAGAAACGCGTCCTAATTGAGGAAGATCCCAGCTGCGTCCAAATCGAGCGCCAAGTGCTAGAGATGTGCAAGGATAACCGCTTTCTCACTCATGCCTTTGCTACGTTCCAGACAGAAGTAAGTATCTTCACCTTTCACCACCTGCCTACCAAATGCCAAGTCCTATTATCCACCTAGATCCTCACACCTATTACCTTGCTAACTTGGAATAATGGCATGAAGACCATTTCATCTTAGCAAAGGAAACAAATCAATCAGAGTGAGAATCCAGGGTACAAATGATGTCTGTATGAATTTAAACTCAACTTTTTTTTCTCTTCTCTCTTATACAGGATTACATTTTTTTTGTCATGGAGTATTTAAGTGGAGGAGAACTCAGTTCACTGATTAAAGCCAAAGCCCCATTCGATGTGGCCATCACAAGGTAAGAGTTGCTTATTATAAGTATGTTTAGGGTGAGAGGGATACCAGTGATGATAGGAATGGAAAGATGAATCAGGACATACATATTTTCTTGGATACTGTGTGTCCTTCCATATTGACAATCTCTGAACCAATTATTTTAGCTTCAATAGAGACTAAAACTTGGTCCAGTCACTAAAAACCTCTTCTCACCATTATATTCATTTAGTATACCATAAAAACAATTTGTTTTGTTAGCTTCTAGAACTGTTGACATGTTACGATGTTAAACCTTATTTATTTTTTTCCATATCAGATTCCTTGCAGCGGAAATATTGTGTGGAATTCAACATCTACATTCCAAGGGCGTTGTGCATAGAGACATAAAACCAGACAATGTACTGTTGGATAGCGCCGGCCATGTTAAAGTAGCTGACTTTGGCATAGCGGAGGCAGGCATGTTCGGATCCAGAACGGTCACCGATGGTGTCGGCACTCCACCATACATGGCCCCAGAGGTTCATCGATGTGAACCCTACAACAAAATAGCTGACTATTTCTCACTTGGATGTATAATCTACGAGATGGCAGTGGGCTCACAGCCATTTCCTGACAGTGAGGAATATGAGACGGTGCACGCAAGAGTGTGTATGGATACACCAGTTTACCCAGAGAACATAGATCCTGAACTACGAGACCTCATCGAGAGAGTAAGTACTTTTCTATTTATAGTGGGGAGAAGAGAGGAAATCGTACACATTAGACAGAACACAACCTATAGGTGCACTTTACAAAGCTGTCACTCTATACAGTAACCAAATTCCCATTTATAGCTAGATCTTTGGATATTGCCCGGACATAAAACATTACATAATCCCTGTCCAGAAATCACAATTATAAAAATGAGAAATGGTTGTTCCAAAACATTTTAGTGGCCTATTAGCAGATACTTCACACAAGTTGACGTGGAACAATATATGAATTGAAAGACATAGTACTGAGGATAAAACATTATTAAATAAAAGGACCAGATGAAATTGGTCATTTGTTTATGCCGTTAAACTTATATATATATATTTTTACAGCTCTTATGCAAAGATCAAGTGATGTGTGAACAGCTGACAAGAAACCTTCGCAACCATCCATTTTTCAGCACAGTTGATTGGTGAGAGTTAGAGACTGGAAAGCTACCAACACCATTTGGGATGGAACCAGTAAGTATACAATTCTAAGCAGAATCTGTAGTGTTATCGAGAAGAGGGCTACATTATTATGCCCTTTAGCCCTGGTTCACACCGGTGCGGCTTTGAAATCCCACTACTGAAGAGCAATTTCAAAGGCACACATCAGTGCGATTTGCGCTGCCGATTTCACTGAGGTTTGCGACTTCAATTAACAGAAATCTATGCAAGTCGCAATGAAGTCTGTAAAAAGTAGTGCAGGAATCTTTTTCATAATCGCTGCGACATAAGTCACGGCAATATGAACGGTTCCATTGCGGACAATGTGGTGCGACTTATCATGGAATTTGGAAACGTCAAATCGCATGACAAGTCGCACCGGTGTGAACGGGGGCCAATTGATATAAGGAACTACATTAGTGAGAAGTTTGAGCAATATCAAACATATTTAATAGCTAATGGATAATATTAGTGTACTATAATGACTGAAGCAAAAATGTCTGTTTGGGGCAGATATGCTCTTTCTTGACACTTTTGGGAATGTAGACTGATGTTACTTTACACTATCATGTATCTTACAGTCATGGGGTTATATGACATCCCAGGGCTTTTTACATATTGACGAATAAAACTGATCAATGTTTTTTCTTTGTAGGGTCCAGCAATTGATACCAATGATTTCATCTCAGTGGCTGACCTTATGACGGACTCTGAAGCCCTGAAGCCACCAATTCCAGCAGAGCATCAGATGTACTTCAATGGGTTCACTTTTATGAGTGAAAAATGGAGTGCCATATAGGAGCCAAGGAGACAACATAATTTGCATGACAATACAGTTAGTCTACTAACAGTGACTAACTAACAGTTAGACTTCTACAGTGAAGTCTACCATTAACTGTAATTCCAGGGAGATCTCTACAATTCCATCTCCGTGAATGACAATATGACGGGCTGTAAAGCCCTGAAATTACTCCCTGGATTCACAGTCTCAATGATAGATCCCCACAATAACATCTCGGTGGGTGACATTATAAAGGGCTGTCAAGCCCTGAACCTACTCTCTGCATTTACAGAGACTCAATGATAGATCCCCACGATAACATCTCGGTGGGTGACGTTATGACAGGCTGTTAAAGCCTGAGCAGAGGCGGCAGATTACACAGACACGCCGTGACCCGCCTGTTGTCCGGACAATGGCTCCTCCCTCTGGAGCTCTGTGTGGGGGATGGTCCCTCCTTCTCTGCTCTCCACACCCACATCTACACTCACCTACGACTGAGGGTGGGGCTCCAATTGCCCACCCCCCCACACACAGGGCCGATCCAGGAAATATTCGATTGCCTCTCGGGGATCAGGAAGGAATTTTTTCCCCAGCTGGAGCACATTGGATCATGTTTTGCTGGGGTTTTTCATCTTCCTCCGGATCAACTGCCTCACAACCCAATACACCCACTCATCTACCACCAAGAGGGGACGCTACCTCCCTGGGTAGGGGGTGAGTGTGGCCAGTGGAACTTCCCCCTAAGTTTCATCTGCCCTCACTCCCCCACGCCCAGCGTACTGGTACCCACTCATTTACCACCAAGAGGGGACGCTACCTCCCTGGGTAGGGGGTGAGTGTGGCCAGTGGAACTTCCCCCCAAGTTTCATCTGCCCTCACTCCCCCACACCCAGCGTACTGGTAATACCCCCTGCCCCACCTATATGCACTCATCTACCACCAAGAGGGGACGCTACCACCCTGGGTATGTGGTGAGTGTGGCCAGTGGAACTTCCCCCCAAGTTTCATCTGCCCTCACTCCCCCATGCCCAGCATAATGGTACTACCCCCTGGCCCCACCTACATACACTCCTCTACCACCAAGAGGGGACGCTACCACCCTGGGTACGGGCTGAGTGTGGCCAGTGGAACTTCCCCCCAAGTTTCATCTGCCCTCACTCCCCCACGCCCAGTATAATTGTACTACCCCCTGGCCCCACCTACATACACTCATCCACCACCAAGAGGGTCCACAGAAAATGGGGTGCCTTGCCGTGGCTCTGTGGCTTACGCATGTATTTGTAAATGTGTGCAACTAAACCCCTGTCTTTGACACATGCTGCTCAACAGGTCAATTCGGTTGGTCGCAGGCTGGTCGATAAGTTGAGCGTGGAAATGTCTTTGTTATTTTTATGTGTTTGCCTTTCCAATGCTCCTTGCTGCAGTGACCAGTTACAGGTGGGGGCAGTAACCACTTTTTTGTACCACCAAGGGTGGCAATGCCTCTTAGGCTCAGCTACACCCACTCATCTAGCACCCACTCATCAGGGGAGAAGAGACTGATCGTGTGTTCATACAAAGTATGAACACCGATCTCTCTCTTCCCCTAGTAAGTCCCATCCCCTCTACAGTTAGAACACAGTGAGGGAACACAGTGAACCCCTTGATTGCCCCCTCGTGTTAACCCCTTCCCTGCCAGAGATATTTATACAGAAATCAGTGCACTAATCGCTGTATAAATGTGAATGGTCCCAAAAATGTGTCAAAAGTGTCCAATTTGTCCGCCGCAATATTGCAGTCTCAATAAAAATTGCAGATCGCCACCAATACTAGTAAAAAATGCCATAAAACTACCCCCTATTTTGTAGACGCTATAACTTTTGCGCAAACCAATCAATATACGCTTATTGCGATTTTTTTTTTTTACCAAAAATATGTAGAATACATATCGGCCTAAACTGAGGAAAAAATTTCCTTTTTTTTAAAAAAAAAAAAAGGGATATTTATTATAGCGAAAAGTACAAAATATTGTGTTTTTTCCAAAATTGTCACTCTTTTGTTTATAGCGCAAAAAATAAAAACCGCAGAGATGATCAAATACCACCCAAAAAACGCTCTATTTGTGGGGAAAAAAATGACGTAAATTTTGTTTGGGTACAGCTTCGCACGACCGCACAATTGTCAGTTAAATCGAAGCAGTGCCGTATCGCAAAAAATGGCCTGGTCATTGAGCAGTCCCTTCCGGGGGCTTTTGTAGCGTCTACAAAATAGGGGATAGATTTATGGCATTTATATTATTATTATTTTTTTACTAAAAATGGCAGAGATCTGCGATTTTTATCAGGACTGTGACATTATGGCGGACACATCGGACACTTTTGACACATTTTTGGCACCATTGGCATTTATACCGGCGATCAGTGCTATTAAAATGCACTGATTACGGTAAAAATGTCACTGGCAGGGAAGGGGTTAACACCAGGGGGCGATCAAGGGGTTAACTGTGTTCCCTAGTGTTCTACCTGTGGGAGGAGGGGACTCACTATAGGAGATGAAAGATTGTGGTTCCAGAATCCTAGCTATTAGGAACTCACGATCTGCATCTCCTCTCCTCACAGAACATGGATGTGTGTGTTTACCGGTCACGAGCATCGGCACCCCCGCAGTTCAGCGCGTGCACGCCTGCTATCCCGCTTAACGGAGCCGACATACAGCTACGACGGCTCACGGGATCATGCCGACCTGTCGCAGTATAATGACGGCAGCAGGTCGGCAAGTGGTTAAATGCCACCAAAAGCTCTATTTGTGTGAAAAAAATTATAAAAATGTCATTTGGGTACAGTGTTACATGAACACGCAATTGTCATTCAAACTGTGACAGCACTGAAAACTGAAAATTGGGCGTGAAAGTGTCCGGTATTGAAGAGGTTAATGAAAAGAAAAGCAGTAAAATAGATCCCCTGCAGCTGGCAACAATAGACAGACCCCCTGCGTTAACACTGAATAAAGCCCTGTGTTTTCGGGTGGTGTGAAGCCTGCCATCTGGGAAGAGGCTGGGCCCGATGGCACGATTATTACATTTTATAAACATAGCAACGATCTTCTCACTCCACTTCTTCAGCAAAACATAAGACACACACATTGTACTACTCCCCGAATCACACCAAGATATGATGCACTGCAATATTTAGCCACCTACTTCATGCATTACCCAGTTCCCGACCGCCCCATACCAGTTTTACTGCTACAGGGTGGCCGCTCTGCGCAGGATCCCTTATATGTATGTGATCTGTGTTCCCGAGCCGGGTGCGCGCGTGCCCGGGGGTGCTGTGATTTACTCCAGCACCGATCAGTCTTCAGCTCCAGGCCAATAATTTTTGCCCTGGATCTGCTGATAGGTTCTGACAAATCACAACATGTGCCTGCGTTTATAAAACACAGGCACAGGAAATGACGGCCTCTTCTATCCTGGAGCCCTTTTCAGTTACCGAGATACAAGAGATAGCATCAGACAGTGAGTAAAAGCAGCACACTGGACGGGTTGTGGCCAGTGGGAGCAGAAAATGTCCTGGCGTCAGTGGGAGTAAACAATGCCCCATCATTGGTATTAGGGGGAGTAATAGTGCCCCATCTTTGGTATTAGGGGGATTAATAGGGCCCTATCTTTGGTATTAGAGGGAGTAATAGTGCCCCATCTAGGGTTGCCACCTTTTCTTCAAGTCAAACCCGAACACTTTAGCAGCGCACAGCAATTTTTTTATAGTATACACTATATATATATTTTGCAATTAAATAACATTTCTAATCATTTAACCACTTAACGACCGCCCACTGTAAAAATACGTCGGCAGAATGGCACCGACAGGCAGAATCACGTATATCTACGTGATCGCCTTTGTATAGTTGGGGGGTCCGATCGGACCCCCCTTCTTTACAGTGAGCGGTGGTTAAGTTTTCGGGAGCGATCCAGGAAGAGGGGACGGCCAATCGATTTCGGACACCCCCTCGCGATCGCTCTCGTCGAATGAGAAAGCTTCCCTGCCTGTGTAATGTTTACACAGGCAGAGGAAGTGATGTCATCTCTCCTGTGGCGCTCACATATACCGAGCGCCGCACAAGAGAAGATACAGGTTAGTGCACAAAACACTACACTGACACCAGGACACATAGGCACATAAATCGCCCCCCCAGGCCCCCCCAGAAACCCCAGATCACCCCCCAGATCACCCCCCAGCCCCCAGTCACAGTGTCACTGATTGCAGTGACCATTTATTTACTGATCACTGCAATCAGTGACATTTGTGACTGTAAAAGTGTCACTAAAGTTAGTTTTAGGTCCAGTGTAGCCCCCTAACTCCCCCTAATAAAGGTTTAACCCCCTGATCGCCCCCCAGATAACCCTTTCACCCCCTATCACCACTGTCGCTAAGCGATCATTTTTCTGATCGCTGTCTTAGCGTCTGTGATGCCGATCGGTAGCCAGTTATTTTTTTTAGGTTCGCCGCAGGTTTTTAGAGCGTCAGGTACCCCCATATATTACCTAATAAAGGTTTAACCCCCTTAATCGCCCCCCAGGTAACCCTTTCACCCCCTATCACCACTGTCGCTAAGCGATCGTTTTTCTGATCGCTGTCTTAGCGTCGGTGATTCCGATCGGTAGCCAGTAATTTTTTTTAGGTTCACCGCAGGTTTTTATATCGTCGGGTACCCCCATATATTACCTAATAAAGGTTTAACCCCCTTGATCGCCCCCCAGGTAACCCTTTCACCCCCTATCACCACTGTCGCTAAGCGATAGTTTTTCTGATCGCTGTCTTAGTGTCGGTGATGCCGATCGGTAGCCAGTAATTTTTTTTAGGTTCGCCGCAGGTTTTTATAGCCTCAGGTACCCCCATATATTATCTAATAAAGGTTTAACCCCCTTGATCGCCCCCCAGGTAACCCTTTCACCCCCTATCACCACTGTCGCTAAGCGATCGTTTTTCTGATCGCTGTCTTAGTGTCTGTGATGCCGATAGGTAGCCAGTAATATTTTTTAGGTTCGCCGTCAGGTTTTTATATAGCGTCAGGTACCCCATATATTACCTAATAAAGGTTTTAACCCCCTAATTGCCCCTAGTTAAACCTTTCACCAGTAATCACCATATAAGTGTTACGGGTGACGCTGGTTAGTTAGTTTGCTTTTTATAGTGTCAGGGCACCCGCCGTATATATAACCCAATAAAGGTTTAACCCCCTGATCGCCCGGCGGGTGATATCAATTAGGTTTTAGCGTCAGAGAGGGTCTGCGTCACACCCCAGGCAGCGTCAGGTTAGTGCCAGTAGCGCTAACACCCACGCGTGAAGCATACACCTCCCTTAGTGGTATAGTATCTGAACAGATCAATATCTGATCTGATCAGATCTATACTAGCGTCCCCAGCAGTTTAGGGTTCCCAAAAACGCAGTGTTAGCGGGATCAGCCCAGATACCTGCTAGCACCTGCGTTTTGCCCCTCCGTCCAGCCCAGGTCACCCAAGTGCAGTATCGATCGATCACTGTCACTTGCAAAAAACAAACACACATAACTGCAGCGTTCGCAGAGACAGGCCTGATCCCTGCGACTCCAGTGCTGTAGGAGGTGATTTCACCACCACAGTTAAAAAAAAAAAGCATATATGCCGAAGCATTGGGGCAGCAGGGGCGGAGGAGCGGAGGAGCGATTTTGCTCCTAATGCCGCGTACATAGGGTCGAAATTCCGACGGAGGCTTGCCCGTGGAAAAGTCTGACCATGTGTACGCGGCATAACTTTTGCGGGAAGATGCCCCCATGCTTCGGCATATATAAATGGTGCATGTATGCCCATCATTAGAAGTGGGTGGATGGAGAGAGAAAAAAAAAAAAAAAAAAAAAAGAAGTGGGTGGATGAAGGGCGGTATTCCAATGGTGGGCATACCCACCGATCAATCTTTTTTTTTCGTTCAGCCAACAGGCTGCATGAAAAAAAAGATTACAATACATGTCCAACAAGGACCAGCAACGTACTGGTATGTTGCTGGACTTTGAATGTTTATACCAGAATGATGCCTGCGGGTTTAGGTATCATCTTGGTATCATTCTTTTCAGCCAGCGGCCGGCTTTCATGTAAAAGCAATCCTAGTGGCTAATTAGCCTCTGGACTCCTTTTACAAGCAGTGGGAGGGAATGTCCCCCCCCCGGATATAAAAAGCACCATTGGGAAATTGGGAAAGCATTTTATCACACCGATCTTGGTGTGGTCAGATGCTTTGAGGGCAGAGGAAAGATCTAGGGTCCAATAGACCCCAGTTTTTTCAAAAAAAGAGTACCTGTCACTACCTATTGCTATCATAGGGGATATTTACATTCCCTGAGATACCAATAAAAATGATAAAAAAATAAATAAATATGGAAGCAACAGTTTCAAAATAAAATAAAAAAGCAAAATTAATAAAAAAATAAAAAAAAAAAAAAAAGCACCCTGTCCTGCCCTGCTCTTGCCCAATGGCGAACGCAAACGTGGGTCTGGCGTCATATGTAAACAGCAATTGCACCATGCATGTGAGGTATCACCGCGAAGGTCAGATCGAGGGCCGTAATTTTAGCAGTAGATCTTCTCTGTAAATCTAACGGCGTAACCTGTAAAGGCTTTTAAAAATGTATGTAGTTTGTCGCCAATGCGCGTTTGTGCGAAATTTTAAAGCATGTCGTGTTTGGTATCTATGTACTCGGCCTAAGATCATCTTTTTTATTTCATCAAACATTTGGGCAATATAATGTGTTTTAGTGCATTAAAATAAGAAAAAGTGTATTTTTTCCCCAAAAAATGCGTTTGAAAAATCGCTGCGCAAATACTGTGTAGAAAAAAAAATGCAACACCCACCATTTTAATCTGTAGGGCCTTTGCTTTAAAAATATATATAATGTTTGGGGGTTCAACATAATTTTCTTGCAAAAAAAAAATATTTTTTCATGTAAACAAAAAGTGTCAAAAAGGGCTGTGTCTTCAAGTGGTTAGAAGAGTGGATGTAAGCTTCCTAATGTTGTGTATAAAATGGCAGAACAGTTCAAAACCCCCCCAAATGACCCCATTTTGGAAAGTAGACACCCCAAGCTATATACTGAGAGGCATGTCGAGTCCATGGAATATTTTATATGTTGACACAAGTTGCGGAAAAAAGAATTTTTTTTTTTTTTTGCACAAAGTTGTCACTAAATGATATATTGCTCAAACATGCCATGGGCATATGTGGAATTACACCCCAAAATACATTCTGTTGCTTCTCCTGAGTACGGGGATACCACATGTGTGAGACTTTTTGGGAGCCTAGCCGCGTACGGAACCCCAAAAACCAATCACCGCCTTCAGGCTTTCTAAGGGTGTAAATGTTTGATTTCACTTCTCACTGCCTATCACAGTTTCGGAGGCCATGGAATGCCTTTTTTTTTTGTCATTATTCAATCACTTGGGACAAAAAAAAATATTCAATGGGCTCAACAGGCCTCTCAGCAATTTCCTTGGGGTGTCTACTTTCTAAAATGGGGTCATTTGGGGGGGGTTTGTGCTATTTTGGCATTTTATGGCCTTCGAAACTATGATAGGTAGTGAGGAGTGAAATCAAAAATTTGCGCCCTTAGAAATCCTGAAGGCGGTGCTTGGTTTCCGGGGTCCCGTACGCGGCTAGGCTCCCAAAAAGTCCCACACATGTGGTATCCCCGTACTCAGGAGAAGCAGCAAAATTTATTTTGGGGTGCAATTCCACATATAACCATGGCATGTGTGAGAAATATATCATTTAGTGACAACTTTTTGTAATTTTTTTTTTTTGAACATTATTCAATCACTTGAGACAAAAAAAAAAATATTCAATGGGCTCAACATGCCTCTCAGCAATTTCCTTGGGGTGTCTACTTTCCAAAATGGGGTCATTTGGGGGGGTTTTGTACTGCCCTGCCATTTTAGCACCTCAAGAAATGAGATAGGCAGTCATAAATTAAAAGCTGTGTAAATTCCAGAAAATGTACCCTAGTTTGTAGATCCTATAACTTTTGCGCAAACCAATAAATATACGCTTATTGACGTTTTTTTTACTAAAGACATGTGGCTGAATACATTTTGGCCTAAATGTATGACTACAATTTGAGTTTATTTGATTTTTCTTATAACAAAAAGTAGAAAATATATTTTCTTTTTTTCAAAATTTTCGGTCTTTTCCCGTTTTATAATGCAAAAAAAAATCGCAGAGGCAATCAAATACCATTAAAAGAAAGCTCTATCTGTGGGAAGAAAAGGACGCAAATTTCGTTTCGGTACAGCATTGCATGTCTGCACAATTCACAGTTAAAGCAGCGCAGTGCAAAATTCTGAAAACAGCTCTGGTCCTTTAGCTACAAAATGGTCCGGGGCTTAAGTGGTTAAAGTTAATCACAAGAGTCCCCCTTTACATCAGTCCACAACAGAGTTCCCCTTTTATATCTGAATCCGCAGAGTTCCGCTTTTATATCTGAATCAGTAGAGTTCCCCTTTTATATCTGAATCCGCAGAGTCCCCCTTTTATATCTGAATCCGCAGAGTTCCCCTTTACATCAACGTCCACAGAGTTCCCCTTTTACATCTGAATCCGCAGAGTTCCTCTTTTACATCTGAATCCGCAGAGTTCCTCTTTTACATCTGAATCCGCAGAGTTCCTCTTTTACATCTGAATCCGCAGAGTTCCCCTTTTACATCTGAATCCGCAGAGTTCCCCTTTTACATCTGAATCTGCAGAGTTCCCTTACACTGTAAGGGGGGACTCTGATGTAAGGGAGAACTCTGGGGACGCTAACATAAGGGATGCTCTGGGAACCCTGATTTAAGGGTAAACACTAAGAACTCTGATGCACGGAGAGGACTCTACTGTAAGGGGGAACACTGTGGCCTCTGGTGTAAAGGGGAACTCTGAGGTAAGGGGTGCTCTGAGAACCCTGATTTACCTTAGTGTACTCACTCAGAGGTAGGAGAGAGAAGGGGGGAGACCAGGGCTGGCCCAAGACATTGTGCTGCCTGGGCCCAAGAATGAAATGCTGCCCCCCCAACAAAAAAAAACTATGCCCATCCAGCAAAAGAGACGTTTCCATAAAGCAAAGAGACAGCCCAATATATTCAGCAAGAGACATCCCATATATTCAGCAAAGAGACATGCCCCTTCTAGGATGACCACGTGTCCCGGATTGCCCGGGACAGTCCCGCATTTTGCAGATCGGTCCCGGGCACCTTCATTCCAGGACAATACAGTGTCCCAGGCCAATCTGATGCCCCCAAAAAAGGCCGCCACGTGACCGCTTTACTCACCAACAGTACTTGTCCTGGCCGGGAATGCCTGGAGTAGCACAATCCCCGCCCCCTGCTTGTGATTGGAGAAATCATAAATCCCGCCTCTTGTGTCCAATCACTGTGCTGTGATTCGTTACAGCACAAGCAGATTTTTGGGAAGGGAGGGTGTCCCTGAATGGTAGTTTGGAAATGTGGTCACCCTAGCCCCTTCCTGCAAAGAGTATTGTGTAACACCACAAAAGCTCCCCCCTTTCTCTCCACTGCCACCGACCAGCTACGCTCTGATCCCAGCTCAGTGATGCAACATGCTGCAACAACAGCGCTGCAGTGGCGGCTAGGGTGACCACATTTCCAAACTGCCATTCAGAGATACCCCCCTTCCTTCCCAAAAAAAGATGAGGGGGGAGTGTAGTCTCGCTGACAGGGAATTTGGCAGCGGGTGATTTGTCGAGCAAATGGCTGGTGTTAGCACATAAATCAACCTAACATTATGATCAATATGGTGTCAGGATGATCAAATCACATTTATATTACTACATTGTAATATATAATGAAATAGTTTAACTCACCATAATGCAGAATCAGTGGAAGCCCTGAGCTTGTCATTTGCCACCATTGCTTGCCACCAGATGTAGCTTGTTGCTTGCCACCATTGCCTGCCACAACATGCAGCGTGTCACTTGTCAACATTGCCTGTCACTTGTCACCATTGCCTGTCACCAGATGCAGCCTGTCACTTGTCACCATTGACTGTCACCAGATGCAGCCTGTCACTTGTCACCATTGACTGTCACCAGATGCAGCCTGTCACTTGTCACCATTGACTGTCACCAGATGCAGCCTGTCACTTGTCACCAATGCCTGTCACCAGATGCAGCCTGTCACTTGTCACCATTGCCTGTCACCAGATGCAGCCTGTCACTTGTCATCAATGCCTGTCACCAGATGCAGCCTGTCACTTGTCATCAATGCCTGTCACCAGATGCAGCCTGTCACTTGTCACCGATGCCTGTCACCAGATGCAGCCTGTCACTTGTCACCATTGCCTGTCTCCAGATGCAGCCTGTTACTTGTCACCAATGCCTGTCAATTGTCACCAATGCCTGTCACCAGATGCAGCCTGTCACTTGTCACCAATGCCTGTCACCAGATGCAGCCTGTCACTTGTCACTATTGCCTGTCACCAGATGCAGCCTGTCACTTGTCACCAATGCCTGTCACCAGATGCGGCCTGTCACTTGTCACCAATGCCTGTCACCAGATGCAGCCTGTCACTTGTCAACAATGCCTGTCACCAGATGCAGCCTGTCACTTGTCACCATTGCCTGTCACCAGATGCAGCCTGTCACTTGTCACCAATGCCTGTCACCAGATGCAGCCTGTCACTTGTCGCCATTGCCTGTCACCAGATGCAGCCTGTCACTTGTCACTTATGCCTGTCACCAGATGCAGCCTGTCACTTGTCACGGATGCCTGTCACCAGACGCAGCCTGTCACTTGTCACCAATGCCTGTCACCAGATGCAGCCTGTCACTTGTCACCATTGACTGTCACCAGATGCAGCCTGTCACTCAGCCTGGCTCTCTCTCCCTCCCCTTCAGCTTGGCATGCTGGGGGCTGCAATTTCCCCCCTAGAATTGCAATGGGCCAGCCAGTTATTTGCACTATATATCCCATAATCCTCTTTTCTCCTTTTTGTTTTTTTCCCTGGCCAATGGGAGAAAAAGGGGGAAGAAACATAGCGGTGGCTGTCCTGGGAACAGCAGCATGAGGAGGAGAAGGAGGGGGGGAGAGCCCGCAGCTGCTATCTCTCCTCACACACAGCCGCTCCGATCTCATGCTGTTCTGCTGCCTGCTAACAGAAGAGGGAATGGGCAGGAAACAACAGAGATAGCGGCACCTCGAGGGAAGAGGAGGCAGGCAGCACTGATCCTCGCACCGCACGCCGCTCCTAACTTGCTGAGAGGAACACATACAGGGAGGAGGTGGGTGGAGCTAGCGGAGGAGGAGGAAGTTAAATCCTCCTCCGCAATGAATGGTGGGTCTCTCTCTCCTTACGTCACTGGTTGCTAGACACAAAGCGGTCCGCAGCTAGCAACCAGTTTGGGCAGGGAAGCAGGGGCCGCTGGTGAGACCCTTGAAGTGCGTCTTGCCACTGCGGCCAGTGACAGCGGCGCCGGCGATGCAGTACAAGTATGACACTGCACACTAGATGGAGGGAAACCCAGGTCCTCAGGCAGTGCGCCCCTGTTGCCGCCCCTCTTAAAGTGCCGCCTGGGACCATGGTCCCACCGGGTCCCATGGTAGGGCCGGCCCTGTGGGAGACATTCACAGACTGGGATGGATGGTGAGCTCACTCACCCCTTGGCAGTCAGCACCTCTCATCCAGATGTATCTGAGGCTGCTGGACTTCAAATTTCTGGCCCCCACTTTCCTTTTCTGAGGTACAGCGCCAGGGATTGAAGTGTGAGCAGACACAGAGGGGTGGGTGGGGGGAAGAGGAGCAAATCGAGTGGGGGGGATTGTTAGCGCTGGCTATGGAGAGTGTGAAAGAGAGTGTAACAGACACTCTCAGCTTAGACAGCTGGAGCCAGGAACCCTGCTGGGAGGCCATAGTCCAGTCTGAATAATGTGTCCGGGTTTCGCGCAGTTGGAAACCCGGACACATGATTCCAAACCTGAACTGTCCGGGTGAATCCCGGACAGGTGGCAACCCTACTCCTGTAGCATGTCCGCAGTCACTGACCATCTCCTGTAGCATGTCCGCAGTCTCTCTGACCATCTCCTGTAGCATGTCCGCAGTCTCTCTGACCATCTCCTGTAGCATGTCCGCAGTCACTGACCATCTCCTGTAGCATGTCCGCAGTCACTGACCATCTCCTGTAGCATGTCCGCAGTCACTGACCATCTCCTGTAGCATGTCCGCAGTCACTGACCATCTCCTGTAGCATGTTCGCAGTCACTGACCATCTCCTGTAGCATGTCCGCAGTCTCTCTGACCATCTCCTGTAGCATGTCCGCAGTCACTGACCATCTCCTGTAGCATGTCCGCAGTCTCTCTGACCATCTCCTGTAGCATGTCCGCAGTCACTGACCATCTCCTGTAGCATGTTCGCAGTCTCTCTGACCATCTCCTGTAGCATGTCCGCAGTCACTGACCATCTCCTGTAGCATGTCCGCAGTCACTGACCATCTCCTGTAGCATGTCCGCAGTCACTGACCATCTCCTGTAGCATGTCCGCAGTCACTGACCATCTCCTGTAGCATGTTCGCAGTCACTGACCATCTCCTGTAGCATGTCCGCAGTCACTGACCATCTCCTGTAGCATGTCCGCAGTCACTGACCATCTCCTGTAGCATGTCCGCAGTCACTGACCATCTCCTGTAGCATGTCCGCAGTCTCTCTGACCATCTCCTGTAGCATGTCCGCAGTCTCTCTGACCATCTCCTGTAGCATGTCCGCAGTCACTGACCATCTCCTGTAGCATGTCCGCAGTCTCTCTGACCATCTCCTGTAGCATGTCCGCAGTCACTGACCATCTCCTGTAGCATGTCCGCAGTCACTGACCATCTCCTGTAGCATGTCCGCAGTCACTGACCATCTCCTGTAGCATGTCCGCAGTCACTGACCATCTCCTGTAGCATGTCCGCAGTCTCTCTGACCATCTCCTGTAGCATGTCCGCAGTCTCTCTGACCATCTCCTGTAGCATGTCCGCAGTCTCTCTGACCATCTCCTGTAGCATGTCCGCAGTCACTGACCATCTCCTGTAGCATGTCTGCAGTCTCTCTGACCATCTCCTGTAGCATGTCCGCAGTCACTGACCATCTCCTGTAGCATGTCCGCAGTCACTGACCATCTCCTGTAGCATGTCCGCAGTCACTGACCATCTCCTGTAGCATGTCCGCAGTCACTGACCATCTCCTGTAGCATGTCCGCAGTCACTGACCATCTCCTGTAGCATGTCCGCAGTCTCTGATGATCTCCTGTACTAGGTCTGCACTCTCTGACCATCTCCTGTACTATGTCTGAAGCCTCTGACCATCTCCTGTACTATGTACAAGTTGTTTTCTGCTTTGTTTAGACTTTGCTACATGCAGGGAGTGTTGTCTTTTTTTTTTAAAAGAACAGATATAATAAAAAAAGATGGAGTTCTCCTGACTGCTTGAATTTTTTGGATGAAAACCATGCGCACTTGCGCTGTAATCGTGATGCATCGTGATGCATCGCGGAATCGAATCGAATCGTTGACCTGATAATCGTAATCGAATCGAATCGTGAGGCCAGTGAAGATGCGCACCTCTACTGACTATACTATGTGAAAGTTCTGCTAGCAAACGGTGGTGCACTTCTGTAACAATTTGTAATCCACAAGAATAAAGGAATGTGATAACTTGGTGACCCAGAACAAATCTAATAGTGTTATTCAATGCACTGTCCCTCCGGTGTGCAGCTGCAAACACTAACGTTAGTTCCGAACAACAGTTACTGGGTTAGAGACCCTGTATTATCCTCATGAGCAAGTGCTCTCTCACCCAACCGGAACAGTCCGTGTCCGTATCTTCTGTTGCTGTGTCTTGATACACAGATTCCATGACACCTGGGTCTTCGGTCCTCCTGGTCGTAACAGAACAGCAGCAGGATGCGACCTCCCTCAGGCTCCTCGGTGGGTACGGAAGGCTCTTTGGAATAATACAGGCCTAGGCTTCAGGGCCTGTATTCTCAGCAGACTCAGCACAGAGTTCCACTTGCTGGGCGGGCGGTGTCCAAAGAGAAAGTTCTCCGGCCTGCCCCCTGGTTAAATACCCCGCCCCAGCAGTCCTTGCGCGGGGAAATGCATCCTGGGTATGGTAGTCTCTGGACCTTAAAGCAAACACCCGCTACATATGGTATTGAGGTATGGACATGCACTACAGTGTAAATTTTGATGTCAAATTTCAATTTAACAACAAAGGCCTGGGGAATGCCCAGGAAAAAACCAAGCATACTTACCGACCAGCTAGCTGACAACCAATTAACCTGTCTAACAGTATGCGTTAAAAACAGGGGTTTGTCCGCACGCATTTGCAAACGCATGCGTGAGCCACAGAGCCACGCCAAGGCCCCCTGGAATCTGTGGTCCTACACTAACTGTGAGTGTCCCCACAATGGAGGCACATGCATTCTGATGGTTAGATGAGGACAGGTGGACTGAAGGGGAGCCACCCCTCCTTAAAGGTACAGGAGCACACTAAACACCCAGCATAGCACAATGGCAGCAAAGGTGTTGGTGCGCTGCTGGACCAATACAAGCACCACAGGTGAAAACAAAAACATGTCCACCGCCCTCATCTATAGCTGGCCATAACAGTAAGCAGCATTGGAAGGCTAAAGCAGATAACAACAAAGGCCTGGGGAATGCCCAGGAAAAAACCAAGCATACTTACCGACCAGCTAGCTGACAACCAATTAACCTGTCTAACAGTATGCGTTAAAAACAGGGGTTTGTCCGCACGCATTTGCAAACGCATGCGTGAGCCACAGAGAGACGCCAAGGCCCCCTGGAATCTGTGGTCCTACACTAACTGTGAGTGTCCCCACAATGTAGGCACATGCATTCTGATGGTTAGATGAGGACAGGTGAACTGAAGGGGAGCCACCCCTCCTTAAAGGTACAGGAGCACACCAAACACCCAGCATAGCACAATGGCAGCAAAGGTGTTGGTGCGCTGCTGGACCAATACAAGCACCACAGGTGAAAACAAAAACATGTCCACCGCCCTTATCTATAGCTGGCCATAACAGTAAGCAGCATTGGAAGGCTAAAGCAGATAACAACAAAGGCCTGGGGAATGCCCAGGAAAAAACCAAGCATACTTACCGACCAGCTAGCTGACAACCAATTAACCTGTCTAACAGTATGCGTTAAAAACAGGGGTTTGTCCGCACGCATTTGCAAACGCATGCGTGAGCCACAGAGCCACGCCAAGGCCCCCTGGAATCTGTGGTCCTACACTAACTGTGAGTGTCCCCACAATGGAGGCACATGCATTCTGATGGTTAGATGAGGACAGGTGGACTGAAGGGGAGCCACCCCTCCTTAAAGGTACAGGAGCACACCAAACACCCAGCATAGCACAATGGCAGCAAAGGTGTTGGTGCGCTGCTGGACCAATACAAGCACCACAGGTGAAAACAAAAACATGTCCACCGCCCTCATCTATAGCTGGCCATAACAGTAAGCAGCATTGGAAGGCTAAAGCAGATAACAACAAAGGCCTGGGGAATGCCCAGGAAAAAACCAAGCATACTTACCGACCAGCTAGCTGACAACCAATTAACCTGTCTAACAGTATGCGTTAAAAACAGGGGTTTGTCCGCACGCATTTGCAATTTAGTTTTAGTCTTAGTCTTTTGACTAAAATGGCATTTTAGTTTTAGTCCCATTTTAGTCTTTTGACTAAAATGCCGTTTTAGTTTTAGTCGTATTTTAGTCATCACAATTGTTTTAGTTTTAGTCGTATTTTTTTTTTTTAACAATTGTTTTTATTTGAGATTTATACACAAAACAGAAAAACATAGCTCAAGTGCTTACAATATATCTAGTAGAGCGATTGAAAACAGTGTAATATTGCAATGCAGACATGGTTTCATATAATACAACAGATCAAGGGTGCATCAACTATATGCCCAAATACAGCCTGAAAAACACACGTATAGATCTCCAGCTGGGACCGCCCATATAAGGCGTGCAGGCCAAAGTTCACAGGATTATTGCAGGAGCCAAGTCCTAAATCATAAATTTCGTGCACTCCAACTCAGCAAGCAGTTTCAGGTTCTGCCAACCAAGTGCGCCAAACCTTATCATACTTCAGCGAGCAGCCTCTGTTCGCGTAGGTGTCTTTGTACAGGGTAAGGCTGATGTTCACCAAGCATTTCCATTGCACCAGAGAGGGGGGAGTGGGCTTTTTCCAATGCATAGCAATATTCTTGCATGCATAAAAGAGCAACAAGCTGACCAAAATACGTTTATCAGAAGTCGGGACAATGGTTTCCATAATTCCCAGGAGACACACCTCCATTTTCAATGGAACATTGGTCGAGGCCACTTTATTAATCAGATCTAATACTGTCCCCCAGTACTGTTGGACCCCGGGACACTGCCAGAAAATGTGGGAGAAGTCACCTGGGGAGGCACCGCATCTCCAACACTCCGAAGAATGCGCGGGGTTCATCTTGTGAAGTCTGTGCGGGGTGAAATATGCCCTATGAACAATTTTATACTGCACCAACCTGTCGCGGATAGAGACCAGAGAGCTAAAAGGGAGATCCCAGACATCATCCCAATCATCTGTGTCCAAAGTGGAAATGTCATTTAGCCAGCTGGACCATAGCTTGTCGAGGGGCGGGAGAGACACAAAGAGCAGGTACGAGTACAAATGCGAGGTGGATTTTTCGTCACAGCTAAACCTGAGTGTTCTCTCCAGCTTCGACTGGGCCATGATACAGGAGGAATGCGGGAACTGCACCGCAAAAGCATGGGACAGTTGGTGATATCTAAAGAGGTAGTGGTCAGGCAGGTTGAAAATGGAGGAGAGATAAGAGAAAGGAAATAGGGCGTTTTGTGACACTATATGTGATATGAGTTTGATACCATGTTTTGTCAACGCGTAGGGGTCTAAAAGTTTGTAGATGTGTGACAGGCTAGGATTTAGCCAGATTGGGGCGTTTGGGGAGATCTCAGATGTTTTACATTTTTCAATGGTTAGGCCGGCTCGCCATGCCCGCAGGGTGGTAAGCATGGAGGGGGTTAGAGGATAAGGAGCACGGGAGCCCCGTTAAGTAAAAGTCGGAGGGCTTCTAGCGAACCAACCACTGTAGCTTCCAGTACAGTGGATGAGTTTGTCCTGTCCGGCCTCAACCACCAAGCCACAGTCACCAGCTGTGTGGCCAGGTAGTACTTGTAGCAGTCTGGAAATGCCATGCCACCCTGCGTTCGTGGTCTCATTAAGGTTGTAAGCCGGTATCTGGGTGGTGAAGGGCCTCATATAAAACGAGGAGAAAATTTGGTTAAATTTCCCAAAAAAGGACTTGGGTACCCATTGTGGGGAATGGCGGAAGAGGTAAGTGAGCTTAGGAACAATCTTCATTTTAATGAGGTTCACTCATCCCCAAACGGATAGGGGCAGGTTACTCCACGATTTGAGCTTTGATTGGGCCTCTAGAAGCATCGGGGCCAGATTAAGTGGTATAAAGTCTGAGGCTGAGGTGGAGATGTGCACCCCTAAATACTTGAAAGACTCCACCCAACAAAGGGGATTATCAGGTGGGGAGGTAGATATGGCTGCTCGGTCAATCGGGAAGAGGAGGGATTTGGATCAATTAACCCTGAGTCCGGTGACCTCAGCAAAGGTGTCTAGAACAGTTAGTGTCCTTGCAACGATGGACCAGCATCGTTGAGGAAAAGCAGCATGTCGTCCGCATACAGGGCTACCCTCTCCTCCAGCAACCCTATATGGAGACCTTTAATGTGCGGTGAAGTGCGTAGTGCCTCTGCCACCGGTTCAATGGCAAGGGCAAACACAGCCGGAGAAAGAGGGCAGCCCTGCCTAGTCCCTCTGAAAAGTCTGTCGGGGACGGATAATCCACCACCCATACGTACTGAGGAAGTGGGACATTTGTAAATCACCTGGAGCCATTTAATATAAAGCAGAGGAAAGCCCATGGGATTGCATTTAGCCCACATCTCACAATTAAACTCAAAATTAAGAAAAAACATTCTAAAAAACCTAACGCCTTAATAAATAATGTAAAAAACACACGAAAATATATTTGGCATAAATAATGGCCGTGGCACTTTATTGGTATCAAATAGTAAATATTATTAAGATTTTTATTAAATCAAAATTCCATAAATCAGAAATCCAATAAATATGTAAGCTCAGTTATTGGAACTCGAGCCAAATAATTAAATTAACATTAAACATCCCCCCTAGAAATCCAGGGTGACTTAAACCACATAAGTACCAACGACAGGGAGGGTAGGGTGGGTAGCTCTTTTGCCTAAGGCTTGACCAGCTGTGAGGGGAAACTCCACATAGCCCCCTTTATATAGGGGTACCAATACCTTCCAGAAGCTTTCACAGCTTCTAATTGGTTAAAAAAACCCTCATCTCGAATCCTTAAAGGGACAGTAACACATAAATTGTACTACTAATTTTTTACCTGCAAATTATTACAAATCTTTTGGCGGGAAGTAGGCGGGGCTGCAGCAAGCCCATGAAGGCGGGCCCAAAAGCTTGTTCCCTCCTTTTACATGGGATTGCATTTAGCCCACATCTCACAATTAAACTCAAAATTAAGAAAAATTATTCTAAAAAACCTTACGCCTTAATAAATAATGTAAAAAACACACGAAAATATATTTGGCATAAATAATGGCCGTGGCACTTTATTGGTATCAAATAGTAAATATTATTAAAATTTTTATTAAATCAAAATTCCATAAATCAGAAATCCAATAAATATGTAAGCTCAGTTATTGGAACTCGAGCCAAATAATTAAATTAACATTAAACATCCCCACAAGCCGGGATTTGTTTTGAAAAAACAAAGGAACCCGGCCTAACCCACAACCACGGCCATTTCAATACAATTTTGCAACCCCAGGTTGAACAGATCAATGCCAACATCAGAAAGATGTATTCCATCTTGACGGTAAAATACAGGAATACCACCTTCCAAATCTATATGTCGATACGAAAAACCCCGAACGACCGGTAAAAATTTTGAAACTGCCCTATTGATTCTTTTTCTGATTTTTTCCATAACTTTTCTTTTCCCAGAAGAAAACCAACACAATCTGGGTATAATTTCCGAAAAAATAACCACCGAGGAAGGAGAAACTAATTGAAACCTCTGAATATCCCTCTGTATTTGAAATATTAAATCCAATGTTCTAACCTTGCATAAGTCATTCCCACCCAAATGGATAATTAGAACATTAGGCAAGGGCCAATTTTCAATCAATCTAGCTAACACACTATAAAGATGACACCATCTAAGACCTCTAATTCCTTTCCAGAGAACTATATAATCTTCCTGAGGCATCGACACATTCTCTGTGTAAATGTGCTGTGCAGCTCTTTTCCTTGTCCAGTAAACATAAGAGTGTCCTATGATCCAGACACATTTCCTGATCCCTAGAGAGATCAAACAAATAAATTAGGACGAATGTACGTTTTAAAACAATCGGAACCCCACCTACCTATTTTCTTAATGTCCTCAGTCGACATACCATTCTGCGCTGCCACCGATGCTGCTCCAATACGGAAAGAATGTGAAGTAAACTTAAAAATTTTTAGACCCAAAGCACTAAGACATTTTTTCAATACCGCATTGAACTGCAAAATGGTAAGAGGACTACCATCCATATGTAACAAAAATTGACCAGAAAATTTAGGGCGTATGGCAGCATAATTGCGCAGAATGATTATAGGGCAAACATGTGTAACACCAGGAGAGATGACTAACCACTGACCTTTTCCTAATTGATCTGTCTTAGATCTATTTATAAAAATTCTAACCTCATTAATGTCAAAAACAATGTGATCCATATGTAAACCCAATAAGCTATTTTTATTGGGAGGAAGAAGTTCAGAGATTCTCAAAGCCCCAAAAAATGCTAGTACAAAGGATGACCTAAACAGTAAGGATTCAAAAGCGGAAAAACAAATGGAAGTCGTAACTCCACACAATCTTTCCAACAAATCCAAAGATATAGGCCTCCAGTCATCAGGAACCCAGTTAGCTCTTTTATATCCCTTTAATGCCTGTCTAACAGAAAAATAACTGTTACAAGCAGGCATATGTCTAATATGACAAAAGAAAGATATGCCAGCTAACAACTTAACTATATGGCTTGGAGAAAAACGATCTAGCATTAAATGTTCTAAAAAACGTAAAATCCTGTCCTCCGCTGGAAACATATCAAAAAACTTGTTTTTTAAGCAGAATTGCTCCCATTTTTTCTAAGCTCTGGAATACTCATTCCAAGTTTTAGGGGCTACGGAATTTTTTATTGCTTGAGAGATCAAAGTCAAATCAACTCCCATAACTGCACTGGGCAAGGATGGCCCTCCAAGTCTGCATTGGGGAGCAACTGACGAAAAAGATTCATCTGAAAGCGAGAAAGTGAATCTGCTAAAATATTATCTATGCCAGGTGTAAACTGAGCTTTTATCCATATATTCCACTTAAGGCATAAAAACACTAAATGACGTAATAATTTAATGACCGGTAAGGATTTTGAAGACAGTTGATTGCAAAAAGCACACCCTTGTTATCTGTTTTAACAAGGATGCGCTTGTTTACAAAGAACTGACCCCAGATTTCAACTGCAGCTACTACAGGAAAAAGTTCTAGCAAAACAATATTTTTAGTCAATTCCCTAGAGATCCAAGAAACCGGCCACGCCCCACAACACCAGTGGTCTTTCCAAATTGCTGCAAAGCCTTTTGAACCAGCAGCGTCTGTAAAAAGACAAAAATCTCCAGCAAAAATTTATTTATCCTGGAAAAAAGAGCGTCCATTATAATTATCCAGAAATTTTGCCCACACTAACAAATGCTCTTTGAGAGATTCAGTTAAACGTATGTGTGAGAATGGAGATTTTAAACCTGCCGTAGAAAGATATAAACGTCTAGAAAAAATACGGCCCACCGGCATAACCCTAGATGTAAATGCCAATAAACCCAGTAAAGATTGCATCTCTCTCAGTATAACTTTCTTCCGACGTAAGAAAACATAAATTAAATTCTTTAATCTGACTATTTTCTGAGCTGGCAATCTAAATTCGTATAATGAAGTATCTATAAGTATTCCCAAAAATTCAATCACTGTACATGGAAGAACAGTTTTTTCTGAAGCCAAGGGAATACCGAACTGACTAGCAATTTGTTGAAATGAAGAAAGCAAGCTTAAACAAAAATCGGAATCCTTCGGGCCGATGAATAAAAAATCATCTAAATAATGCACTATTCCTTCCCACTCTGTCTGTACTGACAGCAAGAAAGATTGCCGCTCCAGGTGGGTAGATTCCGCTGATCACTCAGTAGTCAAGAAATCGAGGGTGCTGGCGATCCTGCCATTAATACAGACATACTTTCCAGTGACGGTCCGGGCTCGGGTGAGTGTTTTCCCTCTCCTTTATTATTTCGTGAAGTCTGTGCATTACAAGACCTTATAGACCTTGCCAGTGAATCAGATCCAGGCCCCACGGATCCTATTGATACAGGTAGTCACATATCATTTAAACTACGATCTGAATTTTATCCAATGGAATCTAGGGGCAAGGATATGGATTCCTTTCAGAAGTTGGTAGAGAGAGACCTCACTCGCCTAGCCCGTCACTGTAGTAAAGATCACTCCCATAGCAATTTGTCTTCTTTAGAATTACATGCACTTAAAACACTACAAATGGACAATGACATTGTAATTAGGAACGCAGATAAGGGGGGGGGGGCAGTGGTGGTGTTGGATTCCGTTTCATATAGAGAGGAGGCTTTACGCCAGTTATCCGAGTCTAACATCTATCAAACCCTTAAATCGGATCCCACCATTCCCTTTACAAAGGAATTAAATAAACTTCTGGACAGGGCAGTACACGCCGGCATTTTCACTGATAAAGAGAAAGCTCTCTTTATTCCTACCAGTCCCATAATGCCGGTGTTCCATCATTTGCCAAAAATACACAAGGGTCTGGATCCACTGGTGGGCAGACCAATAGTTGCGGGTATAGGTTCCCTAAATGAGAGATTAGGGGAGTGGGTTGACAACCAGTTGCAACCGATTGTACTAGAGCTCCCCAGTTTTCTCAGGGATGCCAAACAACTATTGGGTAGGCTTAATGATTTCCCATGGCATGACAACTATAAATGGATCAGTTGTGATGTAGCATCTCTATATTCGTGCATTCCACACCATCTAGGTCTACAAGCGGTCACTGTTTTTCTTAAAGAATCAGGAACCTTATCATTGGCCATGCAGGAATTCATTATTCAATCACTTGAATATCTTCTCACTCATAATTTTTTTTATGTTTGATGGGTGCTGCTACCTCCAGAGATGTGGGGCCTCCATGGGAGCTAAATTTTCCCCCTCCCTGGCTAACATCTACATGGGTTGGTGGGAGAGGTCCCACATCTATGGACATGGCGGCCCCCGTCGCATGGATACTGCACTTTATGTTCGCTACATTGATGACCTCTTGTTCATCACCTCTGACAGCTCTGCCGATTTAGACACATGGCTTTTATGCCTAAATGATAACGACCTCAACCTCAAATTTACAGGCGTTCTTCAACCGGTTTCTATAGAATTTTTAGATGTCACACTTAGTGGCATCAATGGTCGCATCATCACCAACTTATACAGGAAAGACACTGCGGGCAATATGCTCCTCAGAGCTGATTCAGGCCACCCTACACACACCATTAAAGGTATTCCCTTTGGCCAATTCTTAAGGCTCAAACGTCTCTGTAGTGCACCGGAAGAGTTTACAAGAGAAGTCCAAAACATGTCTAACCGGTTTAGAGATAGAGGATATCCCCCAAGG
The DNA here is from genome assembly GCA_029206835.1 of Rana muscosa. Lineage (NCBI taxonomy): Eukaryota > Metazoa > Chordata > Amphibia > Anura > Ranidae > Rana > Rana muscosa. The sequence goes on along the minus strand of CM055116.1, from coordinate 160,470,222 downwards.
ATCATTAATAGAGCATTACGTAAAGTCAACAATATACAAAGATCCACGTTGTTGATAGATACAAAAAATAAAAAGTCCAGGAAACAGTCTTCACCGTTTAACAATATGCCGGTTTTTGCTACATCGTTTAGTTCAGAATTTAATCAAATTACACAAATTGTTACAAAATACCTTCCCATATTATACAACGATGTAGCATACCAAGAAGTCTTGTCTCGGGGCATTAAAACTGTGTCCAGAAGAGCTCCAACTTTGGGTAGCAAACTCTCCCCCAGTCTATTTCTTAGCAAATCTGCGGCTACAAATTGGCTCTCATTTAAAGGAACTTTTAAATGTGGGACCAAGGGTTGTCAATATTGTAAACATATTGGAACAGGACAACACATACACTCATTTATAACCAACAAAAGCTATGAAATACAGCAGTTTATTAACTGCAACACCAAATAAATAGTGTATGTTATTAGTTGTAATTTATGTAACATCCAATATGTGGGCAGAACTATCAGGAGACTTAAAGACAGACTTTATGATCATCTACGGGACATCGAGAAAGACCACAATACAAATGTGGCAAAACATTGGAATGATGTACATCATAAAGATGTCTCTAGTTTTTCCATTCAGGGGGTGGAGAGAATCATTACTCCCTTCAGAGGGGGGGATAGGTTCAGGGGCTTGTGCAAACGCGAGGTCTTTTGGATTTTTACTTTGGACACGAGAATTCTGAAAGGGTTAAATTTTGAATGGGATGTTTCCCATTACTATGATTAGGACCTCGGGTTTGCATTCGCCCCTGGGTCGCTCTCTTTTCCGTTTTCCGTTTCCCTTTTTCTCCCCCTTTTCCCTCCCCTCCCAAAACCCCCCCTCCCTCCTCCCCCTCTCTCCCCCCCTCTCCCACCACGCTTTTCCTTACCATTTACCGGTAAGCCATCCGATTTTGCTCCTAAAAGTACTGAGTTCCATACATATTATTTTTTCTTTATCAAGGGTTCATCGAGATGTGTGGTTGTTTAGAGAGAATACTTGCCTTGACATCTCTCCAACTTATTTCTGACGTCATTTACATATATATTATATTTAAAATGATGATTGGAGCACCGAAACGGCCTGTCAGATAGGCACTAGGGTGTCTCGCTATTTTACAGATCAATTACGATCGGTTTTCTAATAAGCAGACACACCTATACTATTGCCTATTTGACACGACAAATAATGGGTAATACTAGTCCTACGATATAAAACATGACAATTTAATCAATGTTCATATGAGTCTCTTCTTTCTTCCCCCCTTTTTTTACAGCTAATATAGCTTTGAGTTTCAATATGGGAAAGACTCTACAGCCAGATTACATGACAATGTAATGTATGCCACATTATGTAGCTTTGACAAATGAACATGCACATGGATTTTAATAATGCACTTCATCATAGGTGTACATATGCATCCATACTTTGGTTTTCGTTTTATATATAAGAAACAATGTTCATATTTTTAGATTTTGTCTCTCTTTTTTATGACCAATGCGCTACGGGACACACTAGAAAATAACCATTATCAATGTCTAGTTCCTACACTAAATGCTTTTTCGCAGTAAAATTAAAAATAAATAGTAAAAAATATAAAATAAAAAATAAAAAAAATAAAATAAAAATGTGCATATCTATATCTATATTAAATTATGAACCATCAGTCTCTATAGACACGTAGAGATTGGAATAATCGATATGCACATAATTTTAGTTTTAGAATTTCATTGCAAATTGTCCCAAGAGAGCTTATTGTTTTATTATTTTACTGATACTTCAGGGACATAGCAATATGGCTAGACATTTGTATGTATTTTATATATATATATATATATATATATATATATATATATATATATATATATATAGCGTTAATAGCATTCCAAAGTTGTTGTGTATCTGTTTTGCAATTTCCTGCAAAAGAAAAATTTGTATATACATATAGTTCCCTCCAAATTGTGGAAAAAAGAAAAAAAGAGAAAAAAATGTATTTTGCATATATATTACGTCCGGGATGGTTATATAATACACATATGGTTTTACGCATATTTTATTTTTCCGGATTTATGTATTTATGTATTTACGTAACTTAAAAGAAGCATCACGTTTCTTTTGTTTTATGTCACTTTATTTCCATGTAAATATGAAAATGGACTGGTCACATACATTCAAACATATACCGTATCAGATATAATTAATTAATTAATTAATTACCTATTATACACGTTTTCTATTATGTTTGACAGCACAAACATATGTATATATCCATATAAATTTTCTGCTCCTATATATTATCAAAAGAGAGTTTCTTTACTTCATTTTATTTCACTTTTTACTTTATCATACTTCTCACTCTCTTTCTCCTTCACATATTCAATATTTACACACAATACAAACAAAAGAGGTTTTTGTGTTTTTACCAAACATCCACCAATTACACCACTTACTCATCTATTTTGAAGACATAGTTATGCGACTATCACCTTTGTGTCCGTTGCATGGACACAAATTATGTAATCTTTATTATATAAACACCACTTAATGTCACGCACACATATGCACATGACACATTGTAGTCTTTTTTTTGTTTGTTTTTTGTTCCCCCACTTCCTCCCCCCCCCCCCGTTTTTTCCCTTCCTCACTTGTTTCACACATACACCAGTACACGCATTTAGGTTATGAATTGGTTAATTCATTTGTATTCATCCCGGGTTGGTATGCTCTTTTCTGCTCCCAATCCAGCTAATTGTGAAGCAGCAGTCATTGGTTACACAGACCACATGACAGCTTTTGGGTTTAATATAAATTTGAAGTGTTTTTAAATGTTTATCCAGCTATGAGTAAGCACTATTTAAAAGTGTGAAACGCGTCAGTTGTTCCTTTGCTTTGCTGTGACTTGTAGTGCCATTTGTTTGATGCCATTTTAAATAAAAGCCACCGAAAGGTTTTTTGGAGTGTGGCAGTCCATTTTTTCATTATTTTATTTTTCAACTGTACTGACAGCACCCAGTGAAGAAAAGATGAAAATTCTTCAAAATAGGAACATGAAAGAGCACACCCCATCGGGAGACATTTATCGAAAAAATAAAAACCATCAAAGAAAAAACCCAGCGAGTTAAAAGCCTCAGGCGCAATAGGCAAGAGGCGAAAAGCCGATTTAATATCAGCCTTTGCCAACAAAGCCCCTTGACCCACTGACCTGATCCTTTCAACCGCATCTTCAAAAGAAGAATAAGATACTGAACATAATGATTCATCAATTTCATCATTCAAAGAACTTCCAAAAGGAAATGATAAATGATGAATTAATCTGAACGTATTCGGTTCTTTTTTAGGGACTAAACCTAACGGTGATATCCTGAAATTCAAAAAAGGGGGAGATACAAAAGGACCCGCAATCCTACCTTCCGACAATTCACTCTGCAATTTCTTCCAAACAATTTCAGGAGACCTATAAACAGATTTCAAGTTCTTTACTACTATGCAACCTTCGCCCTGAAAAGAAGGCAAAGGAAAGCCGTAATAAAAACCTTGCATCAAAAAACTAGCTCTCTCCTTGTTTGGGTATTTGCCCAACCACTGGAGCATATTTCCCAATATCACCGGCGTGTGGGCCTTTGCTAGAATGTTCTCTTTGGGATTGCAAAGACAAGTTTCTTTTATAGCATTTCACAACCGGATGAGACCCAGTGCAGAAAGAACACTCATGCTTATATCTACAAGAAGTATTCCATCTGCACTGCGATTCATTAAAGGAAAAACAAATTCCTTTTTTATAAGCTGTAGCTACATTACTGACCGCATTCTGCCGAGCGGTGGAAGGCTTCTGAGGAGTGATCAGATTGAGCCATAAACCCACATCCTTCATACCAAACTTAAGGGCAGGGTGTATGGCCAATTTTTGGCGGAAAGATTCGTCGTAGTGGAACCACCCCATACCACCAAAATTCCTATATGCCTCTAATACATGTTCGAGATGTTGGAACAGGCCACTACACAATTCCTGCTGTCTTTCAGCTAAAACGCTGGCAAAAATACAGAATCCTTGAAGCCAATTAAAAAAGGAACGAGGAATAAACCTACGATCGTCCTGTTTATCATCTGATTTTTTATCCTGGCGAAAGGAAAAATCCTTAGTAGCTGGAAGTAATGACATAATGTCCACAAATTCTCCCTTCCATATTTTTTCTTTTAACGCAATAGGCAAATGGAAGCCTAAAGGAGAAACTTCACACGGTAAAACTTCTTTAAATAATACATCAGGAACTGTATTTCTACCAGCTATATGTTGTGGATTAGCTATAGACACAGGCGAAGCATTATTAACATTAATCAGTGATAAAGGATTATCCACTAAATTACTATCACTAGGCACATTTGTAATAGAATTCTGTGTAATAGCTTGTACCAAGTTAGTTAAAGAACCTACTAATTCAGACAAAAAACTAGCATTGTTAGACTCACCTGCATTAACAGGGAAAGACAAACTGTCAGCTGCCTGTGAACTCATATGAGACACAGCGCTATTGCTCTGATCAGTTGCACACTGAGCGCTGCCTCCAGTGGCTGCTGCCCGACACAGCAGCTCAGGTGCTTCTAATGCTGAGATGCTTCCTAGTTGCCTAGCAACAACAGACGCTGGAAAGGCCCGCCCCTCCGACAAGCGCAGCCTAGAACTTCTGCTTCCACTGCTCGTTCCTGGAGGGGAGGAGCTTCTGCGCTTTGTCGTAGCGCGCTGACCTGTCTTCTTAGCTGCCGCCGCGGCTTGTCCCGCCTCCTTGTCAGCCTCAAAACTTACGTCACGACGCGCGCTCCTCCTACCCGCAGCCGAACTTCCCGCTGATCCACCAATCACCTCAGCTTGCCGCGAAGTTGTGGGGACACTCCTCTCCGGTGGACGGCTTCTGGTTCTCTGGATCCGGACTGAGCGCTCTTCTGCTGGAGTTTCCAGCGGCGGATTCACAGGCAAATCTTCCGCCTGCCTCGCTTCTTCTACCGCTGATGATCCGGCTTCTTCTCCCTCCGCTATCGCCAGGCACCGCCGCAGCCAGTCATCTCCGCCGCCGCTCTCCGCTCTCTCCAAGATCTTCCTCAAGAGGGTCTTCATGGCCAAGCCTTAGAAAGGTATTATAGCTAGCTCTTTTGCCTAAGGCTTGACCAGCTGTGAGGGGAAACTCCACATAGCCCCCTTTATAGGGGTACCAATACCTTCCAGAAGCTTTCACAGCTTCTAATTGGTTAAAAAAAACTCATCTTGAATCCTTAAAGGGACAGTAACACATAAATTGTACTACTAATTTTTTACCTCAGAATTATTACAAATCTTTTGGCGGGAAGTAGGCGGGGCTGTAGCAAGCCCATGAAGGCGGGCCCAAAAGCTTGTTCCCTCCTTTTACATTCTGCGCAACGTTTCCCAAAAGAAGGGCCACTCAACCGTATCAAAGGCCTTTTCTACGTCTAGGGAAGCCACCGCCCGTGAACCCATGTTGAGATGTTTTGTATGAATGTTAGTGAAAAAAATAAAATATATATAATGGTGCGCTAGAAACCCGGTGGCCGACCGAGGCAAGAAGATGGACGCTTGATCTCTTCGCTCCTGCCGCCACAGAAGACCCTGAGCTATTTTCCGAGGATAACTGCTCCTGATTTTCACCCTGAAGATGGGTACCGCTTCCCGTTCCTCCTCTACCTCCAGATCCCGCTCCCCAAGAGAACAACCCGGAGGGACCAGCCAGAACATCCCTGAAATGTTCCGGAACAGTAGGGGAAATATGGCGCCTTCCCGCCATGGTCGCTCACAGGAAAACGATCCGACGGCCACCATTCCACCTTCCTCACACCCGCCTGCTTCTAACCCACATTCCCCTAACATAGAACTGTTGCCTCAACCCCAGCTCAGCATCCATGATCTGCGGACCATAGCGGCAGATATTAAGGATACCTTGGCGGCTGCCATTGCAGATCTGAGACTAGACATCCGCGCGCTCAACGACAGGGTGCTCTTGGTAGAAAAAACTGCCGACCGCCACGACACTTGCCTACACAAAGCAGCCTCCCGCATTGACTCCCACACCCAACAAATGAGGGATATGCAACGCCATTTAGAGGACCTCGACAACAGAGGTCGGCGCCATAACCTCAGGATCCGCAACGTTCCAGAGACTGTGGAGAACGACCAAGTAGCCCACACTGTAGTAGAGATCTTTAATGACCTGCTGGGCCGACCACCGCAATCTGCCATAAATCTTGACAGGATCCACCGTGCCCTCCGACCGAAGGGTAGAGAGACAGACCCCCCCAGGGACATAATCTGCCATGTAGTAGATTTTAAACTCAAAGAGGACATTATGAAGCAAGCGAGGAGCAGACAGCAATTGCTGCACGGGGGTCGCCCCATACAAATCTACCAAGACCTGTCAGGCATAACCCTCCGACACCACCGAGACCTAAAGCCCTTACTAGACGTCCTACGCTCCAGAAACATCCCGTACAAATGGAAGTTCCCCTTCTGCCTGTCTGCCTCCTTCCAAGGCCATACTGCTCTTTTGAAAGTGCCGGAGGACCTACCTCACTTTTGCGGAACACTGGGATTGCCCCTAGTAGAAGTGCCGAATTGGTACGGAGAATTCCGCCACACCTTGCTGCGAAAGACGCCCCCCCAAGAAGAGCCCATGGAAGCGCAAAATAGCAGGTCCCGTAGAAGACGCTCTCCCTCGCCCATCGGGCGCCACTCCTCAACCCAACAGCATTTCAACGCTTCCAGCCCCTCCGTCTCTCCCCGTACACGGAGGACCCGGCGGGATTACTAAGGCCTGAGGTACCACTTTCCCCAAGTTCCTCCTCGATCCCTCTGGCTGGAAATATTCCTATTGCCACCACGTTATAGTCTACAGTTCTCCCCCCCAGTTCTGTTTTGGACCTGTTATTTAATGTCTCGCTCACTTTCACTTTTGACACCACTAGTCCTGGCTTGGACTCTTCGACTGAGCTACAGCTCTGGGAACTGAGCCGCATTCCTGCAACACACCACTCCCCCGCTCCTACTGATTGGCTCTGCCACCACCTCAGCCGAGATGACCTCCGGACCTATCACCGTATGACTGCCCTGCCCTAAGCCTGCAAAAGACTACACTCTCCAGGATGCATTGCGTTCTCTTCAGTTAGACCCCCGCCCCACTCACCTGCTGCTTCACGCGAGGTCCCGACAATTCCAGCTGCTGGATTGGTGAAAGACGACTCCGAACAGCATCCGGATATCCCGGCACACCTCCGCTTCCCTCCATTGGACGAACGGAGCTACACCCGCTACATCCACATCCGCGACCTCTCCCAGCTCCGCTTGATGGCCCTCCACGGCACAGCCTTCAACACGCGTGAGTACCAGACGTTTTCTCCCCAGCTACACCTGTGCCACCGGAATGTACTCACGTGACCCGCTCTTCCGGATCAGTTGACCTCGACCGTCCGTCGAACGTTTCCGGGGCTCCCTCCTCTGTAATGCGCAGGATCACCTCATCCCCCCGCTGACTTCGGACTCGGCAGGTGCTCCATCACCTACATCCTCACCGGACGACCACAATACCTGTGCTTTATTTCAACGTAAGAGCTACGCTCTGCACCAGTGCACACAGCCAAGACACACGCCTCCTGCATGCAGATTACGGTACGACCCACCAGTTAAGTTCCAGTTGGCCACCGAACCCAATTTTCTTAAACTTTTGTAGCCAACATACCTCTAATTAATTGATTGATTAATTAATTATTTGTTGTAGTCCCACTTACCTGCTTTAGCCAAATTAATATGTCTACCCTGCTGTCCACAGCCGGCTGTCACCCCCACTTCTTGCCAAATCTTTGTTTAAACAGTATTAATCTCCCTCAAAGTATGGCTGCTTCACCTACTTGACTGAGCTGCCGGTGGACACCAGGATCCTAGTTAACACTGGTAACCATTTAGCATTTTATGCCCGTATTACCAAATACCATCGCTACGGGACTTTATTCCTTATCCTTACTAAGTTTCGCCTGGTCCCTCAATGTTAGCATGTTTTATATAAGTTTACATAGGTTTACGGTTTACGAGTTGGTTTCATTTACCCTTTTATGTTCTGGTATTCCCAGTTCCAGATCTACAAGACATGGCTTCATATTATGACCCCATCCAGATGTTGTCTTGCAGCTCATGTCCTCATGAAGCTACAACCCACCTTTCTGTGGCGGCGGACGCTCCCGCTCCAATTTCGTCCGCCTTTGTTTCCTCGTGTTTGTCAACCCTCATACAGTCGCGTGTCCGGGTGAGCCTTTTACCTAAGGGTTGTCACCCCGTACACGCACTGTACTTGACCGATACATTTCTTGTAGAGGTTATTCAACCTATTTGGTTGTAGCCTCATCGGTTTTCCACTAGTGACCAATCTTGCTCACACACCTACCCACTCCCTGATCCCCGTACAACCCTCCCCCCCTCCTTCTCCTTCATCCACACCACCCCCACACACTTCCACGATAATGACGAGCAATGCCCCCTCCAGGACATCACCCCCTACCCCCCACGCCCAACCCCTCACGCTTAACTTATATTCAGTGAACATAAGAGGCCTGAACACACCTGAAAAGCGTTCTAAACTGCTCCACTCTCTACGTCACTCCAACGCCAATGTAGCCCTCATTCAGGAAACTCATTTTAGGACCAATAGCATTCCCAAACTACAAAACTCACACTTCCCTACTGTATTCCATGCTTCTAATGCAGAGGCCAAATCTAAAGGTGTATCTATTCTCCTCTCGAAAAACTGCCCCCTTCAAGTCACAGATGTCCAAAGGGACACTCAGGGTAGATTCCTCTTCATCAAAGGCACGTTACATCAAAGACCTGTGACCATCGCTAATATCTACGCCCCCAACTCCCAACAAGTTCCCTTCTTTCGCGCAACCCTTGAACAGTTGATCGCCTTTCAGTCTGGCACCTTGATTGTGGGGGGAGACTTCAATGTAGCACTCAATCCTACTATAGACACCTCCAACGGTACATCCTCCCTCACCTTCCGAGCCCTCCGAGCGATCAAACAGCAGATACATACTCTTCTCTTACATGACACCTGGCGCACCCTTAACCCGAGCGGCCGTGACTACTCATACTTCTCAAGTCTCCACAACAAATATACCAGACTAGACTATTTCTTCCTCTCCCAAACTGACCTCTCATACCTAACCTCTGCTACAATCGAACCTATGGTTTTATCGGACCACCACCCTATCTCCATGACCCTCAAATTCCCAACATTTTTCTCGAGAACCAATATTTGGAGGCTAGACGACTCCCTACTTACAGATGCGGTATACACACGAACAATCTCTGACACCCTCACTAACTACTTTAGGGAAAACGCTTCGGGAGACACTGCCCCCCCCAACGCTCTGGGCAGCACATAAATGTGTAGTAAGAGGCACGTTCTTGTCCCTGGCGGCTAAGAGAAACAAAATGAGGAAAGCCCACATTGAGAAACTTACGGCACAGGTAAGAGCCCTGGAACAAACACACAAAATGACGTTAGCCCAAAGCTCCTTGTCAGAGCTCACCCAGGCGTGTGCTAATCTCCTGGAAGCACTCAACCTAACAATCAAACGCAAATACACTCTATCCCAAAAACTCTTCTATGAGTTCAGTAACAAAGCTGGTAAACTAATGGCAAAGGCCCTACAGATTAAGAGAGCTGCTTGCACTATTCACAAACTTAAACACCCATCTGGCACCGACCTTGTCAAACAAGAAGACATCTCTGACCACTTTGTGTCGTATGTCTCTAACCTTTACAACCTCCCCATCACCAATTCCTCTCCCACTACTACAGACAGGCTGACAGCGATAAATGATTTCCTGGCACAACACTGCCCGGCCCCCCTGACACCTGACGACTCGGCCAGCCTCGATCTCCCAATCTCGATTGCCGAAACCTTGGCAGCGCTAAAACAAATGAAACCTGGTAAATGCCCCGGCCCCGATGGACTTACTGTTAGTTATTATAAATCCTTTTCCGACACCCTTCTTCCACACCTAGTGAACTCCTTTGAATCCCTATCCTCGGACCCACACTCCGAATCTGACTTTCTTGAAGCCCATGTATCCCTCATCCCCAAACCAGGCAAGGACCCCCTACTGGTCACTAACTATCGTCCTATTTCACTCCTCAACGTTGACCTGAAACTGTATGCCAAAGTCCTAGCGAATCGCATTCTCCCCTTCCTAAACAGACTGATCTCCCTGGATCAAGTCGGCTTTGTCCCCGGCAGAGAAGCCAGGGACAACACCACCAAAGCCCTGAATATTCACCATTGGCTATCCACATCATCCACCCAGGGTTTCTTCCTCTCCTTAGATGCTGAGAAGGCGTTCGACAGAGTGGCCTGGGATTATATGGCGAGAACCCTTCTAACTATGGGTTTCCCCCCACGCCTGCTCCGCATGATCTTGTTGCTTTATTCATCCCCTTCAGCTAAATTAAAGATCAACGGCCACCTGTCGAGCGCCTTCCCCATCTCCAACGGTACCCGTCAGGGATGCCCCCTATCCCCTTTAATATTTGTCCTTACCATGGAACCCATGCTGCGCAAATTGAGAGATAACCCAGCCATCAAGGGTATTGATATACGTGGTACTCATTATAAAGTGGCCGCATACGCAGACGACGTACTTCTTTTTCTTAAAGATCCTATCACCTCCATTCCCAACCTACTTGCTGATTTTACCCTGTTCAAGACCCTATCCAATCTGCAGATCAACTTCTCAAAATCCAGAGCACTCAACATCTCTTTACCCCCCACAATAGTCTCTCAATGCAAACTTAACTTCCCCTTTGGTTGGGAAACTAGCTGTCTCACCTACCTGGGTATCAGAATTCCAACTAAACTACATGATCTCTACGCACAAAATTTCTTACCAGTCCTCCAAAAGGTACAAAACGACTTACATAAATGGCACCCGGGTACTTTCTCATGGTTTGGCAGAATAGCAATAATAAAAATGAATATCCTCCCGAGACTCCTTTATCTTCTCCAAACCATCCCCATAAAACTCCCCCCCTCTTTCTTCGCGTTTTACAAACGCATGTGTAGGACCTTCATTTGGTCCTCTAAAGCCCCTAGGATAAGCTGGACCAGACTGACACTACCAAAAGTTCTAGGGGGTCTGGGTCTCCCCGACATCCAAACGTACCATTGGGCATGTCATCTGACTCGAATAGTAGACTGGCACATCCATGGCACATTCAAAGATTGGGTTGCACTTGAAAACTCCATATCCGACGTCCCCCTCTCCCACCTTCCATGGATAACAATACGCTCCGTCCCGGTACCCTGTTCCTCCCATCCCCTCATAGGAACTTCCTTGTCCGTATTCAGACTTGCCTGCTCACTCCTACGCACATCACCCACCCCAGGCCCCATGACCCCACTAGACCGAAATCCCGACTTTCCCCCAGGCTTGCCTATCCTTAACGCGACCGCAGGTCCCCAACATCTCTACACCGGTGTCAGTGTCAGAGCACACACCCTATTTCATGATGACACCCTCCTAACACACCAAGTCCTGTCGTCTAAACTCCCTGAACACCATATCCCGTTCTACACATACTTACAACTCCGACATTTCCTTGCCTCTGCCAATCCCTCTTTACACTGGAATCGAGACCTCACGCCCTTTGAATCACTCTGTACCAAGACTGAACCCCAACGTCACCTGATTTCGTACCTGTACACTCTCCTCTTCTCCACTTACGATATACAAGATGATACTCTAGTTAAAAAATGGGAAAGAGACCTCTCCATTCACCTTTCGGCAACCGAATGGGAACAAATATACACCCACATGCACAAAGGTTCCGTTAATGTATCAGTTCAAGAAAATAGGTACAAAATCTTTTCTAATTGGTATAGAACACCTGCGATCATTCACAAGTACTATCCCAACCTCCCTCCACTATGCTGGAGATGTAACGCGCACACCGGCTCCTTACTCCATATATTCTGGGAATGCCCCCGTATCCAACCATTTTGGACCGAAATTCACCGCTTAATCTCTCTTATCACCACGTACTCCCCGACTTTCACACCAGCACAATACCTATTGCACCACACCTCTATACCCTTCTCCTCATACAAAAAATCCCTGATTTTTCATCTCATCTCTGCTGCCTCCATGTGCATCTCAACTCATTGGAGAGACACTACACCCCCCTCAATTTCAGAATGGATCCATCGGGTCGACAAAACGTCTGCCATGGAAAGTCTTATACACCAAGCGCACGACAACCCGACTAAATTCACAGAAATTTGGGCCTGTTGGCTCCACTTTAAAGAAACTGATACTCACACCTCACCCCCTCAGAATCCCCACACACCCACTGGATCTCCCTGCTCCCTCAGATTGCCCTCCTCCTCTACCTCCTCCGCCACCCTTCACCCATCCCTGCCCCCTCCTGAGTTAACCCCGAATGACTCCTTCCAGCACGTTGTCACTGTCCCACCACTTCATTCAATTATATGAATTCACCACCATTCACATCCACTCTCTAGAATCCCATTTTCAATCCAGACTATCCATTACCCACAGTAATACGTTTCTGTTTACTCTTATAGTACCACTCAATTTGAACATACTTACGCACATCGTCCCGGCCCGCTTTCCACTCGCAGAAAGTACCCGTTGGGGCGAGTGGATCTGAGACTGGTTGACGATGACACAAATATGGTACTTTCTCCCCGACTCCTATTATCTTACTGTTGCCGCAATCCTCGGCAAACTATTCTACGCCCCCGACTCCAACAAGCTTTATAATAATCACCTTTGTTATTGATCGATTGGCTACTCCCCTGGGCGCATCCTGCCACTAACCCGCTACTGTTATTGCCAGACTGTATAACATGTATTGTTAGACTACTGTTTCGATATCCCAGATATATTCTCTGCTCTGTTCCGCAGAGACTATTTTGTCTTGTCTGTATTGTTTGACAAGCTGCACTTGTATTACAATTTCACATTTTACCCTGCTTGTATGTACAAAATCTTCAATAAAAATTATTTGAAAATAAAACTAGAAACCCTACCCATAAAACCACAGTGTAAAATATATGTAGATTACTGTGCAGATAACAAAATAACTCATATAATAATTGATGTGAGAAACCCTCCAGTAAAAATGCATATAACTCAACATACAATATTCCTTAATAACAACCCATACGTGATAAATTAAAATAAACCAATCTCATACATGTAATCTAGTGGCATTGACGTAACGCGTAGGGAGGAGGAGCCGAGCTACGCCATCAGCTGTCTGTGAAAGCTGTGAGGAGATCGCCAAACTGAGCTATTGAAGCGCCTCATAATTCCGGGCTGTATGTGAGTGGGATTTGCTTTATGCTAACAATAGATACATGCTGAAAGGGATGTCTGCGCAATGATGGTCTCTATTTTCTCTTTTGTTACCATTTCTTTTTATGAGCACTGATTGCCGGGTCTATGGTGGAAGGAGTTGTTGAAACCACCTAATGTTCACAGAGAACGGAGCAGATCAACAAGCGGTGTAATAGGATTCAATGTGGCTGGAATCATTCCTTTTCACTGCACATATAGGCACAGGAGCACTTTATTTGTTGGACAATTAGCACTATTAACTTTTAGATTACATGTATGAGATTGGTTTATTTTAATTTATCACGTATGGGTTGTTATTAAGGAATATTGTATGTTGAGTTATATGCATTTTTATTGGAGGGTTTCTCACATCAATTATTATACGAGTTATTTTGTTATATGCACAGTAATCTACATATATTTTACACTGTGGTTTTATGGGTAGGGTTTCTAGCGCACCATTATATATATTTTATTCACTTCATTTGATAACACAGATTATTCATCGAATGGTTGCAGCTGATACCATTATTATCCTAGGTTCATACAAATTTATATAGTAGCACTTTAGTACATATAAAACTAATGTTAGTGAAAAGCCACCTAATGCCGCGTACACACGACCGCTTTTCATGTCAAGAAAAAAAACGTCGATTTTCTCGACGTTATTTTTCTTGTTTCCTCTGAAGCATGCCTTGCCTACACACGATCGTGAAAAAAACTGATCTAGCAAAGCGCGGTGACGTCCAACACGTACGACGGCACTATAAAGGGGAAGTTTCATTCTGTTCGCGCCACCCTTTTGGCTGCTTTTGCTGATTTCGTGTTTCCGCGTGTTAGTAAAAGTTTGGGAAGAGACGATTCGCGCTTTTCAGTCTTCGTGCTTTAAAGATCGTTTTCGGGAGTTCAGTTTGTGCTTGTGGGTTCGTATCTGGCTTTCAGTGCGTGTAGTGAGTTCGTATCTGTTTTTGCAGTGCGTTCTTGTCCGCGCGTTACTGTTTTTCAGCTCGTTCTTCATAGGCCTTGCTGTTCTTCAGTGCGTTCTTTTAGTTCGTTCTGATTAGACGACCATTTCTAAGCCATGTTGCGCGTACGTTCTTGTCGCCGAGATCGTGCTGTGCTTGCTGCTGGGCTTGTTGCTATGTCCCAGATCCGGTCCATGAGGAGGGTGAGGAGGAGTTCATGGACCAAGAATTGGTTGCTCCAGAGGGACCAATTATGTCATATGCCTCTGCTGCGAGAGATCCGGGAGAATAACCCTGATGATTTCAGGAATTTTCTTAGGATGTCTGACCCCGTTTTTCAGCAGCTCTTGGCTTTGGTGTCCCCCTATATCACCAGGCAGGACACCGTTATGCGGGAAGCCATTACTGCTGAGCAGAGGCTCATCGCCACGTTGCGATACCTTGCGACTGGGAGAAGCTTGCAGGACCTCAAGTTCTCGACAGGCATCTCCCCCCAGGCTCTGGGCGTCATTATCCCAGAGACCTGCTCTGCCATTATCCAGGTCCTTCAGGAGGACTATCTTAAGGTAAGTTTTCTCCTTTATAAACATCACAATCTATGTTTTTTTATGCTTGATAATGTATAGTATATTTTGAACTGTCTCTAATTACCATGATTTGAATATGCTGTGAATGTCCCCTTTGTCCCCCTGCATGTTGTAAGCTTTGAATGTTCTATGTTTTTGGGCTACATGCATATTTTTTGGTCAAGCAATCTCCAGCATTAGATCCTGGGCCCAAACACACCTAGCCTAGTCAATCCTCATTTTTGTTTTGTACGCTCCATTGTAGTGCTTAGATTGCCTGATTCCCACACCCCCCCCCCCCTAATTTTTTAAGTTTGTCTAATCTACCCAAATAAATTACATCGTACTATAGATTTTAAATATGATGTCCCCAACTCATCTCAAACCCTCCACCCTCTCCGAATTTCTCAGGTCCATCAGAGTGGGTGATGTTTTTGTTGCTTATTTTTCTATCTTATTCAAGCGCACCTCCATCCTAAATTTTGTGGGTCCGCTCATTGTAACCCTCCCCCGGTGTCAAAATTGACACCTTTCAGGGGGGAGGGGGGTGAAGATACCTGTTTAAGACAGGTATATTCACCCACATCCGGGAGTCATCTCTGCGGCAAATCTGCCTGAGCCAAGTCACTTCCCGCAGAAGACCCGTAGTGTTCTTGGAAACACTTGTCTCACAGAACACAGGAGGACCAGTCTGAACTGCGCAGCGCTTCTCGTGCATGTGCGTTTGGGAACCGGGCAGTGAAGCCGCAAGGCTTCTCTTCCTGGTTCCCTCACCAAGGATGGCAGAGGGGGCAGCAGAGTGACGAGCAATTGTTCATCCTCTGCTGCGGACGTTGCTGGACTCCAGGACAGGTAAGTGTACAATTAGCAAACCTCTGCAGCTGCTGTAGCTGGAGCTGCTGTGTTATTTTATATTATTTGGGCTGCGTAGCTCCGCTCTAAAATCCTCCTTCCAAATTAATGCTATCCTGATGTTTTGCCCAGAGTGTTTTGTGCTAACATGCTTGCAATGTATAGGTAGTAAAGTATATATTTGTTTTTTTTTCCTTTGACTCCACAGTTACCATCGACGCCACAGGAATGGCAGAATGTGGCATCTGATTTTTCTCAGCGGTGGAACTTTCCCAACTGTGGAGGAGCCATTGATGGCAAGCACGTCCGCATCGTGCCACCAGCCCATTCTGGGTCTTTTTTTTGGAATTACAAAGGCTTCCACAGTATTGTGCTCATGGCGGTGGTGTCTGCGAACTATGAATTCCTATTTGTTGATGTTGGGAAAAATGGGCGGATGTCTGACGGTGGTGTTTTCGCCCAGACCGAGTTTGCAGACCGGCTTCTTTCAGACGACCTGGCATTGCCACCTGCTGAAGATAATGAACATGGCCTCCCTTTTGTGTTCCTGGCAGATGAGGCTTTTGCGCTTGGACCACATTTGATGAGGCCTTTTCCCCAAAGGTCCCTCACCCCTGAGAGGAGGGTGTTTAATTATCGTCTGGCCAGAGGGCGAAGGGTGGTGGAAAACGCCTTTGGCATCATGGCCAGTCGCTTCCGGCTTTTTCTGACTGCAATAAACATGGCGGAGTATAAATGGAACCATTTGGTCATGTGTTGTTGCATACTGCACAATTTTTTAATCAAACACTCCACAAATTATCTTGCTACACTTGACCTTCAGGGCACACAGGGTTTGGATGGACCATTGCCAGCCCAGTTAGCTGGCCCTACAGGCTTGGCCCCCCAAAGCGGCCGTGATGTGCGGCAACGCTATGTCGAATATTTTATGGGTAGGGGGGCCATTGCAATGCCTGATCAGTTTTAAATCAATGTTGCTCATAATAAAAAATAATATCTTGAAAACATCTTGTTTGCTTTTCTTTTGTTGTATTTGTTCTTTCTTCTAGGTCAGTGATGGTGAACCTTGCCACTCCAGATGTTTTTCAACTCCATTTTCCATGATGCTCAACTACACTGCAGAGTGCCTGAGCAACATTAGAAATGTAGTTCCAAACCATCTGGGTTGCCAAGGTTCACCATCACTGTCCTTGGTTATACTAGTGCAGTTGTAGTCCCATGTTTTTTCCTAACAAGTAAATTACAAGCATTTATAGAGTCTAAACACACACATTTTTGTTGGGGGGGGGGGGGGGTCAACATTGATATAAGAAGCCACACATTGTTTACTGTTTAAAAAATTTTATGAGTATAAAATTGGTAAGGTTTGTATCAAAATATAACCCCAATTTTTGGAGGAATTTCAAAAATATTTGCTTTTTACAACTCAGTACAAAACTGTACAACACGAACAATATCCCTTTATAGAAATAAAACATTTCCCCCCCCCCAAAAAAAAAATTTTTTTTAAAAATATATACAAGTTTTAAACACTCCCAAGGATATGCTCAATTTTTATTAATTTTTTCTCCATCATTTTGTTTGTTTGGTACATCTGGACCAGGTTGTGTTTGATGGTTTCAACCTCCCGAGAGCAGACCCTCACTTCTTTAAGCAACATCTGGGCAGTGGCTCTGGTGAAGGTTGCTGTTGCCGCAGGCATTAAAGTCCCTTTAAGTTGTGAAAAGAAAATGTCTTACTAAATATACAGGCAAACATCTATTACGTGAGGCTGTGGTGTATGACACTGACCTGGTGAGTTGCCATTTCCCTCTTCTGCCACATCCTGCAGTTGTGGGTCTTGAGTTGGTGGTGCGGGGTTTGCAGCCTCGTGTCTCTTAGCTCTTTGAAGCCCTAGGAGATATAACCAAAAGGTCGACTTGTGTAACTAAATATATTTAGGCGTGAAAGAGGGATATTAATCATTCTTGGGAAGTGTGTTACAATTGTATTACTGATAATTTTGGAGAAGATGAACACATGATTGTATCCATTTCCCAAGATGGTAGATTAATCTCTTTAGGTCATGTTTCACACATGGAAACACACCAGGTATCCACTGGATCACCTGTGTGTGACACCATCAAAAGGTTGTTCTTGTGGCCCACACTTGTGCTAATGAGTCCAGATGTGTAAGCAGCTGCTGAGCATACTCTTGTAAACGTACACTGAATCTAGTTACATTAGCCAAATATAATTACCAACAACTACACAAACATGTTTATAATTACTTCTCACATAAACATTTCATGATGTTCTGTTTCATGTTCTTGGGCACAAGAATCCAACGTTGAAATCCTCGTTCAATACCACCCAAACGATGTTTTGGTGGAATACATTGCTAAAAACATTTGAACATGCCTATTATTTTGTGATTGATAAAATGTCGTGCGAACAATGATGAATCGTGGCAAAAGCTTGTGATTGAGTGAACGTTTGAACGACCATTTATACGATCGATTCGTGTGGCCAAAAACATGAAACATGACATTTTTCACTGTAATACATACATTATTTAAAAAGCACATGCAACACCACGTTATTAGGCAAAATCACATTTAATGTTAATCTACTTACTTTTTTTGATGACTTTTTTAATCTTTTTATATTGATCCGGCTCACGCAACTTAATGTCCGACCATCGTTTCCGGATCTGTTCCCGCGACCTGCGAACACCAAATTTCTGCCATAGCGCTTTGACCACTTTATCCATGATCTTGGACTTCACTTGATTTGGCTTTTTGTAGGGCCCATGTTTGGCGTCGTAATCATCCCGGAGCAATATGGTGACCATCTCCACCATCTCCTCAAAGCTCATGTTAGTGGCTTTATACCTTCTGTGTCGGGGCCTGCTTTCTTCCCCACTTTCCACATCATGTTGGTGATTCGCCGACATGTTTACACTCTCCGTCATTAAGGAGTAGCGAGAAGGGGCGGGGAAAGTAGTGTAACGAACGTCAGGGGCGGGAAAGCGTGCGGAGCGTCACGCATGCGCACTGTATATAACTCCAAAAAACATCGTTGAAAGCGACGTTCAGTGAGTGGAAGAAGGTCGGAGGAGACGAACGTGTAGATCGCGGGTACGTAACATTTTTCTTACTTGATATGGCTGTGTCCAGGAGCATTAAACCTATAAACATTCATTCACTGTATGTTCGGGGCCGGGGTTGGCCAATATGCATGTAACTTGGCGCTTGCTTCCCGTGCTGTTAGTACTGGCCGTGCACAAAGTGTCATTTTTGAATTGTGACTATAAACTTTGAAAAGTCAATCGCGGCTCTAAATGAATTCTTGCCTCCCGGCAAATGGCAAGACTTTGAAAACTGATTTGTACCTGAAATAAAAAAACGTGGGGTTCCCCCAAATTCGAGTTGCAGGCCCTTCAGGTCTGTCAAGGATTTTAAGGGGAACTCCACCCCCAAATCATGAAAAAAAAGGGCGTGGAGTCCCCCCCAAAATCCACAACAGACCCTTTATCCGAGCACGCAACCTGGCCGGCCGCAGGGGAAGAGGGGGGGACGAGAGCGGCCCCCCCTCCCTCCTGAACCATACCAGGCCACATGCCCTCAACATGGGGAGGATGTCCCCATGTTGATGGGGACAAGGGCCTCATCCCCACAACCCTTGCCCGGTGGTTGTGGGGGTCTGCGGGCGGGGGGCTTATCGGAATCTGGAAGACCCCTTTAACAAAGGGGACCCCCAGATCCCGCCCCCCCCCTATGTGAATTGGTAATGGGGTACATTGTACCTCTACCATTTCACGATGAAAGCGTACAAAATGTAAAAAATGACAAGAGTCAGTTTTTGACAATTCCTTTAATTTTTAGTTTGTCTTTCTTCCTTCTTCTTCTTTTCTCACTTCGTGTTTCTTCCTCCATCTTCCTCTTCGTCTTCCTTCTTCCTTCGGTGTTCTCGTCCGCATCTTGCTCCGGGTTCTTCTTTCTCCGGCCGCTCCGTTTGAATTGGAGGTTCCCGCTGTGTGACGCTTCAGTTCATCAGTTCTCCTCTTGGTCCGGCGACCCCGCCCCCCTCTGACGCACAGAGATTTCACAGGTTCTTTCCCCGTGCAGTCAGAGGGGGGCGGGTCCCCCGGCTCGCAGCGGACCTAGAGGAGAACTGCCTAACTTTGCGTCACACAACGGGAAACTCAAATTCAAACGGAGCAGCGGGAGAACAAAGAAGAAGCCGAAGCAAGATGCGGACGAGAAGCCCGAAGCAAGAAGGAAGATGAAGATGAAGAGGAAGATGGAGGAAGAAACTCCAATGCAGAAAAGAAGAAGGAAGAAGATGGTTGAAAAACAAAACCAATAATAAAGGAATTGTCAAAAACCGTGTAGTGTCATTTTTCAGATAATGCCATTTTTTAAGGTGAAATGGTAGGGGTACAATGTCCCCCATTACCATTTCACATAGGGGGGGGCGGGATCTGGGGGGCCCCTTTGTTAAAGGGGTCTTCCAGATTCCGATAAGCCCCCCGCCCGCAGACCCCCACAACCACCGGGCAAGGGTTGTGGGGATGAGGCCCTTGTCCCCATCAACATGGAGACATCCTCCCCATGTTGAGGGCATGTGGCCTGGTACGGTTCAGGAGGGAGGGGGGGCCGCTCTCTCGTCCCCCCCTCTTCCCCTGTGGCCGGCCAGGTTGCGTGCTCGGATAAGGGTCTGTTATGGATTTGGGGGGGGGACTCCACGCCATTTTTTAATGGAATTTGTGGGGGAGTTCCCCTTAAAATCCTTGACAGACCTGATATGGATATTTGGGGGAACCACAATGCTTTCCCAATGTTTGTATCAATGACTTTTCTATGTATTGCAATTGACAGGAGACAACAATTAATTATACCCAGGAGTGAATTTAGGGTTAATTAAAATTTAATAAAATATGACACTTGGTGCAGGGACAGTTCGAGGTACTCCTTTATTTTTGGGGAGTCCTTTTATTCACCCTATTTACAGGGCTTAATTTACTTAAATGTGGTTTGGGTTCGGGTAAAGTCAGGTCACGAACTCTAGCTTTTTACAAAGTTAGCTAAAAAGAGCTCACCACAAACATCCAGGTGTCCACTCAACTCTATGATGACTGATCAATTGCTACGTTAGTGGCCTATATATGGTTAGAAAGATTTGGAGTAGTCCTGACTGACATTCCTTTTTTGGTTTTTGGTTTTGAATTGCACAGATAATGAAGGCATTTAAGGACCCCGATTTTATGCTGGAATTCCTCCAAAGATGGAAAAATCTTCCAATTTTATGGGAGACTAAAAATAAAAATAATAAAAATAAAGAAGCCAGGAAGAGAGCACTGGAGACCTTGCTGGAATTTGTGAAAACTCAGATCCCCACAGCAACACTACAGGATCTGAAGAACAAAATTGGGACCATTAGGGGCACATACCGGGCTCAAAGGAATAAGGTTCAAAAATCCCTGCGGTCAGGAGCAGGTGCAGAGGACCGATACATACCAAATCTGTGGTACTATCAGCACCTGAGTTTCCTTGATGAACATCTGGAATCCAGGGAATCCCTTTCCAGCCTTCCACCCAGAACGACCTCCAGCCTTCCTTGCAGCCAACCCTCCAGCCAACCCTCCAGCCAACCCTCCAGCCAACCCTCCAGCCTTCCCTCCAGCATTCCATGCAGCCAAGCCTCCAGCCAAGTTGAGGTCTCTTTGGAGGAACAACCTCAAGTCCTGGAGGAGCCGGATTTAAATATTTGGAGCCAGGTATAATATTTCACAAAATATTTAGAGTAATAAAAGTTGAATGTTGTAAACGTTTCAAAAAAAGTGTGAAAAATGTTAACAGTTTAAAAAAAGTGTTTGACATATCAATAGACAGCAGTGGCCACAAATTAAGGGCACCAAAAAGATATATACTGGTGTCAGAATGATTGACTTTAATATTTAGTAGCATTCAATTACCAAATGTCATGAGGTGACAAATGTGTGTGAAAGATGAAGGCAAAACTAACTCGATGTACCTTTTTTTTACAGGATGAGGAGGCAGGCCCCAGTGGGACCCAGGAAGAGGCAGGCCCCAGTGGGACCCAGGAAGAGGCAGGCCCCAGTGGGACCCAGGAAGAGGCAGGCCCCAGTGGGACCCAGCACAACACCAGGCCCCAGATCCCTCTGCTGCGGATTCCTGCCAAAAGATCTAGGAGGCTGGTTCAAATGGAGGAGGAGACACAGGCCCTAATTAGGGAGGCTACTGCTGCACTCCGAGAGCCCCCCACCGCTGCAGAGGGATTTGCTGCCCTTATTGGGGAGAAACTGCCACAAATGGGACTGGACCAGAGGCTGAAGTGTGAAACACTTATATTGAAGGTGGTCAATATGGGCCTGTTGAACAAACTAAAGGAGTTCACAGATGTTGTGGACCTTTCCTATTTTTTTGCCCAAGTTCCTGGCCCACTCCATGCTCCTGCCCCACTCCATGCTCCTGCCCCACTCCATGCTCCTGTCCCAGGCCCTGCTCCCGTCCCAGTCCCTGCTCCTGTTCCAGACCCTGCTCCTGCTCCAGTCCCTCCTCCACGGACACAGCCTCCAAGGAAGGCTGCAGGGAAGGTCAAACAAAAAAGAGGAAAATGAACCCAGGATATGTGCCTCACATGGGGCTAGTTTTGGTCTTCAGATGCTTTGGTGTTTGCTGTGGTGATCTGGGTGTGCACTAATTTCAGCAGGGTCTCCAGTGCTGTCTTCCTGGCTTCTTGATTTGTAGTTTTACATATGGTTTTGTTTTGGCTTACCTTTTAATTTGTTATTAGGCCATAATAAATTGGAATTTTTTTTGAAGATACAAAATTAACATGTGTTTTTCTTCTAAATAGCCAGTTTGTAAGTGAGTAGGCAGGGACAGTGGATAAAAAATTGAGAAATTAACAAGGGACACTAACCTCATTGAGGCAAAATTAGAATAAAGAATAATGTTGTGGTAACTTGACACACTCCAAAATAGCAAATAATATGTAAAAACAGTCTAAAATCTAAGACCACAAATTAAAGCAAAAAAAAAAAAATTATAAAAATAAATTTTAAAAGTTTTGGGTATTTAGGGAGATCTGGCTCCCCAAAATAGAGATTAATCATGATAAAACAATAAATCATAAAGACCAAAGATTGTCCTAACTCTGGGAGAATATCAGCAGCAAGAGAATTGGAATATTGCAGCATTAGAACGAAGAAAAGAATGCGCTGCATTAAACGATGTAATAATTTCATGCATGACGAATGTGCCATCTCCATTCCGAACAGTAGTTTTACCAGAACGAGCGCTCCCTTCTCCTCACTTGCTTCTGATCATGCGCGCTTTTTTAACGTCGTTAAAGCCTACACACGATAATTTTTCATGATGAAAAAAACGACGACCTGAAAAACGGCGTGAAAATTTAGAACATGTTCTAATTTTTCTCGTCGTTTTTTCTGCCGTTTTTCTCAACGAGAAAAACGACATAAAGCCCACAGACGATCGTTTTTCTCGGCGAAAAAAAGAAATGCCGTTTTTCACGTCGAGAAAAGCGGTCGTGTGTACGCGGCATTAGATTGACATCCGTGGACCTCCGGGGCATGAAACCCGTCTGGTCCGGGTCTATCACCGAGGGCAACATAGGGTATAACCTAAGGGCCAGAAGCTTAGTTAAAATCTTAAAGTCAGTGTTAAGTAGCGCTATGGGTCTGTAAGAGGCACATGAAGTGGGGTCCTTAGGGGCCTTATAAATCAGTGTCAAGTAGGCATGGTACATGGATGCAGGTAGACTGCCATCGACCAAACATGTGGTATAAAGTTGTGCTAGCAGGGGGGCCAGCAGGCCCACATGTGCCCTATAAAAGTCCATCGGGAGTCCGTCCGGCCCAGGTGCCTTGCCAGGGGGAAAGGACTGGATGGCTTTTTGAACCTCGGAGGCCAAGAATGGTTGAACCAGTGCCTCCCTTTCGTGGTCAGAGAGCCAACCAAGCGCCAACGGGTCAAGTTGGTCGTTTAACATCTCAGGCTGGAAATCTGAGGACAGGCTGGTGGAGTACAAATTTTTGTAAAAGGCGTTAAAGGTCTGTAAGATGTCCGAAAGGGAGGACACCGTCCCACCTCCCGGGGTCTGTAAAGTTGATACTAGAGTGAGAGGCTGGTCATGTTGGGCCATCATGGCCAACAGACGGCCATTTCGATCTCCTTGTTCGAAAGCCCTCTGTTTGCCTTTGTATGTTTCAAGTCGTGTGACCTCTGTTAGGTGCAACTGTATTTCCCTCTGAGCCGCCATTAGCAGATCAAAATGAACCGGGGTGGGGTCTTTACAGTACATGTCCGTATGGTCAGTAAACGTCTGTTCTAATGTCTGAATTGTAGCCGAGTGCTGTTTTTTGACACTTGCAATGGAAGAAATGTACTGTCCCCTAGTGTAGGCCTTAAAGGCATCCCAGATAATGTCAGGGGAAAAGGAACCTGCGTTTTGTTCCCAGAACTCAGCCAACAGGGGCGGTAATTTGTCAGAGAGATCCGGATGAGAGACACATTGAGCGCCCAACCTCCAGAGCGCCGCATTCCGGGATGCCGGAGAGCGGAGCACCACTGTCAGAGGGCTATGATCCGACAGACCACTAGGAAGATAGGTCGCCTCCAACACATCCGCTAACAGTGCGGGTTGGAGAAGGCCAGGTCTATCCGTGACGCAGTCTTGTACGAAGCTGAAAAGCACGAATAGGCCCTTGTGGCAGGGTGCTTCCACCCAGGCGGGCAGGTCCATACATTGTTTCTTGGGTGGCGTAGGCCTATCTAGGTCTGGCGACAAGGTGGCATTGAAGTCACCCATTACCAGAACCTTCCCCGGGCAAAATGGCGTAACCTTTTCTAACACATCATATAGTAAACCAGATGAAAATGGGGGAGGAATGTACAAGTTAACGACAATATATCTTTGCGACCATAACGTGAACACCAATATCACAAATTTACCCAGGGGGTCGATGCGGACCTCCTCTATTACACAGGGGAAATTCTTGTGGATAAGGATCGACACACCCCTAGCGTATGTGGAGTACGTGGCGTGTATTGCTCGCTGCATCCATGTTTTTTAAGAGTCAGGATTTTGCTGCCCATAAGGTCGGTCTCCTGGAGGAGGATGAGCTGAGTGGAGTGAGATTTCAAATATTGAAATAGGAGGGCTCATTTAAATTTAGAGTTGAGGCCTCTGACATTCCAGGAAAGGATGGTGAATGAGTTAGGCGGGCGGTCAGCCATCAGGCAGTGGGGGGTTGAAATAAGAAGGATATATTTGACGATGCACCCCAGTGCACCCCAGGAGCAGCAAAATCACTTTTACATTGCATTCAACATTGACAGCACTTAAGCATACCACAGAAACAAAACAAAAGAGAAAAATAACATCACAAAGAAAAATCAACACTAGCATTAAACTTCCCAGGCACAAGGTGCCTTTCCTACTATGTCCCATCCCTCCACCAAACGGGTAGGGGGCTGGGAATAGTTTCTGTCCCCAACAAAACTTGTAAATTAGAAGGTGTAAATGAGCCCCGAAACTAGGGGCCCAACACGGCCGGTGCCAGGTCACTCACTCTGCAACCGGACAGTGTCTTATAGCAGGTGACCCTGCGGTCAGTGTCCAGGACCAGGGAGTGGGTAAGGAGGGAGAGGGCACTGGCCACCGGGTGAAGGGGGGGATAGCAGTCCCGGACTACGTGGCTGTGGGCCGAAGTGGTGCGTGTCCAGAACAGAGCACTTAGCAAAAACGACAACTGTGATAGTGCCTGGTCAGATTCCACAATGTAAAACACAGTCTGACTCGCTGGAAGTAAGTAGGGTAGACGTAACTCAGACCCGTGGCCAGGGATCAACCCCCCAGAGGAAGTGTGGGTAACCCATATTGTAATCCATCAGTAGGGGAGGGGGGTGAGATCAGCAGTGGCCACCATAAAATAAACTTTAATGTCCTTAATGAAAAGAAACAGTGACAAACTCAGGCGGCAGAATTCAATGTGACAAGCCAAAATACTTGACGTGAGGGAAGGCCTGCTAACGGCCATCCAACCAGGACATAGCCGCCTCAGGATCCGTGAAGAAACGTGTCCAGTCACCGTCAATCACGCAAAGTTTGCTGGGATAAAGTAAGCTGAACTTGAGGCCTTTATCTCTCAAACGCTTCCTCACCTCAGTAAAGGAACGGCGGTGATGCTGTATCTTCGGGGAGTAGTCAGGGAAAAGCATGATTTTTGCACCATTGTAAAGCAGGTCACGTTTCTCTCTGGCAGCCGCCAAGATCCGATCCCTGTCTCTGTAGTTGAGCAGCCGGAGCAGGAAAGGCCGAGGTGGGGCACCAGGGATCGGAGGAGTAGGGGGGACTCTGTGAGCCCTTTCCACTACAAATGTAGGTGGCATGGCAGGCAAATCCAGGAGCGAGACAAGGAAGGCCTCTGTGAATTCAGCAGGCCTCGAGCCCTCCACCTTCTCAGGGCGGCCCAGGACACGGATGTTATTCCTCCTGAGCCTATTCTCTGTGTCTATGGACTTCTCCTGTAGGGCCCTAACTTGCAGCTGTAAGGCATAGAGTTCTCTGGAATCTGCCCTGGTGGTATCTTCTAGCTGGGAGATGCGGCCTTTTGCCTCAGTGACCCGGGCCCTAAATTTGTCCATGTCGTGGCGGATCAGGCTGATGTCCGCCACTAGGTGGTCTATCTTGACCATCACTGAGACCCTTCCCTCCTTGATTGCCACCAGGAGCTCGGCATGAGACGCAGCCTGGGATGAAATCGGATCGGGGGGGGGGGGGGTCGGGGAGCTGGCAGACATTGCGGTTGTAAGGAGCCTCGTGGGCAAGATGGCCGCCGCGGACCAGTCAACGGCCGCCGAGGACGAGCGGAGCTTACCCGGAGACAGCTGAAGTGGCCTCGGGGTGCCGTGTCCCCTTTTCCGCCCCAGGGTGTCAGACAGCCGGCAGCTATTAGGAGGAATCTGTGCTGAAAGAAGAGTCAGGATGGTTGCAGGAGCGGAGCTCAGCGGTCACACGTCTTCTCTCTATCACATCCCAGCCACGCCCCCAGTTGTAGTCATATTTTAGTCGACTAAAATGGTATTAAGTTAGTCGACTAAAATGTTTTAGTTAGTTTTAGTCTACAAAATGAAGACTGATGGCCGCTTTCACCGTCAGCAGTGTGTATGTGATTTTAAAGTGATATTAAATGGACTCATGTGAGTGTATATTTTATTCAAGTTATAATAAACTTTGACACAATGGGCAATATGCTAATTTTATTTTTATTTTAAAATATATATTTATCCCACACAACCAGGCTTCTTGATTGTTGTGACTAATATCTTTTTGGATTATTGTTGTTTATGTGTTATTGCACAAATTGACTGTGCATTTTGCTCTTTTGTGATTAAGGATTTTGGAGTATTGTGGATTTTAGCACAATTCTGAGACTTTTTTATCTCACAACACGTGCATGTTGTAGTCACATAATATTTTTATTCAGTTTTTGTGGAGTTATATTATAGTACAGCATGTTTTAAATAATATTTAGAGTGATTTTTTCACAGTTTTGCTTGCAGCTTGGTTTTGAGGTCTCTGTGCACAAACTTGCTTTTGTACTATAGGCCTTTGGCCCTCTAGTGGTAAGAGGCTGAAATACATAACATGTGTTACAAAATAACTTGCAAAATAGCAGAATAATGCCGCGTACACACGGCCGTTTTTCTCGTCGAAAGAAACGTCATTTTTCCCATTCGACGAGAAAAACGATAGTCTGTGGGCTTTCTGTCGTTTTTTTCGACGAGAAAAACGGCATTAAACACAACGAGAAAAATTAGAACATGTTCTAATTTTTCTCGTCGTTTTTTTCAACATGTTTTCCGCGGCAGTGTTTCCCATAGTGAAACACTGCCGCGGAGGCCACAGACGGTCGTTTTTCTCGTCAAGAGAAAAAATGACGTGAAAAACGACCGTGTGTGGGGAACAAGCTGTTCCCCCGTTTTAAATGACATTATTCACGGCGGTTTTTTAACCGCCGTGAATAATGATCGTGTGTACGCGGCATTAGTGCACCTAATAATTTTAATTGAGTTGCATGTGCTGAAGCTTAGCTATCAGTTTCACACCACGTGCACAGGTTTACTTTTAGGCCTCATTCACATGTGCGAATAGGACTGTTCTCAATTACATGCGGGAGACCCCGCCGGGGATCTCAGTGATCAGCTGTGGATGGAAGCTCAATTGAAAGCAATTAGAAGCTGACAGTTCCCGCAGCTTATCGTGGCTGCTTGCATGTAATTGCTCAAGCAGCGATTACCTGCGAATGATCATTCTTTGAAGCAGACTGTCTGTGTCCAGGGCCGATCATTTTTAGATAATCACTCCATAAAAGATTACATGCAAGCGGCCACGATTAGCTGCAGGAGCTCTCAGCCCTTGCTTTCAATGGGGCTTCCTTCTGCAGCTAATCACCGGGAACCCCCACTGGGTCTCACGCATGTAATTGCTAATGGCCTCATTCACAAGTGCCATAGAGACCTATATGTAGGGTTGCCACCTCATCCCTTTAAACCCGAACACATATGAATTACACAGGTTCTGAGGCAAATTTAATGCAGAAAAGGCTCCAAGTGAGTTTAATTACCACCTTAATCAGCCACAGAACCTGTGTAATTAGTATGTGTTTGGTTTTAAAGGGATGAGGTGGCAACCCTACCTATATGGCTGGTGGTAAAGTGCCCAGATGGATTAAAGTGCATTTCCACTTTTGCAGCCAAATTGGGACAACACTTTATATATTAAACATGTTCCCATTAACCACTTAAGCCCCGGACCATTTGGTAGCTAGAGGACCAGAGGTGAATTCAGAATTTTGCACTGCGCTGCTTTAACTGTAAATTGTGCGGACATGCAATGTTGTACCCAAACAAAATTTGCGTCCTTTTCTTCCCACAAATAGAGCTTTCTTTTAATGGTATTTGATTGCCTCTGCGATTTTTATTTTTTGCGATATAAACGGAAAAAGACCGAAAATTTTGAAAAAAAATGATATTTTCTACTTTTTGTTATAAGAAAAATCGAATAAACTCAATTGTAGTCATACATTTAGGCCAAAATGTATTCAGCCACATGTCTTTAGTAAAAAAAATGTCAATAAGCGTATATTTATCGGTTTGCGCAAAAGTTATAGCGTTTACAAACTAGGGTACATTTTCTGGAATTTACACAGCTTTTAATTTATGACTGCCTATCTCATTTCTTGAGGTGCTAAAATGACAGGGCAGTACAAAACCCCCCCAAAAGACCCCATTTTAGAAAGTAGACACCCCAAGGAAATTGCTGAGAGGCATGTTGAGCCCATTGAATATTTTTTTTTTTGTCCCAAGTGATTGAATAATGACAAAAAAAAAAAATTACAAAAAGTTGTCACTAAATGATATATTGCTCACACATGCCATGGTTATATGTGAAATTGCACCCCAAAATACATTCTGCTGCTTCTCCTGAGTACGGGGATACCACATGTGTGGGACTTTTTAGGAGCCTAGCCACGTACGGGACCCCGGAAACCAAGCACCGCCTTCAGGATTTCTAAGGGCGCAAATTTTTGATTTCACTCCTCACTACCTATCACAGTTTTGAAGGCCATAAAATGCCAAAATAGCACAAAACCCCCCCAAATGACCCCATTTTAGAAAGTAGACACCCCAAGGAAATTGCTGAGAGGCATGTTGAGCCCATTGAATATTTTTTTTTTTTTGTCCCAAGTGATTGAATAATGACAAAAAAAAAAAAAAAATTACAAAAAGTTGTCACTAAATGATATATTGCTCACACATGCCATGGTTATATGTGGAATTGCACCCCAAAATACATTCTGCTGCTTCTCCTGAGTACGGGGATACCACATGTGTGGGACTTTTTAGGAGCCTAGCCACGTACGGGACCCCGGAAACCAAGCACCGCCTCCAGGATTTCTAAGGGTGCAAATTTTTGATTTCACTCCTCACTACCTATCACAGTTTTGAAGGCCATAAAATGCCAAAATAGCACAAACCCCCCCCCCCCCAAATGACCCCATTTTGGAAAGTAGACACCCCAAGCTGTTTGCTGAGAGGCATGGTGAGTATTTTACAGCTCTCATTTGTTTTTGAAAATGAAGAAAGAACATTTTTTTTTTTCTTTTTTTTTTCAATTTTCAAAACTTTGTGACAAAAAGCGAGATCTGCAAAATACTCACAATACCTCTCAGCAAATAGCTTGGGGTGTCTACTTTCCAAAATGGGGTCATTTGGGGGGGTTTTGTGCCATCTGGGCATTCCATGGCCTCCGAAACTGTGATAGGCAGTGAGAAGTGAAATCAAAAATTGACACCCTTAGAAAGCCTGAAGGCGGTGCTTGGTTTTTGGGGTCCCGTACGCGGCTAGGCTCCCAAAAAGTCTCACACATGTGGTATCCCCGTACTCAGGAGAAGCAACAGAATGTATTTTGGGGTGTAATTCCACATATGCCCATGGCATGTTTGAGCAATATATCATTTAGTGACAACTTTGTGCAAAAAAAAAAAAATAATAATTTTTTTTCCGCAACTTGTGTCAACATATAAAATATTCCATGGACTCGCCATGCCTCTCAGTATATAGCTTGGGGTGTCTACTTTCCAAAATGGGGTCATTTGGGGGGGTTTTGAACTGTTCTGGCATTTTATACACAACATTAGGAAGCTTACATCCACTCTTCTAACCACTTGAAGACAAAGCCCTTTTTGACACTTTTTGTTTACATGAAAACATATTTTTTTTTGCAAGAAAATTATGTTGAACCCCCAAACATTATATATATTTTTAAAGCAAAGGCCCTACAGAATAAAATGGTGGGTGTTGCATTTTTTTTTTCTACACAGTATTTGCGCAGCGATTTTTCAAACGCATTTTTTTGGGAAAAAATACACTTTTTTTAATTTTAATGCACTAAAACACACTATATTGCCCAAATGTTTGATGAAATAAAAAAGATGATCTTAGGCCGAGTACATAGATACCAAACACGACATGCTTTAAAATTTCGCACAAACGCGCATTGGCGACAAACTACATACATTTTTAAAAGCCTTTAAAAGCATTTACAGGTTACCCCGTTAGATTTACAGAGGAGGTCTACTGCTAAAATTACTGCCCTCGATCTGACCTTCGCGGTGATACCTCACATGCATGGTGCAATTGCTGTTTAGATATGACGCCAGACCGACGCTTGCGTTCGCCATTGGGCAAGAGCAGGGCAGGACAGGGGTGCTTTTTTTTTTTTTTTTTTTTTTTTTTTTTTATTAATAATTTTGCTTTTTTATTTTATTTTTAAACTGTTGCTTCCATATTTATTTATTTTTATCATTTTTATTGTTATCTCAGGGAATGTAAATATCCCCTATGATAGCAATAGGTAATGACAGGTACTCTTTTTTGAAAAAACTGGGGTCTATTGGACCCTAGATCTTTCCTCTGCCCTCAAAGCATCTGACCACACCAAGATCGGTGTGATAAAATGCTTTCCCAATTTCCCAATGGCGCTTTTTATATCCGGGGGGGGACATTCCCTCCCACTGCTTGTAAAAGCAGTCCAGAGGCTAATTAGCCACTAGGATTGCTTTTACATGAAAGCCGGCCGCTGGCTGAAAAGAATGATACCAAGATGATACCTAAACCCGCAGGCATCATTCTGGTATAAACATTCAAAGTCCAGCAACATACCAGTACGTTGCTGGTCCTTGTTGGACATGTATTGTAATCTTTTTTTTCATGCAGCCTGTTGGCTGAACGAAAAAAAAAGATTGATCGGTGGGTATGCCCACCATTAGAAAACCCCGCCCTTCATCCACCCACTTCTAATAATGGGCATACATGCACCATTTATATATGCCGAAGCATGGGGGCATCTTCTCGCAAAAGTTATGCCGCGTACATATGGTCAGACTTTTCCACGGGCAAGCCTCCGTCGGAATTTCGACCGTATATACGCGGCATTAGGAGCAAAATCGCTCCTCCGCCCCTGCTGCCCCAATGCTTCGGCATATATGCTTTTTTTTTTTTAACTGTGGTGGTGAAATTACCTCCTACAGCACTGGAGTCGCAGGGATCAGGCCTGTCTCTGCGAACGCTGCAGTTATGTGTGTTGTGTTTTGCAAGTGACAGTGATCGATCGATACTGCACTTCGGTGGCCTGGGCTGGACGGAGGGGCAAAACGCAGGTGCTAGCAGGTATCTGGGCTGATCCCGCTAACACTGCGTTTTTGGGAACCCTAAACTGCTGGGGACGCTAGTATAGATCTGATCAGATCAGATATTGATCTGTTCAGATACTATACCACTAAGGGGGGGTGTATGCTTAACGCGTGGGTGTTAGCGCTACTGGCACTAACCTGACGCTGCCTGGGGTGTGACGCAGACCCTCTCTGACGCTAAAACCTAACTGATATCACCCGCCGGGCGATCAGGGGGTTAAACCTTTATTGGGTTATATACGGTGGGTGCCCTGACACTATAAAAAGCAAACTAACTAACCAGCATCACCCGTAACACTTATATGATGATCACTGGTGAAAGGGTTAACTAGGGGCAATTAGGGGGTTAAAACCTTTATTAGGTAATATATGGGGGTACCTGACGCTATATAAAAACCTGACGGCGAACCTAAAAAAATATTACTGGCTACCTATCGGCATCACCGACACTAAGACAACGATCATAAAAACGATTGCTTAGCGACAGTGGTGATAGGGGGTGAAAGGGTTACCTGGGGGGCGATCAGGGGGTTAAACCTTTATTAGATAATATATGGGGGTACCTGACGCTATAAAAACCTGCGGCGAACCTAAAAAAAATTACTGGCTACCGATCAGCATCACAGACGCTAAGACATCGATCAGAAAAATGATCGCATAGTGACGGCGGTGCTAGGGGGTGAAAGGGTTACCTGGGGGGTGATCAAGGGGGTTACACCTTTATTAGGTAATATATGGGGGTACCCGACGCTATAAAAACCTGCGGCGAACCTAAAAAAAATTACTGGCTACCGATCAGCATCGCCGACGCTAAGACATCGATCAGAAAAATGATCGCTTAGTGACAGTGGTGATAGGGGGTGAAAGGGTTACCTGGGGGGCGATCAAGGGGGTTAAACCTTTATTAGGTAATATATGGGGGTACCCGACGCTATAAAAACCTGCGGCGAACCTAAAAAAAATTACTGGCTACCGATCAGCATCACCGACGCTAAGACATTGATCAGAAAAATGATCGCATAGCCACGGCGGTGCTAGGGGGTGAAAGGGTTACCTGGGGGGTGATCAAGGGGGTTAAACCTTTATTAGGTAATATATGGGGGTACCCGACGCTATAAAAACCTGCGGCGAACCTAAAAAAAATTACTGGCTACCGATCAGCATCGCCGACGCTAAGACATCGATCAGAAAAATTATAACTTAGTGACAGTGGTGATAGGGGGTGAAAGGGTTACCTGGGGGGCGATCAAGGGGGTTAAACCTTTATTAGGTAATATATGGGGGTACCCGACGCTATAAAAACCTGCGGCGAACCTAAAAAAAATTACTGGCTACCGATCAGCATCACCGACGCTAAGACATCGATCAGAAAAATGATCGCTTAGTGACAGTGGTGATAGGGGGTGAAAGGGTTACCTGGGGGGCGATCAGGGGGTTAAACCTTTATTAGGGGGGGTTAGGGGGCTACACTGGACCTAAAACTAAATGTACTGACACTTTTACAGTCACAAATGTCACTGATTGCAGTGATCACTAAATAAATGGTCACTGCAATCAGTGACACTGTGACTGGGGGCTGGGGAGGGGGCTGGGGAGGGGGCTGGGGGGTGATCTGGTGGTGTCTGGGGGGCCCTGGGGGGGCGATTTATGTGCCTATGTGTCCTGGTGTCAGTGTGCTGTTCTGTGTACTAACCTGTCATCTTCTCCTGTACGGCGCTCGGTATATGTGAGCGCCCCAGGAGAGATGACATCACTTCCTCCTTCCTGGCAGGCAGGGGAAGCTCTCTCATTCGCCGGGAGCGATCGAGAGGGGGTGGCCGGAATCGAACGGCCGTCCCCTCATGTCGGATCGCTCCCGAAGGTAAAACGACTGCTCACTGTAAAGAAGGGGGGTCCGATCGGACCCCCCAACTATACAAAGGCAATCACGTACATATACGTGATTCTGCCTGTCGGTGCCATTCTGCTGACGTATATTTACAGTGGGCGGTCGTTAAGTGGTTAATATAGCAAAATATTTAAAAATGTTATGTAGCACACGGACCCTTTTCTCCTGCCTACCTTCACTTTGCAGAGATAAAGGCCCACCGTGCCACATGCCCGTATCCTCCTGGTATAAGAGGTTGAGCAGTGTTCTTACAATTTTGGGTCCTGCAGCGAGTTACCTCCCCTCCATTGGTTCTCGTCCCCAGAATATAGGGAAAGTCTGTTCTTTTCCCCGAAAGAAGGCCAATGTCCAGACAATGTTTAAACTCCAAACAGACAAGTTTTTTTTTATCTTGCTTGAAACAGATTTGGGAATAGGTTGAAGATAGTGACAAAAGCAGGTAGGGAGACAGGTTCAGGCACGCAGCACCCAGTTACCCTATTCTTCACTCAAGCCTGAGTGTGAATTGCTCACCCGGATAGATCCCTCTCACAGTTCCAGCAGCCTGAGTGAAGCACAAACAGTTTCTTTAAGTTAGTCCCCTTCACGGACAAGTCTAAGAGATCCTCTGCCACAGAATCCTTTAGTTACTGAGTTAGAACTTTGAAACTCCCATAGATTAATAAAGACCATAGGTGTCAATGCAACTCATGAATCCTTCCCTCTGATAGGTAACCAGGCCTCTCTTTTACCGTGAATTCCTTCATCGATCCATCGAACAGGTCCTCCCCCGGTTTCCTCTCCTTCAGAGCGGGCCACCCTCACACGGGTTCCCTGGGACACCAGTGGGTTGATTGTAGACCCAGTTGAAGGTACTGGGCCTACCTGGAACTTCGTAGCCTTGGGCTAAAGGTGCCCAAGACTCCTCGACCAGTTCACGCACCCCAGGCCAGCAAGGCCAACGAGCGCGACTTCGCTACCAGGGGTCCTCCCCTGCACTCTCCTCCTCTCCACCTCCCCTCTTCCACTGGCCTCTCCCCTTTTGTACCCTCTCCCAGCATGCACAGCAGGCCAAACTCCGCCCACCGCACGGCAGCCGAAAGAGGACACCCAATAACACCACAATGTCACCAGTGGTTCAACCCAAGATCTGGGCAAGACCGCCACCACAGGCCCAGGGGAACTATGCACCAGACAACAACATGGCAGGGCAGAATCCATTTTAAACAGAATTGTAGAGTCTGAGCCATACTATTGCTCAGACTGCCCCTAAATTTGCAACATAGCGACCCCATTTTTGGGGGTCCCGCTACAGTTACTTACCATTTTAGGAGCATTTTACTTTCCCCTTATATGTAATGTTAAGGAGAGGCCTGTGTAAGAATTGCATAAGTACCATGTAAGACCAATGTATGTATGTATGTGGGGTTATTTTTAGTTTTTGGGCTTTTGTTTTGTCCCTGTCTTTGTTTGCTACTGTTTTTGTAATTGTAAATTGTTTTTGTCTGTGTTTTGAATTTTTTTTTTATAAAAAAGAGAGAGGCCTGTGGCCCAGTTAGGGGGTTTCACCTCTGTCTTTGTCCTGTAGCCATTATCACTAAGAGTAAAAGGGAAAGAAAGTCCCAAATTTTGATTTGGAATTTGGAATTCCCACACATTGGAGACAATTACCTGTTGTGGTTATGGGGTAGGAAGTGAAGAGTACATTCCCCAATAGCACATACAGGATGTAACAAAAGTGAGTACACCCCTCACATTTTTTTAAATACACTGTATATTATAATCTCATTTCATGTGACAACACTGAAGAAATGACACTTTGCTACAATGTAAAGTAGTGAGTGTACAGCTTGTATAACAGTCATAGGCGTGCCCACGGGGTGTGCCGGGTGTGCCCAGGCACAACCTAATCATTCCTGTGCTCTCACTGCTAGTGCCAGCCTGTGACATTATCTGTGTAGCTCATGTCACCCCTGGGGTTGGTCCTGGCAAGCAAAAGCATCTGTGTGCTGCACTGCTGCGATTGGGAGGTGATTAAACAGGGACTAGGGAGTCCCCGGACCACAGCTGCGGAGTAATCCAGCCGCATTTGCCGATGGGTCTTCTATAGTTCCGGCTGCAGGTCCCACAGACAGCGGCGGAGTGATGTACATCTGCACTCCGCCCGCCCACCGGCCTCCTCTCTCCCCCTTGGAAGAAGCAGCGGAGCCGAGTCAGCCTGGATAGCGGCAGGCGGATGGCTCAGTGAGGTGAGCAGTGAGACAGCACGGAGCAGGGTGGGCAGCCAGAGCCAGACACAAGATGGACCAAAAAAAGGCAACTCGATATGAACCCTGCCTATCTTGTCAGCATAAAAGTACGTGTGCATTTTTATATATATGTATACACACTTACTATTTTGCTGACAAGTCAGGCAGGGTTCATATTGATCCAGAAAATAAAACTCAAAGAAAGGGAATGTGGCTCTGTTCTACCAGATTCCAATGTAATGATATAATACAGATGTGTAAGTGCTAGTAGTAATAAATACCCTGACAGTGCAGGTAAAAAACCCTAAAATATGAAGTGTCCAGCAAAAACAGTGGCAAATTATGTAAAGGAAATAAAGTACATGTGTGCAAAAATATTAAAAAATGCAAATAAGTCCCACAGATTATGTATATAAGTCCAACATAAAAAATATATTGTTTATGTTGGACTTATATACATAATCTGTAGGATTTATTTGCATTTTTAAATATTTTTTGCACACACGTACTATATTTCCTTTACATAATTTGCCACTGTTTTTGCTGGACACTTTATATTTTAGGGTTTTTTACCTGCACTGTCAGGGTATTTATTACTACTAGCACTTACACATCATTACATTGGAATCTGGTAGAACAGAGCCACATTCCCTTTCTTTGAGTTTTATTTTTTGGATCAATATGAACCCTGCCTGGCTTATCAGCAAAAAAGTAAGTGTGTATGTATTTATTTATATATATATATATATATAGCGGGGTCTCTAAATTTAGGTGGGACACCCAGGTGTGTAAGTATGGGAATAGTGGACCACTTGTGTTCGTGGAGGATTGGATGGTGTAATAATCTCCTTGGCCTCTGGGTGGCGGGGGACCCGGAGGCTCAAGGTAGATTTGCCATTACAGTGCTACCCTTTTTGTCCCTTTCCGGAGATGGTACGGCGAGGGCGGGGAACCTGCCGTGGTGTCGATGGGAGGAGATAAAAGGGGGAGACGCCCTAACCACGAGGTCTTCAGGAGGATCTTCTCCACGCGCCCAGGCACCTTAGGCCTGGGTGCGGGCGGTTCTGGATTTCGGCCCAGGCGCCCTAGGCCTGACCGGAATGGAGTTGGAGTCCATCTCAGGCACCTTCAGCCTGGGGTGAGGTACTATACTAGGAGGCCTGGGGTCCAGTGACTTCGACTGGATCCCGCGAGGGTGGAGATGTCTGAGGGTCCCTGAGGTGGATGGGGCCCATGTCTGAGGTGAGGAGGCCGGGGAGGTTACCCATTCGGAGAGTCTGGAGCAGCATCAACCCAGTGACGGATGGGCCTCTGGTAACTCTCTTGGAGGGACATCTTCCCCTGATAGGGGCCGCAGCGCAGCGAAGGTACTCCTATCTACGTTCTCTTGAGTCGCTGGTAGAGACTCTCAGATTCTAAATCCTTTCTAGCTAATGCTATAGTAACCGCTGGCGAGATCGCAGTGGTTTAGCTGATAACCAGGATAGTGCCTCGACCTGCTCATTCCCCGTATCAAAATGTTATCAAGTCGCAACCAGTTGGCTACTGAAGCACTGTTTATTGTGAGATATACAATAAAACAAGAGTTGGACTGTGATCGGTGTGTGGAACTCTGGTTAATGGGAGCAGAGGGAAGTGTTGACACAGCAGGACTTGATTCTAGACAAAAGCACACAGGCCCGAGGAAATATCTGGTGCTGGCCTTCACCTCACCCACAGCTATGGGGAGGACATGGGCCGTAGCGCATCTCACCGTGTCGTGTGACATACCCCTAGGCAAAGGAGATGGGGTGAGGCCGCTACATATATATAAAAAAAATTGCCCATACATACATTAAGTCGATTTTTTAATTTAATTTATTTTTAAATTGTTCTCACACGTTTTAAAATAACGCTTCGATAATGTTATTTTATTTTAACGTGTGAGAACAATGGCCAGGCCATTTTTTTGCTATTTAACTGCTCTATTGACAATTGCGCAGCCATGTAACACTTTACCCAAATTAATTTTATGTCATTTTTTTCATGCAAATAGAGCTTTCTTTTGATTGTATTTGAGCGACACTAGATTTTTTTATTTTTTGCTAAACACAAAAAGTATCAAAAAAAATAAAAAATACATTTTCTATTTACTACTGTTACTACTACTACTACTGTTATAAAACCTATCCAATTAAATAAATTTTCTTCAAAAATTTAGGCCAAAATGAATTCTACTACAAAATCCTAAGTGTATATTAACTACTTCCTCTATGCCCACAGCCCCAATATATGGCAGACAGGAAGCAGTGCCAATGTGGGTTAACATACCTGTACATCAGCCCACATTGGAGGCTCCTGCACGGCTCACAGAGCGTGCACCTGGGAGCCCTGTGATCAGTGTGTGGCCTGGACACAGTGAATCCCATTACCGCTGGTCTTGTACCATGTGACTACTGTGTCCAATCAGAGCGTCCTGATCATCGCCACGCCCCATACCAGCGTCCTGATCACTGCCATACCCCATACCCGCATCCTGATTAGTTGTAATATATATACAGTATACCATTATACTGACTGTATAACTTTCACACAGACCAAATCGGGAGAGATCTATTGTTGCTGGGTGGGGGGGCAGGTGTCTATTGTTGCTGGGAGGGTTAACCACTTGTCCCCCGCCCACTGTCAATAGACGGCGGGCGGAGGACACTCTCGTTCTGGGAGGACGTCATATGACGTCCTCCCTTTAAAACGAGCTAGGAGGCGCGTGCGCGCGCCCGCCGCGTTCACAAGGCCCCGGTGCCCGTGCCCGGCGGCCGCGATTGCCCGGGAAACGAGCAGGAAAGTGGATCTCTGTGTGTAAACACAGAGATCCACGTCCTGTGAGGGAGAGGGGACCGATGGTGTGT
This sequence comes from Rana muscosa, assembly GCA_029206835.1. NCBI lineage: Eukaryota > Metazoa > Chordata > Amphibia > Anura > Ranidae > Rana > Rana muscosa. Next base: position 160,431,106 of record CM055116.1, on the reverse strand, counting down.
CCCTTGTACATAGGGACAACAATCGGTCACCTCCCCCAGTCAGTCCCCTCCCCCCACAGTAAGAACACTTTGAGGGACCATATTTAACCCCTTCCCGCCCCCCTAGTGGTTAACCCCTTCCCTGCCAAACACATTTATACAGTAATCAATGCATTTTTATAGCAGGGATCGCTGTATAAATGTGAATGGTCCCAAAAATGTGTCAAAAGTGTCCGATGTGTCCGCTGCAATATCGCAGTCACAATAAAAAAATCGCAGATCGCCGCCATTACTAATAAAAAAAAATTTTTAAAAAATGCTATAAATCTATCCCCTATTTTGTAGACGCTATAACTTTTGCGCAAACCAATCAATACGCGCTTATTGCGATTTTTTTTTTTACCAAAAATATGTAGAAGAATACGTATCGGCCTAAACTGAGGAAAATTTTATTTAAAAAAAAAAATGGGTATTTATTATAGCAAAAAGTAAAAAATAGTGTTTTTTTTCCAAACTGGACGCTCTTCTTTTGTTTATAGCGCAAAAAATAAAAACCGCAAAGGTGATCAAATACCACCAAAAGAAAGCTCTATTTGTGGGAAAAAAAGGACGCAAATTTCGTTTGGGAGCCACGTCGCACGACCGTGCAATTGTCATTCAAAGTGTGACAGCGCTGAAAGCTGAAAAATGGCTTGGGCAGGAAGGGGGTTTTCGTGCACAGTAGGGAAGTGGATATATTGTTGCTGGGAAGATCTATTGTTGCTGGTGAATCTATAGTTGCTGTGAGGGATCTATTGTTGCTGGGGAGATGTCTTGTTCCTGGGGGATCTATTGTTGCTGAGGGTATCTATTGTTGCTGGGGGATCTAACAAGTTTATTTAAAGCAGTAAATACAATTCAGGAGGGATATTAAAACCTGACACTTATAAAAAAAAAAAACTACTTACTGTGCGGTTTGTGTAAAAATTGCTTATTTGATCTGGAGATTTATTTAATTACGGTAATAAGTTATGTTAAGGTAATAAAATAATGTTTGTTTACATTGATGTTTATTTCATTAAAAATGTTTTAATACATTCATTTATAAGAGTGTGTGTGTGTATATGTGTGTGTGTGTGTATATATATATATATATATATATATATAAATATATATATATATATATACATACAGACGCACGTGTGTTTGAGCTTTGGTTTGAGGTGCACACCCTAATGCATTAGGCTGCGCACGCCTATGATAACAGTGTAAATTTGCTGTCCACTCAAAATAACTCAGCACACAGCCATTAATGTCTAAACCACTGGCAACAAAAGTGAGTACACCCCTAAGTGAAAATGTCCAAACTGGGTCCAAAGTGTCAATATTTTGTGTGGCCAGCATTATTTTCCAGCACTGCCTTAACCCTCTTGGGCATGGAGTTCACCAGAGCTTCACAGGTTCACTGGAGTCCTCTTCCACTCCTCCATGATGACATCACAGAGCTGGTGGATGTTAGAGACCTTGTGCTCCTCCACCTTCCATTTTAGGATGCCCCACAGATGCTCAATAGGGTTTAGGTCTGGAGACATGCTTGGCCAGTCCATCACCTTTAATCTCAGCTTCTTTAGCAAAGCAGTGGTCATCTTTGAAGTGTGTTTGGGGTCATTATCATGTTGGAATACTGCCCTGCGGCCCAATCTCTGAAGGGAGAGGATCATGCTCTGCTTCAGTATGTCACAGTACATGTTGGCATTCATGGTTCCCTCAATGCACTGTAGCTCCCCAGTGTCGGGAGCACTCATGCAGCCCCAGACCATGACACTCCCACCACCATGCTTGACTGTAGGCGAGTCACACTTGTCTTTGTACTCCTCACCTGGTTTCCCCCACACACACTTGACACCATCTGAACCAAATAAGTTTATCTTGGTATCATCAGACCACAAGACAGGGTTTCAGTAATCCATGTCCTTAGTCTGCTTGTCTTCAGCAAACTATTTGCGGGCTTTCTTGTGCATCCTTTTTAGAAGAGGCTTCCTTCTGGGACGACAACCATGTAGACTAATTTGATGCAGTGTGCGGCGTATGGTCTGAGCACTGACAGGCTGACCCCCCACCTCTTCAACCTCTGTAGCAATGCTGGCAGCACTGATATGTTTATTTCTGAAAGACAACCTCTGGATATGACGCTGAGCACATGCACTCAACTTCTTTGGTCGACCATGGCGAGGCCTGTTCTGAATGAAACCTGTCCTGTTAAACTGCTGTATGGTCTTGGCCACCGTGCTGCAGCTGTAGGAAAAATGTCTAATTGGGCCCAATATAGACATTTTCACTTAGGGGTGTACTCACTTTTGTTGCCAGCGGCTTAGACATTAATGGCTGTGTGTTGAGTTGTTTTGAGGGGACAGAAAATTTACACTGTTATACAAGCTGTACATTCACTACTTTACATTGTAGTGGCTGGCTATAAATACAACTGAAGGCAACCCAGCCAGGGGGGTTTCATGTTTGGGAGTAGCAAGAGGGAATCTCAGTGTTATGCGAGAAAACTTTCTACCCCATCTTTGATTCTCTGGTGGGTGCCCAATTGGGGTACCGAAGATGGACACAATTACTATGGACTTTTGCTCCCAAGCACTTTACGTTTAGGCCTCATGCCCACGGATGTTTTTACAGCCACTTTTATGAGCGTTTTTTGCAGCTTAAAAACGGCTCTCCATGTTAGCCTATGGCCTCATGCCCACCATGACGTTTTTGAGCCGTAAATGGCATAGCCGTTTTTAAGCTGCAAACAAAAAAACAGGACCAGTGCGTTCTGAGGCTCCAGCGTTAGAGCTGTAAAGACGTCAGATGCCGGCAAAGGGTGTTAAACGCGATTTAACAAGGCTTAACGCTGTGTGGAGCCTCGTCCGGCGTTTCTTTCTCTATTCCAAATCAATGGTTCCTTATGGGAGCCCATTGATTTGAATAGAGGTCGCACCAGAAGTCGGATCACTATAAATTTTTTTACATTTTCGTGGGGTTTCCCTTCAAGGTTCTCTGCACACGAGTCGCCCCGCAAGTCGGATCCTCTTGATCCGAGTTCTGGTGCGACCTCTATTCAAATCAATGAGCTCCCATAGGGAACCATTGATTTTGAATAGAGAAAGAAAAACGCGGCTGAAAGCTAGCGCGGGGAAACGTGCATTGAATTCAATGCAAAACGCAGAAAAAAACGCGCTAAAAATGCCGCTTTTTTTCCTGGCGTCTGTACTAGCTTTACAGCCCATTTTTTAAAACGTCCGTGGGCATGAGGCCTTAAAGCGGTTGTAAACCCAGATAAAATTTTTTTTTTTTTAAATCACCTGCAAGACAAAGCCATAATGAGCTAGTATGACTAGCATACTAGCTCATTATGCATCACTTACCTTAGATCGGGACCCCAAAGCCATCCTCGTCCCCCGCTCCGGCCACAGCCATCGCTCCTCAGATACCCGGAAGGTTACTTCCGGGTATCGCCGCTCCAGCCAATCACAGCGCCGCTGCGGCGCTGTGATTGGCCGGAGCGGCGAAGACGTCACTCCGCGCATGCGCGCGGAAGCTGTCTATTCCGGCAGAGCCGGAATTGTGAATGGGATTAACCCTGTGAATGCACCATTGTCTACGGCGCGCATGCGCCGTAGACATCGGTGCATGTCTTTTTTTGCAAATATCTCCTAAACCGTGTAGGTTAAGGAGATATTTCTTGCACCTACAGGTAAGCCTTAATCTAGGCTTACCTGTAGGTGTTTGTTTACAAAGTGGGTTTACAACCACTTTAAAGATATGATTTCTAGGGGACAGCCTAAAGCTATTTTGCACTAAGAGAGAAAGGGGAATATGCAGAGATAGCTGTTTGGAAGATAATCTATCTGCTGTGATTTATTTTGGAGATTCTGCCTGGTCTGAAGTCATTCCACCATACAGAAAAGAGGTGCATGCATGTATGGTGATGTATGGTGTATCACAAGAACAGGGCTTAATATGGGGACAAGATGAGTTACTGAAGATGCAGTACCAAAGACTATGGAAATTAAATAATGGTTGCGCTCTAATTGATTAATGAGTGAGTAGATAGTGAATACCTAACACATAAGCAGATCAATGAATATATAAATAATTGAATCTCCACACATAAAAATGTGATATATATAATCCTGTGAAATAAATTATAGATAAACCTGTGAACAAAACGGAGGTCCAAAATAGTGAAATATAGGTGATTCCACACAAATGAAAAATATATAATATAGTCCTGTAAAGAGATCCTGCAAAAAAGAGATATCCAAAGCACAAGGTCTTTTCAAAAAAGGAATCCAGGTCCAAGATACAAGTTCATTTGCAGGAAAACTCAGTAAAGGGTGAATCAGTATGTACATATATCAAACTTCATGTGACTCTTAAAACACCATGAATCCACCACCAAAAGAAGTGTGCGCTTACCAGCTGCACAGACCAGTATAGCCTGTAGCTTACACCCAGCCAAAGTCTTTTCCTTGCGGCGATTCCAATGTGTATTCAGGTCACTCCACCAGCAGGGCCGTCCATGTGGGATCACAGCTGATCAATCCTCCTCCACCAGCCGTATGATGGCTCACGGATAGCAATGTCTCAGAAAAAATGACATACAAAATTCTCCATAGGTAAAACCTGGTTGGTTTGTTTATTATAAAAACTAAAAGGCAAATTGCCGACAAGGTATAAAAAATTCCAATCACAAATAAAAATTTCTGCGGCCGGCTACAGTACACACGCCCGTGCAATCTAACAAAGGGGATGTATCGCATGGTGACGTCAACACCTCGCTCCTCCCAACGCATTTCGTCACTATTCTGACGTCGTCTTGGGGCTCGGTACCAAAGACTAACATGCAGTGAAGCTATTCAGAGGTGGCTATATTGTCATTCAAAAAACCAAGAGGGGAACACTGCGCTAGAAAGTACAAAAACTTGAAATGTGCAAAATAATTGAAATGAAAAAGCTGCCAGACCCAAAAATTCAGATACAAAATTCAGAAAATGTGATAGGTTAATAAAGTACAGCACTGAAAAAAGTGATCAAAAATCCTATAAATAGGACTTGATAAATTAATATACCCAATAGAACAGGGTCTGGAAAAATTTGGATGTGAACCAAATAATGATAAAAAATATTATTGAACAATTAATAAGTGAAACTGATGAAATCTAAAACACAGTGCCTAAAAGAATAAATCAATATCACATGTCAGCAATGCGACTAGCACATTAAAAACAATAAAGTGAAATGAACTAATAAAGCAATTTCCACTGTGAAGAAAGGAAAAAGTTAATGTGGGAATAAGAGTCCCAAAACAATGTGAAGAGTTTGTTGCGTGCTGACGGACAAATCCTAGATGTATATTGTCATTGCTAATGACTACATTTCTAGTGTCGGGTGCAAAGGCAGCCAGCTTGTCGGAAATAGGTGTATAAAATAATATGCAAAATGGTTGGAGGGAAGCTTCGGAATGGCAAAAATGTTTTTATTACAAATTATGTGAGCAGACTGCAGTTCCTCTTTAAATTCATTTTTGTAGCATCAAATCTATTTCTTGGAATTCATTGATGGACACAAGCCCCGCTCGTTGATCTTATTCCTAGTATTGCTCTTTCATTTAAATCTGAGGTATGCTTGCAGGTCATTGAGGGACACAGGTTTCAGAGACAGTTGGGTTATACTGCTACCCAAAGGTTGATTTGGACACTGGCAAACAAACTAAAAAAACAGCGATGTTTTTATTACAAATTATGTGAGCAGACTGCTGTTCCTCTTTAAAGGGGTTGTAAAGGCTTGTTTTTTATTTTCTAAATAGGTTCCTTTAAGCTAGTGCATTGTTGGTTCACTTACCTTTTCCTTCGATTTCCATTCTAAATGTTTTTTTTCTTTGTCTGAATTTCTCACTTCCTGTTTCTGCTCAGCAAACTTCACACCATCATCCGAGCGGTGTTTAGTAAGCCAGAACAGCTTACTGAGGAGGAACAGGAAGTGAGAAATTCAGACAAAGAAAACAAAGAAAAAAAACATTTAGAAGGGAAATCGAAGGAAAAGGTAAGTGAACCAACAATGCACTAGCTTAAATGAACCTATTTAGAAAATAAAAAACAAACCTTTACAACCCCTTTAAGGCCAAATTTGCTTTAATTGACAGCCTTAGCCCACCATTGGGGGCACTAGTGAATGCCATCTCCGGAGTCCATGAATGGGCGCAATAAGCCTCAATCACACACAGATGGAAAAATAAAAATTAAAGAACTTATAACCCAACCCACTCTTTCCAAAAGAAAAAAGTTTTGCATTTAGTACTACATTAGCACTTTCTGTACTATTGCTGGTAGATCTTATTATCAGTTGAAAACTACATTTGATTATGGTTTGTCCTAACAAGGAGTTCAAGATCTCATAGCTTGGGCAGTGCATTATATGTTGATGCACTTTTAAATAAATGGTCCCTTGTTTTGTCTGCTTCAGTTAGGCAGGGTTTATAAAGGCAGCTAAGGGGCAAAAACAGGAGGATAATCCAAAATGTTTGACCACACATTTAAAAAATAACAGTGGGTACTCAGGTTTGTACACATTGCCACCGCCTTGATGCTTCCAGTGGGGCAAATTTAACTTGCCATGTCACGTATAGCAGGCAGTGCCAAGTCAATAGGGTTGCATCATAACCCCTTTAGGGTTAAAAAAGGCATTCAGGAGCTGGTAGTATTGCCTCCCAAACACCTGCAACTGATGCAGATCCAACCTCTTAAAAGCAATCTACTGTAAGGTGCAATAAACTTGCTGCCAGTGTGAACGAGGCCTTAGTGACTCAAGTTGAAAATTACACTGAATGTTTTTTATTTAAAAAGAATATCCAGAAGAAAAAAAAATGAATTGAATGATAGATATCTGTCTTGTGTATCTATTAGTTAGGTTAGTGTTTTGCCCAGAGTTGTCTTTGGGGCAAGCACTTGTAAATGATGGTGCATTTTACACAATCAGCAGCTCATAGCTCCTGCCAAATGTTATCTTCTTACAGGAGTTAGTGGAAACAGAATAGATATGGGTTCACAGCCTATTGTTTCCTTCCAGTCATCCACAGCTAGATCATTCTTCATCATTCAACACATCTAATCAAACAGACAGACAACAACAATTTAACAATCACTGCTAATCTACAAATCTCTCATGCATCTGAAAAATAAAACCAGAAACATACTAGTGTAGAAAACATCTCAATAGTATATGTAACAGGTATTAATGTGTACTCATTTTACACCTAGTAAATAATTCATAGCTGAAAACTGGGGAAATTACCATAAATCATTACATACACATACTTGCTGTCCAAACAAGTGGTGGGTAGGGATGAGCTCGGTGTTCGAGTCGAACGCATGTTCGACTCGAACATCGCCTGTTTGCCTGTTCAACGAAACCAGAACTTTGTGGGCCGTTCGCGCCAAATTCGTGTGACGCGAATAGCCCACAATGCACTGCGCCATCGCACTGCATTGCCGGCACTGTGATTGGCCAAGCATGCACTGTGACCCCGCATGCTTGGCCAATCACAGCGCCGGCAGTGAGGAGAGCCATAATTGGCCACAGGCAGGATGCCTGTGGCCAAATATAGCTCAGGGGGGTTTAGTACACGCCCCACACTATAAAAGGCCGCCAGCGCGGCGGCCTTGTGTAGTGTATTCCGGCATGCAGGGAAAGAGCTTGATAGGCAGGGACAGTGTGTTCTTTTCTCAGGCATCTGCAGGAGTTAATGGGTGTTGTGTGCCTCCAGCACAGTATACACCTGTATCTACCCTTTATTGCTGTTCTCTAAGCTAGATAGGCAGGGACAGTGTGTTCTTTTCTCAGGCATCTGCCGGAGTTAGTGGGTGTTGTGTGCCTCCAGCACAGTATACACCTGTATCTACCCTTTATTGCTGTTCTCTAAGCTAGATAGGCAGGGACAGTGTGTTCTTTTCTCAGGCATCTGCCGGAGTTAGTGGGTGTTGTGTGCCTCCAGCACAGTATACACCTGTATCTACCCTTTATTGCTGTTCTCTAAGCTAGATAGGCAGGGACAGTGTGTTCTTTTCTCAGGCATCTGCCGGAGTTAGTGGGTGTTGTGTGCCCCAGCACAGTATACACCTGTATATACCCGTTATTGCTGTTCTCTAATACAGGCATCTGCAGGAGTTAGTGGGTGTTGTGTGCCCCAGCACAGTATACACCTGTATCTACACTTTATTGCTGTTCTCTAATACAGGCATCTGCAGGAGTTAGTGGGTGTTGTGTGCCCCAGCACAGTATAAACCTGTATATACACTTTTTTGCTGTTCTCTAATACAGGCATCTGCAGGAGTTAGTGGGTGTTATGTGCCCCAGCACAGTATACACCTGTATATCCTTTTTTTTGCTGTTCTCTAATACAGGCATCTGCAGGAGTTAGTGGGTTTTGTGTGCCCCAGCACAGTATACACCTGTATATACACTTTTTTGCTGTTCTCTAATACAGGCTTATGCAGGAGTTAGTGGGTGTTGTGTGCCCCAGCACAGTATACACCTGTATATACACTTTTTTGCTGTTCTCTAATACAGGTATCCGCAGGAGTTAGTGGGTGTTGTGTGCCCCAGCACAGTATAAACCTGTATATACACTTTTTTGCTGTTCTCTAATACAGGCATCTGCAGGAGTTAGTGGGTGTTATGTGCCCCAGCACAGTATACACCTGTATATACATTTTTTTTGCTGTTCTCTAATACAGGCATCTGCAGGAGTTAGTGGGTTTTGTGTGCCCCAGCACAGTATACACCTGTATATACACTTTTTTGCTGTTCTCTAATACAGGCATATGCAGGAGTTAGTGGGTGTTGTGTGCCCCAGCACAGTATACACCTGTATATACACTTTTTTGCTGTTCTCTAATACAGGCATCCGCAGGAGTTAGTGGGTGTTGTGTGCCCCAGCACAGTATACACCTGTATCTACACTTTATTGCTGTTCTCTAATACAGGCATCTGCAGGAGTTAGTGGGTGTTGTGTGCCCCAGCACAGTATACACCTGTATATACAGTTTTTTGCTGTTCTCTAATACAGGCATCTGCAGGAGTTAGTGGGTGTTGTGTGCCCCAGCACAGTATACACCTGTATATACAGTTTTTTGCTGTTCTCTAATACAGGCATCTGCAGGAGTTAGTGGGTGTTGTGTGCCCCAGCACAGTATACACCTGTATATACACTTTTTTGCTGTTCTCTAATACAGGCATCTGCAGGAGTTAGTGGGTGTTGTGTGCCCCAGCACAGTATACACCTGTATATACACTTTTTTGCTGTTCTCTAATACAGGCATCTGCAGGAGTTAGTGGGTGTTGTGTGCCCCAGCACAGTATACACCTGTATCTACACTTTATTGCTGTTCTCTAATACAGGCATCTGCAGAAGTTAGTGGGTGTTGTGTGCCCCAGCACAGTATACACCTGTATATACACTTTTTTGCTGTTCTCTAAAACAGGCATCTGCAGGAGTTAGTGGGTGTTGTGTGCCTCCAGCACAGTATACACCTGTATCTACCCTTTTTTGATGGTGTTCTCTAATAAAGGCATCTGCAGGAGTTAGTGGGTGTTGTGTGCCTCCAGTACAGTATACACCTGTATCTACCCTTTTTTGCTGGTGTTCTCTAATAAAGGCATCTGCAGGAGTTAGTGGGTGTTGTGTGCCTCCAGCACAGCACAGTATACACCTGTATCTACCCTTTTTTGCTGGTGTTCTCTAATAAAGGCATCTGCAGGAGTTAGTGGGTGTTGTGTGCCTCCAGCACAGCACAGTATACACCTGTATCTACCCTTTATTGCTGGTGATCTCTAATAAAGGCATCTGCAGGAGTTAGTGGGTGTTGTGTGCCTCCAGCACAGCACAGTATACACCTGTATCTACCCTTTATTGCTGGTGTTCTCTAATACAGGCATCTGAAGGAGTTAGTGGGTGTTGTGTGCCTCCAGCACAATATACACTACCCAATTGCTGGTTTTCCCATCTCCCTGCAGGCCATTACTATGTCTGGAAGGCCAACAAGGAGAGGCAGATAGTCACCAGCCAATAAAAGAGGGCAAGCAGGCTCTGTGTCTAGAGACAACAGTGCTGGTCATGGACGCAGTGCATCGTCATCAGCACGTGGCCATGGGACACGCTTGTCCTTATTTTCGGCAGCTGGACGTGTTGAGCCGCATCATGCCGAAGACTTGGTAGAGTGGATGACCAAGTCCTCCTCATCCTCCTCATCCTCTCTCACCCAGGCTCAGGGTACTGGCAAAGCAGCTGCCAAAGCGTCCTCTTCCCTCGTATCAATGTCATCATCAGTCACTCCTTCCCTAGACCCACCATGTCCTCCTGAGGAGTCCCCCGAACTGTTTGAGCACAGTGTTGGGTACATGCTCCAGGAGGATGCCCAGCGTTTTGAAGGGTCTGATGATGATACCCAGCTAGAGGAAGGCAGTAGCGTGAGCGCAGAGAGAGGGGATGCTCAAGAAGGACAGCAATCTGGCAGTCATGTTCCAGCAGCTGCAGCATACTGCCAGATTGGCTCCAGTGATGAGGAGGGAGGGGATGATGAGGTCACTGACTCCACGTGGGTGCCTGATAGGAGAGAGGAGGAGGAGGATGAGGAGGAGGCACATCTCCAACGAGGCAGGATGCCCTCCGGGGGCCAGCGTAAGGGCAGCACACCGACTGAATCACACCGCAGAGCTCCGCCTGTGCAGGGCGCTGCCTCTGCCCGTTATTCCAAAAGTTCTTTGGTGTGGGCCTTTTTTGAGTCGAGTGCATCAGATCGCACCGCTGCTATTTGTAACATATGTCTCAAGCGTATCTCGTGTGGCCAAAACATCAGCCGCTTGGGCACCACATGCTTGACCAGACATATGTTGACCTGCCATGAAGCTTGTTGGCAAGCGTACCTTAAAGACCCACCCCAAAGAACAAAGCGGACCTCTCCTTGCTCCTCATCAGCTGGGATCTCCAACCCCACTATACCTTCAGTCCTCTCTGAAACCTGCACTGAGAGGAATGAAGGTGTAGAATTAGGTGTGTCACAGCCAGGTACTTGCGGGCACTCTGCTAGCAGTACACCGACGTCCGATTGTAGCAGGCAAATTTCCCTGCCCCAGCTGCTGGACCGTCGAAAGAAGTTCACTCCCAGCCATCCACATGCCCAGCGGTTGAATGCTAGCTTGGCTAAATTGCTAGCACTTCAACTGCTGCCTTTTCCGTTGGTAGACTCTGCCCCCTTTCGTGAGTTTGTGCAATGTGCGGTTCCTCAGTGGCAGGTTCCCAAACGCCACTTTTTCTCACGGAAGGTGATTTCGGCTCTCTACCAGCATGTGGAAGGCAATGTCCATGCCTCGCTGGACAGGGTGGTCAGTGGTAAGGTGCATATTACCGCTGACTCATGGTCCAGCAGGCATGGACAGGGACGTTACCTTTCTTTCACGGCCCATTGGGTCACTCTTTTGGCAGCTGGGAAGGATGCAGGACAAGGTGCAGTAGTGTTGGAGGTTGTTCCGCCGCCACGCCTCCAAATGCTGCTACTGGTTGTGACACACCTCTCTCCTCCACCCCCTCCTCTTCTTCTTCCTCCATGGCCTCTTCCTGTGCTTTGACCTCGGAACCAGCGGTGCTCCGTAGGCGTTCAAGGGGCTACGCAAGTACGCAGGCAAAAAGATGCCATGCGGTGCTTGAGCTGGTGTGCTTGGGGGACAGTAGCCACACTGGGGCAGAGATTCTGTTAGCTCTGCAGGGGCAGGCTCAGAGGTGGTTGATGCCACGCCAGATTAAGCGAGGAATGGTGGTTTGCGACAATGGCACCAACCTCCTCTCGGCCCTCCGACAGGGACAACTGACCCATGTGCCCTGTGTGGCTCACGTCCTTAACCTGGTGGTGCAGCGGTTCTTGGGCAGGTACCCGGGCTTACAGGATGTCCTGAGGCAGGCCAGGAAAGTCTGTGTGCATTTCCGCCAGTCATATAATGCCAGTGCTCGGCTGGCTGACCTCCAAAAGGAATTTAACCTGCCCAAGAACCGCCTAATCTGTGACATGCCCACCAGGTGGAACTTAACGTTGACCATGCTGCAGCAGCTGTACACGCAGCAGAGGGCCATCAATGAGTATCTGTGCCAATATGGCACGAGGACAGGGTCAGGGGAGCTTGTTTTTTTTTTTGCCACACCAGTGGGTCATGATCAGGGATGCATGCACTGTCCTGTCACCATTTGAGGAGGCCACGAGGATGGTGAGCACTGACAGTGCATGCATCAGTGACACTGTACTTCTTGTCCACCTGTTGGAACATACGCTGCATGGAATAATGGACAGGGCACTTGAGGCAGAACAGAGGCAGGAAGAGGAGGACTTCCTTGCCTCTCAAGGCCCCCTTTACCCAGACAGTGTTCCTTCTGTCCCACCCATCGCACAGGAAGAGGAGGAGGAGGAGGAGGATTGTGTCAGCATGGAGGTGGAGCCTGGCACTCAGCATCAACAGCAGCAGTCTTTTAGGGATGATTTACAGTCCCAAGAAACCCGTGGACTTGTAGGTGGCTGGGAGGAGGTGGCTGCGGATCATGTCGTCCTTAGTGAACCAGAGGACTCCAGACCGAATGCCTCAGCAAACCTATGCTGCATGGCCTCCCTGATCCTGCAAAGTCTGCGGAAGGATCCTCGTATTCTTCGGATCAAGGAGAGGGACCATTACTGGCTGGCCACTCTCCTTGATCCACGGTACAAGGGTAAGGTTGCGGACCTTATCTTGCCGTCGCAGAGGGAGCAGAGGATGAGACATCTCCGGGAGGCCTTGCAGAAAGGTCTGTGCAACGTGTTCCCAGAGACTGGGAGGTTACAAACTCCTGGTCCTGGACAACGAGTTGCTGAGGCTTGGGTCAGTAGCAGAAGGAGCGGTGGAGAAGGTGGCCGTCTGACCGATGCGTTCAGACAATTTTTTAGTCCGCAGCCCCAAGGTATGATCGGTTCCAGCAACCATTGCCAGCGTCTGATATACATGGTGCAGGAATACCTAGGGGCAAGGTCAGACTTGGACACCTTTCCCACCGAAAATCCACTGGGTTACTGGGTCTTGAAAATGGATCACTGGCCAGAGCTTGCACAGTATGCAATTGAGCTACTGGCCTGTCCTGCATCCAGCGTTCTTTCGGAACGCACATTCAGTGCTGCTGGAGGCTTTGTCACGGATCACAGGGTGCGCCTGTCCACCGACTCGGTTGATCGACTGACCTTCATAAAGATGAACCAGTCTTGGATCACCACCAGCTAACCAAGCACCTGAAGCTGATGTAACAGAATAACTTATTTTGAAATGTCACATCCCTTCAAGACTGCCTATGCTGATGCCGAGTGACTGTCCTGTTATGTTGAATGACTATCCTCCTCCTCCTCAATGATCCGATTCCTGATGATAGCTTGGAAGAACATTTTTGTTTCTGGGTGCCGCCACCAGTGGCTAAGGCCCAATTTTTCAGCCCCTGTTTAACATGGGCATGTAATTACAATTTTTTATGCAATGCTTTGCAGCAGGGCTCATTCCTGCACTCCAACTAGAGTATCTAGGAGAGTTTGCAGTATCGTGGCACCAGCACCAGTGCCTAAGGCCCAATTTTTCAGCCCCTGTTTAACAGGGGCGTGTAATTACAATTTTTGAGGCAATACTTTGCAACAGGGCTCATTGCTGTGCTCCAAGTACAGTATCTGTGAGGGGTTGCAGTGTTGTGGCACCGCCCTGGTGCACACTAAGGTCCAATTTTTCTGCCCCTGTTCAACAGGGTCATGTAATTACAATTCTTGATCTAATAATTCACAGCAGGGCCCATTCATGCGCCCACCAAGAGTAACTGTGAGGGCTGACAGTGTTGTAGCACCAGCACCACCACCAAAGGCCCAATTTTTCCTACCACTGTTCAACAATGGCATGTAATTACAATTCCTGATATAATAGTTCACAGCAGGGCGTTCCAGCGCCCACCAAGAGTAACTGTGAGGGCTCACAGTGTTGTGGCAACACCAACATCTAAGGGGCAAATTTCAGCAGAGTATGTACGGCAGGCCCCTACTTTCAAACATCCAACTTACAAACGACTCCTACTTGCAAACGGAAGGAGACAACAGGAAGTGAGAGGAAATCTACCCCTAGGAAGGGAAATTCTCTCCTGTAAGAGTTAATATGGGAAAAAGGTGTCTCCTTTCTACTAATGCTTTATCACCAATCCTTGTTTCAATAAAAACCCCACTTTTCCAAAAACATTTGTCATTGGGACGGAAAGTGAGGTGAAATGTTCTGAACAGGTGCACAGACAGCAAAACAAATGTTACAGGGGTGATAACCCTTCCCTATGTTTTCCAAAAAGCTTAAAAATATATTTTTTGGCTGGAGCTACACTTAAACAATGTACCTGTTCAAAATTACAAACAGATTCTACTTAAGAACAAACCTCCAGTACCTGTCTTGTTTGCACCGCCTGTATACTGCTGTTCAGAGTATATAGGGCCTTTTTTTATTTTGGGTACAGGGTTCCCCTTAATATCCATACAAGACCCACAGGGGCTGGTAATGGGCTGGGGTGGTGGGGGGAGGGGGGGTGATGGGGTAGCCATGCCATTTTTCTCAAAGATTTTCATCCATATTGCCAGGACAAGACATGACATTAAATTAAAGACGCAAGCAGTTTTAAATGGCTTTTTTTCCTTTAGAAATGTCATTTTGTGCAGGGACAGTTCTAAACACGGGAAACACATGCCACTTCACAGGCATACTTTAGACACCCCCCAGGTACGATATTTAAAGGAATATTTCACTTTTTTTTTTCACTTTATGCATCATTAAAATGACTGCTCCCGAAAAAACGGCCGTTTTTAAAACTTATTTTTGCATTGATACATGTCCCCTGGGGCAGAACCCGAGTCCCCAAACCCTTTTTAGGACAATAACGTGCATATTAGCCGTTATAATTAGCACTTTAGATTTCGAACGTTCGCGTCCATTGTATTTAATAGGGTTCTAACGTTCGCGTGAACTTTCGGTCCGTTCGCAGGTTCTGGTGCGAACCAAACCGGGGGGTGTTCAGCTCATCCCTAGTGGTGGGTATAATGGCTTCTATGACTGTGTACAGATGGCAGATTCCCTGACAAGGTACGGTGGCCATACCATGATCAAATTTTGCCTGGTTCCCAATGAAAATGGTGTAATTCGCTTATTGGTGGGCCTTGTAGGCATCCTCCCACCCAAAACTCTCTGGGCCTGCGCGGGCATTCAGTCTACAGTAAATCAGTTTTATGCCGTGTACACACGGTCAAAATTTCCGACAGAAAAAGTCAGATGGGAGCTTTTCGTCAGATATTCCGACCGTGTGTATGCTCTATCGGACTGTTTCTGTCGTAAATTCCGACAGACTTAGATAGAGAGCAGGTTCTCTATTTTTCCTGCCGGAAAAAAATTCTATCGAAAAAACACACATGCTCGGAAACAATTCGACGCATGCTCGGAAGCATTGAACTTATTTTTCGCGCCTCGTCGTAGTGTTGTACGTCACCGCCTTCTTAACGCTCGAAAGTTCAGAGAACTTTTGTGTGACCGTGTGTATGCAAGCCAAGCTTGAGCGGAATTCCGTCGGAAAAAACATCCACGTTTTTGCCGAAGGAAAATCCGTTCATGTGTACGCGAGTTTTTCAGATGGAACCAGATTGACACCACAATTTATGTCCATGTACATCTGAGTTTGTTTATATTCTCAGAGCAAAATAGAAAAGGTTTGTGTCCTTTTCCATTTTTACAAATGTAAACGGATGTAGTTTGTCCTTTCATAATCTACTGCACGAGAAAATGCATGCACACTAACACACATTTGTATGAATTTTTATGGGCATTGTGTTGCATTTATATGCATTAAAGCGGAGCTCCACCCAAAAGGGGAAGCTCCGCTTGTTTGCCCCCCCCTCCGCTGCCACATTTGGGACCTTTGCGGGGCGGGGTCACGCTGAAGTCATTCGGAAGTTTGGCCTCCCTCCTCCTTTGTGCACATATACCTGGGAACAGGTAGTTATTAATAGAGGTATCTCCAGATGAATGTTGCAGCAAAGCCTAGTTGCAGGGGCTGCTGAGAATGATCACAATGCAGTGTTTGTCTTGGTGTCAAAGACTAGGGATGAGCTGAACACCCCCCTAGTTCGGTTCGCACAAGAACCTGCGAACGGACTGAAAGTTTGCGCAAAATTTCGAACCCTGTTAAAGTCTATGGGACTCGAACGTGAGAAATCAAAAGTGCAAATTTTAAGGGCTAATATGCAAGTTATTGTCCTAAAAAGGGTTTGAGGACCCGGGTCCTGCCCCAGGGTACATGTATCAATGCAAAAAAAATCTTTAAAAACGGCCGTTTTTTCGGGAGCAGCGATTTTAATGATGCTTAAAGTGAAAAAATAAAAGTGAAATATTCCTTTAAATATCGTACCTGAGGGGTGTCTATAGTATGCCTGTGAAGTGGTGCGTGTTTCCCGTGTTTAGAACATTCCCTGCACAAAATGACAATTCTAAAGCAATAAAAGTCATTTAAAACTGCTTGCGGCTTTAATGCAATGTCTGGTCCCGGCATAATGGATGAAAATCATTGAGAAAAACGGCATGGGTACCCCCCCCCCCCCCCCCAGCCCATTACCAGCCCCTTTGGGTCTTGTACGGATATTAAGGGGAACCCCGCACCCAAATTAAAAAAAGGAAAGGCGTGGGGCCCCCCAGGCCCTATATACTCTGAACAGCAGTATACAGGTGGTGCAAACAAGACAGGGACTGTAGGTTTGTTCTTAAGTAGAATCTGTTTGTAATTTTAAACTGGTAAAATTTTAAAGTGTAGCTCCAGCCAAAAAATCTATTTTTAAGCTTTTTGGAAAACATAGGAAAGGGTTATCACCCCTGTAACATTTGTTTTGCTGTCTGTGCACCTGTTCAGAAGATTTCATCTCACTTTCTGTCCCAATGACAATTGGATTTTGAAAATTTGGGGTTTTTAGTGAAACAAGGAACTCTTAATGCCCCGTACACACGATCGTTTTTAATGTCATTTTTTAAACCAACGTTTTTCTCCTCGTTTTTTTTTCATGTTTCCTCTCAAGCCTGCCTTGCGTACACACTATCATTAAAAAAAACGATCAAGCAAAGCGCAGTGACGTTCAACACGTACGACGACACTATAAAGGGGAAGTTCCGTTCGAATGGCGCCACCCTTCATGTTAGTAAAGTTTGTTGAGCGACGATTCACGCTTTTCAGTCCGTTACTGTGTAATGAATGTGCTATCTCCATTACGAACACTAGTTTTACCAGAACGAGCGCTCCCGTCTCATACTTGATTCTGAGCATGCGCGTTTTTTTTCACGTCGTGAAAGCATACACACTATCGTTTTTCACGTCGTTAAAAAAAACGACATGAAAAACGTGAAAAAAGAGAGCATGTCCGGAATTTTTAATGGCCGTTTTTCACGTCGTTAAAAATGCTCTGGAGCCTACACACGATCATTTTTAATGGCCATTTTTTAAAATGGCATTTTTAACGGCATGAAAAACGATCGTGTGTATGGGGCATTAGAGGAGAGAATTTCCCTTCCTAGGGGTAGATTTCCTCTAACTTCCTGTTGTCTCCTTCCGTTTGCAAGTATGAGTCGTTTGTAAGTTGGATGTTTGAAAGTAGGGGCCTGCCCTATATACTAGAAATTTTGGCCTTAGGTGTTGGTGTTGCCACAACACTGTAAGCCCTCACAGTTACTCTTGGTGGGCACAGGAATGGGCCCTGCTGTGAAATATTAGATCAAGAATTGTAATTACATGCCCCTGTTGAACAGGGGCAGAAAAATTGGGCCTTTGGTGGTGGACCGTGTGGTGGTGTTGCCACAACACTGTAAGGCCTCACAGTTACTCTTGGTGGGCACAGGAACGGGCCCTGCTGTGAAATATTAGATCAAGAATTGTAATTACATGCCCCTGTTAAACAGGGGCAGAAAAATTGAGCCTTTGGTGGTGGACGGTGTGGTGGTGTTGCCACGACACTGTATGGCCTCACAGTTACTCTTGGTGGGCGCAGGAACGGGCCCTGCTGTGAAATATTAGATTAAGAATTGTAATTATATGCCCCTGTTAAACAGGGGCTGAAAAATTGGGCCTTAGGCACTGGTGCTGGTGCCACAACACTGCAACCACTCACAGAAACTCTAGTTGGAGCACAGGAATGAGCCCTGCTGTAAAGTATAGTAGCAAAAATTGTAATTACACGCCCCTGTTAAACTGGGGCAGAAAAATTGGGCCTTAGGCACTGGTGCTGGTGCCACAACACTGCAACCACTCACAGAAACTCTGGTTGGAGCACAGGAATGAGCCCTGCTGTAAAGTATAGCAGCAAAAATTGTAATTACACGCCCCTGTTAAACAGGGGCAGAAAAATTGGGCCTTAGGCACTGGTGCTGGTGCCACAACACTGCAACCCCTCACAGAAACTCTAGTTGGAGCGCAGGAATGAGCCCTGCTGCAAAGTATTGCAGCAAAAATTGTAATTACACTCCCCTGTTAAACAGGGGCAGAAAAATTGGGCCTTAGGCACTGGTGCTGGTGCCACAACACTGCAACCACTCACAGAAACTCTTGTTGGAGCACAGGAATGAGCCCTGCTGTAAAGTATAGCAGCAAAAATTGTAATTACACGCCCCTGTTAAACAGGGGCAGAAAAATTGGGCCTTCGGCACTGGTGCTGGTGCCACAACACTGCAACCCCTCACAGAAACTCTAGTTGGAGCGCAGGAATGAGCCCTGCTGCAAAGTATTGCAGCAAAAGTTGTAATTACACGCCCCTGTTAAACAGGGGCAGAAAAATTGGGCCTTAGGCACTGGTGCTGGTGCCACAACACTGCAACCCCTCCCAGAAACTCTAGTTGGAGCGCAGGAATGAGCCCTGCTGCAAAGTATTGCAAAAAAATATTAATTACACGCCCCTGTTAAACAGGGGCAGAAAAATGGGGCCTTAGCCACTGGTGGCGGTGCCCAGAACCAAAAATGTTCTTACAAGCTATCAGCATGATCATTGAGGAGGAAGAGGATAGTCACTCAGCATAACAGGATAGTCACTCAGCATCAGCATAGGCAGTCTTGAAGGGATCTGACATTCAAAAAAAAAATATTCAGTTACATCAGCATCAGGTGCTTGGTAGCTGGTGGTGATCCAACACTGATTCATTTTTATGAAGGTCAGCCGATCGACCGAGTTGGTGGATAGGCGCACCCTGTGATCGGTTACAAAGCCTCCAACAGCACTGAATGTGCGTTCTGAAAGAACGCTGGATGCAGGACAGGCCAGTAGCTCAATTGCATACTGTGCAAGCTCTGGCCAGTGATCCATCCTCAAGACCCAGTAACCCAGAGGATTTTCGGTGGGAAAGGTGTCCAAGTCTGATCTTGCCCCTAGGTATTCCTGCACCATGTAAAACAGACGCTAGCGATGGTTGCTGGAACCGATCATACCTTAGGGCTGCGGACTAAAAAATTGTCTGAACGCATCGGTCAGACGGCCACCTTCTCCAACGCTCCTTCTGTGACTAACCGAAGCCTCAGCAACACGTTGTCCAGGACCAGGAATTTGTAACCTCCCAGGCTCTGGGAATGCGTTGCACAAATCTTTCTGCAAGGCCTCCCGAAGATGTTTCATCCTCTGCTCCCTCTGCGACGGCAAGATAAGGTCCGCAACCTTACCCTTGTAACGTGGATCAAGGAGGGTTGCCAGCCAGTAATGATCTCTCTCCTTGATACCACGAATACGAGGATCCTTCCGCAGGCTTTGCAGGATCAGGGAGGCCATGCAGCGTAGGTTTGCTGAGGCATTTGGTCCGGAGTTCTCTGGGTGTAATTGATCCCTTAAAGACTGCTGCTGATGCTGAGTGCTAGGCTCCACTTCCATGCTGACACAATCCTCCTCCTCCTCCTCCTCCTTCTCCTCCTCCTCTTCCTGTGTGATAGGCGGGCCAGCAGGAACACTGTCTGGATAAAGGGGGCCTTGAGAGGTAAGGAAGTCCTCCTCTTCCTCCCTCTGTTCTGCCTCAAGTGCCATGTTTATTATTCCACGCAGCATGTGCTCCAACAGGTGGACAAGAGGGACAGTGTCACTGATGCATGCACTGTCACTGCTCACCATCCTCGTGGCCTCCACAAATGGTGACAGGACAGTGCATGCATCCCTAATCATGACCCACTGGTGTGGCAAAAAAAACAAGCTCCCCTGACCCTGTCCTGTCCATATTGGCACAGATACTCATTGATGGCCCTCTGCTGCGTGTACAGCCGCTGCAGCATGGCCAACGTTAAGTTCCACCTGGTGGGCATGTCACAGATTAGGCAGTTCTTGGGCAGGTTAAATTCCTTTTGGAGGTCAGCCAGCCGAGCACTGGTATTATATGACTGGCGGAAATGCACACAGACTTTCCTGGCCTGCCTCAGGACATCCTGTAAGCCCGGGTACCTGCCCAAGAGCCGCTGCACCACCAAGTTAAGGACGTGAGCCAAACAGGGCACATGGGTCAGTTGTCCCTGTCGGAGGGCGGAGAGGAGGTTGGTGCCATTGTCACAAACCACCATTCCTCGCTTAATCTGGCGTGGCGTCAACCACCTCTGAGCCTGCCCCTGCAGAGCTGACAGAATCTCTGCCCCAGTGTGGCTACTGTCCCCCAAGCACACCAGCTCAAGCACCGCATGGCATCTTTTTGCCTGCGTACTTGCGTAGCCCCTTGAACGCCTACGGAGCACCGATGGTTCCGAGGACAAATCAGCACAGGAAGAGGCCATGGAGGAAGAAGAAGAGGAGGGGGTGGAGGAGAGAGGTGTGTCAGAATCATCACTAGTAGCATTTTGGAGGCGTGGTGGCGGAACTACCTCCAACACTACTGCACCCTGTTCTGCATACTTCCCAGCTGCCAGCAGAGTCACCCAATGCACCGTGAAAGATAGGTAACGTCCCTGTCCATGCCTGCTGGACCATGAGTCAGCTGTAATATGCACCTTACCGCTGACCGCCCTGTCCAGCGAGGCCAAGACATTGCCTTCCACATGCCTGTAGAGAGCCGGAATCGCCTTCCGTGAAAAAAGTGGCGTTTGGGAACCTGCCACTGAGGAACCGCACATTCTACAAACTCACGGAAGGGGGCAGAGTCTACCAACTGAAAAGGCAGCAGTTGAAGTGCTAGCAATTTAGCCAAGCTAGCATTCAACAGCTGGGCATGTGGATGGCTGGGAGCGAACGTCTTTCGGCGGTGCAGCAGCTGGGGCAGGGAAATTTGCCTGGTACAATCGGACGTTGGTGTACGGATAGCAGATTGCCCGCAAGTACTTGGCAGTGACACACCTAATTCTACACCTTCATTCGTCTCAGTGCAAGTTTCTGAGAGGACTGAAGGTATAGTGGGGTTGGAGATTCCAGCTGAAGAGGAGCAAGGAGAGGTCCACTTTGTTCTTTGGTGTGGGTCTTTGATGTACGCTTGCCAACGGACTGCATGGCAGGTCGACATATGTCTGGTCAAGCATGTGGTGCCCAAACAGCTGCTGTTTTGGCCACGCGAGATATACGCTTCAGACATATGTTGTAAATAGCAAAGGTGCGATCTGCTGCACACGTCTCAAAAAAGGCCCACACCAAAGAACTTTTGGAATAACGTGCAGGGACAGCATGCAGAGCTCTGCGGTGTGATGCAGTCGGTTGGCTGCCCTTAAGCTGGCCCCTGGAGGGCATCCTGCCTCATTGGAGATGTGCCTCCTCCTCCTCTTCTCTCCTATCAGGCACCCATGTAGAGTCAGTGACCTCATCATCCCCTCCCTCCTCATCACTGGAGCAAACCTGGCAGTATGCTGCAGCTGGGGGAACATGACTGCCAGTTTGCTGTCCTTCTTGGGCACCCCCTCTCTCTGGGATCACGTTACTGCCTTCCTCAAGCTGGGTACCATCATCGGAGCCTTCAAAACGTTGCGCATCCTCCTGCACCATGTACCCAAAACTGTGGTCAAACAGTTCGGGGGACTCCTCAGGGGGACATGGTGGGGCTAGGGAAGGAGTGACTGATGCCATTAAGCCGAGGGAAGAGGCCGCTTTGGCAGACAAAGTACCTTGAGGCTGGGTGAGAGAGGATGATGAGGATGAGGACGGCTTGGTCATCCACTCTACCAACTCTTCCGCATGTTGCGGCTCAACACGTCCAGCTGCCGAAAAAAAGGACAAGCGTGCCCCACGGCCACGTGCTGATAAGAATGCACAGTGTCCACCACCAGCACTGTTGCCTCTAGACACAGAGCCTGCTTGCCCTCTTTTATTTACCTGTGTGTGTCTTGTTGGCCTTCCAGACATACTTTATTTGATGTATTGGAATAGGTAGGTACACAAGGAATTGTCTGCAGTCAGCTTTAGCTGCACACTGTGGCCAGTATACAGTACACTGACTTAATATACTGCAGGTTAGCTCAATCAACTGCTTGTACTATCAGTAATAGAAAAGCAATAGTCTGCAGTGAGCTTTACGTGCACACCTAGCCCAGTATACACTACACTGACTTAAGAAACTGCAGGTTAGCTCAATCAACTGCTTGTATTATCAGTAATAGAAAAGCAATAGTCTGCAGTGAGCTTTACGTGCACACTGTGGCCAGACTACACTACACTGACTTAAGAAACTGCAAGTTAGCTCCATCAACTGCTTGTATTATCAGTAATAGTCTGCGGTGAGCTTTACGTGCACACTGTGGCCAGTATACACTACACTGACTTAAGAAACTGCAGGTTAGCTCAATCAACTGCTTGTATTATCAGTAATAGAAAAGCAATAGTCTGCAGTGAGCTTTACGTGCACACTGTGGCCAGACTACACTACACTGACTTAAGAAACTGCAAGTTAGCTCAATCAACTGCTTGTATTATCAGTATTAGAAAAGCAATAGTCTGCGGTGAACTTTACATGCACACTGTGGCCAGTATACACTACACTGACTTAAGAAACTGCAGGTTAGCTCAATTAACTGCTTGTATTATCAGTAATAGAAAAGCAATAGTCTGCAGTGAGCTTTACATGCACACTGTGGCCAGACTACACTACACTGACTTAAAAAACTGCAGGTTAGCTCAATCAACTGCTTGTATTATCAGTAATAGAAAATAAATAGTCTGCAGTCAGCTTTACGTGCACACTGTGGCCAGACTACACTACACTGACTTAAGAAACTGCAGGTTAGCTCAATCAACTGCTTGTATTATCAGTAATAGAAAAGCAATAGTCTGCAGTCAGCTTTACATGCACGCTGAGCCCAGTATACACTACACTGATTTAATATACTGCAGCGAGAATAACACAGGAACACTCTGAAGTGAAATCTAGCTAAACGGAATACAGTGTGTATATATATATATATATATATATATATATATATTGTGAGGGGGTTAGCTCGGCAGCGGGTGTGTGTGACCCCCGGGATGGGCTCCCCACACAAAAACAGGCCCAGCAAACGGAGGTTGTGGTTTTCAAAATCAAAAAAAGGTGCGGTTTATTTTCTATTTACAGTGACAAAACACAGCAAAGCCAAAAGAAACATAAACAAAATAAATCCTGGTCAACTTGACCTCTGACTAAACATACAGGTTTCCTAACTAACAACTGGGATCAGCCTAGTGCTGTCCTAGTCCCTAAGTCCCTGGTTTTAAATGTCCAAGCAAATAGCCACACAGGCTTTGTCTCACCGCACAGGGGTTCACTCTCCCTAGACAGTCCACACAGGTCTGGGTCCAGGCATGAGCTAACATCTAATGAAGCTGGGAGTTCTTATAGAGGCCTAAATGAGCTGACAAGCTTCAGCTGGTCTCATCAACTCCCTGTCTGCACGACGCCCCACACTCTCCCTAGAGGTATGAGTCATCCATGAGCCCACTAGCCTTAGCTGGGCTTATACAACTCTCCACCTAGTTGTATAAGTCGGCGTAAAGCCTGAATCTGGGCGAAATATATCTACCCCCCTGGATGCAACCAGGTGACTTTACCTTCCTGCTGTCACATACCCCCCCCTCTTGTTTTAACCTCGGGGTTGGAACACCAGCAATCAGGCATTCATGTACTCGAGACAAAGCATCCACATTCCCCATTTGAACGCCAGGGCGATGCTTTACTGTGAAGTTGAATTCCTGGAGGGCCAGGAACCACCTATTCACTCTTCTATTTGTTTCCTTGTTTTGAGCCATCCACTTTAACGGAGCGTGATCCGTAACCATGTCAAAGTGCCTACCTAGCAGGTAGTACCGAAGGGAATCTAGAGCCCACTTCACCGCTAAACACTCCTTTTCAACGGTGGCGTAATTTACCTCATGGGACTTCAACTTCCTGCTGAGGTAAATGACTGGGTGCTCTTCCCCGTTCCAGACCTGGGACAATACTGCTCCTAACCCCACATCTGACGCATCACTTTGTACGACAAAGTCTTTAGAGAAGTCGGGTGAGTACAACACTGGCTGGCTACATAAGGCTTGTTTCAAGAATTGGAATGCTGCCTCAGCCTCGGGGGTCCATTTAATCATGACCGACCCTTTCCCCTTCGTTAGGTTGGTTAGGGGCACAGCCTTAGAAGCAAAGTGGGGAATGAATCGCCGATAATACCCAGCGATTCCCAGAAAGGCTCGTACCTGCTTCTTGCTGTTGGGACGTGGCCAACTCTGGATGGCCTCGACTTTGTTGAGTTGGGGTTTTATTACTCCCCTCCCAATGGTGTACCCAAGATATTTGGCCTCCTCCTGCCCAATGGTACACTTCTTGGGGTTAGCCGTAAACCCCGCTTCCCGAACAGAGTCCAGGACTGCTTGCACTTTTGGCAGATGTGTGGCCCAATCTGTGCTATGGATAATTACGTCATCCAGGTAAGCCGCAGCATACTTCCGATGGGGCCTCAGCATCTGGTCCATTTCCTGCTGGAATGTGGCCGGCGCATTCTGTAACCCGAACGGCATTCTCTTATATTGGAACGCCCCGTCTGGGGTTACAAATGCGGTTTTCTCTTTGGCCAATTTGGCCAGGGGGATTTGCCAATACCCTTTTGTGAGGTCAAGAGTCGTCATGTATCGGGCTGTTCCCAGCCGGTCGATCAACTCATCTATACGTGGCATGGGGTAGGTGTCAAATTTTGTAACTTTGTTCAACTGACGAAAATCGTTACAAAATCGCCAGCTCCCATCCGGTTTAGGCACCAACACAATGGGACTAGACCAATCACTTTGGGACTCCTCTATCACCCCTAAGTTCAGCATTTTCTGTACTTCCTCCCGTATTGCCTCCCGTCGGGCCTCTGGGATCCGATAGGGTTTTAACTTCACCCTTTCACCGGGCGGGGTAATGATGTCATGCTCTACCCCAGATGTTTGTCCCGGCAGCTCAGAGAATACCTCCTTGTTGCGAAGCACAAACTCCTTAACCTCCTGTTGTTGGGGTTGTGACAAGGTGGCTGCTATTCCAACCTCAGGAATCACGCAACCAGTTTGAGCTGGTGACCAAGTGTCTGCGACTAGGGACTCTCTATCCCTCCAGGCTTTCAACAGATTAACGTGATAGATCTGTTCGGGCTTTCGCCTTCCTGGTTGTCTGACCTTGTAATTCACTTCACTCACTTTTTCCATTATCTCGTAGGGGCCTTGCCATTTGGCAAGGAATTTACTTTCAACCGTAGGGACATGTACCAGTATCCTATCCCCCGGGAAAAAGGTACGGGTCTTGGCTCCACGGTTGTACACTCTCTGCTGTGCTAACTGCGCTTGGGCCAAATGTTCCTTCACGATGGGCATTACCTGTGCAATTCGGTCTTGCATCAGGGCGACATGCTCAATCACACTCCTGTGGGGAGAACTCTCACTTTCCCAAGTTTCCTTGGCAATATCCAACAGCCCTCTTGGGTGTCTCCCATACAGTAACTCAAAGGGGGAGAATCCCGTAGAGGATTGGGGCACCTCCCTAATAGCAAACATCAGATAAGGAAGTAGACAGTCCCAATCCTTTCCATCTCTATCCACCACTTTCTTCAACATTTGTTTTAGGGTTTTGTTGAATCTTTCAACCAGCCCATCGGTTTGGGGGTGATACACAGATGTACGTAATTGCGTCACTTTGAACAATTTACACAGCTCCTTCATAACCCGGGACATAAAGGGTGTACCTTGGTCCGTAAGCAGTTCTTTACAAATACCCACCCGGCTAAACACAAGAGATAGCTCTTTGGCTATGGTTTTGGCCGAGGTATTTCGGAGAGGGATCGCTTCTGGATAACGGGTGGCATAGTCCATTATAACTAATATGTACTGGTGCCCCCTAGCGGACTTGATTATAGGACCTACCAAATCCATGGCGATCCTCTCAAACGGGACCTCAATGATGGGTAGAGGGACCAGCGGGCTACGGAAATGTGGCATCGGGGCCGACCTCTGACACACAGGGCAGGAGGAACAATAATTTTCTATGTCCTTCATCACCCCCGGCCAATAGAATCTCTGTAATACCCTCTCTCGGGTTTTCTCTGTCCCCAGATGACCTCCAAGAATGTGCCCATGGGCCAACTCCAACACCAACTTCCTGTAAGGTTTGGGCACCACAAGCTGCTCAACGGTTTCTTCTGCCCTTTTTGCCACCCGATACAGTAGGTCCTTCTCTACGCTGAAGTATGGGTAAGTGCAGGTATTATCTGGGTTCACTAACTCGCCATCTATTTTCACTACGTTTTCCCGTGCCTTTATTAGGGCGGGGTCTTTCAACTGTTCTGTGGCAAAGTTTTCCCTGTGAACCTCAAGATCAGAAAACTCCACAGACGGTAGGTTTTCGTCTGAGGAGGTGGGCTCCTCTCCAGTTTCTTGAGTCTCCCCTGCCAATACTGATAAGGGAAATTCCGGAGAGTCCTCACCACTCTCAGGGGAGTTCTGGCTATCACATTCCTGGTACATAGGGGCACCAGTGGGGGGCTCAGGATCATCCCACAGTTCCCAGAACTTCGGAAAATCCCTTCCCACAATGGCGTCATACGGTAACTGAGATACTAAGCCCACTGGATGAGAGAGGGTACCTTTGGGGGTCTCGAAACACACTGTAGTCACTGGATACTCTCGGGTGTCCCCATGCACACATATAACAGCTACCTTGCTATTCCCAGAGACCTCTGTTTTAACTAACTCAGCCTTTATCAGGGTCACAAGGCTACCTGAATCCAGCAATACCACAACATTTCTACCATTAACACACATTTTGCATAAATGTTTCTCAGTTCCTCGAATGGCAGTGCATGCGACTGTCGCACACAGCGACTGACGTCTGCCCGTCAGAAAGTCACACTGCATGGGTTCCTCCACAACTGGGCAATTGGCTGCAATATGTCCCGCTTGCCGGCAGCGGTAGCAAACGATCCTTCTTGCCGCCTCTTGAGCCGCTGATTTCCCAGGCTGTTCTCGCCAAACTTGGGGTAGAGCTCCCACCCTCTCACTCTCTCCACCCTTACCCCTTGGAATCCTCTTATCCGCCCCTGGGGATGGTCTGGTCTTAGGGTGGAAAGTCCGAGTGTCTCTGGAAGAGGCCGTCAGGTTCTCTGTAGCCAAGTATTTCTCCACACGATCCACAAGACCATCGGCCGTCTCTGGGTCTCCATGGCTTACCCACTTTTGGATGGCAGTAGGAAGAGCTCTCAAAAACCGATCCATTACAACACGTTCCACAATCTTTGGTGCGGACAAAGTCTCTGGCTGTAGCCACTTTCTGCTCAGGTGAATGAGATCATACATTTGAGACCTGGGGGGTTTTCCAAGCTGGAAAGTCCAGTTATGCACACGCTGAGCCCGGACAGCCTGGGTGACACCCAGCCTTGCCAATATTTCAGCTTTTAGCATCACATAGTCTTTTGCTTGGTCAGGCTCTAGGTCATAGTAAGCCTTCTGCGATTCACCAGTTAACAGAGGAGCCACCAGTCCAGCCCACTGCTCCTCAGGCCACTTTTCTCTTTCAGCAGTCCTTTCAAATGTGGTCAAAAATACCTCTGGATCATCCTCTCCAGTCATTTTTGTCAATAAACGACTCACCCCAAAGGACGCGGTATTAGTGGGACGGCTTTCCTCACTGGTCTGCGGACGTTGCTGCATTACTGCTTCCATTTGTTGTAGTCTCTGCTCTTGCTTCTGTAACAGGTCTATGAAGCGGGCCTCAGATTGCTGCTGGGCTTGTTGCTGAGCTTCCAGACTCTGTTGGTGAGCTTGCTGCTGGGCTGCAAGGCTCTGTTGATGAGCTTGCTGCTGGGCTGCGAAGTTCTGTTGTTGAGCTGCAAGGCTCTGTTGATGAGCTGCAAGGCTCTTTTGCAAACCTGCATTTGTCTGCTGTTGATTGGCATTTGCTAGAGCCAGCTGCTTCAGTATCTCCTCCATGCTGGCTTAAAAAAACTGCCCGCATTCTCCACCAACTGTGAGGGGGTTAGCTCGGCAGCGGGTGTGTGTGACCCCCGGGATGGGCTCCCCACACAAAAACAGGCCCAGCAAACGGAGGTTGTGGTTTTCAAAATCAAAAAAAGGTGCGGTTTATTTTCTATTTACAGTGACAAAACACAGCAAAGCCAAAAGAAACATAAACAAAATAAATCCTGGTCAACTTGACCTCTGACTAAACATACAGGTTTCCTAACTAACAACTGGGATCAGCCTAGTGCTGTCCTAGTCCCTAAGTCCCTGGTTTTAAATGTCCAAGCAAATAGCCACACAGGCTTTGTCTCACCGCACAGGGGTTCACTCTCCCTAGACAGTCCACACAGGTCTGGGTCCAGGCATGAGCTAACATCTAATGAAGCTGGGAGTTCTTATAGAGGCCTAAATGAGCTGACAAGCTTCAGCTGGTCTCATCAACTCCCTGTCTGCACGACGCCCCACACTCTCCCTAGAGGTATGAGTCATCCATGAGCCCACTAGCCTTAGCTGGGCTTATACAACTCTCCACCTAGTTGTATAAGTCGGCGTAAAGCCTGAATCTGGGCGAAATATATCTACCCCCCTGGATGCAACCAGGTGACTTTACCTTCCTGCTGTCACAATATATATATATACATATACACACAGTGGGTATGGAAAGTATTCAGACCCCCTTAAATGTTTCACTCTTTGTTATATTGCAGCCATTTGCTAAAATCATTTAATTTCATTTTTGTCCTCATTAATGTACACACAGCACCCCATATTGACCAAAAAACAAAGAATTGTTGTCATTTTTGCAGATTTATTTAAAAGGAAAAACTGAAATATCACATGGTCCTAAGTATTCAGACCCTTTGCTGTGACACTCATATATTTAACTCAGGTGCTGTCCATTTCTTCTGATCATCCTTGAGATGGTTCTACACCTTCATTTGAGTCCAGCTGTGTTTGATTATACTGATTGGACTTGATTAGGAAAGCCACACACCTGTCTATATAAGACCTTACAGCTCACACTGCATGTCAGAGCAAATGAGAATCATGAGGTC
Organism: Rana muscosa; assembly: GCA_029206835.1. Lineage (NCBI taxonomy): Eukaryota > Metazoa > Chordata > Amphibia > Anura > Ranidae > Rana > Rana muscosa. Next base: position 160,401,561 of record CM055116.1, on the reverse strand, counting down.
AAAGGAACTGCCTGAAGAGCTCAGAGAAAAAATTGTGGCAAGGCACAGATCTGGCCAAGGTTACAAAAAAAAATTCTGCTGCACTTAAGGTTCCTAAGAGCACAGTGGCCTGCATAATACCTAAATGGAAGACGTTTGGGACGACCAGAACCCTTCCTAGAGCTGGCCGTCCGGCCAAACTGAGCTATCAGGGGAGAAGAGCCTTGGTGAGAGAGGTAAAGAAAAACCCAAAGATCACTGTGGCTGAGCTCCAGAGATGCAGTCGGGAGATGGGAGAAAGTTGTAGAAAGTCAGCCATCACTGCAGCCCTCCACCAGTTGGGGCTTTATGGCAGAGTGGCCCAACGGAAGCCTCCCCTCAGAGCAAGACACATGAAAGCCCGCATGGAGGTTGCTAAAAAACACCTGAAGGACTCCAAGATGGTGAGAAATAAAATTCTCTGGTCTGATGAGAGCAAGATAGAACTTGTTGGCCTTAATTCTAAGCGATATGTGTGGAGAAAACCAGGCACTGCTCATCACCTGTCCAATACAGTCCCAACAGTGAAGCATGGTGGTGGGAGGATCATGCTGTGGGGGTGTTTTTCAGCTGCAGGGACAGGACGACTGGTTGCAATCGAGGGAAAGATGAATGCGGCCAAGTACAGGGATATCCTGGACGAAAACCTTCCCCAGAGTGCTCAGGACCTCAGACTGGGCTGAAGGTTTACCTTCCAACAAGACAATGACCCTAAGCACACAGCTAAAATAACGAAGGATTGGCTTCACAACAACTCCGTGACTGTTCTTGAATTGCCCAGCCAGAGCCCTGACTTAAACCCAATTGAGCATCTCTGGAGAGACCTAAAAATGGCTGTCCACCAACGTTTACCATCCAACCTGACAGAACTGGAGAGGATCTGCAAGGAGGAATGGCAGAGGATCCCCAAATTCAGGTGTGAAAAACTTGTTGCATCTTTCCCAAAAAGACTCATGGCTGTATTAGATCAAAAGGGTGTGTAGCGCCCTCCTCACTCCCCTCTTTTTCTTCAGCTCGTCTGTCTCTTGTCTAGGGGTACCTTCAGAGGGGAAGGGAGCGGGGACACCACGCCTGGCCTTCACCACAGGTGTCAGTGTGGTGTAAGCAAAGTTGTTTTACCTTCGGGTCAGTGCTGTGCACCTGGAGCCTCCACCGAGAGTCACCTTGAACAATGTCTGTCAGGAAATGAGCCCCACATAATTAAAGTTCAACACTCCTTTATTCCTCTCGAATGAACACAATCAGTTGAACTCCCTTGGTAGAAACAGAACAGAAAAGGAGGTGTGGATGCGAGTAGGCCCAGACATAATGTGTTCTCCACCTTCCTCCCTGAAAGTGGGTTGCGGTAGCGGGGGGGGGGATTTCCTTCCAGGCGGTCTCCGATGAGAGGCTCACCCGTCACTGGCAATCTGCTGCACCAGGTCTTCGAGTGAGGAGCTCCCCCCGGTCCATTGCGCCTTCCGGATTCGGGTACCCAATCCCTGGGTACCCTAGGATCTCCTATCCTCGCGGAACTCAGTGTTGGGCACTGAGCTCCAGACCTCCATCCGAGTACCTCACCCCAGGCTAAAGGTGCCTGGGATGGAACACGACCTCCGGCTGTCCTCTAGGCCTAGGCTACCTAGAGGACCGTCACGAACCACCGCCCGCAGACTGAAGGTGCCTGGGACTCGACCCCGTGACAAAGATGGCCGGCCCTTTATACCCTCTCCCAGCAAGCACGGCGGGTTCCTGGCCCCACCATACCGCTGCCGAGGAAGGACAAAAAGGAGGCACGGCACACAGCAATGATTCAACCCCAGCCCAGGGCGACAGCGCCACCTGCTGGGCTGCAGGGAATTACACATCACTGATGTCTCTACCAAGTTCAAATTACACCCGGGAAAGTACATACCCGCTACAGGTGCAAATACTAAATACTGAGCAAAGGGTCTGAATACTTAGGACCATGTGATATTTCAGTTTTTCTTTTTTAATAAATATGCAAAAATTTCAACAATTCTGTGTTTTTCTGTCAGTATGGGGTGCTGTGTGTACATTAATGAGGAAATAAAATGAACTTAAATTGATTTTAGCAAATGGCTTCAATATAACAAAGAGTGAAAAATGTAAGGGGGTCTGAATACTTTCTGTACCCACTGTATATATATATATATATATATATATATATATATACACAACTCCTAGGATGCATATATATACTAAATACACTGACTAAAGCTAACTCAATCGCCTGCCTGCTCTATCTAACTGAAATGAAATGACACTGTGACTCTCTATCTATCTCTCTCACAACGCACCAACACACTACACAAGGCAAAAAAGAAAGGCGGCCTTATATAGTGTGGGGCGTGTACCTACTCCCCTGAGCCACGATTGGCCAAAGGCACCCTTCCTTTGGCCAATTACGTCTCTCTGTACTGACAGCGCTGTGATTGGTCAAGCATGCATGTCATAGTGCATGCTTGGCCAATCATCAGCCAGCAATGCACTGCGATGACGCAGTGAATTATGGGCCGTGCCGTGCCATTTGAATTTGGCACGAACGCCCCATATTGTTCGAAATTCGGCAAACCTGAAAACAAGACCTGGGGTGATGAGAAGACCCTCCAACCGTTGTCTAACCATTCTAAAATGCAGCTTCCCACATGCAGAACCTGTGGTGTGGCACACATACAATAGCACAGACCTAGTCTAGTAATGTAAATGTAAGAGAATAACAATAGAGACAGAGGTAAGTCTGTCACAAGGATTTAGATACACATTCAAGAAGCTATAGGCAGATGAAGTTAAAGCGGAGGTCCGCCTAAAAAAAATTATATTAAAAGCCAGCAACTACAAATACTGCAGCTGCTGACGTTTAATAAATGGACACTTACCTGTCCAGGGTGCCCGCGATGTCGGCAGCCGAAGCCGATTAGTCGCTCGGCTCTCGGGTGCTGCCGCTGCCATCCTCGTGGAGGGAATCAGGAAGTGAAGCCTTGCGGCTTCACTTCCTGGTTCCCTACTGCGCATGCGTGAGTCGCGCTGCGCATCCTCACTGGTCCCTGCTGTCTTCTGGGACCTGTGTGTCTCCCAGAAGACAGCGGGGGAGGACAGTGTAGGCACAGGAAGTGGCGTAGTTCACCGCTGTGATCTATGCCAGGACATGGGAGCAAATACCTGTATTACACAGGTATTTGCTCCCTCCTCCCCCCTGAAAAGGTGCCAAATGTAACACCGGAGGGGGGGGGAGGATTCCAAAAAGTGGAAGTTCCATTTTTGGGTGGAACTCCACTTTAAAGTGTTACTAAACCTAGTAATATGAAAATAGTTAATCCCCCTCCACAGTGGCCACAGCTTATAAACCTTCTTTTTACATTAAAGTATTGCCAATATATACCCTTTTGGCTGATACCACGGTTACATGATAAACTGCACAGTTTCTCCAGCGCTGAGAGCTCATTAGGAGGAGATTTCCACTGCAGCCTGTATACACACCCACATGTGTCATGTCAATATCATGTGACCTGGCTATCTCTGAGGACAAGTGAATGTTCTCTCCAGCATAAAAGACACAACTGAGCATGTGCAGGTTGGCTACCCTGCCTGTATTAGCTGGCCTTTTCCAGATAGACAGTGCAGGAGGGAAGGATCTGTGAATACAGGATAAAACAGCCTTTTGACACAATGCAGAGGATTAACCCCTTAAGTTCCACAGTGAGTATAACAAACATGCTATGCGGCATATACAGACTGATTTTACTGTTGTGGGTTTAGTAACACTTTAACTATTAGAACCTATATAGAAGATATGCCTAATAGTCTCTGCTTCTGGCCATGTGACTCAGTTATCTGTCTCCCTTTCCACTTCCTTCTTCTGGGGTTTCTGACCCATACACACAGAGACAGGAAGCAATGTACATAAATAATCTCTGTAAGCATTAAGCAGCAGAGCCACTTATAGACAGAAGAGGGCAGCAGATCCCTATGTAACTGTAGCACACAGACCCTTCTGCTTCACCCATTTGCAGTAAGGCACACCTGCTACTTGCCCGGTATCCAACTCCATATACGGAAAGGCGAGCAGTGTTAGATTTTGGGCCTTGCGGCGAATTACCTCTCGAGAGTGGATCCCTGGTCTCCGTTGTCTAGGCGAAAGTCCCTTTGTAATAAAGCCAATGTCCACACAGGTGTAAAACCTAAGCAGCAAGGTTTTATTCTTTTCTTGAGGTAAAACTTGGAAGAGAGAGAGAGAGTAGAAACGACAGAGTAGGGGAAGGTTCAGGCACGCAACACTCAAAGAACACTTTCGTCGCCACTCAAGCCTGAGTGGGTATAGCTCACCCGGATAGTCTCTTTAAGAGCAGTCCTAGCAGCCGGAGTGGAGCACGGATTAAAGCTTTCCTTCCCTTTTTGATAGGATGCGTTCAGGAGGATTCCTCTGCCACAGAAATGATTAATGTCCCGAACCTCCACAAATAAAGATGCCGGATCCCTCCTTAGGTTAGTCTCCAGGCCTCTCCCCGAGACAGCAGTACCGTCGCTATCTCCGCCGGGACCGATCCTCCCCTGGACTCCTTTCCTAAAGTTGGGCTCCCAAATGGTGGGCAGCCTGGGATCCCTCCGTAAGGTGTAGGCCCCAGCCAGCCGAGCTGGGCCTACCAAACAGCGATGCAGCCTCGGGCTGAAGGTGCCCGAGACTGAAGCACATGCACCCACCCCCTGGCCATGAGGGCCACAAAGGTGGGGTGCGCGCCACGCGTCCTCCAGGACCAAGGGGTCCCCTGGAGCCCAACCTCCCCGCCTGATGGCGTCTGCCCCTTAACCACTTCCCTACCCAGCCATAGTAATATGACGTCCACAGATGGGATCTCCCATCCTGGGTGGACGTCATATGACGTCCTCTGCTTTGTAGGGGAATATCTGAATGATGCCTGCAGCTAGAGGCATCATTCAGATATCCTTTTGTTCTGCCAGCGATTCTCTGCACCATAAGAACAATCATAGCGGCGGTTCCGCCGCTTGATCGTTCTTATAGGCGGCGGGAGGGGGCACCCCCCCTCCCGCCGCCATCCAGTGCTTCGCCGGCTCTCCCAGGTACCGTTGTGTTCCTTAGGACACAGCAGTTCCCTGATGGGGGTAAATGAGTGGCGGCGGAGCAGCAGCGGCGGGCAGTGGAGCTTTCTGTGCGGCGGGCAGCGGAGCGGCTTACCGGCTCCCATATGCAGAGCTGCAGCAGCGGCGTGCACGGCGCCCGCGCGCGCCCCCGGGGGCGTGCAGCGCGGCGATCTGGGATCCGGTGTGTCCCTCTGGACACACCAATTCAAGTAATGTGGCGGCGGGCGGCGGGCGGCGGAGATTCCGGTATAAACTTACCAGAATTGATGATGCAGAGCTGCGCAGCGGCGTGCACGGCGCCCGCGCGCCCCCCGGGGGCGCGCAGCGCGGCGATCGGGGCTGAGGTTTTTCCCTTGGATACAGCCCAGCCTCGATCAGGGTAAAGAGCCAATGAAATTGGCTCTTTACCACGTGACCGGCTGTGTCCAATCACAGCAGGTCACTAAATGTAAACAAAACACACAATTGTGTGTAACTCACTGTTGCCTGGTTCTCCTCTTCACACACCTGTGAGGAGGAGATCAGCTAACAGTGAGTTACACATATGTTATACACATATACATATGTACTACTGTGCCCAGATTGCCCCCCCTAAATAAAGAGTACCTGTCATCTAGTACCTGCCACCAGATCACCAGCCACCCACCTGTCCATCAGGAGTACCTGTCCATCAGGAGTACCCGCCACCTCACCTGAGTACCCGCCACCTCAGAGTACCCGCCACCAGTCCATCAGGAGTACCTGTCCATCAGGAGTACCTGTCCATCAGGAGTACCCGCCACCTCACCTGAGTACCCGCCACCTCAGAGTACCCGCCACCAGTCCATCAGGAGTACCTGTCCATCAGGAGTACCTGTCCATCAGCAGTACCCGCCACCTCACCTGAGTACCCGCCACCTCAGAGTACCCGCCAGCAGTCCATCAGGAGTACCTGTCCATCAGGAGTACCCGCCACCTCACCTGAGTACCCGCCACCTCAGAGTACCCGCCACCAGTCCATCAGGAGTACCTGTCCATCAGGAGTACCTGTCCATCAGCAGTACCCGCCACCTCAGAGTACCCGCCACCAGTCCATCAGGAGTACCTGTCCATCAGGAGTACCCGCCACCTCACCTGAGTACCCGCCACCAGTCCATCAGGAGTACCTGTCCATCAGCAGTACCCGCCACCTCACCTGAGTACCCGCCACCTCAGAGTACCTGCCACCAGTCCATCAGAAGTACCTGTCCATCAGGAGTACCTGTCCATCAGGTGTACCCGCCACCTCACCAGGAGTACCCGCCACCTCACCAGGAGTACCCGCCACCAGTCCATCAGGAGTACCTGTCCATCAGGAGTACCCACCACCTCACCAGAGTACCCGCCACCTCACCAGAGTACCCACCACCAATCCATCAGGAGTACCTGTCCATTAGAGTACCCGCCACCTCACCAGAGAACCTGCCACCAGAGTACCTGCCACCTCACCAGCGTACCCACTATGTCCAGAAAGGTGTACACCCCAGAAGAAGCATATCAAATACTCAGTCTGACCGATGAGAGCAACGGGGAGCTCTCACCGCTCAGTTCTGATTCCGATTCTGGTTCGGAATATGAACCCCCCGAAGGCAGCACATCCGGATCCGAATTAGAGGAGGACACAGTCCGTCCAAAAAGAAGACGGTCTGAACACCAGGCAGCGACCAGCAGTGCCAACGGCGGTAGACCCCAGGAGGCGAGGTCCAGTGCAAGCGCTGCTAGACCCCAGGAGGAAAGGCCCAGTGCAAGCGCTGCTAGACCCCAGGAGGAAAGGCCCAGTGCAAGTACACGCCAAAGAAGTAGGACCCGAACCCAGCTTCCAGATGGCTTGGCAAACCCATTGTGGCTGCCTTCTACCTCAGGGTCAGCCACGATCCCCCCTTTTACAGCACAGCCAGGTGTGCAGGTCAACACTGAGGGTTTTTCCAAACTTGATTTTTTTAATTTATTTTTCCCTGATGAATTGGTTCAAGGCATTGTGGAGCAAACTAATCTTTTTGCTCAACAATTCATTGAAAACAACCCCAGCTCCAGCTATGCCCGCCCTTTTGAATGGAGACCCCTAACAGTGGTGGAGCTTAGATTGTTTTTAGGCCTAACGTTTAACACGGGGCTTACAAAAAAAAATGAAATGAATAGGTATTGGTCGAAGAAACCCATCCACCATATGCCAATTTTTACATCGGCCATGTCCAGGTCCCGATACGAACTTATAATGCGGTTCCTGCATTTCAGTGACAACTCACAGTGCCCCCCCCCGAGATCACCCAAACTTTGACAAATTATATAAAATTCGCCCCCTAATTAATTTTTTTTCCAAGAAGTTTGCCGAACTTTATGTCCCTGACCAAAACATTTCTGTGGACGAATCCCTGGTGCATTTCACAGGCCGGCTGGGAATCAAGCAATATATCCCCAGTAAGCGGGCGAGGTACGGCTTGAAGCTCAACAAGCTCTGTGAAAGCGCCACTGGTTATGTGCACTCATTCCGCATGTACGAAGGCAAAGATTCCCAGCTCGAGCCCCCTGAGTGTCCATCGTACATGGGAATAAGTGGAAAAATTGTTTGGGAGTTGGTATTTCCACTCCTCCAAAAGGGGTATCATATTTATATGGACAACTATTATACCAGCCTGCCCCTTCTCCGCCACCTCTACCTAAAAAAAAACTCTGGCGTGTGGTACAACAAGAATAAACAGAAAGGGCTTCCCACAGCGTCTTGTCACCACAACCATTCAAAAGGGGGAATCGGCAAGCTTGAGGAACGAGGAAGTGTTGGCTGTGAAGTGGAGGGATAGGAAAGATGTGTACATCATGTCCACCATCCACGATGACACCTCGGTGGAACTTCACAGAAGACGCAGTACCGTTCGCAAGCCTTCCTGCATCAATGAGTACAATAAATTCATGGGGGGTGTGGATTTAAATGATCAAATGTTGCAGCCCTATCTTTCAACCCGAAAATCCCTCTTCTGGTATAAAAAAATCGCAATTTACTTTTTTCATTTGGCCCTGTTAAATTCTTTCATAGTCTACCAAAAATCCACACATAGACCCACCACCTTCATGAGATTTATTGAAGACATTGTCACTGCCCTGATCTACCAACAAACATCCCCCCCAGAAAGCATTCACTCAGATTGTGTCAGCAGACTACATGAGCGCCATTTTTCAGACCATATTCCACCATCACGAGCCGGAAGACGACGGCAAAAAAAATGTCGGGTGTGCACCAGAAGAGGAATTAGGAAAGACACCAGCTTCCATTGTCCCGACTGTCCCTCCCAACCTGGCCTTTGCATCGGAAAATGCTTCAAGCGATATCACACTCTCGAAAACTATTAGCCCATATTTCTAATACTGCCATTTCCCCGTTTTCAATATGTCCTGAATATTTCCCTGCCTCAACCAACCATATCATTGTCTTCCATGTGAACTGACCCTGGCCTGTTTCTCGACTATGTCTCTGCCTTCCGTCTGCATTGTTTATCCGCCATGTTTCTGCCTTTCACGTGAACTGACCCTGGACTGTATGGATTATGCCTCTGCCTACCGTTTATTTCTGCCTTTTACCTGCACTGACCTCGGCCTGTTGACCATGTTTTTGCCTGCCCCCTTGGACTGATCTTTCACCCTGCTACACAGGGGTCTCACATATGTGAGGGGCTCCAGAATAGTGTTCTGAGTTCAGAAAACCAGTTTTTGGTTTTCTGTGTTCCCAGAACAGGGTCTGGTTGTCCGGAGGCTTCAAAGTGATTTGGGTGGGAGAAGCCTCTACCCCTGTCCCCATTCTTTCCTGACCGTTGCCCTAAGCTTGATGGTCCTGCCTGCTCCCTGGACAAATACTCTGGCTGTGCTGACCATACCTCTGCCTGCTGCATGTACTAACTATGGACAGTATTCCTGCCTGCTGCATGGACGATCCTTTGTTCCTTTTGCTACTGCTGACCACATCTCTGCCTGCTATCTGGACCAATGCTTTGGCTGTGCTGACATCATCTCTACCTGTACTGACTATTCCTGCCTGCTGCCTGTTTTGCTGTCGCTGTCCACGTTCCTGCCTGCTGCCTGGACCGATGCTCTCCTCTTTGGACCACTGCACTACTAAAACCGCAGGTAATCTTTTCTTTACCCTTTTTCTCAGAAGAATGTATTTTGGTTTATAATTGGTATGTACAGTACATGCTATGTTTTAGAAATATGAAGGGCCTTCAACAATGTGATAGGTTGTCAGGAATTTATGTGTGTAATTTATGCTCCTAGAACACATGACGGTGCTACTTAGATGTTAGGCCTCTGTATTTGGCCAGGCTGTGTAAAAGTCTCACACATTTGGTATCGCCATACTCAGGAGGAGTAGCAGAATGTATTTTGGGGTGTCACTTTTGCTATGTACATGCTATGTGTTGGTAATATCTTATAAATGGACAACTTTGTATAAAAAAAATGCGTTTTCATTTTTTTCCCACATATTCCAAAAACTTCTGGAAAAAAATGAACCGTTCAAAAGACTCATTATGCCTCATAGATTATACGTTGGGGTGTTAGCTTTCCAAAATGGGGTCATTTTATGGGAGTTTCTATTGTCCTGGTGCTCCAGGGTCTTCAAAACTGTAATAGGTGGTTGAGAAATGAGATGTGTAATTTATGCTCCTAGAATGCCTGAAGGTGCTATTTCAATGTTGGGCCTCTGTATTTGGCCAGGCTGTGTAAAAGTCTCACACATTTGGTATCGCCATACTCAGGAGGAGTAGCAGAATGTATTTTGGGGTGTCATTCTTGCTATGTACATGCTATGTGTTGGTAATATCTTATAAATGGACAACTTTGTATAAAAAAAATGCGGTTTCATTTTTTTCCCACATATTCCAAAAACTTCTGGAAAAAAATGAACCGTTCAAAAGACTCATTATGCCTCATAGATTATACGTTGGGGTGTTAGCTTTCCAAAATGGGGTCATTTTATGGGCGTTTCTATTGTCCTGGTGCTCCAGGGCCTTCAAAACTGTAATAGGTGGTTGAGAAATGAGATGTGTAATTTATGCTCCTAGAATGCCTGAAGGTGCTACTTCAATGTTGGGCCTCTGTATTTGGCCAGGCTGTGTAAAAGTCTCACACATTTGGTATCGCCATACTCAGGAGGAGTAGCAGAATGTATTTTGGGGTGTAATTTTTGCTATGTACATGCTATGTGTTGGTAATATCTTATAAATGGACAACTTTGTATAAAAAAAATGCGTTTTCATTTTTTTCCCACATATTCCAAAAACTTCTGGAAAAAAATGAACCGTTCAAAAGACTCATTATGCCTCATAGATTATACGTTGGGGTGTTAGCTTTCCAAAATGGGGTCATTTTATGGGCGTTTCTATTGTCCTGGTGCTCCAGGGCCTTCAAAACTGTAATAGGTGGTTGAGAAATGAGATGTGTAATTTATGCTCCTAAAATGCCTAAAGGGGCTATTTCAATGTTGGGCCTCTGTATTTGGCCAGGCTGTGTAAAAGTCTCACACATTTGGTATCGCCATACTCAGGAGGAGTAGCAGAATGTATTTTGGGGTGTAATTTTTGCTATGTACATGCTATGTGTTGGTAATATCTTATAAATGGACAACTTTGTATAAAAAAAATGCGTTTTCATTTTTTTCCCACATATTCCAAAAACGTCTGGAAAAAAATGAACCGTTCAAAAGACTCATTATGCCTCATAGATTATACGTTGGGGTGTTAGCTTTCCAAAATGGGGTCATTTTATGGGCATTTCCATTGTCCTGGTGCTCCAGGGTCTTCAAAACTGTAATAGGTGGTTGAGAAATGAGATGTGCAATTTATGCTCCTAGAATGCCTGAAGGTGCTATTTCAATGTTGGGCCTCTGTATTTGGACAGGCTGTGTAAAAGTCTCACACATTTGGTATTGCCATACTCAGGAGGAGTAGCAGAGTGTATTTTGGGGTGTCATTGCAAGTATGCATGTGCTGTGTGAGAGAAATAACTTGTTATTATGACAATTTTGTGCAAAAAAATAAAAATTTAAAAAAATTTAAAAAATTTCCCAAGAATTGTGGGAAAAAAGTACAACTTCAAAAAACTCACAATGACTCTTACTAAATACATTGGAATGTCTGCTTTCCAAAAAGGGGTAATTTGGGGGGTATTTGTACTTTCCTGGCTTGTTAGGGTCTCAAGAAATGAAATAGGCCTTCAGTACATCAGGTGTGATCAGATGTGATAATTTTTCAATGATTTGCACCATAGCTTGTAGACTCTATACCTTTCACAGAGACCAAATAATATACACTTTTTTGGTTATTTTTACTAAAGATATGTAGCAGTATACATTTTGGCCCAATTTTATGAAGAAAAATTACTTATTTGCAAAATTTTACAATAAAAACAAAAAAAAAGTGTTTTTTTTTTAAAAAATCTAACTTTTTTCGCTTATATTGCAAAAAATAAAAAACCTAGCGGTGATTAAATACCACCAAAAGAAAGCTCTGTTTGTGAGAAAAAAATGATAAAAATTTGGTTTGGGTACAGTGTAGCATGACTGAGTAATTGTCATTCAAAGTGTGAGAGCGCTGAAAGCTACAAATTGGTCTGGTAAGGAAGGGTGTATAAAAGCCCTGTATTGAAGTGGTTAAGTACCCCCTCCCAGCAGGCACAGCAGATTGACCACGCCCACCGCACCGCTGCAGAGAGAGGACAGCCAATAGTGCTGCGATACCTCCTGTGGTTGAACCTGAGCCCAAAGTGACAGCGCCACCCCCTGGCAACAGGGAACTGTACTACCAGGCAGCATCACACCCAGAGCAGGAGCACAATTTGTTCTAATTAACAGGTCCGAGCCCAACTATTGGCCCGAACCACCCCTAAATTTACCCATATAGCGTCCCATAAATTGGAAATGGCGCTACATAACAAATCAGAAAAAATATATTTGTTAGTTTATAGACTTTGTGATACATTTGATTTAAACAGAAGCTAATAAAAAAAAAAAACAATTCCGCCATGTCCTACTGTTATAATTTTTGGCAAAATTGAAAAGGCATCAGAAGGATATACATCTCAAAATTTCCTTACAGTTTGATCATATCTGTCATATCAATCATCGTATGGACTGCGTATGGGCACACTAAGGGGCAGTATTTGATGTGAATTATGTTGGTTCCATCATGGCTTAGATATACTTGGATTGTATATATACTTGATGGCTATGCACAGCTTTCAAGAAAGCAAATCAAATATTCAGTCTCTTCATTCTAGACATAAATTCCCATGACAGCGCTGTCAGGTTGTAAAAAAAGGCAGTGTTCCCCAGTAGGGAGAGATAATCATTAGTGAGTTATCCTGGGATGGAAGCCCCTGAGAATGGGGACTGCTGTGAGCAAAATAAGAACTTACTGCCTCATTTATTGTGAGGCAGAGAGCTGGAAATATGTAATATTTATCAGAATAGCATTTCAGAAAGGATGTATTGTATAATAACTTTTATGTATGATATTCGTGCTGCTAACTAAACATATATCTGTCAACTTTTAAAAATATGAAAGTTCAAAGAGCAGTTCTGGGTAATAGGTAAAATCAATCACTGAATTGGTAAAGTTACTGACTCTTCGAGAGAAAAAAAAAAAAAATCAAAGAAGACACGTCATTTTAGAGGTGGTAAATTCGAACTCAGCTGTCTTCAAGTGTTAAAGCCTTTGGAAGGGTCTTCACATCTGACACGCTCCTGAGTGTGTCCTGTAATGACCGGCTGATGGAACTACAGGAGATGTCGAATACTGGAGATTCTGATGGAATTATGGCAAAAAGAAAGTGTGCTTTTTTTCCAGAAACCTACCTCCAAACCATCGACATAAATACCCTAAAATATATATATATGTAGCGGGTATTTAAATTTGGGGGGGAGCATCTGGGTCAATTAACCCAGATGTACTAATTGTTAGGGAATCTGAGAGTTCCTTTTGTGGTTCTTGGAGGACTCTGGTGGTGCAAGGTTCCCTGTGGCCTGCAGGTGGCGTTGTCGCCCTGGGTCGGAGTTGAACCTGCACCGCAAGACTGTTCCTTTTTGTCCTTTCCTGGCACCGGTACAGCGGGGCGGGGAACCCGCTGGGATGCAAAGGGAGAGGAGATAAAAGGGGCGGACGCCCTGACCTTGGGGTTCAGAGTTGGAGGACGCGGCCGCACCCAGGCACCTTCGGCCTGGGTGCTGGCGTTCCGGGTCCAGGTGCCCTTGACCTGGCCGGAGCGAGGGATGGAGTCCATCCCAGGCACCTTAAGCCTGGGGTGAGGTACTACGGCCGAGGCCTGGAGCCCAGTAACTTAAAGGAGAAGTCCAGCCTGAGCTTTTTCGGCTGGGCTTCTCCTCTGGGTCACAGGAGTGCAATTCATTTTGCACTCCTGTGACCCGTTTTCAGTGCAGAGCGGTCTGAAGTCCGCTCTCCGCTGACGTCACTGCCATCAGTCGGGGCAGCGCGTTATCATGACTTAGAAAGTCGGGATCCACCAGCTGCCCTGTCTCAGCGTCTCAACGACTTTCTAAGTTGTGATAACGCGCTGCCCCAACTGATGGCAGTGACGTCAGCGGAGAGCGGACTTCAGACCGCTCTGCGTTGAAAACGGGTCACAGGAGTGCAAAACGAATTGTTTTCAGCGGAGAGCGGTCTGAAGTCCACTCTCCGCTGACGTCACTGCCATCAGTCGGGGCAGCGCGTTATCACGACTTAGAAAGTCGGGATACGCCAGCTGCCTTGATTGATGCCAGTCTCAGCGTCTCAGCGAGCCGTTGAGACGCTGAGACAGCCTCTCCCCGCCCCTCCACGGCTCAGCGCTCCAATGAGCGTGGAGAAGCAGAGAAGAAAGAGGCTGACTGACAGTCAGCCTCTTTCCTCTCGGGGATCTGTGAGAACCGAGCCAGCGGCAATGTTCGGTGGCTCGGTTCTCAGTGCACAGACGGCTGGGGACAGCTGGAGCATCGGTCTGATGCTCCATCCACCGAGGTAAGTATGAATAGCAAATAACCTGGAAACCCATACTTCTCTTTTAAAAATCTTGTATAGCTGGTGCCATTATTGGATTCTTTTTTGAGTTGCTTAAAACCATAACTGCATGACATTTTGTTTGCTATTGCACCATGTATTACCACAGTTTAGGCCTATGGTGCAAACTATGTGGCATACTGTAAGTGTGGGATCCAATCAGCGCTGTTTGTTTTAAGAACTACTTTACAATAGTTTAATTCCTTGCAGGCCTCTCACAAATTCACAATGAACCCACACTGCTGAAACCTCCCCTACTTGTGTCTACCCCCAGGTATGCCTACAATATAGTTCAAACACACAAACAGGGTGGTCTGCAACTCTGGAGATTCCATCTGAAGTCTTAATTATAACATAAATATGTTAAAAGTAACGGCTAATGCGTTTCGGCAGCAAGCCTACAATAAAGGTAGGTATGCCTACAAGTAAATGCTGACATAATTCAAAATGGATCAGGCTATCCAGCAAAAGTGGCACTGACATTGAGATCTCAGTGTATTTATATACTGTATGTATATGTATGCATGAGTACATATTTTTGTATAGTCTTTGATTAGACATACGAGTCAAACAGTATACTCTTCACACTGGTGTCCTGCTTGATTGCACATGATCATAAAGTAAGGAAGAAGGTGTATACTTCTGAAGTATATGTAGCGACCTCACCCCTCTCACCCCTTCTCATTCTCGGCTTGTCTTTCTTTGTCTAGGGGTGTTAGTGCTGGGGGGAGGGATGAGATACACCACGGCCCATGTCCTCCATAGTGAAGAGGTGAAGGCCAGAAAGATCGGGCTTTGTGTAGGTGTCCTAGAGTCAAGTCCTGTACTTCGTCCCTGACTCCTTTGCTCCTAGTAACCAGAGTTCCACACAGTGAATAGGTCCAACTCAGTTTTATTCTTCTCAGCGAATAAACACACAGCATGGTTAAGTTGGATTCTTTTGCAACAACTTAGTCTTAATGGGAATAGGTTGAGGCACAATCCTTTCCCTTCTCTTGCCAACCACTGTGGTATCACCAGTGGCGAATAGTCACTGCCACTGACTATGTGAAATAGAACGTGAATTACCTTCGCTAGCACGGCCCCTGTCAGGGGAAGGATATCCGTCCAAGGGAGATACCGGAGGCCTCTCTGTCACCAGCAATGCTGCGCCGGACTCTCCAGAGAAGTTCTGCACACCAGACCTCACAAACTCAGACACGGGCACCCAAGGAGTTAGGGCCCCCTCGGATTCCTCCACCCTCGCGGAACTCAGTCGAAGGTACTGAGCCCCAGGCATCCGCCATAGTACCTCACCCCAGGCTAAAGGTGCCTGAGATGGACTCCATCTCCGCTCCGGCCAGGTCAAAGGCACCTGGGCCCAGAACACCGGAACGCCAGCACCCAAGCTAAAGGTGCCTGGGTGCGGCCACGTCCTCCGACTCTGCACTCTGAACCCCGTGGTAAGGGCGTCCGCCCCTTTTATCTCCTCTCCCTTCGCGCCACAGCGGGTTCCCCGCCCCGCTGTACCAGCTCCAGGGAAGGACAAAAAGGCACAGTCCTGCGGTGTGAGTTCACCTCCGGCCCCCGGCAACAACGCCACCTATAGGCCCAGGGAACCTCACACCACCAGAGTCCTCCAAGAACCATAAAAGGACCTCAGATTCCCTAGCAATCAGTGCATCTGGGATACACTACCACCCAGATACTTCCCCTAAATTCAAATACCCGCTACACTTATATACTCACCGGCCACTTTATTAGGTACACCTTTCTAGTACCGGGTTGGATCCCCTTGTGCCTTCAGAACAGCCTTAATTCTTTGTGGCATGGATTCAACAAGGTGTCGGAAACATTCCTTAGAGATTTTGGACCATATTGACATGATAGCTTCACACAGTTGCTGCAGATTTGTCGGCTGCACATCTATGATGCTCTATTGGATTGAGATCTGGTGACTGTGGAGGCCATTGGAGTACAGTGAACTCATTGTCATGTTCAAACTTTGTGACATGGTGGGTACACTGTAGTCATAAAGGCATGGACATGGTAGGCAACAATACTGAGGCAGGTTGTGGCATTTAAACAATGTTCAATTGGTACTAAGGGGCCCAAAGTGTGCCAAGAAAATATCCCCCACACCAGTACACCACCACCACCAGCCTGAATCATTTATACATGGCAGGATGGATCCATGTTTTCTGGTCCAATATTTTTATTTAAATAAAAAAAGAATACAAATGCAACATTCCCACGCAGGGGATACCAAGAGTAGGCTTAAAGCAAAACAGCATGAACAAGTACACATATGGAATGCGTTTTAAAGGATATACTGTCGATCAACAGGAACACTCCGACCAAGGCTGGAGGTCAACACAAGGTGTCTCAGTCTAAGGGCACAGGGGCTGAGGTGTGGAGCAAACCACAAAAATTTCTGAAAACAAATCTTCGACTGGATATTTAATAGATAGGGGGGGGGGAAAGGAGGGGGGGTCCAAGGAACAGGGGAAGAAGAGATAGATGAAAGGAAGACAATGGAAGAGGAGGAGAAAGAGAGGCAGAAGGAGAAAGGTCCCCCAGGCTGGGAGATGAGCGGGGTCAATTAGACAGGCCTAGGCTGGTCAGATGCAGAGTAGGGAGAGGATCCATGCTTTCATGTTGTTTACACCAAATTCTGACCCTACCATCTGAATGTCACAGCTAAAATCGCGACTCATCAGCCCAGGCAATGTTTTTCCAATCTTCTATTGTCAAATTTTGGGGAGCCTGTGCGAATTGTAACCTCAGTTTCCGTTTCTTAGCTGACAGGAGTGCCACCCGATGCGGTCTTGTGCTGCTGTAGCCCACCTGCTTCAAGTTTTAATGTGTTGTGCATTCAGAGATTGCAGTTTTCTGCATACCTTGGTTGTAACGAGTGGTTATTTGAGTTACTATTGCCCTTCTATCATCTCGAACCAGTCTGCCCATTCTCCTCTGACATCAACAAGGCATTTTCGTCCACACAACTGCAGCTCACAGGTAGGGTGACCACGTGTCCCGGATTGCCCGGGACAGTCCCGCATTTTGCATGTCTGTCCCGGGTACCTTCATTCCAGGACAATACAGTGTCCCAGAATGAAACTGACACAGACACCCCCCGGGCTAATCTGATGCCGACAAAAAAGGCCGCCACATCACCGCTTTACTCACTGACAGTACTTGTCCTGGCCGTGAATGCCTGGAGGAGCACAATCCCCGCCCCCTGCTTGTGATTGGTGAAATCATAAATCCCGTCTCTTGTTTCCAATCACTGTGCTGTGATTCGTTACAGCACAAGCTGATTTTTTGGGAAGGGAGGGTGTCCCTGAATGGTAGTTTGGAAATGTGGTCACCCTACTCACAGGATATTTCCTCTTTTTCGGACCATTCTCTGTAAACCCTAGCGATGGTTGTGCATGAAAATCTCAGTAGATCAGCAGTTTATAAAATACCAAGACCAAATCAAATCAAATGACGTGGCTGCCGGGGGGCGGGACCGAGACATACACTCTGTGTCTATGGACGCAGAGTGTATGAGACGGGAGCATGCCCGCAAGGTAACTCCCTCGGTAGAGAGCTTCCCGAGGGGGTTAGCTATTGCGGGGAGGAGCCAAGACAGCCACCGAGGGACCCCAAAAGTGGAGAATCGGGGCCCCTCTGTGCAAAACGAACTGCACAGTGGAGGGAAGTATGATATGTTTGTTTTGTTTTTAAATTAAACCTTTACAACCCCTTTAAACCCCGTTTCTTCCCCAATCAAAACTCAGTTTGAACTTCAGCAAGTCATCTTCACCACGTCGATGCCTAAATGCATTGAGTTGCTGCCATGTGATTGGCCGATTATCAATTTGTATTACCAAGCAATTGAACATGTGTACCTAATAAAGTGGCTGGTGAATTTATTAAAACGAAAAAACTGAAATATCACATGCACTTAAGTATTCAGATCCTTTACTCAGTACTTTGTTGAAGCACCTTTGGCAGCAATTACAGCCTCAAGTCTTTTTAAATATGACCCAACAAGTTTTGCACACTTGGATTTGGGGTTTTTCTTGCCATTCTTCTTTGCAAATCCTCTCAAGCTCAGTCAGGTTGGATGGGGACCGCCTCCAGAGATGTTGAATAGGATTCAAGGCAGGGCTCTGGCTGGGTTACTCGTCTAGGACATTCACAGAGTTGTCCCTAAGCCACTTCTGTGTTGTGTTGGCGGTGTGCTTATTATTATTATTAATAAGGATCGCTGTCATGCTTAGGATCGTTGTCATGTTAGAAGGTAAACCATTGGCCCAGTCTGAGGTCCTGAGTGCTGTGGAACAAGTTTTCATTGAGGATATCTCTGTACTTTGCTCTATTCAGCTTTCCCTAAACCCTGACCAGTCTCCCAGTCCTTGCTACTGAAAAACACCCCACAGCATGATGCTGCCACCACCATGCTTCACTGATATTATGGTATTGGGTAGGTTATAAGTGGTGTCTGGTTTCCTCCAGACATAACGTTTAGATGAGGCCAAACAATTCAATCTTGGTTTCAATTGACCAGAGAATCTTGTTCCTCACAGCCTGAGAGTCCTTCATGTGTTTTGCACTGAAGAGAGGCTTCTGTCTACCCACTTTGCCATAAAGCATAGATCGGTGGAGGGTTGCAGCTATGGTTGCCCTTCTGGAGATTTTTCTATCTCCACACAGGATCTCTGGAGCTCAGTCAGAGTGATCATTGGGCTCTTGGTCACCTCTCTTACTAAGGTCCTTCTCCCCTGATTGCTCAGTTTTGTCAGGCGACTAGCTCTTGGAAGAGTCCTGGTTGTGCCAAACTTCTTCCATTTGAGAATTATTAAGGCCAGTGTGCTCTTGGGAACCTTTAGAGCGGTTTCACACTGGGGCGCTGGGTGCGGTGGCGGTATAGTGCCGCTATTTTTAGCGGCGCTATACCGTCCGAATTGCGGAGGTATTAGGCCGCTAGTGGTGTGGTTTTAACCCCTGGTAGCGGCCGAAAAAGGGTTAATACCACGGTTTCCCATTGCTTTCAATGGGAATGAGCGGTGGAGGAGCGGTAAACACACCGCTCCTCTTACCGCTCCAAAGATGCGGCTAGCAGGACTTTTTTTCACGTCCTGTTAGCGGACCGCTCCAGTGTGAAAGCCCTCGGGCTTTCACATTGGAGAGACAGCAGCCGCTGTTTAGGGTCGGTTTGCAGTCGCTATTTTTAGCAAAATAGCGCCTGCAAACCACCCCAGTGTGAAAGGGGCCTCAGTGCAGCTGAATTTTTTTGTAGCCTTCCCCAGATCTCTGCCTTGCAATAATACTGTCTCTGAGCAGGCGGTTCCTTTGACCTCATGGCTTTGCTCTGATACAGCATGCATTATCAGCTGTGAGGCCTTTTATAGGTGTGTGCCTTTCCAAATCTTGTCCAATCAATTTCATTTACCACAGATGGACTCCAATCAAGGTGTAGAAACATCTCAGCAACGATCAACAGAAACGGGAGGCACCTGAGCTAAAATTTTCAATGTTGTTGCAAAGGGTCTGAATATTTATGCCAAGGTGATATTTCAGTTTTTAATTTGCTTTGTCATTATGGGTTCCTGACTGTAGACTAATAAGAAAAAAAAATTATGTAAATTAGTAGTATATTATAGTATTAGGCTGCAAGATAACATTGAAAAAGAGAAGGGGGTTTGAATACTTTATGAATGCTTTGCATATATACATACAGTACACACAAACAGTTGGGCAGTATACTCTTGTACACCCTCCAGTTGTCTGAATGCATGTATTATTAGCATCTACGGTAAATAGAACATGAACAAGGGGACTTTTTATAAAAGGACATAAAAAACGAAAAAAAAAAAAAATTTGTGAAGCGGCCACCCGCCTCCCTCCTTCTCCACTCTTTGGCTCGTTCACTGGAAAGGAAGGAGCGCGTGGTCTCTTCCATGCCCGTACCCCCTGGGTTGCAGAGGTTAGGCACACTTAGGGTCCTTTCACACGGGGCGGATCCGTGCAGATCCGCCCCGTGAAGCTCCGCTTGCTCAGCGGGGATCGCTCCGTTGATCCCCGCTGAGCCGACGGATGACTGGGCGGTCCCCGCACACTGTGCAGGGACCGCCCTGTCAGAGCGCCGCTCTCCCCTATGGGGAATCGGATGACGACGGACCGTAGAGTCCGTTGTCATCCGATCTGCTCCGCCGACAGAAGGAAAAATAGGGTTTTCCTCCGTCACACTTTGGCGGAGCGGATGTCAGCGGACATGTCTCCGCTGACATCCGTGCCTCCATTGGGGTACATGGAGGATCCGTTTTAGGTCCGCCTAAAAAACTGACAGGCGGACCTGAACGGACCTCCGTGTGAAAGAGCCCTTAGTTTCCTTACGGGTCTTTGCAGCGATCCCCTCAGTGTTGGTTTCTGTCCCTAGTGTGTAAGGACAAAAGTCTCTATGCCCCAAGTAACTCCAAGGTCCACACCAGTATATCACTCCAACGTAGAGCTTTATTTTCTTATGCATGAAAGGAGAAAGGTGTTAGGAAGACAGATGGAATTCAGGCACTCCTAGGTTCGTCGCCACTTGATCCCAATTGGGTACAGCTCATCCGGATAGTCACCCAAGGGCACTAGCAGCCGGTGTGTAGCTCGAACAGTCAATTTAGTTCCCTAATGGATGCATCTAGGAGATACTCTGCCACAGGATCTATGGTACCCCAAACCTCCTGATGGTCCAGATGTTAGGCCCCTGGTTTCCGGACGGATGACATCCCTCCGGAGAGTTACTGGGCCCCTTCCTTCACTGTGATTTTCTCACCAGTCCTTCGGAACGGTCCTCCCCAGCCTCCTCTTCCAGAAACGGGTCCCCTCGCAAGGCGGCACCCTGGGATTCTTCCTCCCGGAGTGGGCTCCAGCTAAAGGTGCTGGGCCCAGGGCTGAAGTTGCAGTCCCAGGACTAAAGGTGCCTGGGACTGAGGCACACGTGGCCCCATGGCCTGGAGGGCCATGCACTCGAACCTGGACCGTAGATTCTTCCTCCGGGCATGGGCCCCGGGAATTGCTCTCTCTCCGGGTATGGGCCCCGGGAATTGCTCTCCCTCCAATGGCTTCTGCCCCTTTGTATCCCCTCCCGGCATGCACAGCAGGTACACCACACCCAGTGTACGGCTGCTGAGAGGAGACCCCAAATCGCTGCCCCATCACCTGTAGTTCAACCCCGAGTATAGATGACAGTGCCACCCATACTTCTTAGGGGAACTGAACACCAGGTGAAATAGCAACAAGACAGAGTCCAGCAATTGAAAAGATTTGAGTCAACTACCACTCAAATCACCCCTGAATTTGGTATAGCAGTCCCTAAATTTGGAACCCCCGCTACACACTCCCCTCTCTTAAAGAGACACTGTCCCCAGTGTCTGGAGACAAATTTGCACGCTCAATCCTGAGCAGGCACAAACTTACCTTCAGAACTATGTACAAAAAAACTGAAAAAAATACCAGAGTGCCTGAATGAAAGAAGTGAATTTCAACAAAGAAAAGAGACAGGAACATTTTTCACAAATAACAATCTCCGGTGAGTTGCTTGATGGTCTCCTGCATGGGAAAGAAAAACACACATCACAAAAATAAATAACAGTCTATCACTACTGTATGTACATGAATCAAACCATCCCTCCCAGGAGAGATAATTTGTTTCAGCTAACGGTACACACTAAGCCTAGTGTATATTTCTTTCTATAGCAGTACCATGAAAGTGCTCTTTAAAAGTTTAGCAGAACACTACCACCTAGTGAAAGGACACACATGTGACTCTCTTTAGCCTAAGTGCGTTCTAACGCACTACCACACAAGGATCCCCTTGTTGATCTCGCCGGCTTCCAGCTTGGCCCTTACTAGCTCTACCCAAAGTTCTTTTCACTAGATGAAAAAAAAACAACAAAACAGTCCTTCAAAAAGTAAAAGAATCTCCGGGAATAGAGTTCAGCACAGCAGTTCAAGGCATTGTCTCTAAAAGCAGTAACAAAAAAAAAAAAACACACGTCCCACTTTAAAGGTAAAAACGTGAGTCAGGTAGAGTCAAAAACTTCCAGTCCTTGTCCAAAGTTTCAATGAAGTAGGTCGCATCATCCTTGTCTTTACTGCAGATCACGACTCGATCCGCATGTATATGGCGACCAAGAGACCAGTCTTTTCGGCAGCCCTTATATCTTCCAGTCATCACTGCCGAACAACTGAAATATCTGTGGCCTTTCTTCCCCTCTAAGCGATCCCATACAAAGTCACTATACCATCGCTCCCGAGAGGCCTCGATTTCAAACAATAAGTCCTTTGGGACATATGGGTATTCCCATCCATAGTCCGCAGCAACCTTCTGGTTCAACAGCCGCTGTAGTTGAGCCAAAGGCGGCATGGTCGCCCGATCTCCAGTACCTGGTAGGACGATGGCGTCTGGAGATCTCCTGGGGCGTACGAGCTCCAACTGTGGCATAGGAGGCCTCAGTGGTGAACGGGCCTCCGGTGCAGCAGGCACCGAAGACACCGAAGCGTGCAGAGCAGGCACGGGTACAATTTCTCCAGCATTAACAGGGGTTTCCACCCGGGGTGTAATATCCCTAGAGTTCATAGGCGATCCCTTTGCATTATGAGAAGTTAAAGAAATTTTGTCCCATCCTTTGCTGACAAACAGTTCATCAATCTCTGCATTATCTCCCATATCAGAAAAATAATCCACATCTGAAGAGTCCCACATCTCTGCTGGCAGGCAAACTCTAGTGGACACAGGATCATCTTTTAACAGTTCCTTTGGGTCAGGCACCCAGGCGTCCGCAATAGAACGGACACTGACCTTGGTTCCTTTTCCCGGCCGACCTCGACCTCTAACCGTCAGGGAAACTTCTCCGGCTGGACGATCCGAGTCAGGCGGGCGCTGGGGTGGGCCTCCACCGCGGCTGCAGGAAGCTTTTCCGAGTCCTACCTTCCTTTTAGCAGGCGGAAGGAAGGGCTCCATAGAGACTGATGCAGCATCCGCTGGGTTCTCCGCCTCGAATTCCTCAATGGTCGGAGCTTCAGTCTTTACGATCACCACCTCTGCGGGACTGCGCTTGGGAATGGCGGTGATAGCACACACCTCCTCCTCAGGCGTAACAGCACCTGAGATCCAGTTTACTCGGTAGACTTTTGGCTTCTCTGTCGGCTGCTCTACCTCGAACAGGAATTCCCCACAGCGGGTACATCTCCCGAAAGGCCAAAGATGTACGATCAGTCCCTGACACTTTTCACAGATCATGCCCAGGACCTCTGCCTCTCGACATGCATAAAGGGCAAAGCGGCCCCTGGGCTTCAGCCGGATTCCTGTGTCAGTCAATGAGGCGGTAATAGGGGTCACATCCATGGTTGGACCGGGCAATAGAACACAAGATCCCGGTGAAGCAGGTCTCCAAGAAGGAGCGGACATGTCGCTTCATCAACAGTTCAGCAGATAATGTCCCCTTTTCGCGCCAAACGTACCACGAGGAGCTCACACTTTCCAAGCTCCTCCCCTTTCTTATTCCTTTGCTGCAATTACTTTGCAGGCTTTTCCAGACTTGACACGCCCCCGAACTATGCAGCCAAAAATTTCCAGGCCTGAATCCTTTCTCTTACTTGTGACGCAGGTTGAATTTCACACAAACATGGCCGACTGTCATGGAAATCCCCTATTCAGCCGCCGCAGCCCTGCGCGCATGCGCGGTGGAATGGCGCTTCGGCGCACGCGCAATGGTGCGCGAATGGCGCACGCACATGCGCAATGGCGCACCAATCAGAACTCTGACAGGCCTATTTAAAGAAGCCTAGTGGCGCTGACAGTTTGCTGGTTTGTCGTCAGCTTCCTGCCTTGTACCTGGTTTCCTGTATACACGTCTGAACCTTTGTTGTGACCCGGATCGACCTGACTACGCTGTTTCTCTCCTGGACCTGACCTTTGGCTTGCCTCTCGGACCTCTTCTGCCTGCCCGCTGTGTTTGATCCTCGGCCTGTGACTCAGACTTTCTACCAATCTCCAATCCCTGATCTCCTGCTTGTATTCCGGATTTGCTACTTGCCTCCAGCTCTGATTACCTGCTTAGTATTCCTGGACTGATAACTTGTCTACTGTGTTAGACCCTCGGCCTGCACCCTCAGTACCTGTTTCTACAGCCAGTATCTGGACTCAGTCTACCCGCTTGGCCCCCGTAGTGCCCTGGACTTGTGTCTTTGTTTGGATCTTGTGAGAGCCCTCATTAGCCTGGTGTTAGGCCCTCAGCCTGTTCCTGGTCACCCGATCCTCTACCAAGACTTCCTCACCTGCTGGTAGCCAGTGCCTCTTCGCGCCATCCTCTCCCTGTTCCACCTCCAGGGGGCGGAGTGCGCCAAGTCGCAATGGTGAACCACTCTCGGCATCTCGGCCTCGGTAAGTACACCCGTGACACCGACCTCCACGGAGCTTTCACAGGGGAATAAATTCCAACTTCTCCTGGGGCATACACCACAAAAATCCCGGACGAGCCCCCACGTGAAGCGGCCACCCTCCTCCCTACTTCTCCACTCTTTGGCTCGTTCACTGGAGAGGAAGGAGCGCATGGTCTCTTCCATGCCCGTACCCCCTGGGTTGCAGAGGTTAGGCACACTTAGTTTCCTTACGGGTCTTTGCAGCGATCCCCTCAGTGTTGATTTCTGTCCCTAGTGTGTAAGGACAAAAGTCTCTATGCCCCAAGTAACTCCAAGGTCCACACCAGTATATCACTCCAACGTAGAGCTTTATTTTCTTATGCATGAAAGGAGAAAGGTGTTAGGAAGACAGATGGAATTCAGGCGCTTCTGGCTTCATAGCCACTTGATCCCAATTGGGTACAGCTCACCCAGATAGTCACCCAAGGGCACTAGCAGCCGGTGTGTAGCTCAAACAGTCAATTTAGTTCCCTAATTGATGTGTCTAGGAGATCCTCTGCCACAGGATCTATGGTACCCCAAACCTCCTGATGGTCCAGATGTTAGGCCCCTGGTTTCCGGATGGATGACATACCTCCGGAGAGTTACTGGGCCCCTTCCTTCACTACGATTTTCTCACCAGTCCTTCGGAACGGTCCTCCCCCAGCCTCCTCTTCCAGAAACTGGTCCCCTCGCAAGGCGGCACCCTGGGATTCTTCCTCCCGGAGTTGGCTCCAGCTAAAGGTGCTGAGCCCAGGGCTGAAGTTGCAGTCCCAGGACTAAAGGTGCCTGGGACTGAGGCACACGTGGCCCCATGGCCTGGAGGGCCATGCACTCGAACCTGGACTGTAGATTCTTCCTCAGGGCATGGGCCCCGGGAATTGCTCTCTCTCCGGGCATGGGCCCCGGGAATTGCTCTCCCTCCAATGGCGTCTGCCCCTTTTGTATCCCCTCCCGGCATGCACAGCAGGTCCACCACACCCACTGTACGGCTGCCGAGAGGAGACACCAAATCGCTGCCCCATCACCTGTAGTTCAACCCCGAGTATAGATGACAGCGCCACCCATACTTCTTAGGGGAACTGCACATCAGGTGAAATAGCAACAAGACAGAGTCCAGCAATTGAAAAGATTTGAGTCAACTACCACTCAAATCACCCCTAAATTTGGTATAGCAGTCCCTAAATTTGGAACCCCCGCTACATTTGTATAGGATTGTGGCTAGGTGACAATATTACATCCATCACCTCATCCCTATTTTGAATAGATGAGACAACAGGATTTTTGTGGGATTATGACATTGCCAAAAAAGGGTGCAAGAAACACTTACTCGTGTATAAGCCAACTTTTTCAGCACATTTTTTATGCTGAAAAAGCCCCCCTCGGCTTATACTCGAGTGAGTATACTCGGCTCCCTTTCTCATCAGTGAGTTCGGGGAGCGGGGCAGGCAATATATGTAAATCTCTCCCTGCAGGCAGCCCAGTGGAAAGAACTGACAGTGAGCGTCTGCTACTGTAAGCCCTAAGCAGCGCTGCGGTGCCTTCCTCTGTAAACAAAGGAAGGGAAGAGTGACTCCTCCCTTCCTGGACTAATGAGAGCCAATAGGAGAGCTGTTGCCTTTGCATTCCAATGCCAGTTGCTAGAGGTCTCCAAGGGGAAGGGGCTTGGGCGTTGATACATGAACAGGTAGAGGACAGTGTGGATACAATTGTATAGACAGTTGTGGACGTGTCCCTGGATTTTAGAAGCAAACTGAGGGTGGCAAGTCCTGGAAACAAGTCAGTGTATTTACAGAACTACAGTATCAGCAGAGTACAGACTGGTCATATACCCTGTAAACCATATTATACAGTATATAGAGACCTGTACCCTGACACCTTGATGTACATTATATACACTGGTCTGTATTTAATGTAAAATATGGGTAACAGGGTATATGATCAGTCTGTACCCTGCTGACACCATATTGTACATTATATACAGACCAGTGTATACAATGTACAGCACGGTGTATCGGAGCCTGGTGACGGATTGGAGCTGAGCCATCCTAGGGCTTATATTCGAGTCAATAAGTTTTCCCATTTTTTTGTGGTAATAATTAGGTGCCTGGCCTTATATTCGGGTCGGCTTATACTCGAGTATATACGGTATATATATAAAACATATACATTGTATTTACAAAGATTAAACATTTTATCAATAGAAAGATTTTACACATATAACTTCATTGGTCAGAAATTTCCATTGAATAGGTGGTTATGAAGTGACGTCTGATCCTGACATGTTTCGCCAAGATTAGTTTCTTCAGGGGATTTTTCAGACCACCACTAGTCAAAAGACCAGCAGACCACAAGGAAAGGTCATCACATCCATCCATACTCCCAAGGGAGGGGTGTACTGTGCGGCCACAGAGGACACAAAAAGACCAAGTTGAAGTGTAGTAATAAACAAAAACAGAGAGAGGGCATCTATTCTTAGTGCAACAGCAACCAACAAATAGCTTTTAGTGCCTCAGTACAAATGCAAAGGTCACCCTCGAGCTCCAGGAGATAAAAGCTATTTGTTTGTTGCTGTCACACTAAGAATAGGCGCCCTTGCTCTGTTTTCTGACCAATGAAGTGATGTGTGTAAAATCTTTCTATTGATTCAATTTTTAATCTTTGTAAATAAAATGTGTAGTGGGTATTTGAATTTAAGGGAAACATCTGGGTGGTAGTGTAACCCAGATGCACTGATTACTAGGGAATCCGAGACCCTTTTTGGTTCTTGGAGGACTCTGGTGGTGTCAGGTTCCCTGCGGCCTGCAGGTGGCATTGTCGCCCTGGCCGGAGTTGAACCCACACCGCAAGACTGTGCCTTTTTGTCCTTTCCTGGCGCTGGTACAGCGGGGCGGGAAACCCGCTGTGACGCAAAGGGAGAGGGGATAAAGGGGTGGACGCCCTTACCACAGGGTTCAGAGTTCGGAGTCGGAGGACACGGCCGCACTCAGGCACCCTCAGCCTGGGTGCTGGCGTTCCGGGCCCTTGACCTGGCCGGAGCAGGAGATGGAGTCCATCTCAGGCACCTTTAGCCTGGGGTGAGGTACTATGGCGGATGCCTGGGGCTCAGTACCTTCGACTGAGTTCCACGAGGGTGGAAGAATCCGAGGGGGCCCTAACTCCTTGGGTGCCCGTGTCTGAGGTCGAGGAGACTGGTGAGCAGAACTTCTCTGGAGAGTCCAGCGCAGCATTTGCTGGTGACAGAGAGGCCTCCTTGGACGGATATCCTTCCCCTGACAGGGGCTGTGCTAGCGAAGGTAATTCATGTTCTACCTCATATAGTCAGTGGCAGTGACTATTCGCCATTGGTGACACCACAGTGGTTAGCGATGCTTTAAAGGATTGTGCCTCGACCTACTCCCATTAATACTGAACTGTTGCAAAGGTCCCAACTTGACTGTGCTGTATGTTTATTCGCTGAGAAGAATAAAACTGTGTTGGACCTATTCAGTGTGTGGAACTCTGGTTACTAGGAGCAAAGGGGTGTCAAGGACGGAGGAAAGGATTTGACTCTAGGACACCTACACAAGGCCCGATCTTTCTGGCCTTCACCTCTTCACTATGGAGCACATGGGCCGTGGTGTATCTCATCCCTCCCCCCGGTACTAACACCCCTAGACAAAGACAGACAAGCCGAGAATGAGAAGGGGTGAGAGGGGTGAGGTCGCTACAAATGTATACGTTTTATATATGTGTTTTTCTCACCCTTTTTTGGCACCGTCATTATCCCACAAAAATCCTGTTGTCCCATCTAAATAAAAAAGAAAGAAGAGACATGACATAAGAAAAAATATTATATTTATGTTTACACCTTATGTTTATTTGATAGAACGTTATGCAGACAAAATATCCCCTGAAGAAGCCTAATAAAAGAAACAGGTGGGGCGCCTCTCTAAGTGTAGTATTAAAACAGTAAAATTTATTGCACAAGATTAAAAACACTTATAAGATATAAGGGAGTCATGTTCATCATAAGTATGTAGTCCTGGCAGTTCAACTGCGTCCCACAGGCTCCTCCCACGATCCAGGTAGCTGGGAAACGTTCTGGTGTGATGTTGTGCTGAATCGCTGTACATTCAGGAAAACCAGGAAGTAGTCAGCTCCATGCTGTCCAGCTTGAACCGGAAGAGGAAATGATGTCACCAGCAGGAAAAGAAGCCTAATATGTCGGGATTAGCCATCCAGTTTCCAAGTGTTTCTGTACTTTTGTAATTTCTAGCCCCCTCTGTGGTATTTTCACATATTCTGTAGCACTGTGTATGCAGAATCCAGGGCGTTAACCAATGGCCATATCTGGAGCAGGATTTTATTTATTTTTTTCCTCGGAGACATAATTGGTCACTAATCACAGTCCCTGGATTTGTCTCAGCAATTGTTTCCTGATATCAGTGAATGATTTCTTATGGAAAAGTATTAAAAACTGTATTGGAACTTCCATGACAGTTGCATAAAGGGCCTGTTTACCTTAGCAGCAGTCCTTGCCATTTCTCTGAAAAGCAGTACGTGGTGGATGGCTTTTCAGAGGGGGGCTAAGATATGGCTGGTAAGAGATATGTCGTCCCCTCTGTGCTTATTTTAAACCTTAAAAGTCTTTGCGGCATGGCACAATTCATCTGAATGAGTCATGCTGATATATGGTAAAGCCCTGGCCTTTGTGCCATGTCTAGAAGTGAGCTGATCAGCCGCTCAGCTGAACTCACACGATTTCAAACCGACTTCGGGGAGGATTTGAGAGACATCAGTGCATGGTCCTTATTGAAATTTCCCCCCAAATCGCCAAAAGTAGTGCAGAAACTACTTTTGGGAATCGGTGCGGTGCCACAAATTCGGCGTCACACCGATTTGGACGGTGCCGTTGCCGGCAATAGGTTTCGATTTGGCATGCGATTTGACATGTCATGTCGCATGTCAAATTGGCCCGATGTGAACGGGGGCCAAAACAACTTTAGAAATAAGGGGCACCAAGCAATATAAGCAAAGTTAGGAGGGATGCGCTGAAGGTATTAGGAAGAAAAATAGAGGTGAGGTCAAGAAGGTGGGTGTTGCTTCACTGTGTATGGCTTGTGGTCTCAGAGTATACTAGGCTCCAGCATTCTGCAGACCTACCAAAATGAGAAAAATTTAGACAGAAATTGATTTGAGTGACCACAATAATAACACCTACATTGGTGTCAGTGACTGCAAAAATAAACCCTACATTGGTGTCAGTGACTGCAATAATAAACCCTACATTGGTGTCAGTGACTGCAATAATAAACCCTACATTGGTGTCAGTGACTGAAAAAATAAACCCTACATTGGTGTCAGTGACTGCAATAATAAACCCTACATTGGTGTCAGTGACTGCAATAATAAACCCTACATTGGTGTCAGTGACTGAAAAAAATAAACCCTACATTGGTGTCAGTGACTGCAATAATAAACCCTACATTGGTGTCAGTGACTGCAATAATAAACCCTACATTGGTGTCAGTGACTGCAATAATAAACCCTACATTGGTGTCAGTGACTGAAAAAATAAACCCTACATTGGTGTCAGTGACTGCAATAATAAACCCTACATTGGTGTCAGTGACTGCACTAATAAACCCTACATTGGTGTCAGTGACTGCAATAATAAACCCTACATTGGTGTCAGTGACTGAAAAAATAAACCCTACATTGGTGTCAGTGACTGAAAAAATAAACCCTACATTGGTGTCAGTGACTGCAATAATAAACCCTACATTGGTGTCAGTGACTGCAATAATAAACCCTACATTGGTGTCAGTGACTGCAATAATAAACCCTACATTGGTGTCAGTGACTGCAATAATAAACCCTACATTGGTGTCAGTGACTGAAAAAATAAACCCTACATTGGTGTCAGTGACTGCAATAATAAACCCTACATTGGTGTCAGTGACTGCAATAATAAACCCTACATTGGTGTCAGTGACTGCAATAATAAACCCTACATTGGTGTCAGTGACTGAAAAAAATAAACCCTACATTGGTGTCAGTGACTGCAATAATAAACCCTACATTGGTGTCAGTGACTGCAATAATAAACCCTACATTGGTGTCAGTGACTGAAAAAAATAAACCCTACATTGGTGTCAGTGACTGCAATAATAAACCCTACATTGGTGTCAGTGACTGCAATAATAAACCCTACATTGGTGTCAGTGACTGCAATAATAAACCCTACATTGGTGTCAGTGACTGCAATAATAAACCCTACATTGGTGTCAGTGACTGCAATAATAAACCCTACATTGGTGTCAGTGACTGCAATAATAAACCCTACATTGGTGTCAGTGACTGCAATAATAAACCCTACATTGGTGTCAGTGACTGAAAAAATAAACCGTACATTGGTGTCAGTGACTGCAAAAATAAACCCTACATTGGTGTCAGTGACTGAAAAAATAAACCCTACATTGGTGTCAGTGACTGCAATAATAAACTCTACATTGGTGTCAGTGACTGCAATAATAAACCCTACATTGGTGTCAGTGACTGAAAAAAATAAACCCTACATTGGTGTCAGTGACTGAAAAAAATAAACCCTACATTGGTGTCAGTGACTGCAATAATAAACCCTACATTGTTGTCAGTGACTGCAATAATAAACCCTACATTGGTGTCAGTGACTGCAATAATAAACCCTACATTGGTGTCAGTGACTGCAATAATAAACCCTACATTGGTGTCAGTGACTGCAATAATAAACCCTACATTGGTGTCAGTGACTGAAAAAATAAACCCTACATTGGTGTCAGTGACTGAAAAAATAAACCCTACATTGGTGTCAGTGACTGAAAAAATAAACCCTACATTGGTGTCAGTGACTGAAAAAATAAACCCTACATTGGTGTCAGTGACTGCAATTATAAACCCTACATTGGTGTCAGTGACTGCAATAATAAACCCTACATTGGTGTCAGTGACTGCAATAATAAACCCTACATTGGTGTCAGTGACTGAAAAAATAAACCCTACATTGGTGTCAGTGACTGCAATAATAAACCCTACATTGGTGTCAGTGACTGCAATAATAAACCCTACATTGGTGTCAGTGACTGCAATAATAAACCCTACATTGGTGTCAGTGACTGCAATAATAAACCCTACATTGGTGTCAGTGACTGCAATAATAAACCCTACATTGGTGTCAGTGACTGCAATAATAAACCCTACATTGGTGTCAGTGACTGAAAAAATAAACCCTACATTGGTGTCAGTGACTGCAATAATAAACCCTACATTGGTGTCAGTGACTGCAATAATAAACCCTACATTGGTGTCAGTGACTGCAATAATAAACCCTACATTGGTGTCAGTGACTGAAAAAATAAACCCTACATTGGTGTCAGTGACTGCAATAATAAACCCTACATTGGTGTCAGTGACTGCAATAATAAACCCTACATTGGTGTCAGTGACTGAAAAAAATAAACCCTACATTGGTGTCAGTGACTGCAATAATAAACCCTACATTGGTGTCAGTGACTGCAATAATAAACCCTACATTGGTGTCAGTGACTGCAATAATAAACCCTACATTGGTGTCAGTGACTGCAATAATAAACCCTACATTGGTGTCAGTGACTGCAATAATAAACCCTACATTGGTGTCAGTGACTGCAATAATAAACCCTACATTGGTGTCAGTGACTGCAATAATAAACCCTACATTGGTGTCAGTGACTGAAAAAATAAACCCTACATTGGTGTCAGTGACTGCAATAATAAACCCTACATTGGTGTCAGTGACTGCAATAATAAACCCTACATTGGTGTCAGTGACTGAAAAAAATGAATCCTACATTGGTGTCAGTGACTGCAATAATAAACCCTACATTGGTGTCAGTGACTGCAATAATAAACCCTACATTGGTGTCAGTGACTGCAATAATAAACCCTACATTGGTGTCAGTGACTGAAAAAATAAACCCTACATTGGTGTCAGTGACTGAAAAAATAAACCCTACATTGGTGTCAGTGACTGCAATAATAAACCCTACATTGGTGTCAGTGACTGCAATAATAAACCCTACATTGGTGTCAGTGACTGCAATAATAAACCCTACATTGGTGTCAGTGACTGAAAAAATAAACCCTACATTGGTGTCAGTGACTGAAAAAATAAACCCTACATTGGTGTCAGTGACTGCAATAATAAACCCTACATTGGTGTCAGTGACTGCAATAATAAACCCTACATTGGTGTCAGTGACTGCAATAATAAACCCTACATTGGTGTCAGTGACTGCAATAATAAACCCTACATTGGTGTCAGTGACTGAAAAAATAAACCCTACATTGGTGTCAGTGACTGCAATAATAAACCCTACATTGGTGTCAGTGACTGCAATAATAAACCCTACATTGGTGTCAGTGACTGCAATAATAAACCCTACATTGGTGTCAGTGACTGAAAAAAATAAACCCTACATTGGTGTCAGTGACTGCAATAATAAACCCTACATTGGTGTCAGTGACTGCAATAATAAACCCTACATTGGTGTCAGTGACTGAAAAAAATAAACCCTACATTGGTGTCAGTGACTGCAATAATAAACCCTACATTGGTGTCAGTGACTGCAATAATAAACCCTACATTGGTGTCAGTGACTGCAATAATAAACCCTACATTGGTGTCAGTGACTGCAATAATAAACCCTACATTGGTGTCAGTGACTGCAATAATAAACCCTACATTGGTGTCAGTGACTGCAATAATAAACCCTACATTGGTGTCAGTGACTGCAATAATAAACCCTACATTGGTGTCAGTGACTGCAATAATAAACCCTACATTGGTGTCAGTGACTGAAAAAATAAACCGTACATTGGTGTCAGTGACTGCAAAAATAAACCCTACATTGGTGTCAGTGACTGAAAAAATAAACCCTACATTGGTGTCAGTGACTGCAATAATAAACTCTACATTGGTGTCAGTGACTGCAATAATAAACCCTACATTGGTGTCAGTGACTGAAAAAAATAAACCCTACATTGGTGTCAGTGACTGAAAAAAATAAACCCTACATTGGTGTCAGTGACTGCAATAATAAACCCTACATTGGTGTCAGTGACTGCAATAATAAACCCTACATTGGTGTCAGTGACTGCAATAATAAACCCTACATTGGTGTCAGTGACTGCAATAATAAACCCTACATTGGTGTCAGTGACTGCAATAATAAACCCTACATTGGTGTCAGTGACTGCAATAATAAACCCTACATTGGTGTCAGTGACTGAAAAAATAAACCCTACATTGGTGTCAGTGACTGAAAAAATAAACCCTACATTGGTGTCAGTGACTGAAAAAATAAACCCTACATTGGTGTCAGTGACTGAAAAAATAAACCCTACATTGGTGTCAGTGACTGCAATTATAAACCCTACATTGGTGTCAGTGACTGCAATAATAAACCCTACATTGGTGTCAGTGACTGCAATAATAAACCCTACATTGGTGTCAGTGACTGCAATAATAAACCCTACATTGGTGTCAGTGACTGAAAAAATAAACCCTACATTGGTGTCAGTGACTGCAATAATAAACCCTACATTGGTGTCAGTGACTGCAATAATAAACCCTACATTGGTGTCAGTGACTGCAATAATAAACCCTACATTGGTGTCAGTGACTGCAATAATAAACCCTACATTGGTGTCAGTGACTGCAATAATAAACCCTACATTGGTGTCAGTGACTGCAATAATAAACCCTACATTGGTGTCAGTGACTGAAAAAAATAAACCCTACATTGGTGTCAGTGACTGCAATAATAAACCCTACATTGGTGTCAGTGACTGCAATAATAAACCCTACATTGGTGTCAGTGACTGCAATAATAAACCCTACATTGGTGTCAGTGACTGCAATAATAAACCCTACATTGGTGTCAGTGACTGCAATAATAAACCCTACATTGGTGTCAGTGACTGAAAAAATAAACCCTACATTGGTGTCAGTGACTGCAATAATAAACCCTACATTGGTGTCAGTGACTGCAATAATAAACCCTACATTGGTGTCAGTGACTGAAAAAAATAAACCCTACATTGGTGTCAGTGACTGCAATAATAAACCCTACATTGGTGTCAGTGACTGCAATAATAAACCCTACATTGGTGTCAGTGACTGCAATAATAAACCCTACATTGGTGTCAGTGACTGCAATAATAAACCCTACATTGGTGTCAGTGACTGCAATAATAAACCCTACATTGGTGTCAGTGACTGAAAAAATAAACCGTACATTGGTGTCAGTGACTGCAATAATAAACCCTACATTGGTGTCAGTGACTGCAATAATAAACCGTACATTGGTGTCAGTGACTGCAATAATAAACCCTACATTGGTGTCAGTGACTGCAATAATAAACCCTACATTGGTGTCAGTGACTGCAATAATAAACCCTACATTGGTGTCAGTGACTGCAATAATAAACCCTACATTGGTGTCAGTGACTGAAAAAATAAACCCTACATTGGTGTCAGTGACTGCAATAATAAACCCTACATTGGTGTCAGTGACTGCAATAATAAACCCTACATTGGTGTCAGTGACTGAAAAAAATAAACCCTACATTGGTGTCAGTGACTGCAATAATAAACCCTACATTGGTGTCAGTGACTGCAATAATAAACCCTACATTGGTGTCAGTGACTGCAATAATAAACCCTACATTGGTGTCAGTGACTGAAAAAATAAACCGTACATTGGTGTCAGTGACTGCAATAATAAACCCTACATTGGTGTCAGTGACTGCAATAATAAACCCTACATTGGTGTCAGTGACTGAAAAAATAAACCCTACATTGGTGTCAGTGACTGCAATAATAAACCCTACATTGGTGTCAGTGACTGCAATAATAAACCCTACATTGGTGTCAGTGACTGCAATAATAAACCCTACATTGGTGTCAGTGACTGCAATAATAAACCCTACATTGGTGTCAGTGACTGCAATAATAAACCCTACATTGGTGTCAGTGACTGCAATAATAAACCCTACATTGGTGTCAGTGACTGAAAAAATAAACCCTACATTGGTGTCAGTGACTGCAATAATAAACCCTACATTGGTGTCAGTGACTGCAATAATAAACCCTACATTGGTGTCAGTGACTGCAATAATAAACCCTACATTGGTGTCAGTGACTGAAAAAATAAACCCTACATTGGTGTCAGTGACTGCAATAATAAACCCTACATTGGTGTCAGTGACTGCAATAATAAACCCTACATTGGTGTCAGTGACTGCAATAATAAACCCTACATTGGTGTCAGTGACTGCAATAATAAACCCTACATTGGTGTCAGTGACTGCAATAATAAACCTTACATTGGTGTCAGTGACTGCAATAATAAACCCTACATTGGTGTCAGTGACTGCAAAAATAAACCTTACATTGGTGTCAGTGACAAAAATAATAAACCTTACTTTTGTGTGAGTGACTGCAATTATAAACCCCCAAATTGGTCTAAGTGACTGCAATAGTAATCCCCACACTGAAGTTAGTGACTGCAAGAATAAACCCCACATTGGTGTAGGTGGCAATGAAATGTTTGATGGAGGCATCTCAACTGTCTGCTATGAGCCAAGCTAACCTGACAGGACTCACAGTGGCTCTGGGGCTGAACACAGGCAGTACTAGGGTGACCACATTTTCAAACTACCATTCAGGGACACCCCCCCTTCCCAAAAATCAGCTTGTGCTGTAACGAATCACAGCACAGTGATTGGACACAAGAGGTGGGATTTATGATTTCTCCAATCACAAGCAGGGGGCGGGATTGTGCTTCTCCAGGCATTCCGGGCCAGGACAAGTACTGTCAGTGAGTAAAGCGGTGATGTGGTGGCCTTTTTTTGGGGGCATCAGATTAGCCCGGGGGCGGGGGGTGTCTGTGTCAGTTTCATTCCGGGACACTGTATTGTCCTGGAATGAATGTGCCCGGGACAGACCTGCAAAATGTGGGACTGTCCCGGGCAATCCGGGACACGTGGTCACCCTAGGCAGCACCTGGGTGAAACTCTCTGTCCATTCTACTCCCCCTATCCCAGCCTTGCTTACCATTACACAAGCAAGGTGGCATCCCATTTACCCCTTCACTGCCTCACCTGCACACCTCCCATTTCTCTGAAAAGCAGTACATGGTGGATGGCTTTTCAGAGGGGGGCTAAGATATGGCTGGTAAGAGATATGTCGTCCCCTCTGTGCTTATTTTAAACCTTAAAAGTCTTTGCGGCATGGCACAATTCATCTGAATGAGTCATGCTGATATATGGTAAAGCCCTGGCCTTTGTGCCATGTCTAGAAGTGAGCTGATCAGCCGCTCAGCTGAACTCACACAATTTCAAACCGACTTCGGGGAGGATTTGAGAGACATCAGTGCATGGTCCCTATTGAAATTTCCCCCCAAATCGCCAAAAGTAGTGCAGAAACTATTTTTGGGAATCGGTGCGGTGCCGCAAATTCGGCGTCACACCGATTTGGACGGTGCCGTTGCCGGCAATAGGTTTCGATTTGGCATGTGATTTGACATGTCATGTCGCATGTCAAATTGGCCCGATGTGAACGGGGGCCAAAACAACTTTAGAAATAAGGGGCACCAAGCAATATAAGCAAAGTTAGGAGGGATGCGCTGAAGGTATTAAGAAGAAAAATAGAGGTGAGGTCAAGAAGGTGGGTGTTGCTTCACTGTGTATGGCTTGTGGTCTCAGAGTATACTAGGCTCCAGCATTCTGCAGACCTACCAAAATGAGAAAAATTTAGACAGAAATTGATTTGAGTGACCACAATAATAACACCTACATTGGTGTCAGTGACTGCAAAAATAAACCCTACATTGGTGTCAGTGACTGAAAAAATAAACCCTACATTGGTGTCAGTGACTGCAATAATAAACCCTACATTGGTGTCAGTGACTGCAATAATAAACCCTACATTGGTGTCAGTGACTGCAATAATAAACCCTACATTGGTGTCAGTGACTGAAAAAATAAACCTTACTTTTGTGTGAGTGACTGCAATTATAAACCCCCAAATTGGTCTAAGTGACTGCAATAGTAATCCCATTCCCCACACTGGAGTTAGTGACTGCAAGAATAAACCCCACATTGGTGTAGGTGGCAATGAAATGTTTGATGGAGGCATCTCAACTGTCTGCTATGAGCCAAGCTAACCTGACAGGACTCACAGTGGCTCTGGGGCTGAACACAGGCAGTACTAGGGTGACCACATTTTCAAACTACCATTCAGGGACACCCCCCCTTCCCAAAAATCAGCTTGTGCTGTAACGAATCACAGCACAGTGATTGGACACAAGAGGTGGGATTTATGATTTCTCCAATCACAAGCAGGGGGCGGGATTGTGCTTCTCCAGGCATTCCGGGCCAGGACAAGTACTGTCAGTGAGTAAAGCGGTGATGTGGTGTCCTTTTTTTGGGGGCATCAGATTAGCCCGGGGGCGGGGGGTGTCTGTGTCAGTTTCATTCCGGGACACTGTATTGTCCTGGAATGAATGTGCCCGGGACAGACCTGCAAAATGCGGGACTGTCCCGGGCAATCCGGGACACGTGGTCACCCTAGGCAGCACCTGGGTGAAACTCTCTGTCCATTCTACTCCCCCTATCCCAGCCGTGCTTACCATTACACAAGCAAGGTGGCATCCCATTTACCCCTTCACTGCCTCACCTGCACACCTCCCACTCTGTTTACACAAACCAAAAGGCAGGAAAAAAGGATCACCTGGTATCTGTGTACCATTTAGTGGCCTGCACTACCTGTTGTGATGGGAAGCAGGTGCTAATGAACACTTCCATCCCTCCTTCAGGTAGCCAATGCAAAACTAAAAGTCCTCACGCAGATCACTTTATTGTCACATCTTCACGGTAGCATACAATTGGTTGTGGCTCCGCCCCCCAACGTGATAGGACTGGTTAGCTAAATCAAAATATATCAAAGACAGACTCGGCTCGCAGAATTCTCCTTTTTGTCCTCACCTTATATTAACTGGGGTCGCGAAGTATCCCTTACCCAGGCCTGGACTGGACTGGGACAAAAAAAAAATTACCTTCTTGGTTGGAGCCCCCTTTCTGGTGGTGGAGTCCTGAAGAAAGTTTTAAACAAGCTTTTCCCTTCTTGTCTCTGTTTGTCAGTGTGTTACCTGCACTTGTTTATTTGTGGGTGTTTGCCATTTCCAAGATGGCTGCAGCAGTGCAAGTGCACTGAATGGACAGCAGGAAGTGATGAGGCCACTGTGGGCAGCTTGTCCTGGCTTGCCCTTTTCTAAAATGGTGCTGGGAGATGAGGTTGCAATCTGAGAATGCTTGGGCGCTGATATTATCACTGATAGCCAGGGGAGCCAGTTTTAAATGCATTTAAGGTATGTTTATGCAACACATGGTGGTGTTCTCTTCTCTTGCATGCTTATGTGATCATTGTCTGCAGGTATATTTTTCCCTCTTTATGGCACTCACCTGGGCTCTTCTTATCGCCTTCTCAATGCTTGCTCTGGGATCACTCTGTCATGCTGTTTTTCATTTCAGTCTGCTGCTTTACCCTGTCTCTATGGGGAATGCTGCCCAGTCAGACCACCATAAAGGGACTAGGTAAGGGGTGAAGCTATTGAGAAAAATAGAGCATCTGGTCCCAATGCTGTTGTAAGATCTACAGCCCTGCAAGGACCTCAAGACAGAGGGAGCCCTCTAAAGGCCAAGATAAGTCGCCATCTAGAATCAGGCAATGTTGATCAAGGTCATAATTTTGCCTCTCGTTGCTCCCAGTCTACAAACATTTGGCAACAAGAAGCAGAGGTCAGTAAGCAGCGACTTTGATTAAAGAATCTGCCAAAGAGTTGATACATGAAGCCTCTACTTCTCAGATGGCGGCTGATTTGCCAGCCCTTCCAATCAGAGCCACCAGGTGGCGCCCGAATTGGAGAGCTCGACGGAGGATGAAGACATTAAAGAGACCACAGACTTTTTGACTTTTGCCTAAGGCTCCATTCACACCAATGCATTTTCTTTCATGCTTTTTTCAAAAACGCAGGACATTTTTTTTTTTAACATGGTTCCTTAGGAACATGTTCACATCAATGCATTTTTGTGCCTCTGTATTTTTGGAAAGGGCCAGGGACTTTTTAAAATTCAATTCCTTTTTGGGTTTGATAGACTTCAATGGAGAAGCTGCAGAAAAGCATGTAGTGCGTTTTTGCCACGATTTGCGTTTTTAAATCTGTCCAACAACAAATCCAGAAAGAATGACAGGGGCCAGAGAAAAAGGCATGTACAAACAATAGGTTGTCAAAACTGTATCCCCTGAAAGAGCCAAAGGTCAATCTGCTGCTTTCACCTCCAATGGTGTGTAGCACACTGATCCCTTTTTCCTTTTGGCTCACTTGTAGAAAAAGGGGCACACCATGCCACATGCCCATACCCTCCTGTGTGAAGAGGTTGAGCGGTGTAATGTACCTGGGTCTCTATGGTCAGGTTCTCCAGAGAATGGCTCCCGTCTTCACTGCAATAAAGACAAGTCTCTATTCCCCAATAACTCCAAGGTCCACACCAATTGCAACTCCAATGTAGAGTTTATTTCTCTCTAATGCATAATCATTGAACAGGAAAGGTTGGAGGAGGATCAGGACAGCAAGAGGTGTTGGAGTAGGTCCAGGCACAAACGAATACTTATTCACTACCCATATCTTCAGGTAGTCTCAGCTCATCCGGATAGTCTCCCATTAGAGTAGATCCTAGCAGCCGGAATTATGCTCGAATCAGATCACACACACACAGTTTCTGCCACAGACCTGGTGAACGTTGGTTCTGGGTTTAGGCCTCTAACGGGACGATGACATCCCTCCAGAGAGTTACCGGGCCCCTTCCTTCACTGTGATCTCTCACCAGTCCCTCGGAACGGTCCTCCCCCTGCCGCCTCATCTAGATACGGGTCTCCTCGCAAGGCAGCACCCTGGGATTCCTCCTCCCTCTGTGGGCTACAGCCGAAGGTGCTGGACCCAAGGCCTTCAGTTGCAGCCCCAGGGCTAAAGGTGCCTGGGACTGATCCGCCAGTGTACCGGGCCAGGAACTCCACCCCAGGGCTAAAGGTGCCTGGGGTGGCCACGAACAGAATTACATGCTGCTGGGGTCGGACCCCCGGGAACTCATCCCTGACAGACAGGGTCTGCCCATTTTATATCCTCTCTCGGGATGCACAGCAGGCCGACCCGCCCACCATACCACCGCCGAGAGGGGACATCCAAGGCACAGCACTGTTCCAGTGGTTCAACCCTGGCCTCCAATGGCAGTGCCACCAACAGGCCACAGGGAACTACATACCAGCATCCCACCTGCAGTAAAGGAATGGTTTTCAGTACCCTATCAAATAGTGTGTTTGAGTACAACTACCACTCAAACATTCCCTTAGATTTTAAAGCCCCGCTACAGGTGGATGCATCAATAATGGACTGGCAAGACTTGTCACCTTGTAGTAAGGCTTCATGCACACTGGGCTTAAAAAAAATGGCAGTTCCCTTGGCAGGAAAAAACGCTTTATATAGAGCGTTTTTGTACAAAGTTTAGGAGAGTTTTGCTGGGGGGGTTTTTTCTGCCAGTAGGCTCCAATCAGTAACGCAAACCAGAAAGAGACAAGCTGGTAACGGCTTTGTAAGAGCTGAAATTGGCAAGAGACTTTGTGGCAGAGGCGTCGGTAGACGTCATTAGATGTTCTTCAAGAGTGATGTTGTCCACAGTCATGGCAAGAAGGGCATTATTGCTGAAGCCATAGTTGGCGCATCCGGCCTCCTAAATGAAACTGGTGCAAGATACCAGACGATGGCTCCAATCTAATTGGAAGTAGGCTGGATACTGCCATCCTATAGGATGACCATTGGCAGGTCAGGGCAGATACAGAAGAATCAGAAAGATCCAGCATACAGGTGGCAACTCCTGGGTAGATACGAGGAGGCAAAATCCTAGAGACCGTTAAAAGATTACAAAGGGAAACGGAGAAGTACCCAATCTTCATTGTTGAAGCCTTAAAAATCTAAGAGAATCTGGGAGAACAACAAAAAGTCCCCTTTAAAGGTACACTCTCTCATGGGGTACCTGTGAGGCTGGGTTTACACTAGAGATCGCAGTAGCTCACAGCAAGAGTCTGGTTCATCTCTATTCACCCTATCGGGTCCGATTTCAGCCAAAATTTTGGGCTGAATTTGGACCTGAAACGGACCAGAAGACGCACAGGACTCCAGTGCAATTCGCACCACAGGCCGCTGCGGAGATGTGTGAACCGGCTCCATAGAGAGCTGGTCACAATCTCCTGCTATGAGAATTGGATGGGGAGAATTCGCACTGGCGTGGACGCAGTCTGCTGCTCTGGACACATATCTGGATGGAAAATATTCAGGATCAGTGGACTATAACAGGGCTCAAAATTTCAAGTCCTGAGCTACTAGCCAAGCCTCAAGGGTTACTCGCCACCAGTTTCCCCACCCAACCCCTACCATGCTCCGCCCCTAAACACGCCCTCATAAATTATCTATATATAAATACAACAACCGTGCCCACCGGTGCAGCCTGCCCGTGTCCATCAATGCAGCCTGCTCGTGCCCATCATGCTGCCTATCTGTGTCATTCATGCTGCCTATCTGTGTCCTTAGGCAGCATTAAGAACACAGATAGGCAGCATTATCTGTGTTCTTAATGCTGCCTATCTGTGCCCTTCATACTGCCTATCTGTGCCCTTCATGCTGCCTAAGGACACAGATTGTGTCATTCATGCTGCCTATCTGTGCCTATCTGTGCCCATCATGCCCTTAGGCAGCATGAAGGGCAGATAGGCAGCATGAAGGGCACAGATAGGCAGCATTAAGAATAGGGGTGCAACGGATCAAAAAACTCACGGATCGGATCAGAGCCACGGATCGGATCATTTTCGGATCGGCAAAAAAAAAAAAAAAATGTTACACCCACCGGAATTTTCGATTTCACACTTATTTTCAACACAAAACAGAGCTTATAAGCTTAAATACAGTATTTGTAAATCCAACGGTCTCTTTACATGTTACATTTTAAAAGCAGCAGCAAACCTGCTGACCTTGCATGGTTGCTAATGTGACAGAACACCTCTGATTTTCACATTTAACTAAATGTTAAATGTGAAAATCAGAGGTGTTCCGTCACATTAGCAATCATGTAAGGTTTGCTGCTGCTTTTAAAATTTAAAATGTAAACAGTCCGATGGATTTCCAAATAATGTATTAAAGCTGACGAGCTCCGTTTTGTGTTGAATCGTTGGGTGTAACAAGATGTCCGCTTGGCCCCTTCTCTCATTACTGTGCAGGAGTGTGGGTGGAGCAAGATGGCTGCGAAACGTCATTACAGCGGCCGCCGCCGGGTGTACCAAGATGGCCGCCGCTCCGGAGCTAGGCCGAAGCCGCAGCCTTTCCTACGGCTGAGGCTCCGGAGCGCTCTGCGGATCGCGTGGTGATCCGATGCCAACAGGGTGACCCGTACGGATCACGGATCACCACCGATCCATTACACCCCTAATTAAGAACACAGGCAGCATGAAGGGGACAGATAGGCAGCATTATCTGTGTTCTTAATGCTGCCTATCTGTGCCCTTCATGCTGCCTAAGGACACAGATGGGCAGCATGATGGGCACAGATGGGCAGCATGAATGACACAATCTGTGTCCTTAATGCTTGCCTATCTGTTTCCTTAGGCAGCATTAAGGGCACAGATAGGCAGCATTATCTGTGTTCTTTTTTTTTTTTTTTTAATCAAATATTTTTTTATTTCTTTTTTATCTGTGTTCTTAATGCTGCCTATCTGTGTCCTTCATACAGGGGAACAGAGGAGAGGGAGTGGATTACCGGTGGATGATGAGAGCGCAGAGGAACACAGCTTTCATTTCAATTGCTGTGTGTTCCTGCCGCTCGGCGTCACATACAGCCCCGCCCCCTTTGATCTGTCTATCAAAGTCCCGGGACCAGGGGGTGGGGCTGTGTGTCACAGCGAGTGCGGGGAACACTGCGATTGAAATAAAAGCCGCTAGTGATGTTCCCTGCGCTGTGATGATCTGGCCACCTGCTCTCCTATCTTCCCCGTGGCGAGCGCTAAGAGAAGGACTCCCATACAACCCTGCATGACAGCGGTGCTCGCCCCCCCCCCTCTTCCAGACAGCTCTTCCTCGCCAGCCTTCAAAATTCACTCGCAAAATGCGAGCAGGCAAATGGAATTTTTGAGGGCTGGACTATAATGTCTATATCGATGTGACATTGGTAGAAGTCCACCTTCTGATCACTTCCAGCCAGCCAGACTACTGCTTTCAAAAGAAAAGCAAAAAATTCTGGTCCAGTTTGTGGGCAAAAAAAATTAAAATTAGTCCAGAGAAGAGGATTCTGTTCACCTGTTCCTAGTAGAAAAAAAAAACTCAACAAGCACATAAAGTTGGAATCGTTCGAGATGGAGAATCTCCAATGAATTCTATTAGCATCCAATCTCCCAGATTTGATATCTGTTGATTTATCAGATGTCTTCTTAGAAATCCCAATCCAACCTGCATTTCAGTCCCACTACCAGTCTTATGCCGCGTACACACGATCATTTTTCCCGTCTGGAAAAATGAAAATTTTTTTTTTCACCGAGAAAAACGATCGTCTGTGGGCTTTATGCCGTTTTTCTCGTTGAGAAAAACGGCAGGAAAAACGACGAGAAAAATTAGAACATGTTCTAAATTTTCTCATCGTTTTTTCCATCATTTTTTTCCGCGGCAGTTTTCC
Source organism: Rana muscosa (assembly GCA_029206835.1). NCBI lineage: Eukaryota > Metazoa > Chordata > Amphibia > Anura > Ranidae > Rana > Rana muscosa. Next base: position 160,357,132 of record CM055116.1, on the reverse strand, counting down.
CATAGGGAGACACTGCCGCGGAGCCCACAGACGGTCGTTTTTCTCGACAAAGAAAAAAATGACGGGAAAAACGGTCGTGTGTGGGGGAAAATGCCGTTCCCTCGTTTTTCATTTAATTTCATGTCGTGATTCACGGCGGTGTTTTCACCGCCGTGAATCACGATCGTGTGTATGCGGCATTAGCTTCGGTCTGTCCACTTTCCCCAGAACACAAAAGTCCAACTGTCTGCCATAGCGAGGGGTATGAGAATAAACCACTACTTGGACGGCATCCTTCTTCTAGCCAGTGATCGGGAGATGCTTAGCCAGCATCAGGATGCTCTGCTACACAATCCTACAAAATTTGGGGTAGCTAATAGAGTTGAGCGGACACCTGGATGTTCGGGTTCGACGGGTTCGGCCAAACTTCGTAAAAAAGTTCGGGTTCGGGACCGAACTTTAACCCGAACCCCATTGAAGTCAATGGGGACCCGGACTTCTAAGGACTAAAAAGGCTCTAAAAAAGTAATGGAAAGGGCTAGAGGGCTGCAAATGGCAGCAAAATGTTGTTAAGAGCATGGCAAGTGCTCTGCAAACAAATGTGGATAGGGAAATAACTTAAAATAACATTAAAAAAATAAAAAAATATGCTGGAGGCCCCCTTTTCAGCAGAAGAGGTACAGGAAGTCATTAAGAACCTCAGAAACTCAACGGCACGATGCCACACATATGGTGGGAATGCCCCAGAATACGCCCTTTCTGGAATAAATAATTCAATTTAATGGATAAGCTAGTGGGAAAATAAAATACTTTGAAATAAAAATTTAGCGGGGTGCTAAATTTAAGGGAAGTGTTTGAGTGGTAAATAGGCTCAAACACCCTAATTCTGTAGGATTCATGGACCATTTTGTCCTCGGGGGACAGTATTGGTGTGCAGTTCCCTGCGGCCTACAGGTGGCGCTGCCATGGTAGGCTAGGGTTGAACCGCCGATACAGTGCTGTGCCTTTTATATCCCCTCTTGGCAGTAGTACAGCGGGGCGGGGAACCTGCTGTGCATGCCGGGAGAGCATATAAAAGGGGCAGACCTTTGGCCTGGGGGCTGATGTCCAGTGGGGTCCACGCCCAGGTGCCTTCGGCCTGGGTGCATGTGTTCCTGTTCCATCTCGGGTACCTTTAGCCCAGGGTGAGGTACTATCCTGGAGTTCCTGCTGCCCTGGGTATGGAGGCCTAGGTGCGGGAGTAAAGCCTGGAGTCCAGAGCCTTCGTCTGGAGTCCGCTAAGGGTTCGAGGAGTCTTAGGGTGCCGCCTCGTGTAGGGGACCATGTTCCAGGGAAGGGAGGATCATTCTGATGGACTGATGCGGGAGTCACGGTGAAGGAAGGGTCTGTTGACTCCCTGGTGAGATGTCTTCCCCTTGATATGGGCTAGGTTCGTAGAAGGAGAAGCTCAAGGTCATCTTGACTGTATCAGAGGCCTTATTCACCCGGCCCGAGGCAGGGGCCTTATACACCCTGGTCTGTGGCAGAGACCAAAGTTCTCCAGGTCCGTGGCAGGGGCCTTGTACACCCGGTCTGTGGCAGAGACCAACCTCAAGGTCTGTGGCAGAGACCGTGCACCTAAAACTGTTTGAGAAACCTAAGCTCACCACGCAGGCGCGTTCGTCTTGGGAGATTTTCTAAATCCCCTTGTCTCCCAAGACGAACGGCGCCTGCGTGGTGAGTTCAGGTGAAGGCCACACTATCCGTGGTTCAAGCCGAGCCAAGTGAGGCCGTGCCCGAAGCGTGGCGATCGAACCGAGCCCGTGAGGGGCCCTGTTACTATGTGCTACCGTATGTCCACTTGGATGGTGGGGCTTGAACCTGCACTCACGGCGCAGGCGCCGTTCATCTTTCATCAGAAGAGTGGGTGGGAGACAATGTGAAGGAACCCGAGGCACTGTCAGCAACCCAATCTACTATCGCCTGTACTTGTCCTGGCCTAAACATTCGTACAGCCTCATTAGGCGCGACAAAATACCGCCGCAGGCTCGGTCGCCTACTCGCACCTGAGGAAGGTGTTTCACTTGTGCGTGTATCTGGCACAGATCCACCACGTCCTCTCCCTGCAACAGGAGCTTCACCAGCAGCACCACGACCGGGGCCACCACGTCCCTTTGACCTTCTCCTCATATTTTCCAAATTTAGGATGTTGCCCTAAATGGGTGTTTTTGGAAGAGCAGAACACACCCACAGTACGTAACCGCTGAATCGCACAGCTACAGAACTGCAGAAAATGCTATTCAAAAAAAATGTTTTTTTTTAGTATAGCACAGTAGGAGAAAACTATATAGAAATTGTTTATTTCACACACCTCCAAATATGTATAACACACTGCAAACTTTTTTTTGTGGCCCTGAATGGCTCTTTTTGCAAGCGTACATTAAAGTGCAAATTTTTTATTTATTTTTTGCCCTAAACGGGTCTTTTTTTGCACGAGCAAAATAAAATGCAAATTTTTTTTTTTTTTTGCCCTATGGGTCTTTTGGAAAAGAGCACAATAAAGTGCCTTTTTTTTTTCCCCTAAATGGATCTTTTTCAAAGAGCAGACTACACCCACAGTATGGAAACGGTGTATCTCTCAACGTAATGTATGCAGTGCTGGTGCACTGAGCTTGCAGATAAAAGTTAGATTTTCTCTGACACTGGGCTCATGGCAGTGTAAAAAGACTGTGCACTGCAACACAAACAGGTAAACCTATGCAGATCGCTGATTTTAATCTCTGAATCTGGACTCCTATATAATATATCTCTCTCTCCCTGAAAGCACCAACAGGAACCTGGCCCTACACTACACTATCTCTCTATCTTTTCCCTCAGATTGCAGAATCAGGACTACCTCCTGTATTTTACTATCTCTCCCTATTAGCAGCAGCAGCAGCCAAGATCCTCTCCCTATCTATTCTGAAGCAGAGTGACGTGTGTGCTGTGTGCCTCTAGCTTATATAGAAGCTGGGTCACATGTTGCACTGACCAATCACAGCCATGCCATTAGTAGACATGGCTATGATGGCCTCTAAGGGCACACCAGCTAATCAAAAGGTGATTGGCTGGCCCCTGAAGCATTTCTAAATGCGTAATTAGATTGCCGAACCCGAACCCGGACTTTTGCGCAAAGTCCGGGTTCGGGTTCGGGAAAAAGCTAAAGTTCGGTACGGACCCGAACTTTACAGTTCGGGTTCGCTCAACACTAGTAGCTAATCAATTTAGAAGAAGAGCTTCCTCTGCTCAACACAAAGAATGATGTTCTTGGGGGGCACTTTTGGATACACAGAAAAATTCAGTAGAACTTTCATGAGGGTGGATCTGTCCCCTGTTATAGTAAGTTTTAGTGATGAGCCGAACACCCCCGGGTTCGGTTCGCACCAGAACCCGCGAACGGACCGAAAGTTCGCACGAACATTAGAACCCTATTAAATACAATGGATGCGAACGTTCGGATTCTAAAGTGCTAATTATAACGACTATTATCCATGTTATTGTCCTAAACAGAGTTTGGGAACCCGGGTTCTGCACCAGGGGACATGTATCAATGCAAAAAGAAGTTTTAAAAACGGACGTTTTCCGGGAGCAGTCATTTTAATGATGCATAAAGTGAAAAAAAAAGTCAAATATTCCTTTAAATATTGTACCTGGGGGGTGTCTAAAGTATGCCTGTGAAGTGCCACGTGTTTCCCGTGTTTAGAACTGTCCCTGCACAAAATTACATTTCTAAAGGAAAAAAAAGCCGTTTAAAACTGCTTGCGGCTTTAATGTAATGTCTGGTCCCGGTAATATGGATGAAAATCTTTAAGAAAAATGGCATAGCTACCCCATCAACCCCCCCCCCAACCCCAGCCCATTACCAGCCCCTTTGGGTCTTGTATGGATATTAAGGGGAACCCCGCACACAAAATAAAAAAGGCCCTATATACTCTGAACAGGCGGTGCATACAAGACAGGGACTGTAGGTTTGTTCTTATGTAGAATCTGTTTGTAATTTTGAACAGCTACATTGTTTAAGTGTAGCTCCAGGCCAAATACCTATTTTTAAGCTTTTTGGAAAACATAGGGAAGGGTTATCACCCCTGTAACATTTGTTTTGCTGTCTGTGCCCCTGTTCAGAAAATTTCACCTCACTTTGCGTCCCAATGACAACTGTTTTTGAAATGTGGTGTTTTTATTGAAACAAGGATTGGTGATAAAGCATCAGTAGAGAGGAGACACCTTTCTCCCATATTAGTTCTTACAGGAGAGAATTTTCCTTCCAAGGGGTAGATTTCCTCTCACTTCCTGTTGTCTTCTTCCGTTTGCAAGTAGTAGTCGTTTGTAAGTTGGATGTTTGAAAGTAGGGACCTGCCGTATATACTCTGCAGAAATTGGCCCCTTAGGTGTTGGTGTTGGCACAACACTGTAAGCACTCACAGTTACTCTTGGTGGGTGCTGGAACGCCCTGCTGTCAACTATTATATCAGGAATTGTAATAACATATAATTGTTGAACAGTGGTAGTAAAAATTGGGCCTTTGATGGTGGTGCTGGTGCCACAACACTGTAAGGCCTGACAGTTACTCTTGGTGGGCGCAGCAATGGGCCCTGCTGTGAATTATTAGATCAATAATTATAATTGCATGCCCCTGTTGAACAGGGGCTGAAAAATTGGGCCTTAGGCACTGGTGGCACAACACTGCAACCCCTCACAGATACTGTACTTGGAGCACAGCAATGAGGCCTGTTGCAAAGTATTGCATCAAAAATTGTAATTACACGCCCCTGTTAAACAGGGGCTGAAAAATTGGGCCTTAGCCACTGGTGGCGTCGCCCATAAACCAAAATGATCTTCCAAGCTATCATCATTAATCGTATCATTGAGGAGGAGGAGGAGGAGGATAGCCAGTCAACATAACAGCACAGGCACTCAGCATCAGTCTTGAAGGGATGTGACATTTTAAAATCAATTAGTCTGTTATATCAGCATCAGGTGTGTGGTAGCTGGTGGTGATCCAAGACTGGTTCATCTTGATGAAAGTCAGTCGATCAACCGAGTCGGTGGACAGGCGCACCCTGTGATCCGTGACAAATCCTCCAGCAGCACTGAATGTGCGTTCTGAAAGAACGCTGGATGCAGGACAGGCCAGTAGCTCAATTGCATACTGTGCAAGCTCTGGCCAGTGATCCATCCTCAAGACCCAGTAAGCCAGAGGATTTTCGGTGGGGAAGGTGTCCAAGTCTGACCTTGCCCCTAGGTATTCCTGCACCATGTATATCAGACGCTGGCGATGGTTGCTGGAACCAATCATACTTTGGGGCTGCGGACTAAAGAATTGTCTGAACGCATCGGTCAGACGGCCACCTTCCCCACCGCTCCTTCTTCGACTGCCCGAAGCCTCAGCAACTCGTTGTCCAGGACCAGGAGTTTGTAACCTCCCAGTCTCTGGGAACGCGTTGCACAGACCTTTCTGCAAGGCCTCCCGGAGTTGTCTCATCCTCTGCTCCCTCTGCGACGGTAACATAAGGTCCGCAACCTTACCCTTGTACCGTGGATCAAGGAGAGTGGCCAGCCAGTAATGGTCCCTCTCCTTGATCCGAAGAATACGAGGATCCTTCCGCAGACTTTGCAGGATCAGGGAGGCCATGCAGCGTAGGTTAGCTGAGGCATTCAGTCCGGAGTCCTCTGGGTCACTAAGGACGACATGATCCGCAGCCACCTCCTCCCAGCCACGTACAAGTCCACTGGTTTCTTGGGACTGTAAATCATCCCTAAAAGACTGCTGCTGATGATGCTGAGTGCCAGCCTCCACCTCCATGCTGACACAATCCTCCTCCTCCTCCTCCTCCTCCTCCTCTTCCTGTGCGATGGGTGGGACAGAAGGAACACTGTCTGGGTAAAGGGGGCCTTGAGAGGCAAGGAAGTCCTCCTCTTCCTGCCTCTGTTCTGCCTCAAGTGCCCTGTCCATTATTCCACGCAGCGTGTGCTCCAACAGGTGGACAAGAGGTACAGTGTCACTGATGCATGCACTGTCACTGCTCACCATCCTCGTGGCCTCCTCAAATGGTGCCAGGACAGTGCATGCATCCCTGATCATGCCCCACTGGCGTGGTGAAAAAAACCCGAGCTCCCCTGACCCTGTCCTGGTGCCGTAGTCGCACAGGTACTCATTGATGGCCCTCTGCTGCGTGTGAAGCCGCTGCAGCATGGCCAACGTTGAGTTCCACCTGGTGGGCATGTCACATATAAGGCGGTTCTTGGGCAGGTTCAACTCCTTTTGCAGCTCAGCCAGGCGAGCACTGGCATTATAAGATCTGCGGAAATGCACACAGACTTTCCTGGCCTGCCTCAGGACATCCTGTAAGCCCGGGTACTTGCCCAAGAACCGCTGCACCACCAGGTTAAGGACGTGAGCCATACAGGGCACATGGGTCAGTTGTCCCTGTCGGAGGGCGGAGAGGAGGTTGGTGCCATTGTCGCAAACCACCATTCCTGGCTTAAGCTGGTGTGGCGTCAACCACCTCTCGGCCTGCCCCTGCAGAGCAGACAGGACCTCTGCCCCAGTGTGGCTCCTGTCCCCCAAACACACCAGCGCAAGCACGGCATGGCATCTTTTTGCCTGCGTACTTGCGTAGCCCCTTGAACGCCTACGGAGCACCGCTGGTTCCGAGGACAAACCACAGGAAGAGGCCATGGAGGAAGAAGAAGAAGAGGAGGGGGTGGAGGAGAGAGGTGTGTCACAACCAGTAGTAGCATTTTGGAGGCGTGGCGGTGGAACAACCTCCAACACTACTGCACCTTGTCCTGCATCCTTCCCAGCTGCCAAAAGAGTGACCCAATGGGTCGTGAAAGAAAGGTAACGTCCCTGTCCATGCCTGCTGGACCATGAGTCAGCAGTAATATGCACCTTACCGCTGACCGCCCTGTCCAGCGAGGTCAAGACATTGCCTTCCACATACCTGTAGAGAGCCGGAATCGCCTTCCGTGAGAAAAAGTGGCGTTTGGGAACCTGCCACTGAGGAACCGCACATTGCACAAACTCACGGAAGGGGGCCGAGTCTACCAACTGAAAAAGCAGCAGTTGAAGCGCTAGCAATTTAGCCAAGCTAGCATTCAACCGCTGGGCATGTGGATGGCTGGGAGTGAACTTCTTTCGACGGTCCAGCAGCTGGGGCAGGGAAATTTGCCTGCTAGAATCGGACGTCGGTGTACTGCTAGCAGAGTGGCCGCAAGTACTTGGCTGTGACACACCTAATTCTACACCTTCATTCCTCTCAGTGCAGGTTTCAGAGAGGACTGATGGTATAGTGGGGTTGGAGATCCCAGCTGATGCGGTGCAAGGAGAGATCCGCTTTGTTCTTTGGTGTGGGTCTTTAAGGTAGGCTTGCCAAGGAGCTGCATGGCAGGTCAACATATGTCTGATCAAGCATGTGGTGCCCAAGCGGCTGATGTTTTGGCCACGCGATATACGCTTGAGACATATGTTGCAAACGGCAGCTGTGCGATCTGATGCACTCGCCTCAAAAAAGGCCCACACCCCTCGAGACTGGGTTTCTTTCTATCTCTTGATGCGGAGAAGGCGTTCGACAGGATGGCATGGGACTTTATGACAGAAGCTTTAAAAGCAATAGGAATTAAGGAAAATATGCTTCGCCTTATCCTCACACTTTATTCTACTCCTACTGCGAGAATCAAGATTAATGGTTGCCTGTCGGACGCCTTCTCCGTATCGAATGGAACACGCCAGGGGTGCCCCCTGTCCCCTATCATCTTTGTACTTACCTTAGAACCTATTCTTCGAAGAATTAGAGACAATCCGGACATCAAGGGAATCGAAATCCATAATAGTCAATATAAATTGGCGGCCTACGCAGACGACATTTTACTCTTTCTTTCTGACCCTGTCACTACGATACCCAATTTATTGAAAGCTTTCTCACTCTTTGCCTTACTTTCTAATTTAAAAATTAATTTCACTAAATCCAGAGCAATAAATATATCTCTACCCACAAGTGTGGTTTCATTGTGCCAAAGCAATTTCCCCTTTGGTTGGGATAATGAAGCCATTACTTACCTGGGTATCCAACTGCCAACGAAATTGCAGGATCTGTACTCTAAGAACTTCCCTCCCTTACTTAAAACTATTCAAAAAGATCTTCTAAATTGGGACAAAGGTTTCTTTTCTTGGTTCGGGAGAGCAGCCATTATAAAAATGAATATCCTCCCTAGACTCCTTTTACCTCTTACAGACCATTCCAATCAAATTACCGACTTCTTTTTTTTCCACATATAAGAAATTATGCTCTAAATTCATTTGGGCCTCCAAACAACCCAGAATAAATTGGGAAAAATTACTGCTCCCAAAATTGATGGGTGGCATTGGTCTACCTGATATCCGGAAATATTACTGGTCTTGCCACCTAACACGCATTGTAGATTGGCACCTCCATAGTTCTACTAAAGCGTGGATTGAACTTGAAGGTCTGACTTCTAAATTGCCTTTACAACACTTGCCCTGGATTGGCCCCCGCAAAATACCACGTGAAGTTGCCTCACACCCCCTTACGGGCTCAACCTTACAAATCTTTAGACACGTTTGCACCAAATATTACATTTCTTCCTCGCCTGGACCCATCACCCCTATTACGCATAATCCAGACTTATTTTTAGACACCCCCAAAACTCACACGCATATCTCCTCTTCAACCCGCTCACTTCGGGCTGAATCCTTTTTTGACAAACAGAAATTTCTTCCTTTCAATGAGTTTCATATCAAATGCCCTGATAGTGGTATTTCTCACTTTGACTACGAAAAAGTCAAACATTTTTTAAGCATTTCTAAACCTTCGACTTTATGGTACAGAGACAAAACTACATTTGAGAACATTTGCGTTAAGTCTGTTCCTCAACGGCATTTAATTTCCACTATGTATGCCCTGCTGTTTGAACAAAACAACCCTAAAGATGATATTACTTGCCAAAAGTGGGAACGAGACCTTGACGTAAATCCTACTCAAGAGGACTGGGAACACATTTTCTCATATATACATAAAGGTTCCATGAATGTATTAGCTCAAGAAAACGGCTTCAAATTGTACTCTAGATGGTACAGGACACCATCTACAATTCATAAATGTAATCCTAGAGTTCCTCCTGTTTGCTGGCGATGTGAAGCTTCCCTTGGGACACTTCATCACATTTGGTGGGATTGCCCCCGTATACAACCTTATTGGAAGGAAGTCCACAGACTAATTTCATATATTACGACATACACCCCTGATTTCACAGCAGCCCAATACTTACTACATCATACCTCCTTACCACGCTCCGTATACAAAAAACTATTGTCATACATCTCATTAATGCCGCTAGGCTTTGTATTCCAGTCCACTGGAAGGACACTTCACCTCCCAGTATCTCCGAATGGCTCCAAAGGATTGGGAGGATAGCAGAAATGGAGGATTTGATCTTACAAGCTAGGGACTCCCCAAAAGAATTTTATGTTAAATGGGCATGTTGGATTCAATTTGTGAACTCTGGTGAGTTTCTTCGTCTATCCAATTCCTCACATTAACTTGACCTGGGAAAATAGGCATTTACTACATTTTCGATAATTTACAGAGGTTCGACACCGGTTTCCCTGTGATTCTGTCTGGTCTATTTTTATTTATATTTTTATTATATATTTTTTTTATTTATTTTTTTACCCTTACCCCTCCCCTTATTTTATAGGTTATACAAATGTGTTAAGATAATATGATGTTATTACTGCATCTTGCTTATTGGAAGAACCAACGTTTAGGTTTATTTATTTTTTTTGCTTTAAACGAATGTATTTTTTTCTCATATGTCATATTTGAAATTCTGATATTTTGTTTTTGTTTTTGCTGTATTTGCAAATTATAATTGTAATCCTATATCTAATGTATAACATGAAATCCTAATAAAAACTTTGAGACAAAAAAGGCCCACACCAAAGAACTTTTTGAATGACGGGCAGAGGCAGCGCCCTGCACAGGCGGAGCTCTGCGGTGTGATTCCGTCGGTGTGCTGCCCATACACTGGCCACCCAAGGGCATCCTGCCTCGTTGGAGATGTGCCTCCTCCTCATCCTCCTCCTCTCTCCTATTAGGCACCCACGTGGAGTCAGTGACCTCATCATCCCCTCCCTCCTCATCACTGGAGCCAATCTGGCAGTATGCTGCAGCTGCTGGAGCATGACTGCCAGATTGGTGTCCTTCTTGAGCATCCCCTCTCTCTGCTCTCACGCTACTGCCTTCCTCTAGCTGGGTATCATCATCAGATCCTTCGAAACGCTGGGCATCCTCCTGGAGCATGTACCCAACACTGTGCTCAAACAGTTCGGGGGACTCCTCAGGTGGAGGACATGGTGGGTCTAGGGAAGGAGTGACTAATGATGACATTGATACCAGAGAAGAGGACGCTTTGGCAGCTGCTTTGCCAGTACCCTGAGCCTGGGTGAGAGAGGATGAGGAGGATGAGGTGGGCTTGGTCATCCACTCTACCAAGTCTTCGGCATGATGTGGCTCAACATGTCCAGCTGCCGAAAAGAAGGACAAGCGTGTCCCATGGCCACGTGCTGATGACAATGCACCGCGTCCACGACCAGCACTGTTGCCCCCAGACACAGAGCCTGCTTGCCCTCTTTTTTTGCCTCCTGACTGTCTGCCTCTCCTTGTTTGCCTTCCAGACATTTTAATGGATGGCCTGCAGGGAGATGGGAAAAACAGCAATAAGGGCTACCTTCAGGTGTATACTGTGCAGGAGGCTTAGCAACAAAGACAGACACTGTCCCCTGCCTATCCTTCTCTGTCCCTAAACACAAGGATTTGCAATATGCTTCAGCAAGATTGGTTTAGCACAGAATAGCACACTGATAGTTTCCACGAGTGTCCTTCTCTGTCCCTAAACTCAAGGATTTCAAATATGGTTCAGCAAGATTGGTTTAGAACAGAATAGCACACTGACAGTTTCCCTCACTGTCCTTCTCTGTCCCTACAAACAAGGTTTAGCACAGAATGACACACTGACATTCTCCCTACCTATCCTTCTCTGTCCCTAAACGGGGTCACAGTGCATGCTTGGCCAATCACAGCGCCTGGATGACACTGCGATGGCGTAGTGCATTGTGGGCCGTTCGCGTCACTCGAATTTGGCGCGAACGGCCCAAATCGTTCGATCTTCGTCGAACGATCGAACAGCCGATGTTCGAGTCGAACGTATGTTCGACTCGAACACGAAGCTCATCCCTAGTAAGTTTAAAGGTGCTTTGGAAGCAAAGTCTCTTCCAGGAGAACAGTATTCATGGGTTAGCCCGCTTTCGGCTGATGTCACAGAGATGGTGCAGGGGGTATTGTGGAGGCAATATGGACTTTCGTGGTACGGTATGAATTACAAAGTCAATTTACAAAAATATAAATTTATTTTACAAAATCATACATAATAAAATCAGCCTTAAATACATAGATCCTAGACATTGGATGCTGCTATATGTGGAACATCCATTTATCTGACATACAAGGGACATTAGATATAGATGGTCAATCCGCACTGGATGTACGGATACTAATCTTCCCGTTGTACACTCAACATGTTTCGGGGGTTACCCCCTTCTTCAGGAGTATAAGTCAGAAAAAGATCTGCAAAAAAACATATGAATCAGATATGTATATATTTTGATGTTATTGTATAACTCGTGACCAAGTGCTGTCGCACTTTGAATGACAATTGTGCAGTCATGCAACATTGTACCCATATGACATTTTATTTTTATTTTTTTTAATTGAGACAGAGATTTCTTTTGGTAGTATTTAATCCCCACTGGGTTTTTTATTTTTTTGCTAAACAAACGAAAAAAGACCGAACATTTTTCTAAATAAGTAATTTTTCTCTTTTCACTGATGTGCTCTGATGGGGCTGCACTTATGGGCACTGATAGGTGGTCCTGATGGCATCACTGATGGGCAGCACTAACAGCCATCACTGATGGGCACTACTAACAGCCATCACTGATGGGCACTGACAGGCATCATTATATCATTATTTAGACCCGCCGGTGGCTCATTGTGCCTGTGCCCAAGCTGTGCCACTACGGCCGTGTCCCAAGTTCGGGTCTGCTGTGATTTCTGCTCCTGCTCCATAACAGGCCAAGGTCTCCAGTTCTCCCTCCCATCTACCCCATGCACTGTCTGCTGCAAGGCAGACTGTTGTTCTCTGGCTGGCTGCAGAAGGGACACGGAGGTGGGATTGAAGGCGGAGCCTCCGCGTTCCCTGCTGCTCCCCCATATACCATCCATCCATATAGTTCTCACCTCCTCATACACAATCCATATATACAGTTCTCCACCCCCCCATCCCCGTCACACTCCTCTCCTGTACATACCGCCCACTGTCATACCCTCCACACTCCTCTATTGCGCATACTGCCCACTGTCATACCCTCCAAACTCCTCTCCTGTACATGCTGCCCACTGTCATACCCTCCACACTCCTCTCCTGTACATTCTGCCCACTATCATACCCTCCACACTCCTCTCCTGTACATACTGCCCACTGTCATACCCTCCACACTCCTCTATTGCACATACTGCCCACTGTCATACCCTCCACACTCCTCTCCTGTACATACCGCCCACTGTCATACCCTCCACACTCCTCTATTGCACATACTGCCCACTGTCATACCCTCCACACTCCTCTCCTGTACATACTGCCCTCTGTCATACCCTCCACACTCCTCTATTGCGCATACTGCCCACTGTCATACCCTCCAAACTCCTCTCCTGTACATGCTGCCCACTGTCATACCCTCCACACTCCTCTCCTGTACATTCTGCCCACTATCATACCCTCCACACTCCTCTCCTGTACATTCTGCCCACTATCATACCCTCCACACTCCTCTCCTGTACATACCGCCCACTGTCATACCCTCCACACTCCTCTATTGCACATACTGCCCACTGTCATACCTTCCACACTCCTCTCCTGGACATACTGCCCACTGTCATACCCTCCATGCTCCTCTATTGCACATACTGCCCTCTGTCATACTCTCCAAACGCCTCTCCTGTACAAACTGCCCACTATCATACCCTCCACACTCTATTGCACATACTGCCCTCTGTCATTCCCTCCACACTCCTCTCCTGTACATTCTGCCCACTATCATACCCTCCACACTCCTCTCCTGTACATACCGCCCACTGTCATACCCTCCACACTCCTCTATTGCACATACCGCCCACTGTCATACCCTCCACACTCCTCTATTGCACATACCGCCCACTGTCATACCCTCCACACTCCTCTATTGCATATACCGCCCACTGTCATACCCTCCACACTCCTCTATTGCATATACCGCCCACTGTCATACCCTCCACACTCCTCTCCTGTACATACCGCCCACTGACGTACCCTGCACATTTCTGTCCTGTACATACCGCCCACTGTCCTACCCTCCACACTCCTCTCCTGTACATACCCCCCACTGTCATATCCTCCACACTCCTCTATTGCACATCATGCCCACTGTCATACCCTCCACACTCCTCTATTGCACATACTGCCCACTGACATACCCTCCACACTCCTCTCCTGTACATACTGCCCACTGACATACCCTGCACATTCCTGTCCTGTACATACCACCCTCTGTCATACCCTCCACACTCCTCTGCTGCATATACTGGTCACTGTTACACTCTCCAAACATCCTCTCCTGAAAATATTACCTACCCTCTGCACTCGTTTCCTGTACAAAATGTCTTACACTTTGCACTCCTTTCCTACACATACGATCACTCACTGTCATACCCTCCACACTCCTCTCCTGTGTATATACTGCACATACGCTCCACACTCTTGTGTATATACTGCTGTAAATTCTGCACTCCCTTCCTGCACATACCATAATACTCTCTGTACTTAATGAAAAGGTGAACTAATGCCCCTAGTCTCCACTGGACTTACCTCATGTAGTATTGGAAGAGTTTTATTTTATTAAATGATTGTGCTGAGGTTTATACATGTCAGTGAGACTCTTGCCTGTGGCACAGCAAACTAAGCATATTTTATGGGTACAAGAATTATTTTGTTTGTTTAATCATGCCCCTCCAGATGTTAACACAATATGGCCACACCCACCGTATGCAGTGGCATGTTAGGGTTTGGCTTGAAGAAAAGGTGACAAACTAGTGCAGATGCACGTGGCAGGGAGTGCGTAGGAGGATGTCCATAGACGCCCTCCCGGAAATGTGAGCCTGCACTGTAGCTGTCTTTCAGCTTAAGCGCGGGCGGGAAGTGGTTAAGAAGGATTTTCTCTCACTTCCTGTTTTGGCTTTGGGACAGGAAGTGAAAGTAAATCTTCCCTACGGGACACATATGGCAAATAGCCCTCCCTTACTCAATTCAAAGTGGAGAAAACGTTTTGGAAGCCACACTCAACACTTGCTTAGTGTAGTACCACCCTGCCTCATTTCTATAATAACTGATAGATTCACCCCTTATCCTCTCCGCCACGCCTTTCCCAGAACCTCCCCTTTCCTCCTCGCACCGCCTCCTTCCTCGTCTCTGTTACCGCGCACAACACATAAAGCAACAGCCCAGACGTGATGACGTTTTACGTGCCCTCCATCTGATATCTCCATCTCCCATTCTAAGCTTTCTAGTTTGTCACACATCGTCCAATCACGTTTCTTCTCCTACCTCACGCCGATTGCGCCGCCCCGCCTTTTCCCCTGGGCGAAACAGCGCATGCGCCTTCCTTCCTCCTCGCTCCCCCTGTTCCCCGGCGCGCTTTCTTCCTCCGTACGGCCCCAGCACGGCCACGTGACCTCCGCAACGGCAGAAGGAGCGGCCATGTCGAAGCGCCACCGGTTAGATCTCGGCGACGACTATGCCTCGAGCAAGAAGAGAGAAGGGTGAGTGAGGGGGGTGGGGGAAGACGCGAGCCTTCTTTGTCCGCGCTGGAATATGGCGGAGGCCTGAATGTGCCGGCTGCGGCCTAGGAGCACGATGGGGGCTGTGGGGGGAATCAGGCCTCTTGTCTGGTGGGCGTACATAGGAGAGGACGATCCGTGTCCCCTCAGAGGGAGACGTGTCCCCTCATACCATGTATAGGAGGAACATTGCTTGTCATTTAGTGTGTCCCATTGGAGACATTCCCCTTCACTTCCTGTCCCATAACCAAAACAGGAAGTGAGGGAAATTCCAGGTTGTTTCCAGAACTAATGTCCCCATTGGAACATATCCGCTCCATTCCTGTTCTGGTGACAACCCCAGATTTTGATATTTGCTGATAACAGTTACTAGAACTAATAGGGTGAATCTCCCTACCGGGGCCACAGACAGCAATACAAACCCGACAGATGTTTAATCTCCCTCTGTTCTATCCAAAACTAAAAAACACGTTTTTCTTTTATTTGTAATATTCAATTGGTAAAGCGGACATTTATTCTATTGCAGCTTACTGATACCTGGAAGTGCTGGCTGGCTGCATTTGTTTTCCTTTTTTAACCACTTAAGCACGGACCATTTCGCTGGCCAAAGACCAGAGCATTTTTTGCGATTCGGCACTGCGTCGCTTTAACTGACAATTGCGCGGTCGTGCGACATGGCTCCCAAACAAAATTGACCTTTTTTTCCCACGAATAGAGTTTTCTTTTGGTGGTATTTGATCACCTCTGCGGTTTTTATTTTTTGCGCTATAAACAAAAATAGAGTGACAATTTTATAAAGGGGGGGGGGGAAACGTAACTTTTTGCTATAATAAATACTCCCAAACAAAAAAATATATATATATATATATATATATATATATATATATATATATATTTTATGTGTGTATAAAAAATAATTTTCCCTCAGTTTAGGCTAATACGTATTCTTCTGCATAATTTTTTTTTTTTTTTTAACTATTAATGGCTGCGATCAGTGGAATTTTTTTTTTTTTTTTTTTTATCGTAACTGCGACATTATGGCGGACACATCGGACTCTTTTGACACAGTTTTGGGACCATTCACATTTATACAGCGATCCGTGCTATAAAAATGCACTGATTACTGTGTAAATGTGACTGGCAGTGAAGGGGTTAACTACTAGGGGCGCTGATGGGGTTAAGTGTGTCCTAGGGATGTGTTCTTACTGTTAGGGGGCGTGGCTACGGGTGACACGTCACTGATCGCTGCTCCCGATCACAGGGAACAGACGATCAATGACAGTGTCACTAGGCAGAACGGGGAGATGCTGTGTTTACACTTACCTCTCCCCGTTCTGCAGCTCTGTGACACGATCGCAGGACACCAGCGGACATCGAGTCCATGGGCACGTTCACAGAGCTCGCGGCAGTGGCGCACGCCCGGCGGGAATTTCAAAGTGACGTAAATATACGTTACTTTGCCCAGCCGTGCCATTCTGCTGACGTAAATGTACAGGAGTCGGTCGGGAACCGGTTAAGCTCTATTTCCTCTATTTTCACCTGTTGATCCAACCAGGAAATACATTCTACTAGACAGCTTGTTTTTCAGAAAAACGTATCAGTGTACAGGGATAAGACAAACCATTTTACTACTGACAGGGGTGCTTACAAAGATCAGCTTTTGTTTATTAACCCTTTCACTGAAGGTCCATGTGTCATACGGACCTGACAACGTGGGGTTTCACACACTTATCTGATGGCTGCAGCCACCAGGATTGTGTGTAAAACTGAAAACAGTTATGCGCTGCCTCCCGATTGCGATTTGGGATCATGGAGAGAATCGCAGCAATTCTGTCTAAGATCGCAGAACGCCAGATGTGAACAGAGCCTTACTATTTCTAAAGTGTCAGCTGAAATTTGGCTTCAATTTGTTAGTGTATATAAATCTGCCAGTACATTTTTTGTTTTTTTCATACTGTCATCAGTGTAGTACAACATCATATGACCCGCAAAGAAGTATATTTAATTGGAGTACGGCGCTGCTCCCTAACCCTAATGAAAGGGTCAGTAATCCTAAGTGATTGCTAAATGCTCAAAATTAAATTGTAAATAATATATACTACAATAAGTGAACAATTATAATCAGTCCACCTTTCAACAGTGGTGTTGACACTAAATGCATGAAACCAACATCACCATCAGATACAGCACGGTGAACATAGAGACACCCAGAAACAAAGTGTAAGTGTCAAACTAATTATATGTTAGTATACAAAAAATACAAGACTGTATCATTAAGACCACAGTTTAGTGCAATACATCTATACACATTGATAAGATCCAAATGTGATAAGTGCACGTTAGCTCCAGATAGAAGCTCCAATCTGCAGCTGCAGATACCTATCTCTGCCAGATAGCAACACAGTCCAAAATTAGTATGCACACAGACAGTAAAAAACAGTCTTCTTCATAAAATTCAAAAGTTCTTCCTATAATTTGTGAAGTTCCGTGGAAGGGAGGATTCCCAATTACCTCCCACTGCATGTAGTGTGAACCAGCGTCATCCCGACAGTAGTTCCAGTGAGCTCCGCCTCCCGATTCTCTCACTACACCGCACTAGTAATGGGGGGGGGGGGGGATATCAGTCAGAGATCAGAGAGACCCTGCCTGCAGGAGACTGGAGGGGGGGGGAGACAGAAAGGAGCTTCAGATCTGAAGCTCCTTTCTGTCTCCCCCCCCCCCCCTCCAGTCTCCTGCAGGCAGGGTCTCTCTGATCTCTGACTGATATCCCCCCCCCCCCCCCCCATTACTAGTGCGGTGTAGTGAGAGAATCGGGAGGCGGAGCTCACTGGAACTACTGTCGGGATGACGCTGGTTCACACTACATGCAGGGAGAGGTAATTGGGAATCCTCCCTTCCACGGAACTTCACAAATTATAGGAAGAACTTTTGAATTTTATGAAGAAGACTGTTTTTTACTGTCTGTGTGCATACTAATTTTGGACTGTGTTGCTATCTGGCAGAGATGGGTATCTGCAGCTGCAGATTGGAGCTTCTATCTGGAGCTAACGTGCACTTATCACATTTGGATCTTATCAATGTGTATAGATGTATTGCACTAAACTGTGGTCTTAATGATACAGTCTTGTATTTTTTGTATACTAACATATAATTAGTTTGACACTTACACTTTGTTTCTGGGTGTCTCTATGTTCACCGTGCTGTATCTGATGGTGATGTTGGTTTCATGCATTTAGTGTCAACACCACTGTTGAAAGGTGGACTGATTATAATTGTTCACTTTTTGTAGTATATATTATTTACAATTTAATTTTGAGCATTTAGCAATCACTTAGGATTACTGACCCTTTCATTAGGGGTTAGGGAGCAGCGCCGTACCCCAATTAAATATACTTCTTTACTGTTAGGATTTTTTTAAAGGTCCCATTAGGGGGGCTGCAGCTCTTCACATTTATTTATTTTGTTCACGGCGAGGTGTCACACCCTTGCACTACATCTTAAGCGCAGGTACACTATTTTTATTTTATCATATGACCCGCGCTGCAGTGATCAGGGACACTGACTGGTGACTGACCTTATTCAATTTCTTAACCACTTAACGACCGCCCACTGTAAATATACGTCGGCAGAATGGCACAGACAGGCAGAATCACGTATATGTACGTGATTGCCTTTGTATAGTTGGGGGGTCCGATCGGACCCCCCTTCTTTACAGTGAGCGGTCGTTTTACCTTCGGGAGCGATCCGGCATGAGGGGACGGCCGTTCGATTCCGGCCACCCCCTCTCGATCGCTCCCTGCGAATGAGAGCTTCCCCTGCCTGTGTACTTGTTTACACAGGCTGGAGGAAGTGATGTCATCTCTCCTGCGGCGCTCACATATACCGAGCGCCGTACAGGAGAAGATGCAGGTTAGTGCACACAACACTACACTGACACCAGGACACATAGGTACATAAATCGCCCCCCCAGGCCCCCCCAGTCACAGTGTCACTGATTGCAGTGATCACTAAATAAATGGTCACTGCAATCAGTGACATTTGTGACTGTAAAAGTGTCAGTACATTTAGTTTTAGGTCCAGTGTAGCCCCCTAACCCCCCCCTAATAAAGGTTTAACCCCCTGATCACCCCCCAGATAACCCTTTCACCCCCTAGTACCGCCGTCGCTAAGCGATCATTTTTCTGATCGATGTCTTAGCGTCGGTGATGCTGATCGGTAGCCAGTAATTTTTTTTAGGTTCGCCGCAGGTTTTTATAGCGTCGGGTACCCCCATATATTACCTAATAAAGGTTTAACCCCCTTGATCGCCCCCCAGGTAACCCTTTCACCCCCTATCACCACGGTCACTAAGCGATCATTTTTCTGATCGCTGTCTTAGCGTCGGTGATGCAGATCGGTAGCCAATATTTTTTTTAGGTTCGCCGCAGGTTTTTATAGCGTCAGGTACCCCCATATATTATCTAATAAAGGTTTAACCCCCTGATCGCCCCCCAGGTAACCCTTTCACCCCCTATCACCACTGTCGCTAAGCGATCGTTTTTATGATCGTTGTCTTAGTGTCGGTGATGCAGATCGGTAGCCAGTAATTTTTTTTTTAGGTTCGCCGTCAGGTACCCCCATATATTACCTAATAAAGGTTTTAACCCCCTAATTGCCCCTAGTTAACCCTTTCACCAGTGATCATCATATAAGTGTTACGGGTGACGCTGGTTAGTTAGTTTGCTTTTTATAGTGTCAGGGCACCCGCCGTATATAACCCAATAAAGGTTTAACCCCCTGATCGCCCGGCGGGTGATATCAATTAGGTTTTAGCGTCAGAGAGGGTCTGCGTCACACCCCAGGCAGCGTCAGGTTAGTGCCAGTAACGCTAACACCCACGCGTGAAGCATACACCCCCTTAGTGGTATAGTATCTGAACAGATCAATATCTGATCTGATCAGATCTATACTAGCGTCCCCAGCAGTTTAGGGTTCCCAAAAACGCAGTGTTAGCGGGATCAGCCCAGATACCTGCTAGCACCTGCGTTTTGCCCCTCCGTCCAGCCCAGGCCACCCAAGTGCAGTATCGATCGATCACTGTCACTTGCAAAACACAACACACATAACTGCAGCGTTCGCAGAGACAGGCCTGATCCCTGCGACTCCAGTGCTGTAGGAGGTGATTTCGCCACCACAGTTAAAAAAAAAAAAGCATATATGCCGAAGCTTTGGGGCAGCAGGGGCGGAGGAGCGATTTTGCTCCTAATGCCGCGTACATACAGTCGAAATTCCGACGGAGGCTTGCCCGTGGAAAAGTCTGACCATGTGTACGCGGCATAACTTTTGCGGGAAGATGCCCCCATGCTTCGGCATATATAAATGGTGCATGTATGCCCATCATTAGAAGTGAGTGGATGAAGGGCGGTATTCTAATGGTGGGCATACCCACCGATCAATCTTTTTTTTTTCGTTCAGCCAACAGGCTGCATGAAAAAAAAGATTACAATACATGTCCAACAAGGACCAGCAACGTACTGGTATGTTGCTGGACTTTGAATGGTTATACCAGATTGATGCCTGCGGGTTTAGGTATCATCTTGGTATCATTCTTTTCAGCCAGCGGCCGGCTTTCATGTAAAAGCAATCCTAGTGGCTAATTAGCCTCTGGACTGCTTTTACAAGCAGTGGGAGGGAATGTCCCCCCCCCCCCGGATATAAAAAGCGCCATTGGGAATTTGGGAAAGCATTTTATCACACCGATCTTGGTGTGGTCAGATGCTTTGAGGGCAGAGGAAAGATCTAGGGTCCAATAGACCCCAGTTTTTTCAAAAGAGTACCTGTCATTACCTATAGCTATCATAGGGGATATTTACATTCCCTGAGATAACAATAAAAATGATAAAAAAAATAAATAAATATGGAAGCAACAGTTTAAAAATAAAATAAAAAAGCAAAATTAATAATAAAAAAAAAAAGCACCCCTGTCCTGCCCTGCTCTTGCCCAATGGCGAACGCAAGCGTCGGTCTGGCGTCATATGTAAACAGCAATTGCACCATGCATGTGAGGTATCACCGCAAAGGTCAGATCGAGGGCAGTAATTTTAGCAGTAGACCTCCTCTGTAAATCTAACGGGGTAACCTGTAAAGGCTTTTAAAGGCTTTTAAAAATGTATGTAGTTTGTCGCCAATGCGCGTTTGTGCGAAATTTTAAAGCATGTCGTGTTTGGTATCTATGTACTCGGCCTAAGATCATCTTTTTTATTTCATCAAACATTTGGGCAATATAGTGTGTTTTAGTGCATTAAAATTAAAAAAAGTATTTTTTCCCCAAAAAATGCGTTTGAAAAATCGCTGCGCAAATACTGTGTAGAAAAAAAAAAGCAACACCCACCATTTTATTCTGTAGGGCCTTTGCTTTAAAAATATATATAATGTTTGGGGGTTCAACATAATTTTCTTGCAAAAAAAAATATGTTTTCATGTAAACAAAAAGTGTCAAAAAGGGCTTTGTCTTCAAGTGGTTAGAAGAGTGGATGTAAGCTTCCTAATGTTGTGTATAAAATGCCAGAACAGTTCAAAACCCCCCCAAATGACCCCATTTTGGAAAGTAGACACCCCAAGCTATATACTGAGGAGTGTCTAATCCATGGAATATTTTATATGTTGACACAAGTTGCGGAAAAAAGACAATTTTTTTTTTTTTTGCACAAAGTTGTCACTAAATGATATATTGCTCAAACATGTCATGGGCATATGTGGAATTACACCCCAAAATACATTCTGTTGCTTCTCCTGAGTACGGGGATACCACATGTGTGAGACTTTTTGGGAGCCTAGCTGCGTACGGGACCCCAAAAACCAATCACCGCCTTCAGGCTTTCTAAGGGTGTAAATTTTTGATTTCACTTCTCACTGCCTATCACAGTTTCGGAGGCCATGGAATGCCCAGATGGCACAAAACCCCCCCCCAAATGACCCCATTTTGGAAAGTAGACACCCCAAGCTATTTGCTGAGAGGTATTGTGAGTATTTTGCAGATCTCGCTTTTTGTCACAAAGTTTTGAAAATTGAAAAAAAAAAGAAAAAAAAAAAAAAAAGTTCTTTCTTCATTTTCAAAAACAAATGAGAGCTGTAAAATACTCACCATGCCTCTCAGCAAACAGCTTGGGGTGTCTACTTTCCAAAATGGGGTCATTTGGGGGGGTTTTGTGCTATTTTGGCATTTTATGGCCTTCGAAACTGATAGGTAGTGAGGAGTCAAATCAAAAATTTGTGCCTAGAAATCCTGAAGGCGGTGATTGGTTTTCGGGGTCCCGTACGCGGCTAGGCTCCTAAAAAGTCCCACACATGTGGTATCCCCGTACTCAGGAGAAGCAGCAAAATTTATTTTGGGGTGCAATTCCACATATAACCATGGCATGTGTGAGCAATATATCATTTAGTGACAACTTTTTGTAATTTTTTATTTTTTTTGTCATTATTCAATCACTTGGGACAAAAAAAAAATATTCAATGGGCTCAACAGGCCTCTCAGCAATTTCCTTGGGGTGTCTACTTTCTAAAATGGGGTCATTTGGGGGGGTTTGTACTGCCCTGCCATTTTAGCACCTCAAGAAATGAGATAGGCAGTCATAAATTTAAAGCTGTGTAAATTCCAGAAAATGTACCCTAGTTTGTAAACGCTATAACTTTTGCGCAAACCAATAAATATACGCTTATTGACATTTTTTTTACTAAAGACATGTGGCTGAATACAATTTGGCCTAAATGTATGACTACAATTGAGTTTATTCGATTTTTCTTATAACAAAAAGTAGAAAATATCATTTTTTTTCAAAATTTTCGGTCTTTTTCCGTTTATATCGCAAAAAATAAAAATCGCAGAGGCAATCAAATACCATTAAAAGAAAGCTCTATTTGTGGGAAGAAAAGGACGCAAATTTCGTTTGGGTACAACATTGCATGTCCGCACAATTTACAGTTAAAGCAGCGCAGTGCAAAATTCTGAATTCACCTCTGGTCCTTTAGCTACCAAATGGTCCGGGGCTTAAGTGGTTAAACATTTTTCGTCTTCCAGGACAGTCTGAGACATATGGGGCTCCTCCCTCCGGGACAGGAAACGCGTTCACCCACATAATTAAAGGCGGTCCTCCAGGCCTCCCCCTTCAGTTATTTGTTTCCTTCCGGACTGGGAGGGGGCACTTTAGGAACCTTGAGGAGCTCCATGTCCCAGGGCTGTCCTGAGCACCCCCCTGGCGTTGTCTTCTCCTCTGCCTGCAAGCGCCCCTCTGTCCAGTTAGGGAAGAGTAGGGCTGCTGGTCCTACTGCTGCCGTAAGCTTGGAGAGAGTAGGACCCATGTAGGATGTGGGGGGCCCCGTCGCACATTTTGAGATGGTTTTCCCCCAGGCTGGGGTAGTTACCTGGAGAGGGGAGACAGTGCCTTCAGTAGCCCTCCCGTCTGTGGCCCTCGGTCCCGGTGTTCATTGGCTGGCGCTGTGAGGGCGCCTGTTCACCCGGTAGTTCCGGGTATGGAGCAGAGAGGACATTTGTGCATCTGAGATGGGGCTTCTGCGTCGGAGATGAGGGTTTCGGTCTCTTGGCGCAGCGTTCGGACGTACAGGCATCTGGGCCAGTGGAAGACCCAGCATAGCCTGCGGCGCACACCAAGGAACCACAGAGGGCACTGCAGCATCCCAGACAGTAGACTCTGGTTCCTTGGGCACTGGCACCTCCCAGGTAAGCTTGGTGAGAGGTGGCCATGGCTTACTCTGGGGGGGGGGCACCCTTGTGACCAAGAGTCCCTCCTTGGGTGGGGAACCACAGGTGAGGGGTTGGGCACTTCTGTTTGACCCCAAGCACAGTGGTGGTGAGGGGCAGGCACTCGTAGGCGATTGTCTCTTTTGTTAGGCTTTTAGGTTAAGACCCAGATGCAGTCTCCCTAGAAGATGATGTGCCGTATGCACAGCAAAGTTGAGCGCCAGTTGGGAAAAACCTTTTTGCCCTGAGTGCATTAGTAGTTTAGTCAGGGATGACTCGGTGACAGCATGTCATAAGATCCTTGCATCTGTTAAGGATGAGATTGCATCCACTTTCCAATCCTTTAAAAGTGTTAAGGATAGGATTCAGGGGTCCCCCGATGACCCTATCCAGGGCCGCCAGTATGCCTTCTCTCTCAGAACCTAGTCAGGATGATGGTGAGGATAGAGAAGGAGATTACAGGTCTCAGGCAGACTCATGGTCTGATTTAGAAGGAAGAAGATGATTCCTCCAAGGTGTCCAGGTACAGGTTGTCGCCGGATGTGGGGAATTTGCTCAAAGCTCTTTATGACACTTTGGAAATTGGGGAGGAGTCGGTACAACTTTCTAAGCACGACCTCATGTACCAAGGTTCAAGGGTGCAGAAGGCCAGGGTATTCCTGTGCACAAATCTCTAGTGGAGTCAATCTTGCTAGAGTGGGAACACCCTGAAAAGGAGTCTTAAATGCAGGTTCCCTTTCGAGAAGGACGCGGCCCAACGTTGGATGCACCGCTGGCCAAGGTCTCTTAAAAGACTGATTTGGCTTCTGACGACCTAGGGTCACTTAAGGACCTCATGTATAAAAGGGGGGGACGTACTGCTAAGAGCTTGGGACGCCTCTTCCATTGGGCTGAAGCCAGCTCTGGCAGCCATTTGCGCTGCCAGGAACTTGGAGTGCTGGTTAACGCAGTTCCAGTCTCACATTTTGGCGAGCATGTCCAGGCAACAGCTGCTTGTCATTCCCATTACTGTTTAAAGCAGTTGGCTTCTTAGCGGATGCCTCAGCAGAATCAGTAATGCTGGCAGCCAAGTCATCAACACTGGTGAACGCAGCAAGAAGGGCCATGTGGTTGAAGACTTGGACGGAGGGATGCAGCGTCCAAGCTGAAAGTGTGTGGGTTACCTTTTTCAGGTGATCACTTCTTTGGGCCCAGTCTGCAGGAGGCACTGGAGCGGACCCAGGACAATAAAACAGAATTTCCATAAAAGAGCAAGAAAGTGGAAGGGAAATGTTTTTTTTCTCGACGTCTTCCAGGACGGCACAATGAGAGATGACTAGTCCACCTGACAGGAAACACAATCAATCAAAGAGGTTAAAAACCCCACCCCTCCCTGTGCTCCTCAGTTTTTGATTGTGTTTCCCCACAGCGAAACCGTTTGTTATTTTCTAAAGGCCTGGTGCTGGAGGTCTCCCCCTGGGACCTAGGTCGAACGCTTAGGAAGCCTCTGGACCTAGCAGGACGGGCTCATCCTTCCTGGGGGGTCCCCCTTTTGTTGTAACATACTCAGGGGGGAAGGAATAGCCTTGAAGAACCCCCCTGAGTTTTCTGAAGCCCTAAGGTACAGGGTACCTGGAAGCTTCAGGGGCCAAATGTTTCCTCTTTTTTTCTCCCTACCTGGTGGGTGTCCACTTCGGAGGGGGGGCTGGCAGGTCTCCCGCAGATGCGGTGGTGAACCCAGCGGTGAAGCGCTGTTCTGGCTATTGGCGCCGCTCAGGCATGTGCGGCGCCATTTTCCCATGGCCTGGAGGACTCATTGATTTCCTCCTCTAGCGCCCGGAATGACGTCACCGCGCGCCGCGCCACTTCTGGTTTCCGGTCTACGGCAAGATGGCGACGACCGGCGTCTTTTCAGCCAGCTTCCACTATAAAGATGCCAGGAAAAGAGGCGCCCATTCCTCCTGTTTGCTCTTAGCGACACGGTTCGAGCCCGGATGGAGCATGAGGAAAGGCCCGGTACGGCCAAGGCTACAGAGCAGGCCACAGGAGGTGAGTCCTACCCAGCCAGCAGGGGTTATGATGGGGGAGGTACCCCGACTCTTCCCCCTTTTGCTCTGCACAGGGGTGTTTGGTACTAAAAAATTCCCTGTGTATATTTGTTTTTTCTGCAGGAGGGGACGTCACTGCCAAGGGGTCTACCAGCCGTCCCTCTAAAGCCCCTGCTCACATCAAAAGATGTGGCTACTGCAACGATAGGTTGCCTCCAGACTATTCCAGACCTTTCTGCTTTAAATGCATTCAGAAATTGGCTGGAAAAGAAACATCTCAGGTCATGAAAGACTTCCTGTCTGTCCAGACCCAGATGCTGACTACGCTTAAGGAATTTCAATCCTCACTCAAGTCTAGGGAACCAGAACCTCAGACAAGTGGGGGGGGGGGCTCTTCCTCTCAGGAGAGTTCTTTGACTCCCAGGGTAGTTAAAAGACGGCCGCAGCCTCTAAAATCCCTACCTTCACAGGGTTTGGAGCCGGAGGAGGATTCAGATATCACCGATCGAGAAGTATCTGATGAGGGTCTGGTGGATAGTCAGGCAGAGGACGAGGAAGAGGGCTCCAGGCCAGGAAGGCACATCTTCTCGGCCGATGATATGGAGGGCCTCCTTGGGGCAATTTATGCTTCTGAAGATATCCAGGAGCCTGCGGAACAGGTTTCTGCACAGGATAGAATGTATCAGGGTTTGTTGAAGTCTCAACCCAGAACCTTCCCCGTCCACCAGGCACTGAAGGACATTATCCTTCAAGAATGGAAGGATCCTGAAAGGAAGCTTTTAAGACCAAAAACGTGGAAACGTAGGTGCCCTTTCAAGGAGGAAGATGAAGATAGGTTCTTCAAAACACCCAGATTGGATGCTTCTTTAGCCCAGGTATCCAAACAGTCTGACCTCTCCTTTGAGGATACTGGTAACCTCAAAGATCAGATGGACCGGCGTGCTGAAACCACCTTGCGGAGGGCCTGGGAAGCCAATGCGGCAGCCATGAGCCCGGCGCTGGCTTCAGCATGCGTAGCCAGGAATGCAGATGCATGGATCTCAAAATTAACAGACCATGTTTCAGGCACTTCCAAATCCAAGGAAGTCTTGGAGTCGTTGCAGCTAATAGGTAGCGCGGTGGCGTACCTAGCGGACGCAGCGGTAGAAACCGTAAGAACCACCGCAAAGCCTGGAGCCCTCTTAAACTCTGCTAGAAGAGCTGTATGGGTCAAAACCTGGGATGGTGATAGTGCATCCAAGACCCGTTTATGTGGTCTCCCATTTGAGGGCTCCCTTCTTTTCGGTACAGGACTTGACCAAGCCCTGTCCAGGTCCACCGAAAAGGGTAAGAAGTTTCCTACCAAACCTAAAAAGGAAAAAAGGAGATTTTTTCGAGGCCCCCAGGGTAAGAACCGGTCTTCAGACAAAAGACCTGTCAATACTAGGAGGTGGAGTGCTGGCAAGGACAAACAGAAGGGAGGTATCCTTTTCTCCAGCCAAAAGCCTAATGACAAGAACTCTAAGTGACGTAAGGGTAGGGGGAAGGCTTTCCCAGTTTCTCCCCAGATGGGAAAGCATATCTCAGAGCCCCCATGTCCTCCAAATCTACAAAGAGGGCTACAAGCTAGAGTTCCTTCACTCCCCTCCCCCGAAGTTTCTGGTAACACATCTACCCAGGGACCCCTTAAAAGCTGCAGGTCTGGTACAGAATGTCTCAGAACTGGAAAGGCAGGGAGTAGTTATCCCGGTACCTACAGAACAACAAGGTTTGGGCGTCTATTCCCACGTTTTCGTTGTTCCAAAGCCGTCAGGGAAGCATCGGCTTATAATAAACTTGAGACCCTTGAACGCTTATCTGTGTTGCAAGAGGTTTCGAATGGAGAGCGTGTACACGCTCAGGAAGCTTCTTCTGAGGGGGGTGTTCATGGTGACCATAGACCTAAAGGACGCCTATCTACACGTCCCGATATTCCCAGCACATCAGGCCTTTCTCAGGTTTGCAATCACTTCCGCCCAGGGAGTGCAGCATTGGCAGTTTGCTGCGCTTCCCTTCGGACTGTCATCCAGTCCAAGAGTCTTTACAAAGATCATGGCGGAGGTGATTGCTTACCTGCACCTGCAGGGTATAGCAGTAGTCCCCTACCTCGACGATCTGCTTCTCTACAATCAGAGTCGAGATCTCCTTCTTGCAGACCTGGCCAGGGTCGTGAACACCTTGGAAAGCCTGGAGTGGATCATCAACAAAGAAAAATCCTCGATGGTCCCAGAACAGAAGAAAGTTTACTTGGGATTCCTAGTGGATTCCTTAGAAAGAAAACTTGTTTTACCCCAGGACAAGGTCTTATGACAACGGTCAGGTCTATGTTGGAGGCAGAGGAATCCTCCTTCAGAAGCATCATGCGGGTGCTGGGTCTAATGACTTCTTGCATCCCAGCGGTGCCGTGGGCTCAGCTCCACTCCAGACCTCTCCAAGAATTCCTTCTATCCTCTTGGGACGGATCAAGGGAATCTCTAGACTACAGGGTCCCCATCCCAGTTGTGGCAAAGGAATCTCTGAGGTGGTGGCTCCTTTCTCAGAATTTACTGGTGGGTCGTCTGTGGAGTCAGTCCAGCCCTCTCAGGATAACCACAGACGCAAGCGCCTGGGGTTGGGGGGCTCACTTAGACGAGCTCAGAGCTCAGGGTTCCTGGAACCGAGGTCAGAGGGGCGCCTCCTCAAACCTCCGGGAATTGTTGGCGGTCCGGGAGGCTCTAAAGGCCTTCGAGGAGAGAGTCAGGGGCCGAGAGGTCCAGATTCTATCCGACAATGCCACCACAGTGGCATTCCTGAACCATCAGGGAGGCACCAGGTCGCGTACCCTTCTGGCTTTGTCTCTGGAGATCCTGAGCTGGGCAGAGCTCCGGATTCCCTCTATCACAGCGGTTCACATAAAAGGGGTTCACAACGTAGAGGCGGACTTTTTAAGTCGCCACCCCGATTCTCCAGGGAGAATGGGAGTTGAACACAGAGGTGTTCGATCTGGTGTGCCAACGGTTCGGCAATCCGGAGATAGACCTCTTCGCCCGCAGGGAAAACAAAAAGCTAAAGAGGTTCTTTTCCCTGACCCGGGAATGGGGCTCAGAGGGAGTGGATGCGCTGGCCCAGGTGTGGAGTTTTCATCTGGCCTATGCCTTTCCCCCTCTGAGTCTGATTCCGAGGATCCTGCAGAAGCTGGACCTCTCAGAATGCTGTCTCATTTTGGTCACCCCCTGGTGGCCCAAGAGAGCCTGGTTTCCCACTCTGGAGAACTGGTCTGTAGCTCCCCCTCTCCATCTACCAGTTCGGTCAGACCTTCTTCAGGGTCCGGTCTTCCACCCAGAGCCCAGCTTCTTCAAACTGACGGCCTGGTGCTTGAAAGGCAGAACCTGCGGGAGAAGGGCTGTTCAGAGAGAGTGATCACCACTCTCCTCTCTAGTAGAAAGGAGGTCACCAGGCGGATTTATGCTAAGGTGTGGGGGGTCTTCTCTCGCTGGTGTTCAGAGAGAGAGGTTTCCCAACAGGAAACTTCGGTCATTCTGGAATTTCTCCAGGATGGAGTTGATCTGGGGCTGGCTACCAAGACACTAAGAGTTCAGGTAGCAGCCTTATCTTACTTCCTGGACAGAAGATTGTCCCAGGACCCGTTGATTAAAAGATTCTTGTCAGCTAGGGACAGAATGTCTCCAGTACAGATCTCTAGGGTTCCACCCTGGAATCTCTCCTTGGTTCTAGAACAGTTAACTAAGGCTCCGTTCGAGCCTTTAGACAGTATCTCTATTAAACTTCTCACAGTTAAGTTTACCTTTCTGCTGGCGATAACGACAGCCAAAAGAGTAGGTGATATGCAGGCTCTGTCAATTAAAGAGCCGTTTTTTCGTTTATTTGAGGACAGGGTTGTTCTCAGGCAGGACCCCCTGTACCTTCCCAAGGTAGTATCAAAATTTCATAGAACACAGGAAATAATACTCCCTTCTTTTTGTTCCAATCCCCAGAATGAAAGGGAGGCTTCCTTTCATTGTTTGGATGTCAGACGATGTCTGCTTTCTTATTTGGATAGAGTTAGCATTTTCAGAAAATCCAGCCACTTGTTTGTTAATTTTTCTGGTCAGAAAAAGGGCCAACAGGCTTCTAGAGTAACCATAGCTAGGTGGATAAAACAAGCAATCTCCCTAGCTTATGACCAGGCTGCTAAGACAGCCCCGAAGGTTAAGGCACATTCCACTCGGTCTCTGGCGACCTCCTGGGCAGAAAGGGCCGGAGCTTCGGTCGAACAAATCTGCCAAGCTGCGACATGGTCAAGCCAGAACACTTTTTTTGAAGCATTATAGAGTGGAGTTGCTGTCGCCTCAGGACCTCTCATTTGGTAGGAAGGTCCTGCAAGTGGTCGTCCCACTCTAAGGTAGGCCTGCAAATTACTTGCTTCTCTCTCATTGTGCCGTCCTGGAAGACGTCTTGAGAAAAGTACCAGTTACTTACCGGTAATGGTCTTTCTGGTAAGTCTTCCAGGACGGCAGGCCTACTTCCCACCGCTCTGGTTAAGTATATATATATATATATATTTATTTATATATTGAGTTGTTGTGGTATGTTGTTTTCACTCTCGTGCACTAGTGTGGAGTACTTTTTCACAAACTGAGGAGCACAGGGAGGGGTGGGGTTTTTAACCTCTTTGATTGATTGTGTTTCCTGTCAGGTGGACTAGTCATCTCTCATTGTGCCGTCCTGGAAGACTTACCAGAAAGACCATTACCGGTAAGTAACTGGTACTTTTTTTGTTTTTGAGGCCACAGGCAGCAGGCCCAACATCAAAAGATGGGCCACCCCAAAAAGCACTGGACAGGGTCACAAGGGACGAGGAAGAGGAGGAATCTTATTCAGTCCTCAGACCACCATGAAGCACCAATGACTCCTGCGTTCCTGTGGGAGGAAGACTTCCTTCCACAATGGACTGCGGCAGCTTCAAGCCCGTTCATATTAGAGATAATAAAGAATGGCTAAAAGTTGGAATTCCAATCAATTCCCCCTTCCAGTTTTCTTGTCACCCTGTTACTCAGAGATTAGGAAAAGCAGGGGCTCTGAGTCTGCTCTTAGCGGAGCTAGTTGATCAGCAAGTCCTCATGCAGGTGCCCCAGGGGTACCGCTGCCAGGGAGTTTTTTCCCACATATTCGTGGTCAGAAAGCCATCTGTCAAGTTCAGGCTAATCCTCAAAGTCCATCCTCTAAACTGGTTTCTGAAGTACAAACACTTCAGTAAGGGGTCTATTTTCACAACAAATCTCCTGTTTCCAGATTGCTATATGGCAACGATCGATCTCAGGGATACATACCTGCATATCCCGATACATCAAGATTTTCAGAAATTTCCCAGACTGGCGGTCAGAGTGAATTCGGAGGTTCTTCATTTTCAGTTCTGGGCACTGCCATTCGGACTAACATCCTCTCCGAGGATTTTTACAAAAGTCCAGCGAGTGTAAAGGGACACTGGGGCACACAATGAGACTGGAGGAGAAGCGGTTTAACCTTAATCTGCGTATGGAGTTCCTCACTGTTAGGGCTATAAGGATGTGGAACACGCTCCCACAATTGGTGGTGGCTGCAGGGAGTATGGATACTTTTAAAAGTACCTTTTGGATGTTCCTCTTGAAGGACACAACATACAGGGATATGGGAAATCATTATAGACACTGATTACACACACCTACACAGGTTGAACTGGATGGACTATTGTCTTTTTTTTCCCAGCCTTACCGACTATGTAACTATATGTCCTGGCAGAAGCTTTAGCCTCGCTGCGCATCAAGGCCCTTATTGTGATCCCCTACTTGGACGATCTGCTGTTTGTCGCCCAATCCAGTTGGCAACTGGAGAAGGACTTGCAGGAAGCACAGGATTTCCTGTGGCCCCTCGGTTGGCTAATCAACCTGGACCAGTCCCAGCTGGTTCCAACTTGGGAGGTGCAGTAATTGGGCTACAGGATCTCCTCAATAGAAAACTTTCTCCCTTTATAGTAGATCCAGAGGAAGCTAAGCAGTGGCAGTTTCAGACCAATCGGGAAGCCCAGATCAGAGAGGTCATGAGGGTGATAGGTCTAATGACTTCCTGTTTCCCAGCTGTCCCCTAATCAAAGTTTTACCAGCGCCTGCTGCAGGGTCTTCTGCTATGCTGATGGAATGGTGACCAGCAGAGGTTGGACCAGCCTATGCCCCTACCGGCCAGAGTCAAGAGGGTGCTGTGGTAGTGGCAAGCCAGTCGCAATCTAGACGGGTCTGTTGTGGGCCGGGGCAACAGCCCTCGTGACAACAGACATCAGTTCATTCGGCTGAGGTGCCCACTTAGAGGAAGGTTTAGTTTAGGGAACTTGGTTTCCAGCGGAAGCCAGTCAGACCTTGACACAAAGGATCGGGTAACGTTCAGGACCCTCCGCCTCACTCACAAATGCACACAAGGAAACGCTCCTCCAATACTTATGCGAGAAAATAACACTACATCCCCCAATCGCGTTCTCCGCTCAACTAACCAAAACCTTCTCCACGTCCCTAAGTCCCGCTACAAATCTAAAGGAGAACGAAGATTTGCAGTCCAAGGACCACAGCTATGGAACGCTCTACCAACGAACATCCGCATGGAAGAAAACCACCGGCCCTTCAGGAAAAAACTAAAGACCCACCTCTTCTGAAGGCTCAGGATGTCAATGGATACAAAGCGCCTTGAGGCGATTTAGTTCGCATTTTGTAGCGCTATACAAGTTACTCACTCAGAGGGAGTTGTTAGCAATCCAGAAGGCTCTAGAGACCTTCCAGTGACGGATAAGGGGGCAGCACCTGCATGTGCGGACGGACAATGCAGCAGCTGTTGCATATATAAAAAAAGCAGGGGGGGTGGGGGGACCAGGAGTGCTGCCTTACAATTAATGGCAGGCAAATTTTTCAGTTGGGCCGAATTAAACCTGGCTTCATTGACTGCCATCTGTTTAAAAGGGACTTGGAATTCTCTAGCGGTTTTTCTCAGCCGCCAGCGTCTAAGATGGGACAAATGGTCTCTCAACCTGGAGGAGATTGTGCTGTCTTGGGGGTGGCTGGAGGTGGACCTCTTCACCTCCCGAGAGCAACAAGGTCATCCAAGTTCTTCTTCCTGCATCCGCGGGATCGAGCCAGGGGGATAGATGCCTTTGCCAATGTATGGCAGTTCAGCCTTTACTATGCCTTTCCCCCAGTAAGACTAGTAGCTGCAGTTATTCAGAAGTTTTTGACCGAAAGAACGGACCTCATTCTGATAGCTCAGTTTTGCCCGAAGAGAGCCTGGTTTGCCATATATATTTTTATATTGTAAAACGCTGTGTAAAAACTGTTGGCGCTATATAAATCCTGTATTAATAATAATAATATCCCCCAGTGCCTCTCCCGGCGAGGGAGGATCTTGTCACACAGGGACCTATTCGGCACCCTCAGGTAGAAACCCTCAGTGATGGACCCTTCTAGACTGCTGCAAGCCAGTGACCAGGGCCATTTATGCCAAGGTCTGGAGAAGGTTCAATTCCTGGTTAGCAGAACAGGGACAAGGGCAGCTGGTAATTCTGAGTAGAATTTTGCCTCTATTGGCACTAGGGGTGCAACGGATCAAAAAACTCACGGATCGGATCGATCCTCAGATCAGGGGTCACGGATCGGATCATTTTCGGATCGGCAAAAAAAAATTACTAATATCCATGTAATTTCCCCCTCACTGTAATATCCATAATCTTCCCCCCCCCCCTGTAATATCCATAATCTTCCCCCCCCCCCCTGTAATATCCACAATCTCCCCCCCCCCCCCCCCCCCGTAATATCCACAATCTTCCCCCCCTGTAATATCCACAATCTTCCCCCCCTGTAATATCCACAATCTTCCCCCCCTGTAATATCCACAATCTTCCCCCCCCCCTGTAATATCCACAATCTTCCCCCCCCTGTAATATCCACAATCTTCTCCCCCTGTAATATCCACAATTTTCTCCCCCTGTAATGGGCATCTCCCCCACTTACCTTACTCTCCCGCCGGCCAGTTCAGATCCACGAGCAGCGAGGGTGAGGGGTGATGACGTCAGCACGCACAAGGCGGCGGCCGCCGCCGCCGGGTGTACCAAGATGGCCGCGGCTCCGGAGCTAGGCCGAAGCCGCGGCCTTTCCTGAGGCCGCGGATCGCGGTGTGTGCCGATCCGAACGGGGTGACCCGTTCGGATCACGGATCGTCACCGATCCGTTGCACCACTAATTGGCACGCTTAAGGTGTATTTCCTTCAGGTCTCCCTGCAGCAAGATTGCTTCGTAAAGAGCTTCTTTAAGGTCCGCGCCAGTGAGGGTTTGGGCCTATCCCACCTGGGATCTGTCCTTGGTCCTCAGGGCGCTCACAGGAAGTCCCTTTTGAACCCCTGGAGAAATACGAGATTAAGTGGGTGGCCCTAAAGGCAGTATTTTTGATAGCAGTCACTTCAGCCAGAAGGATGAGCCAGTTGCAGACGCTCTCAATTTGAGAGCCGTTTTTGTTAATTTTAACAATTTTTTTTTTTTTTTTTTTTTTGTTACTATTGATCAAGTTTTTTTTTTTTTTTTTTAAAGTAGAAACCGCTGGCTGCCCTATTCCCTCTTCACACCTTTTAAACCACTTAGGCCTGGTTCACACTGGGGCGACAAACGTTCCGACATTGGGAGCTCATGTCGCATGACGTGTGAAAATCAATGTTTCCCTATGGGAGCCGTCCTAACTGGTCCGACACATGTCGGTCCGACTTTGAGAATGCTCCCTGTACTACTTTGGTCCGACTTTGATCCGACTTCAGCCCATTGACTATCGGATCAAAGTCGGACCGCAGTCTTGCATGGTCCGACTTTGGCATGCGACTTGTGCTGTGCTGCTCTTGAGGGGGAACTCCAGGCCAAATTTTAAATAAAAAACCGGCGTGGGTTCCCCCTCCAGGAGCATACCAGGCCCTTGGGTCTGGTCTGGATTTGAACGGGCACCCCAACGCCGAAAAAATGGCGTGGGGTCCCCCCCAAAATCCAAACCAGACCCTTACCCGAGCACACAACCTGGCAGGCCGCAGGGGAAGAGGGGGGGACGAGAGAGCGGCCCCCCCTCCCTCCTGAACCATACTAGGCCGCATGCCCTCAACATGGGGGGTTTGGTGCTCTGGGGCAGGGGGGCGACCTGCGGCCCCCCCACCCCAGAGCACCCTGCCCCCATGTTGATGAGGACAGGGCCTCTTCCCGACAACCCTGGCCGTTGGTTGTCGGGGTCTGCGGGCGGGGGGCTTATTGGAATCCGGGAGCCCCCTTCAATAAGGGGGATCCCGGCCCCTCCACCCTATGTGAGTATGGGGTACATCGTACCCCTACCCATTCACCTGGTGGAAAAAAATTGCAATAAAAAAAAACACTACACAGGTTTTTAAAGTAATTTATTACACAGATCCGGCGCTCTTCTTCCGACTTCCGGGGGTCTTTTCCGACTTCGGGGGTCTCCGGTGTCGTCTCCGCGCTCTCCGGTTCTTTCTCCCGCCGGGCCTCCGCTAACTTCTTTTTTAGCTCTCTTGCTAACAGAGGCCCGGTCTTCCCGTTGTCTCGTCCGGCTCTCCGTTGTCCTTCTGCCGGCCCCTCCACTAACTTCTTGGTAGCTCTTTCGCTAGTGGAGGGGTTGGTCTTCCCGTCGGCGTCTTCTTCCCTCTTCTCCTTCTCGATGACGCGTCGCTTCTTCCCGCTGTAATACTGGCTCTCCGCTCCGCATTAATATAGGCTTCTCATGACGTCACAGTCACATGTTCCCATGACGTCACAGTCACATGCTCCGGGGCCATGTGCCCCGGAACATGTGACGGTGACGTCATGAGAAGCCTATATTAATGCGGAGCAGAGAGCCAGTATTACAGCGGGAGGAAGCGACGCGTCAACATCGAGAAGGAGAAGAGGGAAGAAGAAGCCGACGGCGACGACGGGAAGACCGACCCCTCCACTAGCTACCAAGAAGTTACCAAGAAAGAGCTACCAAGAAGTTAGTGGAGGGGCCGGCAGAAGGACAACGGAGAGCCGGACGAGACAATGGGAAGTCCGGGCCTCCGTTAGCAAGAGAGCTAAAAAGAAGTTAGCGGAGGCCCGGCGGAAGAAAGAACCGGAGAGCGCGGAGACGACACCGGAGACCCCCGAAGTCGGAAGAAGAGCGCCGGAGTCGGAAGAAGACCCCCGGAGCTGTGTAATAAATTACTTTAAAAACCTGTGTAGTGTTTTTTTATTGCAATTTTTTTCCACCAGGTGAATGGGTAGGGGTACGATGTACCCCATACTCATTCACATAGGGTGGGGGGGCCGGGATCCAGGGGCCCCTTTAATAAAGGGGGCTCCCGGATTCCGATAAGCCCCCCCGCCCGCAGACCCCGACAACCAACGGCCAGGGTTGTCGGGAAGAGGCCCTGTCCTCATCAACATGGGGGCAGGGTGCTCTGGGGTGGGGGGGCCGCAGGTCGCCCCCCTGCCCCAGAGCACCAAACCCCCCATGTTGAGGGCATGCGGCCTGGTACCGTTCAGGAGGGAGGGGGGGCCGCTCTCTCGTCCCCCCCTCTTCCCCTGCGGCCGGCCAGGTTGTGTGCTCGGATAAGGGTCTGGTTTGGGTTTTGGGGGGAACCCCACGCCGTTTTTGTTCAAATCCAGACCAGACCCAAGGGCCTGGTATGCCTCTGGAGGGGAACCCACGCCGTTTTTTTTTTATTTAAAATTTGGCTTGGAGTTCCCCCTCAAGATTCATGCCAAACACAGTGCCTGATATTGGCGGGGATCCAAGTCGGATCCCCGTTCATTGAAAGTCGGACGTATGTCGGCTTCATGTCGCAGGCAAAGTCGGATCCAAAGTAGGACGGATGTCGTGTCGCACTAGTGTGAACCCAGCCTTATAGGTCCTTCCTATTTTTTCCTTTGTTGCATGTGCTAACTGACATAGCAGTATGTTGCTGAGCCTACAGCTGCTGCCCTGGTGCAGTAAATGTACTGTGGCAGGGCGGCAAGTGGTTAAAGTAGATAAATAACAGACTTGCTTGCAAGATCAACAGGTGAAAATAAAGAAAACAAATGCAACCATAGCATCTAAGAATTGGTAAGCTGCAATATGGCGTTTTTGATTTTGAATTTAATATTTTAAGACCAATATCTGGATAAAAGCCAAGTCAGCAGATTGTTATGAGCCAAGAAACATCTGTTGATGGCATTGTGCTGTAAAAACCATAACTTGGCTCCTGGGGTTTCCTACAGGCAATTGCAGTGTTTGTGCCTTTCTCTGGTGATAAATAGACTCTCTCATGGGGTTTGGTAATTATACTGCGACACATAACAGATTACTTGGCATATCTGGAAATAGAGGCATGTTATGAGTATTTTTTGTCTTCTGATGAGGCACCCCTCTCATAAAAATGCTTTGTGGGAGTGTCAGCACCACCCATTTACTTCTGCACACTCAGGTTGGAATGTTTAATAGCTGAATAAAATTGTCACAAAAGGGCCTCGTTGAGGTGGGCTTAGTTAAGTGTAGACCTGTGCAAGGGCCACATATACCTTCATTGGATGCTTGGGTGTTCCATGCATTCCTATTTATGGCAGTTGAGATGCAGCGGCTGAATGTACACAGCCAATGCTCCCAATTTGACAGCCATGTGGATGTGTTTGGGGACCCGCACGGATGTCAAATTGGGAGTCGCAGGTATGTCATTGCAGCTGCTGCGCCTCTGTCACCATGAATAGGACTACCTGTACGGAGATTTGCAAAACACTTGTGCATCCATGTGTTGGCAAAAATGGCCCTTGCAATGGGCATTTTCTTAAAAACCACCAGATTTTTTTTTCCTCTGTTCGTCACAATCTTGATTTGATAGACGGCATGAGGATTAAAGGGGTTGTATGGGTTTGTGTTTAAAAAAAAAAAAAAAAAGTCATACTTGCCTCCACTGTGCAGTTCGTTTTGCACAAAGTGGCCCTGAATGTCCTCTTCTGGGGTCCCACGGCGGCTCCTTCCCGCAAGAGCTAACCCCCTCTGGGAAGCTCTTTCCCGAGGGGGGTTAGCGTGCGGGCTCGCTCCCGTGTGATACGGTCAGCGACCATAGCCGCCGACTGTATCACTTGGCCTCGCCCCCGACGTGCTGCGTCATTGGATTTGATTGACAGCAGAGCGAGCCAACGGCTGCATTGCTATCAATCTATCCAATGAAGAGCCGAGAAGCCTGGGCAACGATTAAGCACGTTCACGACATGGGACATTCCAGGGCTCAGGTAAGTAAACGGGGGGCTGGGGGGCCGCTAATCGTCAGATGTTTTTCATTTTGATGCATAGAATGCATTAAGGTGAAAAAACATGAACCTTTACAACCCCTTTAAAAATAATGAGCAAATATTGCTGTCTGCTCTGTTTGTACTGCACAGTCTTACTCAATACAATGGACTGCATTTTACAGCTAATTCATTACCGTAAATTGAAGGCTGTGGTATTGAACTTGCAATACCTCATGGCGTACTCTTAGGTTAAGGAACAGGGAGAACACATGGTACAGAAAAGGTAAATCACAGCCCATCTGTACCATGTGATTGGCCAAAGCTAATTACAACAAAAGACACTGAACCATTTTCATTCTGTAAAAATGGTTTCTTGTACCAATAAAATTCCCTTTTATAATCGATCATATTGTGTTTAACTATTTAATGGCTGACTGGCGCATATATACTGCGGCAGGGCGGCTCTATAGTACGAGGCGCCGTACCGCTACAGCTCTTTGTGTAATAAATACAGCGCACGCGACGCCGGAGCCGATGAGCGTGGCCGGCGGCCACCCGCGATCCCTCCACAGAGGCAGATCGGGGATCTGCCTATGTAAACAAAGCGAATCCCTGTTCTGACAGGAGTAGAGAGATCATCTGTTCCTAGTGATCAGGAACAGCGATCTCTGTACTCCCAGTCAGTCCATTCCCCCCACAATTAGAAAGCACTTCCCTAGGACACACTTAAAGTGGTTGTAAAATCCCAAACCCCATCCCCCCCCCCCCCCCTATAATAAGGCTTTTACCTATATGTACTGACAATATCTCCTAAACCTGCGCCGTTTAGGAGATGGTTACCTTGTAGTGGTCATCGGCGCATGCGCAATGAAGAAACGGCCCTCTGAGATGTTTCTTCCCCAACGTGTGCTGTCCATGCTGTCTGGCTCTGGTCAGTCCCAGAGCCGGAGTCTACAGCCCCAGAAGGAAGAGGGGCGAAAAAAATGGATGCTTCCACCAGCGGGCTTCGTTTGCAGGTAAGTGCCACATAATGGGCTAGTAAGCATTGCATACTAGCCCATTATGCTTTTACTTTGCAGGGGAATAAAGAGGAAATTAAAACCCATCAGGGTTTACTTCCTCTTTAACCCTTTGATCGCCCCTAGTGTTAACCCTGTCTATCATTTATACAGTAATTGGTGCATTTTTATAGCACTGATCACTAATGTCACTGGTCCCAAAAAAGTGTCAAGTGGCCGATCTGTCCGCCGCAATGTCGCAGTCGCGCTCAAAATAGCTGATCACTGCCATTACTGGTAAAAAAAATTTTTATAAAAATGCCACAAATCTATCCCCATTTTATAGATGCTATAACTTTTGCGCAAACCAATCAATATACACTTATTGCGTGTGTTTTTTAAAAAAATTTTTTTTAACCAAAAATATGTAGAATACTACCATTGGCCTAAACTGATGAAGAAATGTGGTGTTTTTTTGGGGGGGGGGATATTTATTGTAGCCAAAAGTAAAAAAAAATAGTTTTTTTTTTTTTTTTATTATTTTTTTGTTTATAATGCAATCAATAAAAACCGCAGAGGTGATCAAATACCAGATAAAGAAAGCTCTATTTATGGGGGAAAAAATTATATAAATTTTGTTTTGGTACAACGTCGCAAGACCACACAATTGTCAGTTAAAATAACGCAGTGCCGTATTGCAGAAAATGGTCTGGTCATTAAGGGGGCAAATCCCTTCCGGGGCTGAAGTGGTTAAAAATTCCTGTTCACTTTCCTTTCTCTTTTTTTTTTTTTTTTTTTTTTTTTTTACTTTCCATACTGTCACCAGTTGGTATCTCTGATCACTTGCCACACCAGTTATAGGACGACGCTGTACTGCACTGGTGACAGTATGTTAACCACTTGCCGACTGCCTCCTGTATATATACGTCGGCAGAATGGCACGTACAGGCACATCCATGTACCTGTACG
This sequence comes from Rana muscosa, assembly GCA_029206835.1. NCBI lineage: Eukaryota > Metazoa > Chordata > Amphibia > Anura > Ranidae > Rana > Rana muscosa. The sequence goes on along the minus strand of CM055116.1, from coordinate 160,317,175 downwards.
TCCCCCTTTAACTGCCTGACGTGGGGGTCGCGCGCGCACGCCGGCGGCGCGCTCGCGACCCTGCTGCCTTCCCCGTGAGTCGGACCGCAGGCTCGATCGCTGCGGGGATCCCCGCGATCGTCTCACGGAGGTATAGAGCAGGGAGATGCTTGTGTAAACAAGCATCTCCCTGCTCTGACTAGTGACAATGACACGGATCTCGGCTCTGTGTACTCAGAGCGGAGATCTGTGTCATGTGACACAGAGCCCATCCCCCCCTACAGTTAGGAACACTTAACCCCTTCACTGCCAGTGTCATTTTCACAGTAATCTGTGCATTTTTATAGCTCTTTTTGCTGTAAAAATGACAATGGTCCCAAAAGTGTCCGATGTGTCTGCCATAATGTCGCAGTCACGAAAAAAATCACTGATCGCCGCCATTACTAGTAAAAAAATTTTTTTTTATAAAAATGCCATAAAACTATCCCCTATTTTGTAAACACTAACTTTTGCGCAAACCAATCAATAAATAGCGATTGCGATTTTTTTCTTTTCTTTTTTACCAAAAATAGGTAGAAGAATACGTATCGGCCTAAACTGAGGGGAAAAAAAAGTTTTTTCGGGGATATTTATTATAGCAAAAAATATAGAATTTTTTAAAAAATTGTCGCTCTATTTTTCTTTATAGCGCAAAAAATAAAAACCGCAGAGGTGATTAAATACCACCAAAAGAAAGCTCTATTTGTGGGAAAAAAAGGATGTAAATTTTGTTTGGTAGTCACGTCGCGCAATTGTCAGTTAAAGCGACGCAGTGCCGAATGCCAAAAAGGGGCCTGTTCAACCAGCCAAAATGGTCCGGGGCTTAAGTGGTTAAAAAAAAATGTGAAAATATATAAAAAAAAAAATAATTTCTTAATTTTACAAATAATTGTGACAAAAAATTACAACTTAAAAACTCACCATTAGGCCCCTTTCACACTGGGGCGGGCAGGAGCGGTGGCGGTATAGCAGCGCGATTTTTAGCGCTGCTATACCGTCGTTCTTACTGCGGTATGCGGTCGCTAGGGGGGTGAATTTAACCCCCGCTAGCGTCCGAAAAAGGGTTAATACCGCCCGCAAACCGCGGCTATTGCCGCGGTTTGCGGGCGGTATTACCGCGCTGTCCCATTGATTTCAATGGGAGACCGCGGTAAAGGAGCGGTGAACAACACCACTCCTTCACCGCTGTAAAGAAGCGGCTAGCAGGACTTTTGGAGCGGTCCTGCTAGCGCACCACTTCAGTGTGAAAGCCTTCGGGCTTTCACATTGAAGGCTAAAGGGCATGATTTTTTCATGCGGTATAATAGCGCTAATATTAGCGCTAAACCGCGTGAAAAACGCCCCAGTATGAAAGGGGCCTTAGAGGTCGACCGATATGGGTTTTTCTCTGGCTGATGCCGATATTTAGAAATCAGGGCATCCGATGGCCGATACATGTTGCCGATTATTTTGCGGCCGATTTATTTTAGGCCGATTTTTTTTTTTATTTATTTTTTTTTTTTTCCTTCATCTCATAAAAATCTAGGGTGGAGAGGTGGGGAGGAGGTTATTGTCTAGGGTGGAGAGGTGGGGTGCAGCCTATCAATGCCCACCAGTGCCACCTCATTGGTGTCTATCAGTGCCACCTCATCGGTGCCCACCAGTGCCAAGCTGTCATTCACTGCCACTTCATCAGTGCCCAACAGCGGAGCACTCCCGGCTCCGTTCTGTCCCCTCGCATGGCCAAAGACTGCTCCATTCGTCCCCTGACGTGCTGCGCGCCCTGCCTCCAGACTACAAACCCCAGAATGCAGCGCGGTCGGGAACAGCCAATCGGCGGCGGCCGCCGCTGCCGACTTCCTCCATTGGGGGGGGGGGGGAAGTCAGCAGGCAGCGGCCGTGATGGCAGCCATTTAAAATAGACGGTTGGCGGCCGAGGGGGGGGGGGGGGATTTCCACCCAGCACGCCCCTGCCTCAGATCCAAAACAATCGGCCTCTTTTTACATCATAATCGGCCAATGCCGATTTCTTTAAAAAGGCTAAATATCGGTCGACCTCTACTCACCATGCCTACTTACTAAATACTTTGGATTGTCTACTTTTCAAAAAGGTAATTTGGGGTCTTTGTACTATCCTGGCATTTTTGGGCCTCAAGAAATGAGAGGCTGTCAATACATGAGGATTGACTAATTTTCAAGTGTGTGTGTGTGTGTGTGTGTGTGTGTATGTATGTATGTATGTATGTATATATATATATATATATATATATATATATATATATATATAATATATATAATATATATTCATGGTTTGTGGACTCTATACCTTTCCTACAGACTAAATAACTTGCACTGATTTGGGTTATTTTCACCAAAGAAATGCAGCAGAATACATTTTAACATTTATGAAGAAAGATTTGCAATTTTTTTTAACCGAAATGAACAAAAAGGTTGTAAAGGCAGGTTTTTTTTTTTGATAGATTCTATGCCACAAGATGAAAAGCCTTGTGGGCATCAGCCCCCTAATACTTACTTACCTGAGACCATCTCAATCCTGCGATGTTTCAGGAGTGTCTTGACTGCCTGGGACTCCTCTCCTCATTGGCTGAGACAGCAGTGCAGTGCCAATGGCTCCCGTTGCTGTCAATCAAAGTCAGTCAGCCAATTAGGTGAGAAAACGGGTGGACATGGAGCTGTTGCTCGGTTGCCCCCATAGCAATCTGCTTGCTGTGGGGGCACTTAATAGGAGGGAGGTGCCAGGAGAGCCGAAGAGGGACCTGAGAAGAGGAGGATCTGTGCTGCTCTGTGAAACCATTTCACAGAGCAGGCAAGTAAGACATGTTTGTTATTTTTAACTAAAAAAAAATCGACTTTATCACTTTAAAGTCTTTTGGCAAAATCGGTAATAGGTTTTCTTTGTAAAATTGCAATCTGCACAAGTTGAGATAATGTTGGATTACATTAGATTACATTAGATGCACACAAAATAGAGATGCAGACAAGTTGGCACCCTGCCCAAAAAATTTACAGCTGCTAGTAACTCGTTGGGGTATTTTCTTCTGTCGGTGGAAGTGTATGTTTCTCACCGGTTGCTTGCCGGCTGAAGACTAAACTCCATGGAATGGCTTCAATGCCTGTCCATCCCTAGAGTAAAGAAGTCCCCATGATTGAGGATTTATCAGTTTCCTAGAATATTGCTGTTGAATGGGAATGTTTGGCAGTAATGCCCCTCTCACACCAGTGGACTGATGGGGTCCGCCTGTCCGTTTTTTAGGCGGACGCGATAGGACCAGCTATTCTCTATGGAGCATGTGTCTGCTGACACCTGCCATCATCCAAACTGGTCCACTAAAAACAAATCGATGGGGATCCGTTCCCCATTGGATGACAGGCAGTCCATTTCCATCCGCTCTGCATAGCGGGAAGAGAACACGGATCTGTCACTTGCCTCCTCAGCCAGGATCAGGAGAGAGATCCCCAGCTGAGCAGGATTCGCTTGATGGCCTTCATTTCGTCTGAAAGGGGCCTAACGCTGCATTGGGTCCCTTTCACGTGTTCGTTTCATCAGTTCAGTCATCCATTTTTTCTTTGAAAAAACGTGAAGTTGACGGATGGTCAAACTGATGACAAACGGTCCGCATGTGTGAAAGGGGCCTTACAGTTTTTGTACCGAGCCGTTGCTTGCAAACAAGTTGAAGTTGTTGTAAGAGGTGGTTTAATTCTCTGCTTAACTTTCTCTATGGAGGCACCAGCTTTAAACAATCAAAAAAAAAAAAAAAACACTAACTCGCTGTTGTGTTAATGCTCCTGAATCTTTCATCTTTACTCTGCTATAGCATATGTTAGTCACTTTATCTTTTTTTTTCCTTTTAGGAAGGACAGAGATCGAGAGAGAGATGACAGATCAAAGGATCGGGATCGGGACAGGGATAGAGATCGTGAAAGGGATAGGGACAAGGATAAGGATTCACGTAGCGCATTAAATACCCCATTTATAGCAGCCGGTGGTGTCCCAACTGTAAAGTCAGCAGCGCTTCCTCAAGGCATCAATCCGTTCACCAACCTGCCCCACACACCGCGGTACTATGAGATCTTAAAAAAACGACTTCAGTTACCAGTCTGGGAGTACAAGGAGCGTTTCACAGATATTCTTACCAGAAACCAGAGCTTTGTTTTAGTTGGAGAGACTGGTTCTGGAAAAACTACACAGGTATCTACTGCTTTCTGGAGAAATGCTGACACAATTAAAGTATATCTAAACCCAGGAACAATTCTTTAGATGGGGTGGCTGCATTTATGCTTTCTTTACGGCTAAGTACATTTAGCTAAGTGGACCATAGGCCCATCTATTTCTATAGATGAGCTGTACTCCACTGGTTGCCCTGTATATTTTTCATAAACCTTTTTAGGTCACAGCACAGGTCGGTCTTAGACCAGTAAGAACTGAAGTAATCTTGAATATACTTTACCACTACAGTATCGAAAGGAGGCCAGCCTCTGCTTTATATTTTGACAGCAGGGGTCTAGTATCCAATGAGTTTTCTCACTGTATACCAGTCTAGTCATCCAAATAGCACATTCCAAGTGTAATGTTTCAAACGCATAACGTTTATACTGTACATTGCACTATTATAAACTTTCTGCAAAAACCTGATTACACAGGAAGAAGATGGTAAGCCCCGAACATGCCAGCTTATACTAGAACTATAGGCAAAACTTTATGTTGGATACTGTAAGGGATGGTATAACCCCTGTCATATTTTTTTTTTTTTTTTGCCATCTGTGTCTCATTGGGGATATTTCTCTTCACTTCCTTTTCTTGTCCTATAACCAAAACAGGAAGTGAGAGGAAATGCCTGAAAAATTAGGTCCATTTTGGTCACCAGACCTAGTGTCCAAATTGAAAGATTTCCCCTTTTTAATACTGTCCTGGTGACAACCAAAAATTTGGGATTTAATTAAATTTTTGATAATCGTAAATAAGACAAATAGAGAGGGTGAATCTCCCCAAGACCATTTTCACACTGGGGTGGTTTTCAGGCGCTTTAGAACTGGAAAATAGCCTCTGCTAAGCGCATGAAAACTGCCTCCCATTCATTCCAGTGTGACTTCACACTCGGGTGATGTGCTTGCGGAACGTTCCAAAAAGTCCTGCATGCAGCATCTTTGGGGTTGGTTGGGAGCGCTGTATTTATCGCTTCCAAAATGCCCTGCCCATTGGAATGAATGGGCAGCGCTATGAAAGCGCTGCAAAACTGGATTTTTTTAACCCTTTTTTGGAGGGTTAAAAGCGCCCCGCTAGCGGCCGTAAAGCAGCGCTAAAGCAAGCGGCGCTTTAAGCACTAACAGCCAGTGTTTTCAGTGTGAAAGCAGTCTAACTGGCGCGCAGATGGCAATAAAAATGGACAGCTGTTCTAATCCATCTCTACTCCATTCAAAACAAGAAAAATTTGTTTTGTATTTTAGTTATACCTTAATTATAGGACATGGGAGAGTTAACTAAAATCAATAAACCTCTTCTATCCAATTGAATAGGCTTAGTGGGTGGTAATTCATGTTTGATCTCAACGGTATATGGTTGAGATGTGCATTGAAATCATTGTCCAGTCCAAGGGGTCTCATCTCTGTGGTGGTGTATTATCAGCGCATGTTCCATCCAAACGGAGGAGCAGAGAAATGCGTGACCAGAGATGTCGGGAGCAAGGTTCCCACAACCCTGTAACATTAGTGGTGGCAGCTTGAGCACTAGCATGTGAGCGTTTCCTTTGCCCAGATTGGGAGGTTCTTGGGGTGATTCACCAGCATGCTTGTCAATTTCTGAGGATTGACAGCCAACCTTGCTCATCTTTGTTGCAAAAACTTAAATGACATGGATTACAAAAAAGTGTGACAATGGGTACTTAAGAATGGCTGAATTTAAAAAGCTGAAATCACTTTGTGCATTGTAGATTCCCCAGTGGTGTGTTGATTACATGCGATCTTTGCCCGGGCCCAAGAGAGGTGTTGCATGTACCCAGCCTAGAAGAGTAGCTGCAATGAGTGTGGCACAGAGAGTCGCCGATGAAATGGATGTTATGCTGGGCCAGGAAGTTGGTTATTCTATTCGATTTGAAGACTGCAGCAGTGCAAAAACTATCCTGAAGTAAGTAATGAGGAACTTGCACCTCTTTTTAGCTGCATGGGCCTCTCCCTATAGTTTTAAATAAAAATGACAATATATAATGCTGACTGAACAAAACTCCAAGGCAATTTTTTTTTTCCCCCTCACACAGGTTTTCAATCCAACTTTTAAATGTTATTTATTTGGCATGTTTTTAACACATATATATTTCTCTGTGCACAGGGATAAGGGTATAGTACCATCTGAAAAAACAAAGGAAAGGGAATTTGGGACTTTGAATGAGGTTATTGACAGGTTGGGTCAAAGCGATAAAATCATATTCATTGACATATTGGATAGTAAATGCATATCAATCATTATAACGGTGCATATTGTATATCTGTTGGTTTTGGCAGCACAAAAAGATTATTGAAAGGACGCGTCGGGCTTACAGGATGTAGCTACTTGTTTTAATAGGTCCCTACCCAGATACGATACTCAGTAATATCATACCATAATATTTTGATACTCCTTTTTCAATATTCTTTTTGTACATCTATGAACTCATATTGTTATGTCTAATTATCTTTTTATATATTTGATTATGTTATGTACTTTCATTAATCTATGACTATTTTGTCTTGGTTGGATTATGTCATGTGTCAATACTTTATACACAATATGCACCGTTGTAATGAGTGATATGCATTTACTATCCAATATGTCAATATGATTTTATCGCTTTGACCCAACCTGTCAATAACCTCATTCAAAGTCCCAAATTCCCTTTCCTTTGTTCATACAAACCCGGGATGGAGGCACAGACGTGCCTAATTTAAAATCCCCAAACTCACCTTCTTTTTTTTTTTTTTTTTTTTTTTTTCATAGTACCATCTGCAACCAGGAAAGTGTGTCCACACGCTTCTTTGATTGGCTGTCACGGTGTTCTAATAATCGATAAAAAAATTCTGATTGCTAGTCTGAGGTGCAGCTGTCGGCTGTGCGCTCCTGGTTCTTGGGTAAATCTTTAATGTTCTCTCAACATGGGTAACTGTGCCTGAGAATGTTAATATACAGATTGTAGAAGGGATTACATATCTGCAATCAAGGACCACAAGGAATCCTTTTCCAACAGCACCATCACAGATGGCTGCCAGTTCAAGTAATCATAGCGTACACATTTTTTGTCTATTCTGGGACACAGGAATCATGCTGTCAGGTTATACTGCCACCGATGGGAGGATTGGACACCGACAAAAATATTGTAGGCCAGCCCAAGCTAGTTGACATTGGCACACTCTCCCAATAGTTTTGGGGACATTTACTCCATTCTCTGACGGCACTAATGCTGGAATCCATTGACCCTGTGATTATAGGTTCTACCTCCATTTGAATCTGTTAGCTCTGTTGGCTGAGGCAAAGTCACGAGCATCGGCACCCCTGCTGTGGGGCGGCACGCGCCAGCTATCCCGCTTAAAGGGACTGACGTACTGCTACGACTGTCCGGGAACGAGCCGACCTGCCGCAGTATAATGGCGGCGGCTGGTCGGCAAGCGGTTAAAGTGCTTTTCTGTGTGTTGGTTGCAAATGTTTTCACCTGTCTCTTGCTCCGTGTTGCTTCTATGGACTTGAGAAATCAGCAGCAATTCTAGGCCTTTGGCTTTGTGGTCAGGGATAGGCAGGATTACATTTTTAACAGGTTTGTCCCAGAGGTGCCTCTTGCTCACTGGGGAGGGTGTGTCCAGTTCTTTGCTCCAATTGAGGTGCATTATGGTTCATTATTAAGCCTCATTTAATTTGGTAAAAATATACCTCTGCATTCTCTCCAGACATTGAGTTCATGGTCCTTGATCCTTATGGGGTCCTATTTTTACCAGGGCCTGTTTTTTCTAGGTTTCTTTACTGTATTTGTTCCCACTGTTGGCCCCATTTCCTGTTGACCAGGTCGGGTTGTAATTTTTTTTATTTTTATTTTATTTTTTTCCCCGTTTAATGGGAATTTGTTTTACTCGAGTTTTTGGGTGTGTTTTTGTTAGCTTCTCACTTGATCCATATTTTGGTACTTCCTTACACGTGGAGTCATTCCTTATGGATGTTGATCAGTATTTGGTTGATGCTCTGTGTCCTCCCTCTTGCCTTTTGTACCCTTATCAAGCAGGTTGTTTGGTCTATTTTTTGTGTCTGAGCGTGGTCCTGTTAGTGCTGTGACCCACCCCTCAGTTGGACTGTTTGTTTTTGGATATGACCGTATAATTCTTCTGTTTCTCAGTGGATGAGAGAAGTGTTGTACTCCACTGTAAAATCTTTTTCTGGAGTCTATTTAGGGACACTGGTGCCTACCCTCCCCTCCTGTTTTTTGATCATGCTTTGTTACTGCTTGCTACAAACTGAGGCATGTTGGGTAGAGGAGGGGTTATCCAGGGCTCAAAAATCACGAGTGCACACAGGCCTAGTGCATTATCGCACACTTTTTTTTTTTTTTTTTTTTTTTTTTTTTTTTATATAAAATTTAATTTAAAAAATTACTCACAAACACATGGGATAAAAGTGCTTGTCTAGCCACTCATCCGGGGCTTGGTGCTTCCAGGTGGGACAATCTCTAGTACATATGGGGGAACCTCACCAGGGTCCCTGCAGGCTGACACATTTTTATGGTATTCCCTTTATCAGAGCCTAGCAACAGTGATCTTACAGCCCATATTATATGCGCACAAGAATAAGCAGTCTGACCTGCCCATAGCATGGGAACCAAAGGTCCCTCCCCCTTTTTAGAGCCGAACCATAGGGGAAAAAATATCAAAATTATGCGTACATGTCCAAATACATCTCTCTCCCCATCTGGGGCAACAAAAGGAGACACGCATTTAGATATTTAGATCCCCCCCCCCCCTCTCCATACCTGCAACATAATGATGAATGGGGGGGAAAAAAAATCCCTTAGAAATGCGCCAGCCTTCAGGGACCCTGATGAGGCTCCCCCGTTTGTACTGGAGATTGTGCCAGCCGGAAGTACCGAGGCACGGACGAGTGGCTAAGGAGCGCTTTTTTTTTCTTGCGTTTTGTGATGAGAGAGAGATTTTTTTTATAGAGAGAGAGAGATATCTCTATCTCATATGCTGTTGTGTTAACTTGCAAGGATGGCAGCAGGTTTTTGTCTGAAGAAGGGAAACCAGTGTACTAAAGGAATGCACAACGTTTTAGGGGTGAGAATTTTAATTGCAGCATTAGAACTGTAAAGCAGCAGGGGCTACCTACTGTCTGTGCATACCTTTTTGTCTTATGTGGTTTTCTCTTTTTGCCAGGTACATGACTGATGGTATGTTACTTCGAGAGGCTATGAATGACCCATTGTTGGAAAGATATGGTGTAGTTATTTTGGACGAAGCTCACGAGAGGACGTTGGCAACTGATATTTTAATGGGCGTGTTAAAAGAGGTTGTACGACAGAGGAATGATTTAAAGGTAAGTCTGTCCATCTTGTAAAACAATTAATTATTCAATAGCCTTGGAGTATGATGCCTACAAATGATGCATGATGCCTACCTGTTTTGGTAAAAGTCAGCTTCAGTGTCTAGAGCTGTTATTGCCTCAGCGCTTGCCCTTGTCTTTTGAATACTCGTGTAATGAGTAGGCTGCTCAAGCCGAGCATCAGGAGTTTACCTCCTTTGCATAGTCCCCCTTTTTTAAATTCCCCATTCCCAACAGTTTCTCTGCTGAAAGGTTAAAAAAAAAAGTTTTTGTTTTTTTCCTAGATTCATACTTAGGTGGATGCAGCATCAGACCCAATGCTGCATCTGTCCCCTGGCATCTCTGCACTGAGAACTGAGCCACGGAACATCGCCGATGGCTAGGTTCTCTGGGCTCCCCGAGAGGAGAGCTGCTGACTGTCAGTCAGCAGCTCTTCTGCTCTGCTCCTCCACACTCATTGGAGCGCTGAGCTGTGGAGGGGCGTGGAGTGGCCGTCTCAGCGGCTTGCTGAGACTGCCATCAGTCCAGACTTCCATCAGTCCAGACTTCCTAAGTCGGTATGACGCGGTGTCTCGACTGATTGCAGTGACGTCAGCGGAGAGCGGACTTCAGACCACTCTTCTGAAAACACGTCACAGGAGTGCAAAACTAATTGCACTCCTTTGACCCATAGGAGAGGCCCAGCCTAAAAAGCTGTTAAGGAAGCATTTCTCTGCTGCTACTTTTGCTTGCAAAGCAACACATGAAACTTCAGTTTATTCTGCAGCCCACCTACAGTTATTTTGTAGATCTCAGTTTGATCAGCTTGTTCCCCAGCCACAGCAGCCGGAAACAGCTGAGAAACAAGTGAGAAAATGCCGCTTGCTTCTGGCTTCATCCAGTGCAGGGATGCTCAGTGCACAGTTGTTCACTGATCATCCTCCTCTCTCCCTGCAGACACCCACCATGGCCATCCCGGGTGCCCAGGAGGGGCAGCGGAGCCCAGGATACATGGCAGGTCTGTGTACCTTCCATCATGTGTGGAAGTGATCTGTCTGAATACCTTCCACTAGAAAGTGGACAGTCTGCTGAAGAGATGGAGGTACTCCCAGGAGTTGGTTTACAGTGCTGAGTTGCTTCAGATGTATTGCATCTTTTGTTAATGACAGTTTTGCATTTACCTGCATCAAAAATGTTTTTCTTTTTCTTTAATTTTTTTAAGCTTGGTAATCCTGCATTTGTAGTGCTACGGCCAAAATATCACAGTGAAAATTACCTTTCCTTTCATGTTTGATTTAGGTTATAGTCATGAGTGCCACACTTGATGCAGGCAAATTCCAAGTGTATTTTGATAGCTGCCCCCTCCTGACTATTCCTGGCCGCACACATCCTGTAGAAATCTTCTATACTCCAGAGCCAGAGAGAGACTACCTGGAAGCTGCTATCCGCACAGTAATCCAGATTCACATGTGTGAAGAGGAAGAAGGAGATCTACTTCTGTTTCTCACAGGCCAAGAGGTTTGTACCATGCCAGCCCTGCCTGGCATGACATTTTCTATTTCCTTTTTTTTTTTCTCTCTCTCTCTCTCTTCCTTGTCAGATACATTGCTCAGAGATCTTTATCCAATATGTTAGCTACTTTTCCTCTCTAACATCTGACAGTTTTGAAGGGAATGTTGACCCAAAGCTGATTGCTCCGTTTTAGTTGATAGTGGAGGTCGCTTGCTTAGCCTAGGCACTTTACACCTTTTGTATGGGTTTCTTTATAAGAATATTCAAATGGACTTTCTTGCGTTATTATAATTTAGGGAGATCTGGAAGATATGATGCTTTTCCATTTGAAAACATTGTAGATTTTACTTTTTACACAACGTTCTAACTTTTTTGGGATTATACAGAATTGGTGTGTAGGGACATATCTCTTGTGTATTTGCAAAATATGCTGCACTTACAAATAAACATTTTTTGGGTGTGTTTTTTTTTTTTTTTTTCTTCATTTTACATGCCAGCTGCTTTTGGATTAGGTGAAAGTTGTAGCACAAGATAGTTTTGAACATAAGTGACAGCGCTAACCAATATAAAATATGAAAAAAAACTTGAAGTCCCTGTGACTTTGCCTTTTCATTGTCTGTACCTTGCTTGCATCTACAGGGGTTTATACTTTCCAGCCTTCCTCATGCTTCTCCCTGCTGCAGCAATCCCATCTAAGTTCCAGTGTTGCCATTTTTTTGGAGTAGATTGGGGTGACCTTGTTGTCCTGGTGTTTGAAAGCATTCATGCCTGGCAATTGGCTTTTCAGTCCCGAGCAGTCACTTATGGAAGGTCTTGTGTCTATTCACATCTGGATGCCCCATGCTCTCTGACGGTGTGGTGAAGGAGCTGGGTGGGATAATTAGGCCCCGTCACATGAGGCGGGTTATTGTGCCCCATGCAGAGCTGTCTTTTACTGGCCTATATGGGGTGTGGGTCCCCGAATGCACACAGGGTGAGTTGGTGGACCTTCACTCACATGTCATATAGGGACACAGCAGCTTTATGTCCCAATAGACTAAAATGTGACACTGGCAAGAGGATGAATGCAGCACCTGTGCATCCCTTTGCCAGTAGAAGATGGGGCACAGGGAAAATCGCCCTGTGTGAAGGGGGACTTATTGTACATGCATTTAGAGGGGCAGTGCTAATGGGGAGACTGCCATTGCTGATCTTTTTTCAGTACTTTGAGTTGCTTACCTATAATTGGCATAACAGCTGGGCATATCTAGCATTTTGTGAAGGAGTTCAGTAATGACCACTTGCTTTTTCTCCCACTGCAAGGGGTTCTTGCAGTGTAAATCATACACTGGTAGCTTTTTATTCTGTTTGTTTTCTGTTGTATTGTATGCAGCTTTACAGATGTGTTTTTTTTTTTTTTTGTCTCTTGCTTCGTTTTGTAGGAGATTGATGAAGCTTGCAAAAGGATTAAGCGTGAGATTGATGACTTGGGTCCTGAAGTTGGCGACATAAAGATCATCCCATTATATTCAACCCTCCCACCCCAACAGCAACAAAGAATATTTGAGCCCCCTCCACCCAAGAAAGCAAATGGTGCAATAGGGAGAAAAGTAAGTATAGGTTTAGCTAGAATATTCTTCTGATTTCATTAGTTGCAATACCTTGCGCACACTGTGAGGCATGTTTCTTTGAAGGCAGTACTGAGCAATATATCCAACACTGTAATGCTGAAAGCATAAACTGTTGTCTGAACTATTACAGCCCTGGAGGTTAGCATGTTTGATAGGTACACAGAATTGTGGATTTTGAGGCCCAGTGCTTAAAGGAGAAGTCTAGGCACTGTTTAGAGACAGTAATATCAGGTGACTAGTCCTTTCAAATGTTTTATTTGGGCGCTACCTGTTATGACATTTGTATATAAATAGGTCCTGTCACTTTCCATTTCCTATTGGTAAAAACTGCTTATTAAAAGCAGCTTAATCTTTCACATGTCTGTGTTGAAACCTCTCTTCCCTTTTTCATGTGTCTTGAATTGTAATTTTTTTTATCAAGGGCACATCTATGTGCCTGGAATTAATGAAAAGGCGATGCTGAATTTATAGCAGTCCATAAGATTTCATTTATTGCTGCACTTGCATGTACCAGGTGCTGTTACTCTGCACCGATTAAGAAATCATGTTAACGATTGGCTATGGCTGTAAATTAGTTTTAAGTCTCTTCAGATACCCAGGTATCCCTTTCTGCTACATTCACATAATCTCGCTCTTAACAGATGACATTTGCAACACATAGCAAATGTAGGTTTGCTGATGAAGCATGCATACAGTCTTGGAAGATGTAAAAGTGTTATAACTGGTTTTACATTTATATGCTTGAATATATTCAAGTAACAGCAGAGGATTTGACAACCCCTCAAAATTTGCAAGTGGAAACTGCTTATGGTTTAGACATGTCTGTAATTGTTGTTCACATGTGGAGAAACGTGTATACAGTCATGGCCGAAATTGTTGGCACCCAGACATTTTTCCAGAAAATCAAGTATTTCTCACAGAAAAGTATTGCAGTAACACATGTTTTGCTATTTACATGTTTATTCCCTTTGTGTGTATTGGAACGAAACAAAAAGAGGAAAAAAAGCAAATTGGACATAATGTCACACAAAACTCCAAAAATAGGCTGGTCAAATTTCTTGGCACCCATAACTTAATATTTGGTTGCACACCCTTTGGAAAAAATAACTGAAATCAGTCGCTTCCTATAACCATCAATAAGCTTCTTACACCTCTCACCTGGAATTTTGGACCACTCTTCCTTTGCAAACTGCTCCAGGTCTCTTATTGGAAGGGCGCCTTTTCCCAACAGCAATTTTAAGATCTCTCCACAGGTGTTCAATGGGATTTAGATCTGGACTCTTTGCTGGCCACTTTAGAACTCTCCAGCGCTTTGTTGCCATCCATTTCTGGGTGCTTTTTGACGTATGTTTGGGGTCATTGTCCTGCTGGAAGACCCAAGATCTCGGACGCAAACCCAGCTTTCTGACACTGGGCTCTGCAGTGCGACCCACAATCCTTTGGTAATCCTCACATTCAAGGCACCTAGTGCCAGTGGCAGAAAAACAACCCCAAAACATCATCATTGAACCTCCACCATATATCACTTTAGGTACTGTGTTCTTTTCTTTGTAGGCCTCATTTCGTTTTCGGTAAACAGTAGAATGATGTGCTTTACCAAAAATCTCTATCTTGGTCTTATCTGTCCACAAGACACTTTCCCAGAAAGATTTTTGCTTACTCAAGTAAATTTTGGCAAACTGTAGTCTTGCTTTTTTATGTCTGTGTCAGCAGTGGGGTCCTCCTGGGTCTCCTGCCATAGCGTTTCATTTAAATGTCGACGGATAGTTGGCGCTGACACTCCAATTTGTCTCTTCCGTCCACGCCCAGAGAGATCAGCTACTGTGCCATGGTCTGCAAACTTCTTGATAATGTTGCTTACTGTGGACAAAGGCAAATCTAGATCTCTGGAGATGGACTTGTAACCTTGAGATTGTTATTTTTCCACAATTTTGGTTCTCAAGTCCTCAGACAGTTCTCTTCTCCTCTTTCTGTTGTCCATGCTTAGTGAGGCACACATAATGCAAAGACTTTGTTACACAGGCTTGCTTCTGTTCTCTCGATACTGAGCCACTATAGACATATGTACAGTATTCTCACAATAGATGAAACTTGCTGCTGTATACTTTTCATTAACTGGGGTAGAGTACACATGTGGGTGTATGTTTTGGATGGTAAAGAAAAGCTTGCCTCCCTGAACAGAAGTCTGAAATTTTGGTGTCCTTGGAAGCCAAAAACATGGACACACGGGGGGGTGATTTACTAAAACTGGAGCGTGCAAAATCTGGTGCAGCTCAGCATAAAAGCCAATCTGCTTCCAGGTTTTATTGTCAGCTTATTTGAACAAGCTGAAGTTAGCTGATTGGTTACCATGCACAGCTGCACCAGATTTTGAGTGCTCCAGTTTTAGTAAATCTCTCCCACTATTTCCTACACCAGTGAAGGTTTCAAATGCTAAAATATCATGAGAATTTTCAGTGCTGCGCCTATTAATACGCAAAGATGTCATGGTGCCTTACTGTCTTAAAAGTTGTTTGCAATGCCTTCTATTTCAGGTTGTCGTTTCCACCAATATTGCTGAGACTTCATTGACTATTGATGGTGTCGTATTTGTGATCGATCCTGGGTTTGCTAAGCAAAAGGTACGTTAGTCCTAGTCTTTAGAATTTGAGCAATGGAAAAGTCTGATTAGTAATGCACACATGAGGTTCGTAGCTAATTTCTGGGGAGATGATTAATAACCTTTTGTGTTTTTGTTTTTTCAAACCAAGCTATTGGATATAATTCTTATCAAATCTGGCTACAATTTGGCTTGCCCTATGCATTTCTTTGGCTACTGTTGGCTGATGAGGCTGTCCTGTACTGTACATGCTGTCAATAAGGCACCAAAATGAGCTGGTAGGGTCATTTCATAGGTCATTCTGGGGGAAATCTGACTGCTGTTCACTTGCTAGATTGGTGTTAATTTTTTTTTTTTTTGCTAAAGTTTGTGAGCCATAACTGATTTGATGGGGTTCTATTCTACAGTTACACTTGGTAAATTGCACATTCACATTTTGCCTACATCTATCCAGAGTTGCACACCTTTTGCCACAAATATATTTTGAGGACCAGCTGTTTAAGTGGATGCAGTGAAGTAATGTCCATGCAGTTGCATTTTTCATGATGCTGTATAAAATACCGTATTTATCGGCGTATAACACACACTTTTTCCCCCTGAAAACAGAGGGTTAACAGTGCCTGCTTGTTATACGCTGATATCATGTTTTACCAACGGGGCGGGGATTGAGCGGTCCGCCCCAGGAGCCACCCATTGGGGGAGTGTCAGGCCGGCCATCCCGCCTCTCCTGGCCTTGGGAGAGCACTCCCTGCATAGTCTGAAGTTGGGGGGGGGGGGGGGAAATTTGCCAGCCCCTTCTACACCACTCCTCCTGTGTCATTGTAAAGCAAAGCTTGTAAATATCTCAATAGCTCCGTTTTTTTTGTCTGCTCTCCTCCCCCGAGTGAAGCATTGATTGGAGGAGGAGAGCGGTCACATGACCATCTATGTAACATCAGAGGAGAGCAGTCATGACCAGGTCAGTCAAAAAAAGCGGAGCTATTGAGGTATATGGAAGCTTCTTTTTGCAATAGGAGTGACACAAGAGGAGCAGGGGATGATAGTGATTTATTTTTTTTAACTGTAGAGAATGCTGGAAGCTGCACTCCCAGGAGACTGGGAGTGCAGCGGGGCTGTGTAATGGGGGGGGGGGAGCTGTGTACTGGATGGGGGGGATGTATAATGGGCTGGATGTATATTTCTGACATTTGGTGTTTACAAGTTAAAATCTGTATTTTTTGCTAGAAAATTACTTAGAACCCCCCAAACTATATATATATATATATATATATATATAATTTTAAGTAGAGAATAAAATGGCGATTGTTGCAATATTTTATGTCACACGGTATTTGTGCAGCAGTGTTTTAAATGCAACTTTTTGGGAAAAATTTACTTTCATGAATTAAAAAAAAAAATGAAAAAGTTAAGTTAGCCCAATTTTGTTGTATAATGTGAAAGATGATGTTACGCCGAGTAAATAGATACCAACCAAACATGTTATGCTTTATAATTGCACAAACTGCGGTACCTAAAAATCTCCATAGGCGACGCTTTATATTTTTTTTTTTACAGTTACCAGGTTAGAGTTAGAGTAGGTCCAGTGCTAGAATTATTGCTCTCGATCGTGGCGATACCTCACATGTGTGATTTGAACACCGTTTACATATGCGGGCGCGCCTTCCGTATGCGTTTTTTTTTGCTTTGCAGGGATGGGCGCTTTAAAATTTTTATTTTCATATTTATTTTATAATATTAAATTGTGTTTTAAAATACATTTTTGATCACTTTTTTTATTGCTGTCACAAGGAATGTAAACATCCCTTGTGACAGTAATAGGTGGTGACAGGTACTCTTTATGGAGGGTTTGGAGGTCTAAAAGACCCCCAATCCCTCCTTTTGCACTTCAAAGTATTCAGGTCGCTGAAAACTGCGATTCTGAATACTGTATTTTTTTTATCTGGCACCATTGGCAGCCGAGTAAACCGGAAGTGACATCGCTTCCGTGTTTACATTGAGGAGACTGGATCAAAGCCGTTTACGGCTTTGTTCCAGTCTGGCTAGGCTGGAGGTGGCGGATCGTAGATCAAGTCTCCCAGTGGGACGCGAGGCCCGGTAAGAGCGGCGGAGGCGATGGGAGGGGGATGTCCCCTCCCGCTCCTCCGGGATAACAACCGAGCGGCTTTTAGCTGCATCGGTTGTTTTCCATGGAAAGCCGATCGCCCGCTCTAAAAAAAAATCACGATACCGGGATGATGCCTGCAGCTGCGGGCATCATCCCGGTATAACCCCCGAAAGCCGAGGCTGCATATGTGCGTACGCTCGGCGGGAAAGGGTTAATGGATGGGGGGGCTGTGTACTGGGGAGGAGGGCTGTATAATAGATTAGGGGCTGTGTACTGTGCAGGGGGGGAGGGGTGCCTGTGTACTGGGGAGGGGGGGCTGGGTACTGTGTAAAAATGTTACTCTTTCGTCCATGGACCGACACAGCTTCTCTATTGACAAAGTGGGTATTATCCGTTAATTAGGAGTGACTAGGCAGAAAAACTTGTAAAAAGTGTTGCATCACACCTTCTACAGTACCGCACAGGGGGCGGACCCTCTGGGTATACCCTCTCAGTCTGCATCTTCGCAGATCAGTTTTTTTTCTGTCTAGCAAGGAGTAGGACATGGCTCCCTTCGGGCCCATTGGTCCGGGGGGGAAAAGATATATATATATATATATATATATATATATATATATATATATATATATATATATATATATATTATTTTTTTTGCTACATTTGTTTCCTGCGATCTTCGATCAACTGCCGACTGGGTGACAGGCTGGATCCTCGATCCTTGTAGTCTCCCCAGTTTCGGCCATCGAGCGTGTGCCGACCCTAGCTACGCGCTGGGTTTTCCACGACATGCCCGTCGCTCCACGGGTGGCCGGTGAGCTTACGCTCCAGGGCCTGCATCGGACCGCTCAGCTTCGGCTGACCTTACGGCCGAGTCGCAGCAGCCTGGCCGGTGAGCTTACGCTCCAAGGCTTGCATCGGACCGCTCAGCTTCGGCTGACCTTATGGCCGAGTCGCAGCAGCCTGTCGGGTGAGCGTCATGCTCCAGGGCATACATATGATCGTCCCTTCTGGGTCCAATCACAGCATGCCTGGCCAACAGTCACCTTCCGTGCGCGGACGATGATCTGTTTGGAATGTCTTCCAGCAGAATACATGCAGGATAGGTAAGTAAAACTCCCCTGCCTCGGCTGGGTGATTTAGCTGGACATTCCTGGAGAGATCAAGTAAGTGGTTGTGGCCCCTTTCTTCCCTCTCCCTGCCTTTCCCTCCTCCCTGGGCTTCTAGCTAAAGGTTGCTGGGTGCTGGGGGTCACCTAGGGGGTCCCACTGGAGCGGGGCTGGCTGTAACTAACATTTAAAAGAAATGTCATTTTTTCTTACCTGTGTTTGTGTCCTTCCTCCTCCATGCTGTCGGCGGCCATTTTGAGGTGGTCCATGCCAAGTTTGGCCTCTTGTTACTGCCCGGCGGCCATCTTCCTGTGGTTCGGCCACACCCACTGGCCCCTATCAGCTGATCGGCGGCCATGTTTGTCCACCCTGTATGCAGATATTGCCGTTCGGCGGCCATCTTTTTGTGGGCTATGGCTGCTTGACCTCTATCTTCTGTCGGCGGCCATTTTCTTAGAGCCCACATTATCTTCCATACAGACGTTTTTGGCAACCATTTTTCGAGAGCCTCCGGCCTCTAGGGTGCATTACACTGGCGCGAAAATTCACACAGGAACTGCTGATAAAAGAAGCAGACTGACACAGCAGCAGGGGGACAGCATCACAGGCGCAGCATAGCAGTACCTATCCAGGGTGGTGAGTCCTCTGGGTGACCCGGCCTCTCTGCAGCACAGGAGGGTGGCCTATTGATATCTTGCCTGGAGCCCTGTGAGTGTCAGCGTGTGGTCAGCATGGCATCTGAGCCAGATGTCTTCTCCCCTGAAACACCAGATTTAGCAGCTGGTGCCCCTGAGGTGTCTATGAACGCTATGACTTCAATCCTAGAGGCGTTTGCTGCTAGGGTGGAAGCAGCACACGGGAATACAGGGGGTAGTAAACGCCCCATCCCCTGCAAGCTTCTGGGGATAATTCTGGTGCAGAACCAGGTCCAGCTACGGCTCGGGGCCCAGATTCTGACGCATCAGAGACTGCAGACCGTGACCGGACAGTGAGAATGACTCAAAGTCCAGGTCAGTACGCGAGGCGGCTTTGGTATCTGACCTTATTACTGCAGTGTGGGATATGCTAAAATTGGAAAATACTGCAGAAGCAGCAGAGACTCCGGTCCACTTGGGTTTCATAGACCTGCCCGCACTGCTAAGGTGTTCCCTTGTGTGTCTTTTGATAAACTCTTATACAAGGAATGGGAGAACCCACTGAGGGTCTTTACAGCCCCAAAGAGGTTTGCGGTACGGTACCCCTTTTGAGGAGAGTTTTCTGAAGAAATGGACCTCTCCCCCCTATAGTGAACCCTCCGGTGTCCAGACTTAATAGAGCCACCACAATTCCTGTAGAAGGGGCTCCTGTTTTCTAGGACCCTGTGGATAAGAAGGCTGAAGCACTCGCTTGCTACCTATACTCAGTGGTAGGCTCGGCAGTACGCCCGGCATTGGCGGGGGCCCTAGTGTCTCACACACTTACTGAATGGGCAAGATTGCTACTCCAGGGGTTAAGGAGCGAGATGCTCCTCCTGATGAGATAACATTGGCCGACCTGTTGGTCCAGGGCCTTAGGTTTGTCTGCGAGTCAGACATGAATACTATTCCCCTGCTGTCTAAAACTTTGGTTTATGCAGTAGCAATACGCCGCCTGATCTGGCTAAAAGGCTGGTCTGCGGACCAGACTTCCAAGAAAGCCCTGTTGGATCTGCCTTTTAAGGGCGACAGACTTTTTGGGGCTTCTCTGGATGACATCATCAAGGATGCCACAGGAGGTAAAAGCACTTTGCTTCCCCAAATTAGCAAGGGTAAGGGGCCACGCCAAGGGCCCTCCTTTACTGCACACAAGTGGTTTTTTCGTCCCCCTAGGGCGACAGGGAAAAGACCCCAGGCCGATAAAGCGCCTGCCCAAGGACAAAAGCGTCCCTGGTCCCGCATACCCAATAAGCCTGCGGACAAATTTGCGTCCGCATGAAGGTCCACCCCCACCCAGCTCTCGGGTGGGGAGACGTCTTTGCAAATTCGCGACTCAGTGGACAGCACTAATCTCCGACAGGTGGGTTTGCAAAGCAATCTCCTCAGGCTACAAGATAGAGTTTCTCTCTTGTCCACCGGACAGATTCAACACGTCCAATCTCCAGCTACTACCGACCCGTCGGGAGGCCCTGTATGGGGCGGTCCAGGGTCTACTGGAACGCGGGGTAGTTATTCCAGTTCCAGAACTGGAACGGGGTTTTTACTCAAATCTGTTCATTGTGCCGAAGAAGGAGGGGGTTCGTCCAAGCTTGGATCTCAGAGCCCTCAATTGCTTTGTGAAGGTACAAAGTTTTCGGATGAAGTCGGTTCGATCTGTAGTCACGGCTCTCCATCCGGGGGACTTTCTGGCCTCCTTGGACATCAAGGACGCATACCTGCATGTCCCCATATACTCCAGACACCAGAGGTTTCTGCGATTTGCTATCGGGAAGGACCACTACCAGTTTGTGGCCCTCCCGTTGGGCCTTGCCTCAGCACCCAGGACGTTCACCAAGGTGCTCGCTCCGATTCTGGCACTTCTAAGACAGCGGGGTATCGCTATCACAGGCTACTTATACGACCTTCTGCTGAAGGCCCCTTCAAGCTCAGAATTAGAGGTAAGCGTGTCCATTACCTGTCAGACTCTTCGAGACTGTGGTTGGATACTAAACACGCAAAAGTCAGTATTGGTGCCCACTCAACGCCTAGTGTACCTGGGGTTGATTCTGGATTCCTCAGAGGCAAAGGTATTCCTCCCTGTGGAGAATTTGCAGACCCTCCGGGCTGCAGTACGGCAGCTGACTTCCAGGAATTGGTCGTCACTCCGTTTTTGCATGCGAGTGTTGGGCCTCATGGTAGCCTCCTTCGAGGCGGTCCCATATGTTCAATACCACACTCGAGTGTTACAGAAGGAAGTTCTGTCCAGATGGAACAGATGCCCTTCATCTCTGGATTATCAAATCCGAGTGAGCCACCTAGTCAGGAGATCCCTGGTATGGTGGCTGACAGCACTGGCTGTAATGGCCGGGAAGTCATTTCTTCCGGTTTACTGGATAGTGATCACGACGGACGCCAGCCTTACAGGTTGGGGGGGAGTCTGGGGTGTCCAGTCGGCACAGGGTCGCTGGACCCCAGAGGAAGCCCTCCTGCCGATCAATGTCCTGGAGATCCGGGGCGATCAAGCTGTGCCTCTTCAAATGGTCTCAGAGACTGCAAGGGCGTCCAGTCAGGATCCAGTCAGACAACGCCACAGCAGTGGCATATGTCAATCATCTAGGAGGAACAAGAAGCTCAGCTGCAGCATCGGAGATCGCTCGCATCCTGAAGTGGGCAGAGAGGAGCGTACCGGCACTGTCGGCTGTGTACATTCCGGGTGTGGAAAACTGGCAGGCGGACTACCTGAGCCGCCAGATGCTGGACCAGGGAGAATGGTCCTTACACCCGGAGGTGTTCCAACTCCTCTGCCAAAGATGGGGCACACCAGACGTAGATCTTCTGGCTTCCCGACTCAATCGGAAGGTATTGAGATTTGTGGCCCGGTCAAGAGACCCATGGGCAGACGCAACGGACGCGTTGGTAGCATCGTGGGGTCAGTATCGGCTAATCTATGCCTTCCCTCCCTTAAGGCTTCTTCCTCTTCTGCTCCGCAGAGTGGAGGCAGAGGGAATTCCAATGATCCTAATCGCTCCAGATTGGCCTCAGCGTCCTTGGTACGACGATCTAGTACGTCTGGTAGCAGACGTCCCCTGGCGCCTACCACTACGGAAGGACCTGCTATCGCAAGGTCCCATATTCCATTCTGCTTTACAGTCATTGGCTTTAACGGCATGGCTGTTGAGAACCAGGTACTGAGAGACCGGGGCCTGTCAGACTCAGTAATCTCTACTATGAGAAGTGCTCGAAAACCGTCCTCTAGGAAGGTCTATCACCGCACTTGGAGGGCCTACATCTCCAGGTGTGAGAAAATGAAATGGCATCCGCGTACCTATTTGGTTTCCAGAATCCTGCTGTTTTTACAGCATGGGGTGGACCAAGGGCTTGCCCTAAGTACGATTTAAGGGACAGATATCTGCCCTGGCTGTCTTTTTTCAGCGACCCCTGGCGACTCACTCTCTCGTGAGTACATTTGTGCAGGGGGTCCGACAGGTGGCCCCTCCGGTCCGTCCCCCACTACCTCCGTGGGACTTGAACCTGGTCCTCTCGGTGCTTCAGAAGGCACCGTTTGAGAATATTAGAGATATTCCCCTGTTGACACTTTCTCAGAAAGTGGTCTTTTTGGTGGCTGTTACGTCAGTTAGACGAGTCTCTGAGCTGGCAGCCTTGTCCTGCAAGGCTCCCTATTTGATTTTCCACAAGGATAAGGTGGTGCTGCGGCCGCAGCCTTCCTTTCTTCCGAAAGTCGTTTCGGCTTTTCATCTCAACGAAGACATTGTACTTCCATCCTTGTGTCCTCAGCCGTCGAATCCTAAGGAGTCGGTGTTGCATTCCTTGGACGTTGTCCGAGCTTTGAGAGTATACCTATCTGCTACTTCCCTGTTCCGGAAGTCAGACTCACTGTTTGTTTCGGTGGGTGGTCCCAAGAAGGGCCAAGCAGTCTCATCGGCCACCATCTCTAGGTGGATCCGACAGATAGTAATCCAGGCTTACGCCTTAAAGGGTCAGGCGCCCCCCTTTCCTGTCACGGCGCATTCGACCAGGGCAATAGGTGCCTCTTGGGCTTTCCGACATCAAGCGTCTGTTTCCCAATTATGTAAAGCGGCGACTTGGTCGTCCGCTCACACTTTCACAAAATTCTACAAAATTGATGTAGGTGCATCTTCGGATGCCTCTTTTGGCCGCAAGGTTTTGCAAGCGGCTGTTTAGAGTTGCAACTCCTCCGTTGGAGTGCTGTTTTGTGTTTGGGGTGAAGTTTTTATTTTTATGCTGTTACCACCCCTCGTTTTTTCTCTGACACTGCTTTGGGACGTCCCACTTTGTCAATAGAGAAGCTGTGTCGGTCCATGGACGAAAGAGTAAATAGGATTTTTTACTCACCGTAAAATCCTTTTCTCTGAGTCCATGGACCGACACAGCACCCACCCCTCCTTTTAAGTTTGTACTGCTTTTTGACGAACTGAACTGCGAAGATGCAGACTGAGAGGTTATACCCAGAGGGTCCGCCCCCTGTGCGGTACTGTAGAAGGTGTGATGCAACACTTTTTACAAGTTTTTCTGCCTAGTCACTCCTAATTAACGGATAATACCCACTTTGTCAATAGAGAAGCTGTGTCGGTCCATGGACTCAGAGAAAAGGATTTTACGGTGAGTAAAAAATCCTATTTTTCCCGAAACGTCCCTCTTAAAATTGGGGTGCGTGTTATACGCCGTTAAATACGGTAATCAAATTGTAGCATTGTTAGTAATTGTCTGTTTTTGATTTATTCTAGGTGTACAACCCTCGCATTAGAGTAGAGTCCCTTCTAGTGACTGCTATCAGCAAGGCTTCAGCACAGCAAAGGGCAGGCCGTGCTGGTCGTACTAGGCCAGGAAAGTGCTTTAGACTTTACACAGAGAAAGCTTACAAAACTGAAATGCAGGTATAACTTTATTAACTTACATTAACACACATTCTTTGCTGTTGGTAAGATATGTAGTCTACATGAAATATTTGAAAGCTTATCTCCTATTCTACTTTTTATTTTTGAGAGTGAGACACTGGCATGGAGAAGTTCTAATTTACAGGTTTTTTTTTTTTTTTTTTTAAGTATTACTAAACCCAGGACCCTGCATATATAGACTGATTTTACTGTTGTGGATTTAGTAACACTTTAATAAATGCTGAATTAAAAAATCTTTCATGGTCTATTTTTGTATTTGTCCACAAGCTTTATAGAAATTTAAAAAAAATATAACCCTGCTGGTCAACTTTAACTTTTTAGAGGCTGACAGTAACCTCTCTAAAATAATTTAAAGGTTTATGTAGCATCACCTATTAAATGTCGTGTTTTTTTTTTTTTTTTTTTTTTTTTTTATAGGACAACACATACCCTGAAATTTTGAGGTCTAATCTGGGTTCAGTGGTGCTGCAGTTGAAAAAGCTTGGTATTGATGACTTGGTCCACTTTGACTTCATGGATCCTCCAGGTAAGGGGATTATTTTGCTGTGCAATGTATGCAAAACCCTAACCCCAGGGTGGGTGTGGCTGAAATATCACAAATTGCTCAGCAATTCTTTTTGAGGAGTGGACTGACACAGCTGGATACTGTAAACGTGTGGGTATGTGTCCCTGCTCGCAGGAGAAGATCTAGGCAGAATGTTAGATGTTAAAACATTCTAGAACAAACCAGAGCTGAACAGCCCCACCCAGGGGGGCGGTCCCTCCGGACATTACCCTCCCACCCGCAGCTAGCAGACCTCCTCAGTTTTTTTTTTCTGCCTAGCAGAAGGAGAAGACGTGGCTCTCTCAGGAGCCAGTCTCCTGGAAGATTTTACTTTTAAATTTTATTCCTTTGGGAATTTTATTTTTGAGACCTTCAATCAACTGTCGGCTGGGCAACAGGTTGGGTACACTGGTATCCTCGTAGTCTTCCCTGTCCGACCATCAAGCGTGCTGATCCTCGCCTTGTGTGCGTGAGACTCAGTTCACGACATACCGCATGACTCCAGGGGTGGCCGGGTTGCTTTCATGCTCCCGCGGTCCTCTCAAGATTGAACAGTACTTGACTGACTGTATCTCTCGCGGTGGACCAGGCCGACAGCTACGCAGTACGACTCTGTGATAGGTCTGTCTGAAACAAGCCAGTGGGTCCCTGAAAGGGACGGGTAAGTAGTCTCTCCTACTGCAGGTGAGTACATGCTGGCTGTGTTTCTGTGTGTGGGGGTTTCTCCCTGTCTCCCCCCTGTTATGCTGCTCTCTGCACCCTGTACTGGTGCTGTGCTTGGGGGTCACTCTGGCCTGGCTGGGCGCTCATGTCTGCATTTTTTTCTGGTGTGTGAGGTGATTATTTCGTGCGCCATTGGCGCGCATTAGAGTTTTGAATTTCACGCTCGGTGGCCATCTTGGCGTTCAGTGGCGCAGTTATAGCTGCGGCCGGCGGCCATTTTCTTGTGGCCGCCGCAAATTTATTTCTGGCGGCGGCGCGAATCCCCTCACAATCTCCTCACAGACTGAGCGGTCCTTAAGGGTTGGTGGGTCCTCCCGGGTATCCCCTCCTCAGCGTAGCCAGTGGGTGGACTGTATATTCACTGTATAGTGTATAAGGTCTCAGAGGGTGGCGATATGGTGTCTGATACACCTGCTCTCCACACTTGCCTGGGGCAACTGGCAGTGCTGCACAGTTAAACATGTTCATATGTTTCCTGCACCTGCGGTCCTTATGGACCAGTTGTCAGCAGTCCTGGAATAATTTCTGTCAGAATGGAAGCGGTGTGCGAGCAAAAGGAGCTATAAGCCCCCTCCCCCCCACAAAAATCTTTACTGAAGGGGTGCTCTGAGTCAGATATGGGCCTAGCTACTATGCTCAGGACCCGACCTCTGAATATTTAATGTTTGAACAGGACATTCCCTTGTGAGGAAGACTCCAGTTCTGTGTCAGTGAATGACAGGGCGCTTGTAAGTGATCTCATTGATGTGAGAAACACTCTCAGGCTGGAATTGCTGTGACAAGCTTTTCTTTTACACAGTTTCCTCACTGTTTTCCTCACACTGCCTCAAGAGCAGCATGGATGAGGGAGGACTTTATTCATTTATGTCTGTAGTCCCTGTGAGCTTTATGTGTGATACCTGAGGTGCCATTTCCTGGGGAATGATTTGAGCTCTGACAGACACACGGTCTGAGGATCAGAGGTTACCTGTTACCTGCATGCTGCTTCGGCAGCACAGTCAAGCAGGTTGGAATGATACAGAGAAGATTATGCGCCTCTGCGCCATAATTTAACTCATCCTATACCTCTACACTGCATACATTCACAGTGTATGTATGTGTTATTGGTCTCTGTGTCTGCGTGGCTGTCCCCACGTTCCAATGCTGTGTTTCAGTGCCATACATGATATAAACGTACAAAATATGTTTATGCACGACTCCAGATACATTCACAGTATATGTATGTATTATACTCTTTGGGTTTGCGGGGGCTTCGGTGTCCTCCCGCACTCTCATGGTATGTGCGCTTCAGCTCTCTGCACAGCATAGACATGTTCAATATGTTTATTACACATATTATACATGTTTACAGTATGGGTATACTGTTTGCATGGGGTTCCTCCGGGTACTCCGGTTTCCCCCCACGCTCCAATGGAAATGCACAGCATAAACATGTTCAATATGTTGATTCACATGCTATCATTCCTACACAGTATCTGTGTGCTGTCTGCGTAGAGTTCTTCCGAGTGTTCCGGTTTCCTCCCACGCGCTGACGGTATGTGCGCCTTTGGCCTTCTGCACAGTTAAACAAACATGTTCAATGTTTATCACGCATGCTATAATACCTACACGATATGTGTAGGCAGTCTGTGTGGTTTTCCTTCGGGTACTCCGGTTTCCTCCCACACTCCATTGGTATGGGCGCTTCGGCGCTATGGACAGTCTAAATTTGTGCGATTGGATATCCACATACTAACATACCTACCCGGTATGTCTTTGCACTCTGCGTGGGTTTCCGCCCACGCTACATGACATGCATGCCTTTGGTGCAATACACAATATAAACATACACATTATGTTTATACACTACACTAAATACATTCACAGTAGTTGTAGGTATTGCATTCTCTGTGTATGCGTGGGGTACTTCAGTACCTCCCACGCGCCAACGGTGTGCGCGCCTTCGGTGCTATGCACACATGAGCTTGTGCAAAATGTTTAGCACACACACTATAATACCTACACGGTATGCGTATGCAGTCTGCGTGGGTTTCCGCCCACGCTACATGACATGCATGCCTTTGGTGCAATACACGGTGTAAACGTACACATTATGTCTATACACTACACTAAATACATTTACAGTAGTTGTAGGTATTGCATTCTCTGAGTATGCGTGGGGTACTTCGGTTCCTCCCACGCGCCAACAGTGTGCGCGCCTTCGGTGCTATGCACACATGGGCTTGTGCAAAATGTTTAGCACACATACTATAATACCATACACGGTATGCACATGCAGTCTGCATGGGTTTCATCCGGGTGCTCAGGTTTCTCCCCTGCGTTCCAATGGTGTGCGCATTCTCAGCGCTGTGCACAGTATAAACATGTGCAATTTGTTTATTCGCAGGCTAACATACCTACACGGTTGTGTACGCAATCTGCGTGGCTGGTTTACGTCCAGGCCCCGATGATGTGCGCGCCTTCGTCGCTGGCACAGTATATATGTGTTTTAATAGGTTTATCCACAAATACTAAACTACATACGCTGTATGTGGTGGTATTATGCTCTTTGTGGCTGGGTGGGTTTCCTCCCACACTCTCCATTTGCGTTTGACGCAATACATAGTATAAACTATGTGTTTGCACAATCGGCACCTATCCATGGGTAGCTGCTGGATGGAGCATTGTCACAAGGATCCCTGGTTTCAGGGGTATCACTTTCCACCTGCTTTCAGTGGTGATCAGAAGCGCTGGCTTGGACTGTGTTCGCCAGGTTGGGGTTAGCGTTACGCCCGTTAGTGGCTGCGTCTCTGGCATTTTTTATAGCTCAATGACTGGGCAAAAGCCTCTGCTTCATCCATCAGTCGTCTAGCAGGTGCACTACAACTGCTTTAGCCTTTAGGGTCTCTGTGCCCGGGGTGGGTTTGCGCCACCTGTGGAGGCTGAGGTACTAGTCCTCTGACCGAGTTTCTAGGGAAGTTCCGTCAAGTTGCCTTTATTGGCCAACATTTGAGGCACCCTGTACACTGGGGCCTCCCTTCTCCGATACATTGCGGAGTCTCTTTGGGATTTTCATACATCTCGCTGCAAGACGGTCCTGTCGGCCGTGTGCATTGCAGGCAAAGGGTCCTTGCATCCGGAGGTGTTTCCACCTTCTTTACCGGAGGTGGGGCACCGGAAGTGGACCTTGTGGCCTCTCGACTCACTCGCAAGGTGGCAAGATCGTGGTCAGGTCCAGGGACCCCTGGGCGGACGCGTCAGACGCGTTGGAAGCCCGTGGGGGCAGTATCACCTGATATATGCTTACCCTCCGCTACTGTTGTTGCCTCGCCGGCTTCGCAGAGTAGGGGCTGAGGCCATTCCAGTGCTCGAACGGCGACATTGGTACGCCGATCTACTTCGGCTAGTCGCAGACATTCCTGGCGACGGCCTATTGGGGTGGACCTTCTGTCTCATGATCCCATACCTCATCCTGCTTTACAGTCCTTGGCTTTAATGGCATGGCTGTTTAAAGCCAGGTGCTGAAGGACCGAGTTCTCTTGTATTCGGTCATCTCTTCTATGTTGTTGACACGGGAATCTTCCTCCAGAAAGATATCTCACCGTACCTGGAAGGCTTACATCGCTATGTGCGAGGAACTTGAGTGGCATCATCGGATGTATTCCGTTACCAGGATTTTGCTGTTCTTACAGCGTGGTGTGACCCAAAAGCTGGCCTTGCATACCTTTTTTGAGGGTCGGATTTCGGCCCGGGCTGTCTTTTTCAACGACCGCTACCGGGCCATTCCTTGATTAGCACCTTTTGTGCAGGGGGTTCGCCATGTGATCCCCCCCTGTCAAGCCTCCTCTCCCTACTTGGGATCTGATTTTGATGCATCTCGGTTCTCCAAGAACATCCCTTTGAGAATATCAGAGAGATTCCTCTCTTGACCTTGTCCCGGAAGGTGGCCTTAGTGGCCATTGCTTCGGTTAGACGGGTGTCTGAGTTGGCGGCCTTGTCCGGCAAGTCGCCTTACTTGGTCCTCCATAAGGATATGTTGGTGTTGCGCCCATGACCATCCTTTTCTAAGGATGGTCTTGGCCTTTCACCTTAAGGACATTGTTCTTCCGTCCTTGTGTCCTCACCTATCGCATCCCTGAGAGTTTGCGCTTCATACATTAAGATGGGTACAAGCCTTACGAGTGTACATGTCTGCTACTGTTTCCATTCGGAAATCTGTGTCTGGTCCAAAACAGGGCCGAGCGGTGTCGTCTGCCACCGTCTTTAGGTGGATCAGGCAGACCGTCATACAGGCCTATGCCCTTAAGGGGTGGGCGCCTCCCTTTCCGGTTGCGGCACATTCCACTAAGGCAATTGGTGCTTCCCGGGCCTTCCGACATCGTCCGTTCATACCTTTTTCAAGATTTTATAAGGTTGATGTTGGTGCATCTTCGGATGCTCCCTTCGGCCGCAAAGCATTGCAGGCCGCTGTTTAATGTCGCAACTCCTCCGTTGAGGAGCTCTGCTTGTTTGGAGTGAAGTTTTGGTTGTTCCTTTGCTACCGCTCCCACCCTTCTGATACTGCTTTGGGATGTCCCACACGTTTACAGTATCCAGCTGTGTCAGTCCATGGACGATAAGAGAAAATAGGATTTTTGTACTCACCGTAAAATCCATTTCTCTGACGTCCATGGACTGACCCAGCACCCACCCTTCCTTTTAAGGTTTGTACTGCTTTGTTACGAACTGAGGTCTGCTAGCTGCAGGTGGGAGGGTAATGTCCGGAGGGACCGCCCCCCTGGGTGGGGCTGTTCAGCTCTGGTTTGTTCTAGAATGTTTTAACATCTAACATTCTGCCTAGATCTTCTCCTGCGAGCAGGGACATATACCCACACGTTTACAGTATCCAGCTGTGTCAGTCCATGGACGTCAGAGAAATAGATTTTACGGTGAGTACAAAAATCCTTATATATATATATATATATACACACACACACAAACACACATATATACACATATATACATAGTAGGTGAGGTTGAAAAAAAGAGTCCAACCTATGTGTGTGATTTATATGTCAGTAAACATCATTTTGCTGCACATGGCCAATGCTGTGGGACGGTTCCAGTAGGTCCACCTACTACAGTTGCCTACAAATAAGTACCAAAGTGCTAGGTACAAGACCACTTGTAAACGAAAAAAACACCAATAATAGTCAGATCCTGGAAGTGACGTGTAAGGCCCGGGTTCACACTAGCTGCGGCCGCGGTTTGCAGCAGGGGGTCTGGTGCGTCCCTGTTCTCCATTTTAGGTGCGAATCGGGTCCGAATTTTTGCCTGAATTCGAGTGCAGACCGTGGCCATTCCGGAGATTTGTGAAATGGCTCCATTGAGAGCTGGTCAGTCTCCTGTCATGAAAATTGGATGCAGGGAAACCTGCATCCAATTCACATAAATGTGAACCCAGCCTAAAATGGTGCTGTTACCCAATAATTAGGGGAGGTGCCACCAAAAATCCATACAAAGCAAAAACATCACAAAGGATATAGCATTTTCTCAAGCTACCAATTTTTTTTTATTGGACATGTATAATGTAGTAAAAACCCTCAAAAGGCAAAACCCCCTTCACACCTAAACTCCCAACGGGGGTTTGGCCTTTTGTACTGCGTTTTTATTACTACATTATACAGGTCCAATAAAAAAAATATTGGTAACTTGAGAAGATGTCATTTGTGGTGTGTGTTTTTTTTTTTTTGGGGTTTTTTGTTTTGTGGGTACAAGACCAGTTACTCTACACAAGGGGGATGAGGGGAGCAGCAGTAGTGACGTAGCAGCCTTATAATCTCTAATGCAATCACAGTTGCAGAACTCTGGATGGGGAAGATGGTTAGACTAAATTGAGAGCCAAGTAGTGGATTCTTGCAATAGACTTCTAGCAAAGGTGGCATTCTAGTCCAATGCAAGTGGATATATACATGCTTGGGACAACCTTGGTCTTTTCTTTAGACAGGAATGTCAACAAAAAAATGCCACTTGGTCTTCTGCTGTCAGTTTATCTGTTTCAATTCATAAAATGTTAAAAGCTGACTTTTCAAAAACAGTTTAAGAAACTACCTCATCTTCATCGTAGCTGTGGCTGAGAGTTTTGCTTCTGACTTAAAATGAAATGTATGTAATGTCCAGTTTTCTAACAAATTCTGTAACATTGCAGAATATCACTTCATGGCATTTGTTTCTGCTTGCCATAATACTAGATTTTCGTAAGCTTAAGGTGGCATAGTGTTCTAGAAATGTTACATACAAAACTTGTTCAGTCTCTAACGTTTTCCCAGGTCTGCAAAATGTGACTAATGGATAGTTTAGCAGATTTTTTTAAAGAGGATTTACATATTTTTAATGAGTGGACAGTTTAAGGTATTACTGTAAAGTTAACCTAAAGTAATCTTTCATATGATTTTCTCATTATTTGCTTGTTGTATAAGAGGCCATCGTATACAAAGGTTCCTCTCTCTGGTGGCCATTAGTATCAGGCATGGCGGTCTTGCTGAATGACATCTATAAAATGAACTGCCACCTAAGCCTGGACATTGGGGAGACCTCCATTGTCTCAGCACTGAGAGAGTACTGGCAATGAACAATTCCTGTGCTGCATTACTTGGCACAAAGCAGATCCTTTACTATTTAGTTCTAAATACAATTGCTGTATGAGATTGGTGTTATAAACAATAATTTTACAAGTGTTTAAATGTATAATAAAACATTTACCGTATTTTTCACACCATAGGACACACCTAGGTTTTAGAGGAGGAAAACAAGAAAAAAAATATTCTGAACCAAATGGTGTACTAAAATAAAAGTGACTCCCTCTCTGGCGGTGCGGGGTACAGTGTGGCTCCCTCTCTGGCGGTGCCCCCCAGCAGAGTATTCTCTTTTGCTCCTCTTCTAACACCCCCTCCCTCCCCTCCAGCAGAGTGCTTGCATGCTGGGGGAACTGGTGCCAGAACTCTGCAGTGACTTCATTTCCCATGATGCCCCCAGTGTCTTTTGATTGGCCCTCTGCTGTGGCTAATCATGGGGAGGGAAACAGTGGGCAGGAAGCTGGGTGGCGGCCCAGCAATTCCAATTAGAGCCGCTCTCTCTTTCTCTTCTCCTTACAGAAAGGGAAGGGGGCGGCGGGGGATATACAGACAGCCCGCAGCTCTCCTCTCCCTGTCACAGCGCCGCTGCTCTATTTGCCAGAGAACTCGGCAGCGGCGCTGTGACAGGGAGAGGAGAGCTGCGGGCTGTCTGTATATCCCGCGCCGCCCCCTTCCCTTCCCTTTCTGTAAGCTGAAGAGAGAGAGGGAGCGGCTCTAATTGGATTTGCCGCGCCGCAGTGTCAGGGGCTTTGCCGGCGGGAGGGGCGGAGCCAGTAGCGGCGGGAGGGGGATTCCAGTGCCTGGGAGCGATGCGAGCGGATGGCAGGGGCGGTGCCAGCGGCAGGGGGGCCTGTTATGTATTCGCACTATAAGACGCAGGGACATTTTCCCCCATATTTCTGGGGGAAAAAAGTGCGTCTTATAGTCCGAAAAATACGGTAATTTGACCAAGCACATTTATTTGTACAACAAAATATTTACTTAACCCCTTTACGCCTAAGGGTAAAACAAATCTAAATGCCTAAGCACAATTTTGCAACTTTGCATATCCGACCTAAGTGTATCCTGGTGGATTATACCTTGTTGTGTTCAGGACAAATTGGGGTTTCTTTTGGTAGTAAATGGCAACGGACATCTCCTGATATTTTTTATTTTATTTATCAAAGGAAAACTGGTCCAGAATAGTAAAGGAAATATTTTGTTTTTTTTAAATTTAGCTGTATAGTTCTTGCTATTATAATTTACCACCAAAGAACAACCCAACTTGATTTCTCCTGACGATTGCAGCGATACCACATGTGAATGTTTGTTGGTTTTTGTCTGTACCCGTAGTACAGCCCAGAAACAATGGCACACTTTTTTTTTTTTCCCCTCCCTTTTATCCTACTTAAAATACACCGACTCATATTGACGCTGATCCCAAAAAATAAAAAACTTCTCTTGTTCGTTGACGGACACGGCGCTCCATATTTAGTACCATAGGGTTATATCGCCCCCTGCAGGAGTAGGACACTAGGTAGAAAAAAACACTTGGCTACACCTATGGGCTGTCCTAGCTGGTATACATTCCCCTCTCTCTGCTATAGGCCTTCAGTTTTTTTGTTCCGCAGAGTAAGACCATAGCTCCCTGCTGGGATCTTTGGTTCTGGCATTTTTTTCTCCTGTTTTTTCCTGAGAGATCTACAATCAACTACTGTGCTAGACGATGGGCTGTAAAGCTAGATCCATTGTCGTCTCCAAGCCCCCCCCCCCCCCCAGCGAGCGCAGACCGGAGCTCCACACTGGTTTTGCTGCGACATAGCCCCATTGGATGGGGGCTGACCTGCGAGTTTGCATTTTCTGCTACTTCTGTGCAGGATCGAGGCCGAAGGGAATTCCGGTCATTCTGGTGGCCTCACTGGTCTTGGTACAAATCGCTGGCTTTGACGGCCTGGCTGTTAAATGCCAGGTGCTGAACAATAGAGGTTTGTTTGGGTCAGTGATTCTGACTATGCTGAAGGCTAGGAAGTCTACCTCCTAGAAATATTTACCATCGTACATGGAAAGTGTACATGTCATGATGTGAGTCGATTTAGTGTGTTCACCCTCGATCCTTTTCGGTGGCTCGGATTCTGACCTTCCTTCAACAAGGTGTTGAGCAGAAGTTGGCCTGGAGTACCATCAAGGACCAGGTGTCTGCCTTGGCGGCGGTCTTCTTTCAGCGACCGTTGGCCACACATTCCTTGGTGTGTGCTTTCATTCAAGGGGTTCAACACCTGACTCCGCCAGTGCGCTCTCTTCTACCTCCGTGGTATTTGAACCTGGTGCTTTCAGTTCCCCGGAATCCTCCCTTTGAAAATATTCGGGTGATTCCCCTACTTATGCTGTCACAGAAGGTGGTCTTTTTGGTGGCTATTACCTCTGCTTACATGGTATAGGAACTGGCGGCGTTATCTTGTTGTACCCCCTACTTGGTGATCCACAAAGATAAGGTGGTTTTGTCAACGCGTGTCGTCCCTTCCTAAGGTTGTCTCTGACTTCCATTTGAATGAATAAATTGTGTTGTCTTCCTTGTGTCCCAGGCCTGCTCAACCCAAGGATTGTTGGATGTGGTTCGGGCAAATCGAGTGTATCTAGCAGCCACAGAGTCTTTTTGGAGGTCAGACTCACTAATTGTGATCATGGACGGGCCAAGAAAAGGACTGTCCGCTTCTCCTGTGACCATTTCCAGATGGATCAGACAGACGGTGACTCAGGCTTATTCTATTAAGGGTCGGGTTCCTTCTTTCCATGTAACTGCACACTACTCGGTGCTTAGTGCTTCTTGGGCCTTCCATGAGGCATCGGTGGTGTGGGTTTGCAAGGCGGCCACTAGGTCGTCGGTGCACACTTTCAATAAATTCTATATTTTGGCATCTGCAGATGCTTCTTTTGCCCGCAAGGTTTTGCAGACTGCTATCTAGAGGGTCTGTTCCCTCTTTGGGGGGGTATTGTTCAGGTTGAGTCCCTGTTTGACCTCCTGTTGCCTGGTTTGCTTCTTGGGTCTTTGTCCCGCCTCTCATATTTTTGGCACTGCTTGGGAACATCCTTATGGTTCTGAACATGGAGTGCTGTGTTCGAGCAAAAGAGAAAATGTGATTTTTGTTCTTTACCGTAAAATCCATTTCTCAGAGTTCATTGCCCGACACAGCACCCGCACCTCCTATGGAGTTTTGATACTTCAGCTACGGCTTGTTGCTAAGCTGAAGGTCTATAGCAGCGAGGGGGATGTAAACCACCTAGGACTGCCCATAGCCAATATATATATATATGTATATGTATGTATATGTGTGTGTGTGTGTGTATGTGTATGTATGTATGTGTGTATATATATATATATATATATATATATTATAAATTATGTATTAGGGCCGAAACAATTAATCGTCAACTAATCGATTATGAAAATAGTAATCGATTAATTTCATAATCGATTAATCGGCCAGTAACATAATGGGTTTAAAAAAACGAAAATGATCCTTTTATACTACAAAAAGAGCAAATAATCACTACTGTTAATTATATTAATACGAAAAATCTTTGTACATTCGCTGAATGAAAGAATGTTGTTTGAAATTTTCACTTTCTTTTAACATTCAGTTTTAAAATGAATGTAATTTCTGAATGAAAACCACATTACATGGTCTGAAAATTCCTTTAACCAAGAAGTTTTCTATTTCTAACTTTCCCATCACTGTGGTTGAAAACGAACATCAATTTGACCCCACTGACGATTATAAAATGTAACGAACATTCTTAAAAAATTTTTTTTTTTTTTGAAGGAAGACATTGTTGTATGGCCAGCATATAATACTGTATATTACAGTTCTGTTTGAAAAACAGTCTTTAACTTTCTTTTTTCCTTAAATAAAAAAAATTGGTTCTAAATCTGATGATATTTACCAGATTCACCCTCTAATAGTATATACAGTATATCTCTTCTGTCTGTTAGCCCACGTTCACACTGGGGCTGCGTGGGTGAAGCCTGCGAGTTCAGCTGAACTCGCAGGATTTCACTCCCGCTGGCAGTCCCAATTTCAGCCACGATTTCAAGGACATCAAACAGATGTCAATGTAAATCGTGGCTGAAATCGCAAAAAGTAGTACAGAAACTACTTTTTGTAATCGGTGCAGCGCCGCAGATGCGGCGTCGCACCGATTAGGACTGTGCCATTGGCCGCAATTTGCGGAAAATTTCGCCGATTTGACATGTCAAATCGCACCAGTGTGAACCATGGCTTATTCTCCAGAGTGGATTAGAGATTTTGCTTCCTAACCATATAGTTGGTTATTTATATTTACCACTTCTGCGCAAACTGTTGGCGCTATATAAACCTATATAATAATAATAATGATGATATTTAAGAATAAATAGCCTTTTTTTAAACTTTAAATATTAACTAAATTATACACCGCACTTTTTTTAAAGTTATTAACCGATTAATCGAAACAATAAATCGTTAGTTGCAGCCCTAATATAAATATCTATCTCTATCTATATATATATATATATATATATATATATATATATATATATATATATATATTATTCTAGCCAAAATATGCTGACTGATCTTTGACACTAGCCCTGGCAAACCTTGATCTTCTTTTCTTTTTTTTTTACTCTGGTTTATTTACATGTCCTCTCCTCCTGCAAGAACAGGAAGATGCAATGTATCTTTCTATTCATTCAGATGAGGAAGTAAACACAGATGGGCTCAGTGACTGATCACTGTGATGGCCAACCAGAGGTTATCGCAGCAAACAGGTGGTCAGGAACCAACCGTTTTGGGTCCCAATCGTTAGTACAAGACCCGGGGCTCTCGATGAGCACAAAGAGATACGCATATATGTGGCCCCATGCTGACTGAAGAGAACATATTGAGTCCATTATGATCACATTCATCTTTATTTAATAAAGTGACTGTCGTACACAATAAGGTGTGTGTTTTTTATATATATATATATATATATATATACACATACATACATACATACATACATACATACATACATACATACATTCCCCCCCCCCCCCCCGAGTCCTACAAGGGAATTCTTTCACCTGCCTTGCAATTTCAGCACATCATCCCCTTTGTTTGCAATTAAATCGTTTGGCGCTAACCGTGAATGCCCAATGCATCCATTAAAGTTCTGTTTCAGCTCTGAATTCAGCCATCGACAGGAACTCGACAGGCTGCCGAGTCACAAACATCTGTTCCAGTAAAAGGATCACTTACACTGAGGATATAACATACAAAGGCCTTGCTGAACTGTCACGTAGAATAGGAAAGAGTTTGAGCTTCTTCAGAAACAGATTACTATTGCAATTAAAGGTTGGTGTAATTACTATTACAATACTAATGGTAATTTTTTTCTTTCTGCCATAGCCCCTGAAACTTTAATGCGAGCTCTGGAGCTGCTGAATTACCTGGCTGCCTTAAACGATGACGGTGACCTGACTGAACTGGGATCGATGATGGCGGAGTTTCCCCTGGACCCTCAGCTTGCCAAGATGGTTATTGCCAGTTGTGAATACAACTGTTCTAATGAGATCCTATCCATAACTGCTATGTTGTCAGGTAATAGCAGGGTACTTGTAAAGGTGATGCCTGTTTCCCTCAACACACCTTAGTCTCTAGACTGAAAATAGGCCCACTGTAGGGGCCCTAGCTTCAGTTTACATGTGTTGGAATGCAACAGCGGTGTCCTTCATCGGTTGCCTATTGTTCCTAACAAGCTCACAGACCACTAACGGTACATGTTTTCTTGTCACAGGATTGGTGTGGCACTTTTACATTTCAGATTAACACAGCTGTTTTTCAGTCTGGTGATCTAGCAGATATGCACTGTTAGCGACCTGCAAATTTTATATTGGTGTTTGAGGGAAGAATTGTCTCGTTGTTTGTATTGTCCACATCAGTCAATCATTACTGCAGAGTATGAAGAAAAAGCTGATTGGCTGTTGTGGGACAAACAAACTGCCCGAGTCCAACTGTGCAGAGCATCATTATGACTTTCCTAAATGGTTTACGAAGTAAACATTACAAGTTAGGTAGTGTCTAGTAAAAGTGCTAATTGACACATTCACAACTACATGTAAAGTACACGTATACAATATTATCTTTATCAAATTCTACAGCTATACGTGTTCGATTATATGTGTGAATGAAATTGATCAATCCATGTTTCAGTCACGTTTTGATGGTTACTAAGTGATATTTCCTTCTAAAAGCCTTGGCTTATTGCAGTAAACCTTTCATATGTAATTGTGAATGTCATAGCAGTTACTCCGTATCTTGCAAAATCAAATAGGATGTGCACAGCTTTTTGCCAGATGGCAGAGAAAGTTTTAGCAGGCAATCAGTACAGTATGACTCTTCTAAATTTGGCCTAAAGACTATTTAAAAAAGAAGTGACATGTTTTCTTTTTGTTTGCCGCAGTATGTAAATATTTTTAGCTGCAAAATCCCTATCGTTACTTTTTTTTATTTCACTTTTTTTTTAATTACGTTTTTTTTCTTTTTTAAGAGCTGTTTTCAGATTATTCAGACTCAGAGCAGATGGGCAGGGCAGAGTTATTTTGGTAAGTTTGTCTGAAGGTGGTGGCAGTCTAGTGTGTGTGTAGACAAGATTTACACTGCTCAAAAGGGTTTTAAAATGTGTCCTCACATAGTCCTAATACCGTCTCTGTGTCCATTATAGCAGACCTATGAATTTGCCATAAGTATTTAACTGTGTTTACATCATTTTACTGTTTGGCTTTCATCCCTAACCAGCCTGTCTTATTCCCTGAATCCCATTCTCACTTCAGGGGTGTAGTGTTAAAAAAAAATAAAAAATGGCAGACATTGCATGTGATTCGCACCGGAATCGAATCGCATGGGTGTTTACACTTATGCGATCCGATTCCTGCACCATTTTACAGTTAGTGCTGGGATCAGCAAACCGATCTGGGAGTGTCAACTTTACGTTGACAACCGGCAGCGGTTTGCAGATTTCAGTGTGAACTACTGCGATTCTGGTGCGATGCAGTAACCCGCAGTGTGAATCGACACTGAACACATATAATTCCTCTTATGGGATTTTGAGGGTAACCAAAAACAGAGACTAGACTTTACATCTCCTAAATATTCAAGTTTATTACACACATTAAAATGTCATAAAGTCCATAATATCATTCATCAGAAACTTCCATATCGCCATATACAAGTTGAACAATATTGGTATGATCATATATATTATAGGGTCAAAAAGTATTGTGACACCTGCCTTTTTGTGTGTGTGTGTGTGTGTGTGTGTGTTATATATAGAGAGAGAGAGAGATTTAACCACTTAAGGACCGCCTCCTGTGTGTGTACACACACACAGGAGGCGGTCCTTAAGTGGTTAAAGTTCTCTCTCTAGAGAGAATCTATATCTCTCACACTCACGGCTCAAGCCACTAAGCTATTAGCCAGGCCTTAAAAGTTACTCGCCACAAATTGCCCCGCCCAAAGCACGCCCCTTGTAAATGATCATATTTTATTCAGATCATACATGGTATGCACGGTCATCTAATGTTGGACCTTGGGCAAACATTTCCGTGCCCCCTGTAGAAACACTACAGGAGAGTGTCAGAGAGACTGCAGACATGGTAAGGAGAGTGTCAGAGAGACTGCAGACATGGTAAGGAGAGTGTCAGAGAGACTGCAGACATGGTAAGGAGAGTGTCAGAGAGACTGCAGACATGGTAAGGAGAGTGTCAGAGAGGCTGCAGATATGATACAGGTACTGTGGATGGTGTGGTGATGAATGGCTTCCCCCTCCCTCCACATCTCTGTAGAGGGGGAGATGTTGCAGCTCAGTGTACACAGCTCTAGGACCTGGGAGTGCATGTCCTCCCTCTGCACTTGTTCAGTGTGATCCCTGACCCCTCCCCCTGCTCTGAGTGCCGACTCCTCTGCTCACTTTCTCCCCAGGACCCTCACTCAAATCATCAGCAGTGTCCAGATCCAGACAGCATACAGGTCCTCTCATACTCCCAGCAAGTCAGCTCAGCAGTGTCCCAGTGCAGACAGCAAGTGCTCTCCTGTACCCTTCCATTGTCAGCAGGTCGGAAGCCGGGAAGGAGGAAGTTACATCTTCCTCCTCTAAATGCCGGGTCCTCCAAGCACCTGATTGGTTGTTGGGATGCTAGCAACCAATCGTTTTGACAGGCGGGCCTTGGGAGACAACAGGAGAAAGCCAGTAGTTCCACCTGATTGGGCGCCTCTTCTCCCCCAGAAGGATACTGGCTGCTGCTACTCGCAATTAGTTATTTTGTACTCGCCAAATGCGAGCAGGCGAGAACAAATTTTGAGGCGGCGGTCCTGTAAACGATAATGGTGGTCTCCGAGGCGGATTCGCCGCAAGATCACCGTTATCGGTGGTGGGAGGGGGTGCCCGCGCCCTCCGCTGCTTACCAGAGCCGTCGGTAGCGGCGGAGGCAATCGGGTCCTCTTTCTAGCTGGGTATGGAGACGAGTGAGGGGAAGATGGCCCCCACCCGTCTCCGTACCATAGCAGGGCGGAAGCGACGTCAAAACGTCACTTCCGCCCATACGTCTTAAAGGCACAGTTTTTTGTTGTAATTTTTTCAAATGACAAAAAGAGAGAGATATAGATATATATAATATATCTATATCTCTATCTATCTCTCTCTATTTTTATATATACTGCATTTTAGTCTAAATATGAGATCTGAGGTCTTTTTGACCCCAGATCTCATATTTAAGAGGACCTGTCATGCTTTTTTCTATTACAAGGTATGTTTACATTCCTTGTAATAGGAATTAAAAGTGACTTTTTTTTTTTAAACTGTAAAAATAAATAAGAGGAAAAAATATTTTTTTTTTAAAGCGCTCCGTCCTGACGAGCTTGCGTGCAGAAGCGAATGCATACGTGAGTAGCGCCCGCTTATGAAAACGGTGTTCAAACCACACAAGTGAGGTATCGCTGCAATCGTTGGAGGGAGAGCAATAATTCTAGCCCTAGACCTCCTCTAACTCAAACGATGCAACCTATAGAATTTTTTAAACGTCGCCTATGGAGATTTTTAAGGGTAAAAGTTTGACGCCATTCCACAAGTGGCCGCAATTTTGAGGCATGACATGTTGGGTATCAATTTACTCGGCGTAACATCTTTCACAATATAAAAAAAATTGGGCTAACTTTACTGTTGTCTTATTTTTTTAGATCTCAAAAAAGTGTGCTTGTAAGACCGCTGTGCAAATACGGTGTGAAAAAAAGTATTGCAATGACCGTGATTTTATTCTCTAGGGTGTTAGAAAATATATATATATATATATGTTTGGGGGTTCTAAGTAATTTTCTAACAAACAACCCATTTTAAAATTGTAAACACCAAATCTCAAAACGAGGCTCGGTCCTTAAGTGGTTAATGGCATCCAAGTCCAGTAGTGGAATGTTTGCTAATTTTTCAGAAGCGCGTTTGTAAGGTCAGGTGCTGATGATGGAGAAGGCCTGGCTCGCAGTCTCCACTCTAATGCATCCCAAAGGTGTTTTATCGGGTTGATGTCAGGACCCTGTGCAGGCCAGTCAAGTTCCTCCACCCCAAACTGTCAACCATATCTTTATGGACCTTGCTTTGTGCACTGGTGTGGAATCATGTTGGAACAGGAAGGGGCCATCCCCAAACTGTTCCCACAAAGTTGGAGGCATGAAATTGTCCAAAATGTCTTGGTATGCTGACTCCTTAAGAGTTCCCTTCACTGGAGCTAAGGTGCCAAGCCCAACCCCTGAAAAATAACCCCACACCATAATCCCCCCCCCCAAATGATTTGGAGGGGTGGCCGAATACTTTTGGCAATATAGTGTGAATGAGCAAGTTTGGGGTGGAGAAACTTGACTCTCCTACACAGTCCGGACCTCAACCTAATAGAACACCTTTGGGATGAATTTGAGCAGAGACTGCGATTCAGGCTGTCTTGTCCAAAATCCGTGCCTGACCTCACAAATGCGCTTCTGGAAGAATGGTCAAACATTCCCATAGACACTCCTAAACCTTGTGCACAGCCTTCCCAATAGAGTTGAAGCTGTCATAGCGGCAAAGGGTGGGCCAACTCAATATTGAACCCTACGGACTAAGACGCCATTAAAATTCATGTGTGTGTAAAAGCAGGTGTCCCAATACTTTTGACAATATAGTGCATGTTGTACTCCAGGGCAGGTGGTTCCTGCTGTTTCAGTGCCCCCTCAAAATGTAATTTCCTGCTTGTGCGATTGGCTTGCTGATTTTCCCAGAAGTCTGCACGAAGATGCAAGTCAGATTTTGGGCATCGTCTGCAACAAAAAATACATTTTTGGCGAGATGTTCCCAAAGGGAAATCGCATCTAAAGGGATGCAGACCTTGCCACTTTCCTCATTGCCTTGCAGCTGCTGTTTGATAATTTATAAAGTCACTCCCATACAGAAACTCGGCACATGGAAACGGCCATTTCTTTAGAATAACAAAAGGTAGGAATCTGCAACAAAGTTTGTTAAAATCCCAACAATGTACATAGAGCACTTTTCTTTTCAACAAAAGTGGGATTACTCTTTAAACTTGATCTTTTCTGTTAGTCAAGCCATTGACATCCTAAGGATCACTTAAAATGCCAAGTGGAGCAAATATTCTTGCTCTTAAAATATTCTAGGTAGATACTATATATGTTGATTCAATTATAATAATAAAAGAAATCCAGATGGACCGGCATTTATGGTGTGCATGTCTGGCCTGTAGTCGGGTCAGTTGTGTGTCACTTGTTTTCTTGAGCCTTGTCCTCAAGCATATTACTTGCAGTGAGGGATGTCGGAGGCTTGTGGCGGTAGCAATTAATTGCTGATTCTTTTTGAAAGTGCCAACTGCCTGGCTGTCTCT
This sequence comes from Rana muscosa, assembly GCA_029206835.1. Taxonomy (NCBI): domain Eukaryota; kingdom Metazoa; phylum Chordata; class Amphibia; order Anura; family Ranidae; genus Rana; species Rana muscosa. Next base: position 160,274,332 of record CM055116.1, on the reverse strand, counting down.
AGTTCCCATCCCAGTGAACTTAGAGTGACACATGCTTGTTCTCCAGAGGAGGGTTCTGGAGTTGTAGCCTGCATTATTCTGTCAGCACAGATATTTTCATTTAAAACATTTTTATTTGGATTTCATCAATGTAAAGTCGGTCTTCAGAATGTTCTTGGCTTTCATCTGTTTGTGTGCCTGATGATCACACACAAACTTTTCAGACCAGCAATTTATTTTAATTGGAAATCACAGCATGCTTATTCCTCCCTGTGCTTTTGTGCTGTACATCATCTTGGTGTGGCAGTCAATGGGAAGTACTTTGATCCTGTCATGCAAGTAGAATTTTTGGTTGTTGAGAGGATTGCAAACATGGAAAGCTCCAGAGAGGCCATAGAAAATATCTTGTGACAATGGCATATTTTAACTTGTTAATTAAAGCCAGTGAGTGTTTTATTTAAAGCTGAACTACATAAAAGATGAAAGGCGATTCTTGCAGTGTGGCTTCCTCTACCCCGACACTGCAAGAGTTTAAATGCCCTCTTATGTGAACACTAAGAGCCGTTCTACTCTTTTTTTATTCCTCACTCCTAAAGTCTTCTCAGCCATGTGTCCAATTCCCTGAATCTGCTGATCTTTACCGCTCTCATTCGCAAGCACTTTGAAGTCATCATGTACAATGCAAGTCCAGCAATCCTATGTCTCACAACCTAGATCCCCAAACAGGTATTTGTTCCATCTAGGCCAGAGAAACCATTCAACTGTTGTATTCTGGGAGGGGATACCAACTGCGGGGGTAATTTTATTTTAACCTGCAGTTCAGCTTTACCTTTTCAAGTAGTACTTGGGTCTCTTTTTTTTTTTTTTTCTCAAAGCTGGAGAAAATTTTACTAAAATTTGTCTTCTAATCCACTGGTCCAGTTTCATGTAGTTTGGTAAATTAAAACATTAATGGATTAGTACACAATCGGAGGTACGGGTAATAACAAGGGCTACTTAGCATTAGGTACCCCACACCAGGGATAATCCAGTAAACATTGCCTTATAAAATAGTATATACTTTAAAATAGTTGAGGGGGACACTGTTCTGTTCTTCCCATTTGCTTACATTGTTCTTTGTGAGCACATGCAAAAAAAAAAAAAAGTGTGCGCTGAAATGGTATTTGACTTAAGTTTTTACAGCATTTTAATGTTTTTGCTACAGTCCACTACTGCCACCACCTCCACACCGCACCAGCTGTGGTTTTATTCAGCCAAGTCTAAGGAATAGCCATTAGTGGCCACAATGCTGCAACTCTGTTTTTATAGGGTCAGTCTTGACGAGGCAGCCGTTCTGGATCATTTCATTGAGACCTTGTGATTGTAATGCATACAATTGCTCCAATGATGGCTGTCATGTTGTTGCCTACATAAGTATTAGCTCTTATAATCAGGTTCTCTGTAGTTGTGAAACCCTCTTGTCTTACAGATGTGGTTAGTTGTTGATGTAGTAAGCAGCCCAAGATGCAGTTGGAGGCCAATCCTGCCCTGCCCTATGCTCTGTGAACTGACCTAGCTAGGCCTTGTTCCTCTGTCAGTGAATGCGTGACTCATCGATATGGGCATTTGTGTTGGGCCCATACCAACCTTGTTTAGTCCCACAGTGTTTTATTCGACCCACGGAAGTCAAGAAAGCTGCAGATGAAGCCAAGATGAGGTTTGCCCACATAGATGGTGATCATCTGACACTGCTGAATGTCTACCACGCTTTCAAACAAAGTGAGTTTTCCTTAAATTCTTTTCTCTGTTTATGTACTGCAAAATGCTGAATGTTCTGTAAGGGTCCGTTTACATCTGGACTTTTTCATCACGTGTTCCTCTAAAACACATGAAAGTACACTTAATAGGGATTTCTGTTATCTTGTGTTTTATTGCAAAAATAAAAAGCAATGTTTTTAAAATATGTTGTTGTGAACTGGCCCAAATCGTGATTTTTCTTCCCCCCCCCCCCCCTATAAGGCTTATTGATAAAATTTGAAAGTTGAAGAAAAGTCTGCATTTGTTTACTTTATCAGCCAAATTTGTTTCATACCCATACTGCCAATCCATATTCATTTATTTATGACTTTTAGGTTCTGTTGCTTGTAATGTTGTGTTCCTTTGACCTTGTTGAACATAATCCTGGGTTTACTGGAACTTTAAATTTGTTTGAATCAGCTTGGAAATTATTTGCATGCCAGAATGGACTAGCTGCTTAGGTTGTAATAGCTTGTGCTATGTTCAGTAAGCGTCGCTATGTTCCGGCAGCAGTACAAGCATCTTGTTAAAGGAAGGTACCTATGCGCCTACCAATAGGTACAACTAAACTAAAGTGCTATTATAAAGTGCTCAATACAAAGTGCTAACATAGATAACTGATATAAACGTATATGACATACAGCAGCTGACTTCTATAGTGCAACCAACACAGACAAATAATGTAAAAGAATGATGAAGCAGCGCTAAATGTCCGTGAACAATAATAAAATAAAAATGTGCTAAAATACAAATAATGAATCCTATAAAAGGTGCTATGAAACATCAATACACAATAGTATTAACTATTAATAAACGTGCATAATGTGCAAAAAATTCAAAAAACATCCAAATCTTGATGTGTACCAAAAAAATGTAGAATAGGTAGAAAGTTCACACAAAGTGCTAATCTTCCCAAAAAGTATGTTTTTTCCTTTAGCGTATGAAAGTTGGAAAAGTCTAATTTAGCCAAGTATGTCTGAATTTTTCTCTTCCCTCCTTCTCTGATCAAGGTGTCCAAATCTTCTTTCCCCAGATCACGAGGCGTCTCAGTGGTGTTATGACAACTTCATTAACTACAGGTCCCTGATGTCTGCAGACAATGTACGGCAGCAGCTGTCGCGAATCATGGACAGATTTAACTTGCCGCGGCGAAGTACAGACTTCACAAGCCGGGATTATTACGTTAATATTAGAAAAGCTTTGGTTACCGGCTATTTTATGCAGGTACGTCTGACTGTCTGTAGAAGGAACTTTGAATTCCTGCCTTTGAGGTTGAGCTCAGATGGGAAATAAATTGCATAAACGATTATGAGAGTGACTAAAATCATATAACAAGGTCTTTTAGGAATTTGTATGTGAGAACTGGAGGGACTTGAGAAAGTACAAGCAATTAACTCCACATAAATGGATCTTGGCCTCCCTACTGATCTGTGATATGAAGAAATTAACTCCTGATGTTCATGTTGACTCGTGCTCTTGTTTTGCTTTTTCAGTCACTTGAATTAGATGAAATTACCTAGCATATGGCACACTGTCAAGTATGTCACCTCATATTTAGATGAGTGCTTCATGCACAGAAATGTATCCATGGTCTACTGGGAATTTTTTCATAAAGGCCTGCTCAAGATGCGTTTCTTAATCACTGATATTGGCATGTCCGAATAATAACTTGCTAACCTATATATTCAGCCCACATAACTTTACTTTACTTCAGGGTCATTCATAGAAGAAATTGTAAAAGCATATTGAGTGAGCCTTTCTGTCATTACCTATAATTTGAGCTGGTATCACTGTGGTCACTTTAAAGCAGCTAAACCAACAGTGCTGGAAACATCCGTGGATCTACATTGCAGGGTTTTTTAGCTTTATTAACCCCTTCCCACTTCAGTGAAGCCGCAGATGTGTACAGTCGGTGGCAAGGGGTTAAAGAAGTAATTGGTAAACTGCGTCCTGTTAAAAATGGTTGCTAGATATCTAAAGTCAATGAAGTTAGAACTCATGAATTTCCTGTTTTGCAAATTTTTGTTCTAGATCCTTGACCCAAGGATGTGGGGTCAGCAATAAGGCTAGTAGCTTCACTTTCAATATATTTTTATTGAAAATTGTACAAAAACAGAGCTAAAGGACTGTTTGTAATTAACGTGAAGGTGTTAGGCCCCTTTCACACTGGGGCGGTGGTGGCAGTATAGCGGCGCTATACCGTCGGAATTGCGGCAGTATTTGGCCGCTAGTGGTGCGGTATTAACCCCCGCTAGCGGCCGAAAAACTGTTAATACCACCGGCAATGCGCCTCTGCGCCAATGGGAAGGAGTGGTGAAGGAGCGGTAAACACACCGCTCCTCTCACCGCTCCAAAGATGCTGCTAGGAGGACTTTTGGAGCGGTCCTGCTAGCGTGCACCGCCTCAGTGTGAAAGCCCTCGGGCTTTCACATTGAGACCGCAGGGGCAGGAGTTTTCAGGCGGTATTTAGGCGCTATTTTTAGCGCTAAACCGCCTGAAAAACTCCTCGTGTGAAAGGTGGTCTTAGGGCAGCTAGCATTTTCAAATGGACAGTACATTGGGCTGCCATGTCTATCCTGAGGGATTTGTAACCCCTCTGTCGCTCATTCTTTTCTGCTCTACAGCTGCATTTATGATGTGTGGCGAGATAAAGGGTGAGAATAATTTTTAATGTGTGCCCTAATTTATGGTTATTCAGGTTACGCTGCCTGGTATACAAGGGTTTTTTTTTTTTATATACACATTCCAGCTGATATTTGTTTACATTTTAAACTGAAACCACTTGTCTTTAAGTGTTTGGCTGCCTACCACAGATTTATTGTGGCAGAGCGGCCCAGCTGTGCTGGATCATGTACATGTACGTGATCCAACACATCCAGGTAGGGGGCGTTTGCCCTCTTCCCTGGGTTTGCGGTTATTTACTACAGCACAAGCGTGTTCTGGTCAATGATTTATAACCGGAAACCTGCCGAGCGAATGACCGAAGAAAGCTCTGTGTTTGTAAACAACACAGCTTTCTGCAGACAGCAGCGATGTGCTGTTTGTTTTTCCTCCCTGCTAAGCAGGACGTAAAACCCAGCACATCGCTCAGTAAAAAACGTACACAAGAACACTAAGCATTGTAGGCACACAGTTAATCTCTAGATTGCAACAGCAGTGTATATTATCATTGATCACTGATTGCCGCCATCTATCTTTTTTTTTTTTTTTTTTTACCAGACATGCAGCACAATATATTTTGCCCAACTTTTATAAAGAAATTTATTTTATTTTATTTTTTTGGTGTTTTTATTTTTTTTATAGCATAAAGTAAAAAATGTGTTTTTATTTTTCCAAATTTTCTGTCTTCTTTTTTTCCCATTTATCTTACCTTCAGGGATATTTACATAGCCTCCCCCATACAATGACAGCACTTGAGGAATCTCATTGTGCTGTGTCAAAGCCATTTTATTGCAAAGAGGAGGAGGATTAGCTGATTTACAAAAAAATCTTCTCAGGGCATATGAGACCACCAGCTTTGGGCTGGGGCCTCAAAACTTCAACTTTCAGTTGTCAATCACAATTTGTTGAAAGTACAGGCGGTCCCCAGGTTACGAACAAGATAAGGGTCTGTAGGTTTGTTAAGTCAAATTTGTAAGTCGGAACAGTAACTTTTTTTAAGTGTACAGACAACAGTAAAAACCTCAGTGGCTCTAACCCCACATCACACAGTATTGTAATCTCACCAGCTCAACAAGTTCCTGGCACTTCTGGCTGTGCAATGTGGGGTATTCTGGGTGCTTCTGGGCATGCAGTCCTGTATGTGGGGCGTGCAGTACATGTACTGCAGTGGGAGATGTGTCCAGTTCTGCAAGGTGGCTACTCTGCAGTTTCCAGGACCAGCATGGAGCGCAGGCGGCCGGCAGTGACGCCACGCCGCCTCCGTTCACAACTCGGATGTTCGTATCTCGTGGACTGCCTGTATTGCTTATAACTCTCCTCTGCTGTGGTACAGAAAGCAATTTTCTGTTACACAGTAGTTAAGCTCTTTAGCACTGCTGGTGGTGTTCGCTATAACGGGAGCTCCTGAGGTACAATAGGATTCCATGACTGTTATGAGCAAAGGCTTTGTGTCCAACACATTTGTTTAAGTTCACCAGTAATTGCCTCTTTCCAGTAACCTATTTAGAGACCTCCCAAGTAAATATGTCCATGGATTTAGCTTATATTGGCAATCTTAAAAACAGACCAGTGTCTTTTTTATTAAGTTGCATTTCACTGATAGCAGTGTTGTGCTTCGACATACTGTTGACATCTGTGCAGCTGTACAAGTCTTATGATTATTGACTGTGAAAAGATTTGTCTGTGCCCTTCAGCAATGAAGTGTAAATAAACTTCACTATCTGTGTGTACCTTTTTTTTTATTGAGCGGCTTTGTAAGAATTATAATCCTTTTAATTCTAACAGTTGGGTTTATCTTCTCTCATAAGGTGGCACATTTGGAACGGACCGGCCATTATCTGACCGTGAAAGACAACCAAGTCGTGCAGTTACATCCCTCAACAGTACTGGATCACAAGCCTGAGTGGGTCTTGTATAACGAATTTGTACTTACAACAAAGAACTACATCCGCACATGCACAGATATAAAACCAGAATGGTATGTTTAAAGCCTTATTGCTCTGTTTTACACGTGATTTGTATCGTAGTAACATTTTGGGTTTTTGATAAAACATTCAGATAACCTCAACATTGCATAGATTTTTTTCAAACTTAAAGCAGAAACTTAAGTATTTTTTATTTTTTTTCCCATCTAATAAACCCCTTCTGCCCTTGTTTTTAACTTTGGATAGTAAAACATTTTTTTTTTCCTGCCACTTCCTGTTTCATGTCGTCATGCACAGCTCCCCCTCTCTCCTGAGAGTTTGTCAGGAAGGGAGGGGGGTGAGTCATAAGAGGGTCGGCCAATGAGAGCTGCAGAGCTGGAGGTGTGCCTTTGTGTAAACCCAGAAAGTGAACAGGCAGCAGCTTCTGCTGCCCACAGTTAAAATGGATGCAGCCAGTACAGAATCGCAGTATATATAAAATCAATATGCAAAGTGGTTGGAGGGAAGCTTCAGAATGGCAAATATGTTTTTATTACAAATTATGTGAGCAGACTGCAGTTCCTTTATTAAGTACACAATCCTAAATGCCTCTGTTCTATAGAGATTAAGCCATACTACATTTCATTACCTTACTTTATTTTGATGTAAGTGTTAAGTGGGGACAGGGAGCATGTTGGCACCTTGAATAACAGAAAACAAAAACTCCTACGCACAAGTGGAATACCAGACAGTCTGTAAGCGGGATGATAAATGTCACTTGGCCTTGCTGCCTTCACGGATAGGGGTATCCTAGCGGTAAATGACAAAGACAGAAAAAAGAAAGGCGCACCAGCCTCGTGCATTATCCTTGGGTGGATTTATTAAAAATGATAAAAGAAACCTACTTACAAACGTACGTGAGTAACACACGTTAAGAGTCCACAAAATCGCAGCAATGCAACCAAACCCACTTCAATAAGTCACAGAGGGATTGACAGGGGTCACTGCCGGCTTACGTGTTTCGAAGACGAGTCTTCCTCAGAGCTCAGCTCTGAGGAAGGACTCGTCTTCGAAACGCGTAAGTGGGAGTGACCCCTGTAAATCCCTCTTTGACTTATTGGAGTGGGTTCGGTTCGGACGCATTGCTGCGATTTTGTCGACTCTTAACGTACGTTACTCACGTACGTTTGTAAGCATGTTGTCACCCCTGCGGTTGTGCAAAACCATCACACGTTAGGTGTGAGTGCTAGGGATGCCTAAATTTTTACAACAAGCTTTGTGCAGACTTTTATGAAATCATTCTCCTGGTTTTTGGGGACAGCCTGTAAGTGAAATTTATATCGGTTCTCTTAACCACTTAAGGACCGGAAGAATTTACCCACTTCCTGACCAGGCCATTTTTTTTGCGATACGGCACTGTGTCGCTTTAACAATTGTGCGGTCGTGCAAAGCTGTACCAAAGCAAATCCCCACCACAAATACAGCTTTCTTTTGGTATTTGATCACCTCTGCGGTTTTTATTTCTCTTTCGTCCATGGACGGACACAGCTTCTTTATAATCTTGACTTGTGGGTTATGTTCTGTCTATTAGGAGAGGACTAGGCAGACATGTAAATGGTTAAACATGTAATCTTTAGCAAAGCTGAACAGCCCCGCCCGGGGGGCAGTCCCCCAGGTCATCACCCCTCTCGCTGCAGTGAGCAGCTCAGTTTTTTTCTGCCTAGCAGAGAAGGACCTGGCTCCCTGGGGCCCATTGGTCCTGGTGGATTTTTTGCTATTTTTTTTCTCCACTTTTGATCCTGAGATCTACGATCAATTGCCGACTGGGTGACAGGCTGAATCTCAGATCTTGTAGTCCCCCAGTTTCAGCCATCGAGCGTGTGCCGACCTTTAGCTACGCGCTGGGTCGTCCACGACATGCCCCGTTGCTCCAGGGGTGGCCGGTGAGCTATATGCTCTGGGGCACACAAATGACCGCGCTATATGTCCGTGTCAGTGTGTCCTGGGCCGACAGCCATGCCATAACCGCGCGGACGTTGGGTCTGTCAGGAATGCCTTCAGCTAGTCCACGCAGGACAGGTAAGTAGCAGTCCCCCTGCTCCGGCTGGGCATTCCGGGGCAGGTCGATTTAGGGAGTTCCCACCCTCCCTTTCCTCTCTCACTGTCCTTTTTTCTCCTTCTTATGCTCTGTGGGGCTGGACCTGCTGTACTGACCGGGGGTCCTCAGGGGGGGGCATCGTGTCCTGACTGGGGGCTATGCAGGGTGCCCAGGGTCCGCTCTCCATGAAGAGGGTGTTTGGTGCCATGAGGGGGCCTCCGCGCTGAGGCCCTAGCGTGTTTTGTTTTCACCTCAGCAGCGCTCGGCGGTCATCTTAGCGGCGCCACTTTCTTGTAGTCCGCGTGCTTTTATGCAGTAGCAGCCATTTTCTTGTAGCCCCAGCTCTGTTTTTTCCTCTAGCGGTGAAAACGTCTCTTCTGGATGGTGCGAACAGCGCAGAACACCTCAGGCACAGGAAGACACTGCAGCCATGCCTGTTAGGATACATGGGGAGAGCGGACGGCGGCGCTGGCAGCACCTGGATCAGAGCGGTAAGTCCCCTGGGGTCCCTCACTCTGAGCAGCTAGGGGGGTGGATTTTTTGGCTGCCTTGCCTTGGTCCCTATGGGTGTCAGGCAAGTGTAGGTTTGCATGGCGTCAGAAGCTGGCATTTTCTCTCCCTGACATCCCTGTGATGACAACCGGTGCCCTGTACCTGGGGTGCTTATGGACGCCTTGCTGGTGGTCCTGGAGTCCCTTATTACCAGGGTAGAAGCAGTGTGCGAACGTAAGGGGGGTAAAAACGCCCCCTCTTTCCACCATCTTCGGGAAAAAACGTTCTGATTCAGACTTGGGCCTTGCTGTGGCAGATGTCCCCTGCTCTGACTTGTCAGAAGATGCAAACCAGGACCCTTCAGACAGTGCGGAACTGCGTCCTTGCTTGCTTCCGTGTCCGGGTCAGCGCAAACAGGCGCTTGTTGGAGCACTTATCACTGCATGCAGGATCCCCAATAAAATGGAGGTTACGGCGAGGGTATCTATTAAAATGTCTGTCCCTTCTGGGTCCCACTAGCCGGCCCGCACCGCTAGGTTTCCCTACCTAGTTAATTTGATACGTTTTTAAAATAGAACGGCCACAGCATTCCAAAAAAATTGCATGGCTGTCTGTTATCCTTTTGGGGAGTGTTTCCTGAAAAAGGACATCTCCCCCCGATGGGGCCCCCCGGCATTCAGGGAATTACCACGGTTACGGTGGTAGGGACCCCTGTTTTTAAGTACCCTGCAGACAGGAGGACCGAGGCGGTGGCCTGGTCCTTGTTCATGGTATTGGGGTCAGCATTGCGGCCACTGTTGGCCATGACCCTGGTGTCACTGGCGCTTCCTTAAATGGGCAAAGATTGCTGCACCGTGGTTGAATAGCAACAGATTTCCTCGGTCTACATGATAGCGGACCGGTTGGTGCATGGCCTCAAGTATGTCTGCAATTGCGGCCTTGGATACAGCTCCCTGGCTGTCCAGAACTTTCAGTATCTGCGGTGGGGCTACGCCGCATGATTTGACTGAAATGCTGGTCTGCGGACCAGACGTCCAAGAAGACTGTGGCGGATTTTCTCTTCCAGGGTTGGGGGCTTTTTGGGGCCTCACTGGATGACATTATTAAAAATGTCATTTGGGGTGGGAGCACGTCGCTCCCACAATCCAGAAAGGGTAAGGAGCCACGCTGTAGACCAGGGGCCTCCCCTTTTTTCTCAAATCGCCTTTCAGGACAACCTTGGAGAGAGAGCGTAGCTCCGCCTCTTTAACAGGAAACACTTTCAGCCTTTAAATCCCTCCTCTTCCACCGTGGCCTCAGTTATTGTGTTTCCTACGCCATGGTGGAAGCAACAGGTGGGAACCAGGGAGCTACGCTCTTTCCAAGGGGGAAGCAGTAAGGCTTACCTTTCTTTTTTTTTTCTGCCTGGTGTGCAGCTTTTATTGGGTACTTGTACCAGTGACCATCCCAGCACCCCCTCCACCGCAAGCAGGGGGTGTTCCGGAGTCCCCAGTCTCGCCTGCTCAGGGGAGTAAAGGACCCACAGGAGACGCAGCATCTTGTGCCCGGAATCCGCGGTAAGGCTCCAGGAGCCGAGCGGTTGCCGCTGCAGGTCAACGGCGCGAATCGCATGACGGTTCCGGGTCCTGGCTGGCGTCAGTTCCGGCGATGCGGTTTCCTGTGGGGGCGTGGCGCTAGTGGTTCCCAGCGCTTGGAACGCAGGGACTAGGGGCGGGTCTAGCGACCGGCGCTTCCGTTTCCGGCCCACGTGGATGACGCGGGACCCGGGAAAATTTAAAACACACACACTGTGTGTATAGCCCAGCTGCGCTCTCGACAAGATGGAAGAGAGACAGACAGCGATGGCGGAAGCAGGCGCCCTAAGCTCCGGTCAGGCTCAGGTAAGAGGGGTACAATGGTGCCTTTTATTCTTATCCAAATGAGTCTTTTTTGCTGTGTTGTTTTGTTTGTTTCCTCCCTTAAGGGAGCCTGCTGCTGTACGGTCGGTGGTTACTTCTCTCTGACCTGCTACAGCTTGGACATTGGTGGTTGTTTTCACTGGGACACTTCTTCTCTATCTTTGGTGGTGGCCTAAATGACACTAATTGGTTAGGTGTGGCTAGGACATTAGGTGAATTTCTATTGTTTATCTCGTTTCAGGAGAAAGCTGTAGCAAAAACCAAACATGTAAACCCACCAAGCCAGAGGAAGTGTCCCTCCTGCAAGAATCCTTTAAGGGATTCATGGCAAAAAGCTATGTGCAGGTCTTGCATTAAGGACTTAGTGGAAGAGGAAACATCCCAGCAATTCAAGGATTTATTTTCCTCAGTAAGAGAGCTTACAAGTTCTCTTGGTTCGGTTAAATCTCTGCTAAGTCCAGCAGTCTTAACTGAACCCCAGCAACCACCGTCCAGCCCAAGAGCCTCCACCTCTAGACCAGCAGAGAGTGTGGACTCTGGGGACGAAGGGGCAAGTACTCTCCCCTCTCTCAAGGACTCGGATGAGGAGGAAGAGGAAGATGACGGCAAAACCTCCAGATATAAATTATCTTTGGAAGATGTGGATGATCTCTTAAAAGCAATCTACACTACCCTGGATATTCAGGAGGAAAAGGTACATCTTTCAGTTCATGATAAAATGTACCAGGGTCTGGATGATTCCAAGCAAAGAGTGTTCCCAGTCCATAGGGTCATATCGGACACTATCAAAAAGGAATGGAAGGACCCTGAAAAAGGTCCCTTCCTATCAAAGACCCTCAAAAAGCGTTTTCCTTTTGAAAACAAGGACTCGGAGGTCTGGAATAAAAACCAAGAGTGGACGCTGCCTTCTCGCAAGTCTCTCGTCGTACGGATCTCGCTTTTGAGGACATGGGAGTGTTGAAGGATGCGATGGATAAAAGGGCAGACTCCCTGCTGAAAAAAGCATGGGACTCCACGTCAGCCAGCCTCAAACCAGCTATGGCTTCCACAGTGGTGGCAAGAAACCTGGAGTGTTGGATAGAGAAATTGATGAACCATGTAGAGGCAGGTACTCCAAGGAAAGACCTGTTGGAATCCTTCCCTCTAATTTTGAAAGTGGTAAAATACATGGCAGATGCATCCGCTGAATCAATCAAAATGGCTGCTAGATCAGCAGCATTAGTGAATTCAGTTAGGCGTGCAGTCTGGCTAAAGACATGGTCGGATGACACAGCCTCAAAAATTAAACTCTGTGGCCTACCCTTCTCGGGGGATTTGCTGTTTGGTCCAGAGCTAGAAACTGTGCTGGATAGAACAGCTGACAGGAAAAGGCTTTCCCTTCTAAAAAGAAGCAACCGTTTAAAAAGAATTTTCGTTCTGTTCAGCAATCCTTCAAAAAAGATGACAACAAAAAGCCTTGGTTTTCCCAAAAAGGTAGAGGAAGGGGTGGAGTGCTCTTTAGATTCCCTACAGACCAAGCTTCTAAAAACAAATGACAGCATTACTCCAGTGGGGGGAAGACTGTCAGCTTTTTTCCCCTCAATGGAACCAAGTATCCAAAAGTCCCTTTGTGAGGAACATCATTTCACAGGGATACAGTCTAGAATTCTCGGAATGCCCCCCAAGCAGGTTTTATGTCACAGCCCCACCACAGGATCAGGAAAAAGCTTCCGCTATGATGACCCTCTTACAGGATCTGATACAACAGGAAGTGATTGTTCCAGTCCCAAAACATCAGGAGGGCCGGGGGTTTTATTCCCATATATTCTTGGTAAAAAAACCTTCAGGCAAGTACCGACTGATTCTGAATCTGAAGATCTTAAACAAATCAGTAAGGTACAAGCACTTTCGTATGGACACAATCCACTCCATTACAAAGCTGTTGACTCCAGGTTGCTTCATGGCGTCCCTGGACTTGAGGGACGCCTATCTACATGTGCCGATAGCTCTGGCTTCCCAAAGATTTCTCCGCCTAGCCATCGATCTTGGGACGTCAATATGGCATCTCCAATTCACAGCCCTACCATTCGGGCTTTCATCCTCGCCCAGGATTTTCACAAAAGTCATGGCAGAAGCCCTAGAGCCTCTGAAACTGAGGGGGATCTCGGTCATTCCATATTTGGACGACCTACTGTTTTTTGCAGATTCCAGAGATCAGCTTGTGACAAACCTGCAAGTGTCATGGACTCATCTCAAGAATTTAGGTTGGCTCCTAAATCTGGACAAATCAAACTTAGATCCAACTCAGGAGATGAGGTTTCTGGGCTACACCATAAACTCAGTTCTTCAAAAGGTCTTTCTCCCCCAAGAAAAGATAGAGAAGATTTACTCTGCAGTGGGTCAGATTCAGACAAATCTCCCAACATCTGTCCGATTGGCTATGGCAGTATTAGGCCTCCTCACGGCCTCAATCCCAGCCGTACAATGGGCAAGGCTACACTCCAGACCCCTCCAGAGGAACATTTTACAAGTTTGGTCACACCAGGAGTCACTGGAAAAGTGCTTCAAACTAAAATCAAACGTAAAAAGAGCACTCTGGTGGTGGAGAAACCCAAACAACCTGACAAAGGGTCTCTCGTGGGTGTTTCCACTGGACAAACGTCTGACAACAGACGCAAGTGCTTGGGGTTGGGGAGCTCATCTGGAGGGGCAAACCGCTCAAGGAACTTGGTCCAAGTGGGAAGCAAAGAAGTCATCAAATTGGCGGGAGTTAAAAGCCATATTTCTGGGCCTCCTTACCTTTCAGCAGACAGTCAAAGGACGTCATGTTCAAATTCTGTCAGACAACACAACAGCGATAGCTTATGTACAAAAGCAAGGGGGAACCAGGAGCCCAGGTCTCATGGAGTTAGCCAGTCAGTTGCTGTCCTGGGCAGAGCTAAACGTGACCTCCTTATCAGCGGTTCATTTAAAGGGATCCCAGAATCTGTTGGCAGATCTGCTAAGCAGAAGGAGTGTGGTGGAAGCAGAATGGAGTCTGAGCCAGGAGATTTTCTCCATGATCTCCAAAGAGTGGGGGAAACCCCAGGTAGATCTATTTGCCAACCAGCAAAACACGAAAGTCCGAGAATTCTTTTCTCTCCACAGAGGGGATCAGGCAGTTGGAATAGATGCTCTAGCACACCCATGGCATTACCAGCTGTGTTACGCCTTTCCCCCATTTCCCCTAATCCCATTGGTATTAAGAAAGTTCAGGGAAGAGAACACCAGTCTTATCCTGATTGCTCCATATTGGCCAAAAAGACCTTGGTTTGCGACACTTCTAAACCTAGGCGCAAATCCTCCTTGGAGGCTACCACTCAGGAAGGACTTACTATCACAGGGTTCTGTGAACCATCCGGAAGCAGACAGACTACATCTGACTGCTTGGCTTCTGAAGAAGACCTCCTAAAAGCCAAAGGACTTTCAGATAAGGTAGTAAGGACCCTACTGTCCAGTAGAAAGGAGGTAACTAGGGCCATCTACCTTAAAGTATGGAAAAAATTCAATTCTTGGTGTTCTTCCAAAAACTTTATAGTCAAGAGTGTCGTTTCAGTTTTAGAGTTTCTCCATGAAGGAATGGAGAAAGGATTGGCAGCCAGCACCTTGAAAACCCAAGTTGCGGCTCTTTCAGTTTACTTTGAAAAAGCTTTGTCCAAAGAAACTTTAATTTCCAGATTTTTTAGGGCCTTGGCTCGGAACAGACCCATAGTCCTTAAAGTTTTTCCCAGTTGGGATCTATCTGTTGTTTTACAGGGTCTCACGGGAGCTCCGTTTGAACCCCTTCAAGAGACTTCCTTAAGAAGTTTAGTTTTCAAAACAATTTTTTTAGTTGCCATTACATCGGCAAGGAGAGTCAGTGAACTCCAGGCTCTGGCGGTTACAGAACCTTTTTTGAGGGTCTTTCCAGACCGGGTGATCCTTCAGACGGATCCAGCCTTCCTACCAAAAGTATCTTCAACCTTCCATAGGTCACAAGAGATAACCCTGCCTACCTTTTCCTCAGTTCCTAACAATGCAGGAGAGGAAGCTTTCCATACGCTGGATGTGAGAAGATGTCTGCTCCAGTTTCTAGCAGTTACCAAAGAGTTTAGAAAAACAAATGCCCTCTTTGTAGTATTTTCAGGTCCCCGCAAAGGGGAGAAAGCTTCCAAAAGTACATTAGGCAGATGGCTTAGACAAGCAATTACAGAAGCTTACCAAGCTAAAGGAGAAATACCTCCCTCAGGTATTGCTGCTCATTCAACAAGGTCAACAGCAGTTTCCTGGGCCGAGAGGGCCGGTGCTACGCCTGATCAGATTTGCAAGGCTGCCACTTGGTCCAACTACTCAACTTTTCTCCGGCACTATAGGTTGGACTTGCTGTCTGCCGCAGATCAAGCCTTCGGCAGGAAGGTACTGCAGGCAGTGGTCCCACCCTAGGGTAAGTTACTCGGTTATCCTCTCCAAGGTTGTCCTGAAAGGCGATTTGAGAAAAACTTAGTTAGACTTACCGGTGACGGTATTTCTAAGAGCCTTTCAGGACAACCGCTATTTCCCTCCCTAATATATCTTAGAAGTATTGATTAAGTGTCTATCATGGTCGTTGTGGTTGTTCTGTGCTTTTGTCTTCCAGTTTGTCGGAAACCACAATAACTGAGGCCATGGTGGAAGAGGAGGGATTTAAAGGCTGAAAGTGTTTCCTGTTAAAGAGGCGGAGCTACGCTCTCTCTCCAAGGTTGTCCTGAAAGGCTCTTAGAAATACCGTCACCGGTAAGTCTAACTACGTTTTTTTTCTGCTCACAAGCAGTGTTTTCTTTCCGCCGGACCCGCAGGTGAGCGTTCCCAGGCCGACAAGGGGCCAGCTGAGGGGCAAAAGTGTCCCTGGGTTCGCAAGCCAGACGGCCTGCGACCAAATCTGCGACTGCATGAAGAGCTGCCCCTGCCCGACTCTCGGGTGGGGGGTCTTCTTCGTGTGGTTGCGGCTCATGGACTGCCTTGCTTTTCAACCAGTGGGTTTGTGAAATGGTTTCATCAGGGTACAAGATAGATTTTCTGTCTTGTCCACAAAACAACTGATTTTTTTTCCCCTCCATCCTTCATCCGGCTCGTCGGAACGCAGGACCTTCTAAAGCGCGGGGTGATAGCTCCTGCGCCGCTGCCAGGAAAGGCTTCAGGGATTCTATTCCAATCTGTTGTCCCACAGTAGGACGGGGTTTGTCCAATCCTGGACCTCAGGGCCCTCAACTCCTTTGTAAAAGTACGAGGGTTCAGGATGGAATCCGTTCGCTGCTCTCCATCCGGGGGATTTTTCTGGCGTCCTTGGAAATCAAGGACGCATATTTACAGGTCCCTGTATGTCGGGCATCAGAAATTTCTGCGTTTTGGGAGTCGGGGTCGATCACTACCAGTTTGGGGCTTCCCTTTTGGCCTGGCATCGGCACCAAGGGTTTCTCCGAGGTGTTCACCACAATCCTGGCCTTGCTATGACAGCGAGGAATTGCAATTGTGGGCTACCTGGACGACCTCCTTCTGAGGGCTACTGCGTACTCAGAATTAGAGGAGGATGTGGCGATTGACAGGCCCTTCAAAAATTTGGTTGGGTACCGAACCTCCTGAAGTCGGGGTTGGTGCTGACTCGGCGCTTGGAATACCTGGGCTTTTTCCGGGTATCTTCAGAGGCAAGTGTTTTTTTTCTCCAATTAAAAAAATTGCAGGCTCTTCAGACGGCGGTGAAGCTGTGGCATCCCGCTGGTGGTCGTCGCTGTGCTTTTGCATGCAAGTCCTGGGTCTTATGGTAGCCTCCTTCGAGACAGTACCGTATGCACAAATTCCATACTTGAGTCTTGCTAAGGGAGATCCTGTCCAAACGGGACAGGTCACCGTTGTCTCTGGATTGTCAAACCTGGGTGAGCCACCTAGTCAGACCTCCCCTGGTCGCTGAAGTCTCCTGCCCTTCAGTCCGGAAAGTCGTTCCTTCCTTTTCACTGGACGGTACTCGGACAACGCCACGACGGTGGCATATGTCTACCGTCAAGGAGGAACAAACAGCTCGGCTGCAGCATTGGAGGTTGTTCACATCCTGCGGTGGGCAGAACGGAGCGTGCCGGCTTTATCGGCCGTGTTCATTCTGGGTGTAGAAAACTGGCAAGCTGACTACCGCCAGATGCTGGACCAAGGAGAATGGTCGATACACCTGCATGTGTTTCGACTCTTTTGCTTGAGATGGGCACACCAGCCGTGGATCTCCTGGCTTCTCGATTCAATTGGAAGGTATTGAAGTTTGTGGCCAGGGCCAACGATCACTGGACGGACGCGTAGGTGGCCCCGTAGGGTCAGTATTGGCTAAGTTGTACCTTTCCCCCCGCAGAGTGGGGACTGAGGGGATTCCGGTGACTCTATTTGCACCAGATTGGCCTCTGCATCCCAGGTACGCCGACCTAGTGCGCCTGGTGGCAAATGCCCCTTAGGTCCTATACTTCATCTGGCTTTGCAGTCGCTGGCTTTAACGGCTTGGCTGTTGAAAGTCAGGTTCTGAGGGACCAAGGCCTGTCGGGCTCTGTAATTTCCTCCATGCTGAGGGCACGGAAGTCATCTTCTCTGAAGATCTATCATCACATGTGGAAGGCCTACATCTCTGTGTGAGGACATGGGTTGGTGCCCACGGGCATAGTCGGTTTCCAGGATACCTGCTGTTTTTTATAGCGTGGTGTGGATCAAAACTTGCCTTAAGCACCATTATGGGGCAGTTTTTCAGCCTTGGCTGTTTTTTCTTGGCTGTTTTTTCTTTAAACTACCCTTGGCGGCTCATTCAATCAGGGAGATTCCTCTTTTGACACTTTCTCAGAAAGTTGCCTTTCTGGTGACTTGACCCCTCTGTCAGGAGGGTTTCTAAATGGCGGCATTGTCTTGCAAATCCCCCTACTTGATCCTCCATCCGGATAAAGCGTGTTTTTTTTTTTCTTTCCGAAGGTGGTTTCGGCCTCTCTTTGAATAAGGACATTGTACTTCCATCCTTGTATCCTCGCCCGTCGAATCCCAAAGAGGTTGCGTTGCATACGTGTTCTGCGGGTGTATTTGTCTGCTACGGCTCCGTTTTGGAGGTCAGACTCACTGTTTGGTTCTGTGGTTGGCCCATAAACGGGCCTGGCGGTGTCGTCTGCCACCATTCTCGATGGATCAGAAAGATTGCGCCTTCCTTTCCTGTCGCGGCGCATTCGACCAGGGCACTGGGTGCCTCCTGGGCCTTCCGACACAGAACGTCTGTTTTACAGGTGTGAAAGGTGGCGACCTGGTTGTCCGTTCACACTTTCACTAAGCTTTACAAAGTTGACGTGCATGCATCTGCGGATACTTCAGCCGCAAGGTTTTGCAGGTGGCTGTTTTAAGTGGCAACTTCTCTTTTGAGGAGCTCTGATTGTTTGGGGTGAAGTTGTTTACTGCTGTTCCCACCCCTTGTTTTTCTGACACTGCTTGGGTACGTCCCACAAGTCAAGATTATAAGGAAGCTGTGTCCATCCATGGACGAAAGACAAAATAGGATTTTTGTACTTGCCGTAACTTCCTTTTCTCTGAAGTCCATGGACGGACACAGCACCCACCCCTCATTTTTAAGTTTGTACTGCTTTTGACGAACTGAGCTGCTCGCTGCAGTGAGAGGGGTTATGACCTGAGGGACCGCCCCCTGGGCGGGGCTGTTCAGCTTTGCTAAAGATTACATGTTTAACCATTTACGTGTCTGCCTAGTCCTCTCCTAATAGACGGAACATAACCCACAAGTCAAGATTATAAGGAAGCTGTGTCCGTCCATGGACTTCAGAGAAAATCATTTTACGGTGAATACAAAAATCCTATTTTTTTTTTTGCGCTATAAACAAAAAGCGACAATTTTGGCCGATAGATATTCTTTTACATATTTTTGGTAAAAAATAAAAATAAAAAATCACAATAGGCGTATATTGATTGATTTGCGCAAAAGTTATCGTGTCTACAAACTATGGGATAGTTTTAGAGACTTTTAGTTTTTATTGTTTTTAGTGCTAATGGCGGCAATCAGCGATTTTTAGCGGGACTGCAACATTGCGGCGGACAAATCTGACCCCAAATTACACTTTTTGGGGGCCAGTGACATTATTACATTGATCAGTGCTATAAAAATGCACTGATCAATGTATGAATGACACTGGCAGGGAAGGGGTTAACACTAGGGGCAATCAAGGGGTTAAGTGTGTTCCCTCAGCGTGTTCTAACTGTAGGGGGGGGGTGGGCTGCCAGGGACATGACAAAGATCGCTGTTCCCGATCACATTTAGAAGTGGCATGATGCTTCCCGGGCTTACATTGCTGATCCCAGGAATTCATCTGGCGCCAGCTTGCTATAAAGATGAGCGTTGGCAAGATGGCCCACGCTCATCTCTATGCCCTTGGAGGACTAGAGACGTCATGACATCACTCTCGGTTCTCAGGTCGTGTAAACATGTTTTTTTTTTTTTTTTTTTTTTATTCTTTTGCTTTTGAGGTAGAGGAGAGATTTAGGGTCTTTTCAATCCCTATTCTCTCCATAAAGAGGACCTGTCATGCTGTATTATCACAAGGGAAGTTTACATTCCTTGCAATGGCAATAAGTGATTAAAATGTGGGGGATCACTTTTATTTACAAGTCTGGTGCCTGAGGAGAAAAAGCATTTAACGTCAAACAAATTACGTATTTTTCCCAGTTAGGTGGTCGGCATGTGGTTAAACATCCATAGTAAATCGCCTTTTGAGAACAGTACAGCAGTGACATCCAGGCATTCTGGATGCGATCCTTGCACCTCCAGAATGTGTGGTGTGTGTGTGTGCATTTGGCTCGCCATTGCAGCGCAGTCTCGTTAACCTCAAAGGGTGAGTTTGACAGGCGGTGCAGCCTTTCAAACGCTGCAAGCCAAGTTAAAACTGCTGCAGTCATAAAGCAAAGCATTGCGGCATGTGTACCGCTTGTATGCCTTTATTATGATCTTTGTCCAATCTAGGGGCCCACAGTCAAATATATCATATAAAAGGGTCTTCTTTCAGATTTGTGGCCTAGTGCATAAGGTTTCAGGTAGATCTCTGCCATTTTCCATGCAAAGCAGATAACACTGTTTTTACTGATTTAAACTGTTCTCGTTTTTTTTTTATCGATGCTAGAGGTTTTTCTTTACTTTAAGAGGATCCCCCCACCTACTTCTGACTTTCTCTTTTCCACTCTTCAGGTTGGTGAAAATTGCTGTCCAGTACTATGATATGGGCAATTTCCCTCAGTGTGAAGCAAAGAGGCAGCTGGAACGGATCATTTCCAAACTTCAAACCAAGGAGTACTCCCAATACTGAGGATGAGTGAACATCAGCTATTCTCCAGCGTAGCTTCTGGAGAGACAATGGACTGATAAATTTGTATCTTATGTGATGGTTCAGTGATGGCCTTTATTTGAAAGCTTTTAATTTTTTTTTTTTCATGACTGTAAATCTGACACACTTTCATAAATGAAACCTTTATGGTTCCCCTGTGTTGACACTGTAGCTCGTACTGGAAACGTTGATCAATGTTTTGCAGTTTATTGGAAGTAGTTCTATATATATACCAATGCTATAAGCATTTCTCTAGAAATGTCTGAAAATGCTTCTCCAATGTTATCGGACCTTGTTCTGCATGAATTGTAACTGTTGACATTCCTTTTTAGAAGTTGTGACATGTTACAACTTGTGCATCTGTAGACCCAACCATCGGCCTCAGTGTGGAGGCACTGGCTTCAATAAAGTCTATTTATACTAAGTTCTATTCATTAAAACAAACTAAAGTTCCATATACAGTCACAGTTTGAAGCCCTGGCATGGGGACAAAAAATGTAATGCTTCTAACCTGAATTCAAGGGTCTCCACAAGCTAGCGCTATGTACAAGTATCCCTTCTGTTCAGGTTTCCTGGAAAACATTTGCATTCAAACATGAATATTATTATCCGTTTATTCACTATTTCTTTCTCGTACATCACGGGACACAGAGCGACATAGTCATTACTAATGGGTTATATAGATACCTTCAGGTGCTGGCACTGGCAACTTCCAAAACCGGAAGTACCCTCCCCTATATAAGCCCCTCCCATCCGGGAGCACCTCAGTTTTTTGCCAGTGTCTAAGAACACAAGGTGTAATGATAATGGCATATCTAGATGACTTGTTGCTGATAGACCACTCAGTGAAAAAACTAGACGTGGTCGTTCACAAGACAATCAAGTATCTGGAATCTCACGGTTGGATTATCAACCGAGACAAGTCAGCCCTAAAAACCAGTCAAAAGTCTGGAATACTTGGGGCTAAGGTTGGATTCAGGCCAGAGAAAAATATTCTTGCCTCGAGGAAAGGTGTTGTCTTTGAAAGATTTGATCCACTTAGTGGGTACAAAAAAGACAGCCGTCCATACGCCTGTGCATGAGGCTGCTGGGAAAAATGGTGGCATCATTCGAAGCAGTACCCTACGGTCAATTCCATTCAAGGAATTTGCAAGGGGCCATACTGTCAGCCTGGAACAAAAAAGTTCAGGCCCTAGACTTACAATGTCCTTGTCCCCTTCCGTTCGCAAGAGCCTCCGTTGGTGGTTGGTTCCCCAGAATCTGGAAAAAGGGAAATCCTTCAGTCCGATTTCTTGGAAGGTGGTCACTACAGATGCCAGCCTTATAGGCTGGGGAGCAGTACTGGAGCAATAGTCTCTCCAGGGCAGATGGTCGGATGCAGAAAAGGCCCTGCCCATCAATCTCTTAGAGATACGAGCAGCCCGGTATGCCCTAGTAGCATGGACATCCAAACTCCAAGGGTCCCCTGTCAGAATTCAATCAGACAATGCCACAGCAGTGGCATATATCAATCATCAGGGGGGCACCAGGAGTCGTGCAGCCCAGAGGGAAGTAAATTACATCCTGAAATGGGCAGAAAGATATGTCCCAGCCATATCTGCGGTATTCATTCCAGGAGTGGAGAATTGGAAGGCGGACTTTCTAAGTCGCCAGCAATTATGCCCAGAGGAAGGGTCCCTTCACCCCGAGGTTTTCTGGACAATATGTCAGCGGTGGGGAACATCGGATGTAGATCTTCTAGCATCCAGATTCAACGCAAAGGTGGACAGGTTTGTCTCTCGGACAAGGGATCCCCTAGCTTGCGGCTCGGATGCCCTAGTGTTCCCTTGGGATCAGTTCAAGCTGATATATGCATTCACACCGCCACAATGGTTACCTCGATTACTCCGCAGAATCAGGGTAGAAAAGAAACCAGTGATTCTGGTGGCCCCGAAGAGCGTGGTACGCGGAGATTGTAAAATGTCAGTGGGGAGTCCTTGGACTCTCCCACGTCGTCCGGACCTGCTTTCGCAAGGACCGGTATACCACCCTTCTTTACCAGCCCTAGGTTTGACGGCCTGGCTATTGAAGCCCACATTCTAAAAAAGAGAGGGCTCTCTAATTCTGTGGTATCTACCATGATCAATGCCAGGAAGCCGGTATCCAGGCAGATCTACTATAGAATCTGGAAGGCGTACATCGCCTGGTGTGAGGCCAAGAAATGGCATCCACGTAAATACGTAATAGGTAGGATTCTGGACTTCCTACAATGGGCTGTAGATAGGAAGCTTGCCTTGAGTACTATCAAGGGTCAGATTTCGGCCTTGTCAATATTTTTTCAAAGGCCCTTGGCTTTGCATTCACTAGTCAAAGCCTTTATACAAGGAGTGATGCGTATTAGTCCTCCGGTTAATATTCCCATATGTCCATGGGATCTAAACTTGGTTCTGTCGGTTCTACAGAAACAACCATTTGAACCATTACAGCATATTTCTTTGGTTCTTCTCACCAGGAAATTGATTTTTCTAGTAGCCATTTGTTCGGCTAAAAGAGTGTCGGAATTAGCAGCTATGTCCTGTAAGGAGCCATATCTGGTTATCCATAAGGATAGAGTAGTGTTACGCCCTCATCCAGCCTTTCTTCCTAAGGTGGTATCGAGGTTTAATTTGAACCAAGATGTGGTTCTTCCTTCTACTTCGGTAGAGGAAAAGTTATTGCATTCTTTGGATGTAGTAAGCGCAGTTAAAGCTTATCTAAAAGCCACTGCTCAGATTCGCAGAACGGATACTTTGTTTATTCTGCCGGAAGGCCCCAGAAGGGGTCAGGCAGCGTCAAAATCTACTTTAGCCAAGTGGATTCGACAGGTCATAATACAAGCCTATGGCTTGAGAAGGAGACCGCCTCCGTTCAAAGTTAGAGCGCACTCCACGAGAGCAGTTGGAACTTCATGGGCAGCGCATCACCAGGCCTCCCTGGCTCAAATCTGTAAGGCCGCAACATGGTCTTCAGTACACACGTTTACTAGGTTCTACCAGGAGGATGTCGCCTTTGGGCGCAGTGTGTTGCAGGCCGCAAAAGATCCTCATGTCTGATAGCGCTCAGCTTATGTATGGTGTACCCCCCCCCCCCTCGTTGGGCATTGCTTTAGGACATCCCATTAGTAATGACTATGTCGCTCTGTGTCCCGTGATGTACGAGAAAGAAAATAGGATTTTTATAACAGCTTACCTGTAAAATCCTTTTCTTGGAGTACATCACGGGACACAGAGCTCCCACCCCTCTTTAGGGACACTTATTGCTTTGCTACAAAACTGAGGTGCTCCCGGATGGGAGGGGCTTATATAGGGGAGGGTACTTCCGGTTTTGGAAGTTGCCAGTGCCAGCACCTGAAGGTATCTATATAACCCATTAGTAATGACTATGTCGCTCTGTGTCCCGTGATGTACTCCAAGAAAAGGATTTTACAGGTAAGCTGTTATAAAAATGCTATTTTTTTTTATTTTTTTTTTCATGTACATTCGCTCGCAGTTAAAACAGTTTCACTCCTCCATAACTTTTTTACTAAATTTGCATATTTGTAGAGTTCTGTAAAGCCAAAACTAAATGGTGATTTTAATTTCTAGCTAGCCAGAGGTATAACTCCATTGCTAACTTTCTCGGTTGAAATCCATACAATGCAAATAAAGTTATTAATATCGAGCAGTTAAAGTGGTTGTAAACCCACTTAATCTAGGCTTACCCGTAGGTGCAAGTTGTCTAAGGTTTACCTGTAGGTGCAAGAAATCTCCTTAACCTACATGTTTAAGGAGATATTTACTATAAAGCAATGCGCCGATGACGTCACGCGCACTAGCGGGCCGGCTTCATTGCCAGTTTACTGAATGGGCTCTTGCCGGCCTGAGCGCACATGTGTGCGACGTCATCGCCGCTCCGGCCAATCACAGTGCCGGAGTGGCGATACACTGACTGCGGTGACGGGACATTGAGTCAGGATGGCGGCAGAGGTGAACGAGGAGCGCTGCGGGGGCTTCGATCTCAGGTAAGTCATTCATAATGAGCTAGTATGCTATGCATACTAGCTCATTATGCCTTTCTTTTGCAGGATTTTTTTTAATGGCTTCCTCTTTAAGCTTTTTCCTGACAAGCTATCTTGCCAGGCAGGTGCACACACAGGAAAATATGCTGCTTTCCTAATAGTAGACCTCTTGAGCCTAAATTATCATAATGGATTACAGGTTCACTTTAAGACCAATGCAATAGGTGTCTGACACTGACTTTATGAAGACTCTGTATGGAAAATGGCATTAGGTTTTCCAACAGCGCATGGCAAATTAGTTTCTTAATGATGTCCCTAGATACAACCATATTGAATTTGGTGCAATGTAACTGTGTACAGCTGATAAACAGGCAATATGGTCAATGGATGAGTTGACCTTTCAGCCTCTACAGAATCAAGAGGTCAGAAAGACTGAATGAATGGAATTAGTTTGGGTGCTTATGGCTGAAGGTGTGTTGCATATCACGGTACCAAGATTTTGTGTTTAGGTGTTAGACATGCAGTACTGCAGTAATGTTAGGCAATGCCTCTTGTTTGAGTAGAGGAGGCTATTCCAATTAGGCTAATGTCAGTTCCAGGTCAGTGAGCAAATTGGGTCATATGTCAGATGGCCCTGTACAATCCTGTGATGCAGAGGATAACTACCACTCCAATGTACAATGGCCTTTGGACTTAAAGAACTGCAGATAATAATCACTTTATTGTAAATCTTTGTTCAATTATTTTGCTATGGATAGTTTTTTTTTGTTCATAGCAAACTACAGAATAAAGATTTTTCCTTTTTGTCCTTAAGATTGCTAGTCAAGGAAATGATGGTCCAAAAAATACCCAGGATGCTATTGTGATTACCCTAGACTTGGTTAAAAGGAAACTTTTTCTAAAATCTATGAATATGGTGGAAGTAAAGGTGTAGGAATTGTAATGCAGATAAAGCAATATGTTATTACAGAATTGGCCTAAAACGTAAAACCAGTTCTCTAAATCATACAGGACACAGGCAACTTATTCATACACCATGCGTTATAGGCTTGTACCTACAGCTGATTGCACACTGGCAAGCATTTAAGGACATACACTATGGTTTTTTTTTTTTTATGAAAGGCAAATCCACTTTGCACTACAAGTGCACTCGCTGTAGATCCGAGGGGGACATGCAAGGAAAATAAACAGCATTTTTAGCTTGCACATGATTTACAGCGACTGCACTTCCAAGTGCACTGAGTGCAATTTCAAGTGCACTTGTAGTGCAAAGTGGATTTTCCTTTAGTAAATAACGCCCTATATTACCAAAAGTATTGGGACGCCTGATTTTACACACACATGAACTTTAATAGCATCCCTGTCTTAGTCCGTAGGGTTCAATATTGAGTTGGCCCACCCTTTGCCGCTTCAACTCTTCTGGGGAGGCTGTCCATAAGGTTTGAGTGTGTATATGGGAATGAAAAAAGCGCATTTGTGAGGTCCTGGATGAGAAGGCCTGGCTCGCAGTCTCTGCTCTAATTCATCCCAAAGATGTTTTGTCGGGTTGGGGTCAGGACTCTGTGCAGGCCAGTCAAGTTCCTCCACCCCAGACCCGCTCGTTCATGTCTTGATGGATCTTGTCTGCGCACTGGTGCCCAGTCATGTTGAAATAGGAAGGGGCCATCCCCAAACTGGTCCCACAAAGTTGGGTGCATGAAATTGTTCAAAATGCAAAGGGTGGACCAACTCAATATTGAACCCTACGGACTAACTGGGATGCCAATAATGTTTTGTTTGAGTGGCATTGGGTGAAAGGTACTTTTTTTTTTTTGGTAAAAAATAAAAATGTAGCAGAATACATATTGACCTAAAATTTATGAAGAAATTTTGATTCGCTTTATTTGATGGGTTTTTTTTTTTTTGTGTTTTTTTTTTAGCAGAAAGTAAAAAAAAATATATTTTAAATTGTTGGTCTTTTCTTGTTTATAGTGCAAAAAATAAATGCAGTGGTGATCAAATGCCACCAAAAGAAAGCTCTATTTGTGGGAAGCAAATTGACAAATCTTATTTGGGTACAGCGTTGCATGACCGCAATTGTCAAAGTAACGCACTGCAAAACATGGCCTCTTGACAGAAAGGGGGTAAAGTAACAAAGGCCACTCACAGGAAGATCTATTGTAGCTAGAAATCTTACTTTGCCAGGTACAAGCACAGTCATTACCAGAGATTACTATGTGCCTTGCATTCTGGCCTTCCTACAAACAAGTCTTGACCAGAATCTAACCCTTAGCTGCCCTTTTTACGGTGCTATCAACCTTATCCAATATTTTTTTTTTTTAAAAAGGCTCTTGGCTTCAATCCCTTGTGAAAATAATTTATTCAAGGTGTTGGACCCCTTTTCAGCACCCTTTGCTCCAATCAGGGATATATATATATATATATATATAAATTTTTTATAGAGATTTTTGGAAGCAAAGTAGCCTACGTTTTGACAAGTCTGAACTGGTGCCCCTTTCCTCATGCTTTACTACAAGGTGGCATTATGGAGAATGAATCTAATAAACCTCAGCACAATCACTATAGGAGAGTATTGTGCTTAACCACTTAACGACCGCTCACTGTATATATACGTCGGCAGAATGGCACCGACAGGCACAATCATGTAGAGTGTACGTGATCGCCTTTGTACAGTTGGGGGGTCCGATCGGACCCCCCTCCTATACATTGAGCGGCCGTTAATCGTTGGGGAGCGATCAGAGATGAGGGGGGTGACCATTCGATTTCGGCCACCCCCTCGCGATCGCTCCCGGCCAATGAAAATGCTTCCTCCGCCATGTGATGTAAACACAGGCAGGAGGAAGTGATGTCATCTCCCTCGCGGCGGTCTTTTCGATTCCGGCGCCGAGGAGAGAGGAAGCAGGTTAGTGCACCAACAGTCCACTGACACGTAGGCACACATTTCACCCCCCAGGTCACCCCCCAGCCCCCAATCAAAGTGTCACTGATTGCAGTGATCATTTATTTTACTGATCACTGCTTTTAGTGTCATCTGTGATAGTAAAAAGTTGCAGGGCAGTTAGGTTTAGGCCCCTTTTAGGTCCAGGGTAGCCCCCTAGCCCCCCCTAATAAAGGTTTAACCCCTTGATCGCCCCCCAGGTAACCCTTTCACCCCCTAACGCCAGCGTCACTAAGCGATCGTATTTTCGATCGCTGTATTTAGTGCCGGTGGTGCCCTAGATAGCCAGTTATTTATTTTTAGTTTCACCGTAGGTTTTTAGAGCGTCAGGTACCCCCATATATTATTTTAACCCCCTGATTGCCCCTAGAGTTAACCCTTTCACCAGTGATCACCGTATAAGCGTCACTGGTGACACTGGTTACCCAGTTAATTATTTAGTTATTTAGGTAACCCGTCAGGTTTTTATATAGCGTCGGGTACCCCCATATTTAACCGAATAAAGGTTTTAACCCCCTGATTGCCCCTAGTTAACCCTTTCACCAGTGATCACCATATAAAGGTTACGGGTGACACTGGTTGGTTAGTTTGCTTTTTATAGCAGGGCACCCGCCGTATATAACCCAATAAAGGTTTAACCCCCTGATCGCCCGGCGGGTGAGATCAATTAGGTTTTAGCGCCAGAGAGGGTCTGCGTCGCCCCAGGCAGCGTTAGGTTAGTGCCAGTAACGCTAACACCCACGCGCAAAGCATACACCTCCCTTAGTGGTATAGTATCTGATCAGATCTATACTAGCGTCCCCAGCGGTTTAGGGTTCCCAAAAACGCAGTGTTAGCGTAATCAGCCCAGATACCTGCTAGCACCTGCGTTTAGCCCCTCCGCCCAGCCCACCCAAGTGCAGTATCGATCGATCACTGTCACTTACCAAACACAAAACACATAACTGCAGCGTTCGCAGAGACAGTCCTGATCCCTGCGACCGCTAACAGTTTTTTTTGTAGCGTTTGATATATTTGCTGACGAGTCGGGTGCTTTTTTTCCTGTGACACTTACTAGTGTACCCCTAAATTTAGAGCCCAAAATGGCAAGTCGAAGGTACACTAGTAAAGAGGCCTACGAGATTCTGAGCATGACAGATAGTGAAGAGGAGGTCACGTATCTGTCAGATTCAGGCTCAGAATATCTTCCCGTAGAAGACAGTGACGTCAGCGGCCCCACGTCAGATAGCTCTGACGACGAAGTTGAGGTCCCTGCTAAGGTCAGGCGTACCCGATCCCGATCTTCTGAGGTTGTTGAGGAGCAAGAACCGCAGGGCTCTCGTATCATGGAGCAGAGGAGTACTAGCGCCGCTATTCCTTCTGGTGAATTGGCAAGCACCAGCGGCCTAGTACAGCCTGGGCGTACATCCAGCACTGCAGTATCACGTGGTGACATGGCGAGTCCCATAAGTGCAGTTCAAGCTGGCAAGCACAAGTAGTGTCCCGCTGCCACCAAGAAGACAAAGGCAGGCCCGTCGTACCCATAGTGCTCTTCCTGCAGAATTCGCCTATCCTGATTGGGTCCCCACCACTTCTGCAGAACCCGTACTTCCCCCATTCACTGCCCAACCCGGTATTCAGGTGGAAACAGCTGATTTTATGCCAATCGATTATTATTCGCTGTTTTTCACGGAAGATCTCTATAGATCTATTGTGGACCAGAGTAATTTATATGCTGGTCAATTCATCGCCGCTAATCCCCAGTTGCCTTCCATTGCCAAAGATTGGAAACCAATTACGGTTTCCGAATTTAAGACCTTTCTGGGCCTTTCCCTCAACATGGGCACACATAAATTCCCGTCATTGCGTGCTTATTGGTCCACGTACCCAATTGACCACATGCCCGTGTTCTCTGCCTCCATGCCCAGGAAACGATACGAGCAGATTTTGCGGTTCATGCACTTCAACGACAATGAACTTTGTCGTCCACGTGGGGACCCTGAATACGACCGGCTCTATAAAATTCGGCCCCTCATAAACCACTTCAACGAACGTTTTGCAGCCTTGTTTATTCCCGATCAAGTTGTTTGCGTTGATGAGTCCCTGATTAAATTTTCTGGCCGCTTGGCTTTCAAGTAGTACCTTCCCAGCAAGCGTGCCAGATACGGGGTCAAGCTCTATAAGTGCTGTGACAGGGCAACAGGCTATGTATGGAGCTTTATGGTTTATGAGGGAAAAGATAGTCAGGTTGAGCCGGTCAACTGCCCGGATTACATAGGGAGCGCTGGCAAGATAGTGTGGAACTTGGTGTCACCCTTATTCGGAAAGGGGTACCACTTGTATGTGGACAATTATTACACGAGCGTGCCACTGTTTAGTCACTTGTTTGATCATCAGATTGGAGCATGTGGCACCGTGCGACCTAATCGCCGGGGCTTTCCCCAGCGGCTTGTAGATGCCCGTCTTAGGCTGGGGGAGAGAGCCTGCGTAAAGTGTAATAACTTGCTCGCTATGAAGTGGAGGGACAATAAGAATGTTTTCCTTCTTACCTCCCTTCATGCAGACACGACAGTCCAAATTCCTACGGCGACTGGTGTTGTGGAGAAACCCCTCTGTGTCCACGAATATAACAAAAATATGGGAGGGGTGGACCTCAACGACCAGTTGTTGGCGCCGTATCTAATTGACCGTAAGGCGAGACGCTGGTACAAAAAAGTGTCTCTATCCTTATTCCAATTGGCTTTGCTGAACGCTCATGTGCTATACAGAGCTTCAGGCGGGACTTTATCTCTTCTAAAATTCCAGAATGAGATAGTCACAGAACTCCTGTATCCAGGCGGTTCTGCACCTCACCATCTCCTACCAAATGCAGTAAGCCGGCTGCATGAGAGGCATTATACGCATCTCCTCCCGAGTACCCCTACCCAACGAGCCCCCCAAAAAAGATGTCGTGTCTGTAGCAAGCGCGGATTTAGACGTTATTATTGTCCACTCTGTCCTGACAAACCTGGTCTTTGCCTTGGTGAATGTTTTGAACGCTACCACTCAAAAGTGAAGTTTTAGCGTAGGGTACAGCATTTCACAGACTAGGACACACTTACACAGGGTCTCCCAAGATGCCATTACATTTTGAGAGACCCGAACCATTACAGTTGTTAAAGTTTAAAAAAAAGAGTGTAAAAAAGAAAAAAAAAAACGTAAAAAACAAAACACAAAAAAATATAAAATAAAAAAACCAAAAATAGTTGTCGTTTTATTGTTCTCTCTCTCTCTATTTTCTCTCTATTTTCTCTCTATTTTCTCTCTATTGTTCTGCTCTTTTTTACTGTATTCCATTCTGCAATGTTTTATCATGCTTGCTTTTCAGGTATGTAATTTTTTGTTTTCAGGTGCGCCATTCAACTGCAGCGCGGAATTATTTATCTT
Source organism: Rana muscosa (assembly GCA_029206835.1). Classification (NCBI taxonomy): domain Eukaryota; kingdom Metazoa; phylum Chordata; class Amphibia; order Anura; family Ranidae; genus Rana; species Rana muscosa. The sequence goes on along the minus strand of CM055116.1, from coordinate 160,243,801 downwards.
GACAGCAACAGCGTTTGCTCCCACGATACATAAAGCCGTGACTCCAGTGCTGTAGGAGGTGATTTCACCACCACAGTTAAAAAAAGAGCATATATGCCGAAGCATGGGGGCAGCAGGGGCGGAGGAGCGATTTTGCTCCTAATGCCGCGTATATACGGTCGAAATTCCGACGGAGGCTTGCCCGTGGAAAAGTCCGACCGTGTGTACGCGGCATAACTTTTTTGCGGGAGGATGCCCCCATGCTTCGGCATATATATATTTTAGGCACAGGTTGCGTTAAAAAAATGTTTTATTTTTTACTAGGTTTTGTTTTGGTATTTGCTTTGCAGGTATGGTATGGTAAGGTCTTACTGTTGTACTGTAATGTTACTTTGTTTTAATGTTAACCATCATTTGCTTAGCAGGTACGCCATTCAGTTGCATCGCGGATTTATTTATCTTGACAGCAACAGCGTTTGCTCCCACGATACATAAAGCCGTGACTCCAACGCTGTAGGAGGTGATTTCACCACCACAGTTAAAAAAAGAGCATATATGCCGAAGCATGGGGGCAGCAGGGGCGGAGGAGCGATTTTGCTCCTAATGCCGTGTATATACGGTCGAAATTCCGACGAAGGCTTGCCCGTGGAAAAGTCCGACCGTGTGTACGCGGCATAACTTTTTTGCGGGCGGATGCCCCCATGCTTCGGCATATATGCCCATCATTAGAAGTGGGTGGATGAAGGGAGGTATTCTAATGGTGGGCATACCCACCGATCAATCTCTTTTTTTCGTTCAGCCAACAGGCTGCATGAAAAAAAAAGATTACAATACATGTCCAACAAGGACCAGCAACGTACTGGTATGTTGCTGGACTTTGAATGATGCCTCCAGGTTTAGGTATCATCTTGGTATCGTTCTTTTCAGCCAGTGGCCGGCTTTCATGTAGATAATTAGCCTCTGGACTGCTTTTACAAGCAGTGGGAGGGAATGCCCCCCCCCCCCCTGATATAAACAGCGCCATTGGGAAACCATTTTATCACACCGATCTTGAGGGCAGAGGAAAGATCTAGGGTCTAACCCCCATTTTTTTTCAAAAAAAGAGTACCTGTCACTACTTATTGCTATCATAGGGGATATTTACATTCCCTGAGATAACAATAAAAATGATTTAAAAAAAAAAAACATGGAAGGAACAGTTTAAAAATAAAATAAAAAAGCAAAATAAATAATAAAAAAAAAAAAGCACCGCTGTCTCCCCCTGCTCTTGCGCAAAGGTGAACGCAAGCGTCGGTCTAGCGTCATATGTAAACAGCAATTGCATCATGCATGTGAGGTATCACCGCGAAGGTCAGATCGAGGGCAGTAATTTTAGCAGTAGACCTCCTCTGTAAATCTAACGTGGTAACCTGTAAAGGCTTTTAAATATGAATGTAGTGTCTCGCCGCTGCGCGTTTGTGCGCAATTTTAAAGCATGTCGTGTTTGGTATCCATGTACTCAGCCTAAGATCATCTTTTTTATTTCATCAAACATTTGGGCAATATAGTGTTTTTTAGTGCATTAAAAATAAAAAAAGTGTGTTACTCTTTCGTCCATGGACCAACACAGCTTCTCTATTGACAAAGTGGGTATTATCCGTTAATTAGGAGTGACTAGGCAGAAAAACTTGTAAAAAGTGTTGCATCACACCTTCTACAGTACCGCCCAGGGGGCGGACCCTCTGGGTATACCCTCTCAGTCTGCATCTTCGCAGATCAGTTTTTTTCTGTCTAGCAAGGAGTAGGACATGGCTCCCTTCGGGCCCATTGGTCCGGGGAAAAAAGATATATATATATATATATTTTTATTTTTTTTGCTACATTTGTTGTTTCCTGCGATCTTCGATCAACTGCCGACTGGGTGACAGGCTGGATCCTCGATCCTTGTAGTCTCCCCAGTTTCGGCCATTGAGCGTGTGCCGACCCTAGCTACGCGCTGGGTTTTCCACGACATGCCCGTCGCTCCACGGGTGGCCGGTGAGCCTACGCTCCAGGGCCTGCATCGGACCGCTCAGCTTCGGCTGACCTTACGGCCGAGTCACAGCAGCCTGGCCGGTGAGCCGGTGAGCTTGCGCTCCAAGGCTTGCATCGGACCGCTCAGCTTCGGCTGACCTTACGGCCGAGTCGCAGCAGCCTGTCCGGTGAGCGTCATGCTCCAGGGCATACATATGATCGTCCCTTCTGGGTCCAATCACAGCATGCCTGGCCAACAGTCACCTTCCGATGATCTGTTTGGAATGTCTTCCAGCAGAATACATGCAGGATAGGTAAGTAAAACTCCCCTGCCTCGGCTGGGTGATTTAGCTGGACATTCCTGGAGAGATCAAGTAAGTGGTTGTGGCCCCTTTCTTCCCTCTCTCCCTGCCTTTCCCTCCTCCCTGGGCTTCTAGCTAAAGATTGCTGGGTGCTGGGGGTCATCTAGGGCAGGGATATGCAATTAGCGGACCTCCAGCTGTTGCCAAACTACAAGTCCCATCATGCCTCTGACAGCATTAAGCATGTAACCCAGAGGCAAAGTCTCGCTATGCCTCATGGGACTTGTAGTTTGGCAACAGCTGGAGGTCCGCTAATTGCATATCCCTGACCTAGGGGGTCCCACTGGAGCGGGGCTGGCTGTAACTAACATTTAAAAGAAATGTCATTTTTTCTTACCTGTGTTTGTGTCCTTCCTCCTCCATGCTGTCGGCGGCCATTTTGAGGTGGTCCATGCCAAGTTTGGCCTCTTGTGACTGCCCAGCGGCCATCTTCCTGTGGTTCGGCCACACCCACTGGCCCCTATCAGCTGATCGGTGGCCATGTTTGTCCACCCTGTATGCAGATATTGCCGTTCAGCGGCCATCTTTTTGTGGGCTATGGCTGCTTGACCTCTATCTTCTGTCGGCGGCCATTTTCTTAGAGCCCACATTATCTTCCATACAGATGTTTTTGGCAACCATTTTTCGAGAGCCTCCGGCCTCTAGGGTGCATTACACTGGTGCGAAAATTCACACAGGAAGTGCTGATAAAAGAAGCAGACTGACACAGCAGCAGTGGGACAGCATCACAGGCGCAGCATAGCAGTACCTATCCAGGGTGGTGAGTCCTCTGGGTGACCCGGCCTCTCTGCAGCACAGGAGGGTGGCCTATTGATATCTTGCCTGGAGCCCTGTGAGTGTCAGCGTGTGGTCAGCATGGCATCTGAGCCAGATGTCTTCTCCCCTGAAACACCAGATTTAGCAGCTGGTGCCCCTGAGGTGTCTATGAACGCTATGACTGCAATCCTAGAGGCGTTTGCTGCCAGGGTGGAAGCAGCACACGGGAATACAGGGGGTAGTAAACGCCCCATCCCCTGCAAGCTTCTGGGGATAATTCTGGTGCAGAACCAGGTCCAGCTACAGCTCGGGGCCCAGATTCTGACGCATCAGAGACTGCAGACCGTGACCGGACAGTGAGAATGACTCAAAGTCCAGGTCAGTACGCGAGACGGCTTTGGTATCTGACCTTATTACTGCAGTGCGGGATATGCTAAAATTGGAAAATACTGCAGAAGCAGCAGAGACTCCGGTCCACTTGGGTTTCATAGACCTGCCCGCACTGCTAAGGTGTTCCCTTGTGTGTCTTTTGATAAACTCTTATACAAGGAATGGGAGAACCCACTGAGGGTCTTTACAGCCCCAAAGAGGTTTGCGGTACGGTACCCCTTTTGAGGAGAGTTTTCTGAAGAAATGGACCTCTCCCCCCTATAGTGGACCCTCCGGTGTCCAGACTTAATAGAGCCACCACAATTCCTGTAGAAGGGGCTCCTGTTTTCTAGGACCCTGTGGATAAGAAGGCTGAAGCACTCGCTTGCTACCTATACTCAGTGGTAGGCTCGGCAGTACGCCCGGCATTGGCGGGGGCCCTAGTGTCTCACACACTTACTGAATGGGCAAGATTGCTACTCCAGGGGTTAAGGAGCGAGATGCTCCTCCTGATGAGATAACGTTGGCCGACCTGTTGGTCCAGGGCCTTAGGTTTGTCTGCGAGTCAGACATGAATACTATTCCCCTGCTGTCTAAAACTTCGGTTTATACAGTAGCAATACGCCGCCTGATCTGGCTAAAAGGCTGGTCTGCGGACCAGACTTCCAAGAAAGCCCTGTTGGATCTGCTTTTTAAGGGCGACAGACTTTTTGGGGCTTCTCTGGATGACATCATCAAGGATGCCACAGGAGGTAAAAGCACTTTGCTTCCCCAAATTAGCAAGGGTAAGGGGCCACGCCAAGGGCAAGGGCCCTCCTTTACTGCACACAAGTGGTTTTTTCGTCCCCCTAGGGCGACAGGGAAAAGACCCCAGGCCGATAAAGCGCCTGCCTAAGGACAAAAGCGTCCCTGGTCCCGCATACCCAACAAGCCTGCGGACAAATTTGCATCCGCATGAAGGTCCACCCCCACCCAGCTCTCGGGTGGGGAGACGTCTTCGCAAATTCGCGACTCCGTGGACAGCACTAATCTCCGACAGGTGGGTTTGCGAAGTAATCTCCTCAGGCTACAAGATAGAGTTTCTCTCTTGTCCACCGGACAGATTCAACACCTCCAATCTCCAGCTACTACCGACCCGTCGGGAGGCCCTGTATAGGGCGGTCCAGGGTCTACTGGAACGCGGGGTAGTTATTCCAGTTCCAGAACTGGAACGGGGTTTTTACTCAAATCTGTTCATTGTGCCGAAGAAGGAGGGGGTTCGTCCAAGCTTGGATCTCAGAGCCCTCAATTGCTTTGTGAAGGTACAAAGATTTCGGATGAAGTCGGTTCGATCTGTAGTCACGGCTCTCCATCCGGGGGACTTTCTGGCCTCCTTGGACATCAAGGACGCATACCTGCATGTCCCCATATACTCCAGACACCAGAGGTTTCTGCGATTTGCTATCGGGAAGGACCACTACCAGTTTGTGGCCCTCCCGTTGGGCCTTGCCTCAGCACCCAGGACGTTCACCAAGGTGCTCGCTCCGATTCTTCTACTTCTAAGACAGCGGGGTATCGCTATCACAGGCTACTTATACGACCTTCTGCTGAAGGCCCCTTCAAGCTCAGAATTAGAGGTAAGCGTGTCCATTACCTGTCAGACTCTTCGAGACTGTGGTTGGATACTAAACACGTAAAAGTCAGTATTGGTGCCCACTCAACGCCTAGTGTACCTGGGGTTGATTCTGGATTCCTCAGAGGCAAAGGTATTCCTCCCTGTGGAGAAGTTGCAGACCCTCCGGGCTGCAGTACAGCAGCTGACTTCCAGGAATTGGTCGTCACTCCGTTTTTGCATGCGAGTGTTGGGCCTCATGGTAGCCTCCTTCGAGGCGGTCCCATATGTTCAATACCACACTCGAGTGTTACAGAAGGAAGTTCTGTCCAGATGGAACAGATGCCCTTCATCTCTGGATTATCAAATCCGAGTGAGCCACCTAGTCAGGAGATCCCTGGTATGGTGGCTGACAGCACCGGCTGTAATGGCCGGGAAGTCATTTCTTACGGTTTACTGGATAGTGATCACAACGGACGCCAGCCTTACAGGTTGGGGGGAGTCTGGGGTGTCCAGTCGGCACAGGGTCGCTGGACCCCAGAGGAAGCCCTCCTGCCGATCAATGTCCTGGAGATCCGGGCGATCAAGCTGTGCCTCTTCAAATGGTCTCAGAGACTGCAAGGGCGTCCAGTCAGGATCCAGTCAGACAACGCCACAGCAGTGGCATATGTCAATCATCTAGGAGGAACAAGAAGCTCAGCTGCAGCATCGGAGATCGCTCGCATCCTGAAGTGGGCAGAGAGGAGCGTACCGGCACTGTCGGCCGTGTACACTCCGGGTGTGGAAAACTGGCAGGCGGACTACCTGAGCCGCCAGATGCTGGACTAGGGAGAATGGTCCTTACACCCGGAGGTGTTCCAACTCCTCTGCCAAAGATGGGGCACACCAGACGTAGATCTTCTGGATTCCCGACTCAATCGGAAGGTTTTGAGATTTGTGGCCCGGTCAAGAGACCCATGGGCAGACGCAACGGACGCGTTGGTAGCATCGTGGGGTCAGTATCGGCTAATCTATGCCTTCCCTCCCTTAAGGCTTCTTCCTCTTCTGCTCCGCAGAGTGGAGGCAGAGGGAATTCCAATGATCCTAATCGCTCCAGATTGGCCTCAGCGTCCTTGGTACGCCGATCTAGTACGTCTGGTAGCAGACGTCCCCTGGCGCCTACCACTACGGAAGGACCTGCTATCGCAAGGTCCCATATTCCATCCTGCTTTACAGTCATTGGCTTTAACGGCATGGCTGTTGAGAACCGGGTACTGAGAGACCGGGGCCTGTCAGACTCGGTAATCTCTACTATGAGAAGTGCTCGAAAACCGTCCTCTAGGAAGGTCTATCACCGCACTTGGAGGGCCTACATCTCCAGGTGTGAGGAAATGAAATGGCATCCGCGTACCTATTTGGTTTCCAGAATCCTGCTGTTTTTACAGCATGGGGTGGACCAAGGGCTTGCCCTAAGTACGATTTAAGGGATAAATATCTGCCCTGGCTGTCTTTTTTTCAGCGACCCCTGGCGACTCACTCTCTCGTGAGTACATTTGTGCAGGGGGTCCGACAGGTGGCCCCTCCGGTCCGTCCCCCACTACCTCCGTGGGACTTGAACCTGGTCCTCTCGGTGCTTCAGAAGGCACCGTTTGAGAATATTAGAGATATTCCCCTGTTGACACTTTCTCAGAAAGTTGTCTTTTTGGTGGCTGTTACGTCAGTTAGACGAGTCTCTGAGCTGGCAGCCTTGTCCTGCAAGGCTCCCTATTTGATTTTCCACAAGGATAAGGTGGTGCTGTGGCCGCAGCCTTCCTTTCTTCCGAAAGTCGTTTCGGCTTTTCATCTCAACGAAGACATTGTACTCCCATCCTTGTGTCCTCAGCCGTCGAATCCTAAGGAGTCGGCATTGCATTCCTTGGACGTTGTCCGAGCTTTGAGAGTATACCTATCTGCTACTTCCCTGTTCCGGAAGTCAGACTCACTGTTTGTTTCGGTGGCTGGTCCCAAGAAGGGCCAAGCAGTCTCATCGGCCACCATCTCTAGGTGGATCCGACAGATAGTAATCCAGGCTTACGCCTTAAAGGGTCAGGCGCCCCCCTTTCCTGTCACGGCGCATTCGACCAGGGCAATAGGTGCCTCTTGGGCTTTCCGACATCAAGCGTCTGTTTCCCAATTATGTAAAGCGGCGACTTGGTCGTCCGCTCACACTTTCACAAAATTCTACAAAATTGATGTAGGTGCATCTTCGGATGCCTCTTTTGGCCGCAAGGTTTTGCAAGCGGCTGTTTAGAGTTGCAACTCCTCCGTTGGAGGAGTGCTGTTTTGTGTTTGGGGTGAAGTTTATTTTTATGCTGTTACCACCCCTCGTTTTTTTCTCTGACACTGCTTTGGGACGTCCCACTTTGTCAATAGAGAAGCTGTGTCGGTCCATGGACGAAAGAGTAAATAGGATTTTTTACTCACCGTAAAATCCTTTTCTCTGAGTCCATGGACCGACACAGCACCCACCCCTCCTTTTAAGTTTGTACTGCTTTTTGACGAACTGATCTGCGAAGATGCAGACTGAGAGGGTATACCCAGAGGGTCCGCCCCCTGGGCGGTACTGTAGAAGGTGTGATGCAACACTTTTTACAAGTTTTTCTGCCTAGTCACTCCTAATTAACGGATAATACCCACTTTGTCAATAGAGAAGCTGTGTCGGTCCATGGACTCAGAGAAAAGGATTTTACGGTGACTAATAAATCCTATTTTTTCCCCCAAAAAATGCGTTTGAAAAATCGCTGCGCAAATACTGTGTGGAAAAAAAATGCAACACCCACTATTTTAATCTGTAGGGCCTTTGCTTTAAAAAAATATATAATGTTTGGGGGTTCAACATAATTTTCTTGCAAAAAAAAAAATGTTTTCATGTAAACAAAAAGTGTCAGAAAGGGCTTTGTCTTCAAGTGGTTAGAAGAGTGGATGATGTGTGACATAAGCTTCCTAATGTTGTGCATAAAAATGCCAGGACAGTTCAAAACCCCCCCAAATGACCCCATTTTGGAAAGTAGACACCTCAAGCTATTTGCTGAGAGGCATGTTGAGCCCATTGAATATTTTTTTTTTGTCCCAAGTGATTGAATAATGACAAAAAGAAAAAAAAATGTACAAAAAGTTGTCACTAAATTATATATTGCTCAAACATGCCATGGTTATATGTGGAATTGCACCCCAAAATACATTCTGTTGCTTCTCCTGAGTACGGGGATACCACATGTGTGAGATGTTTTGGGAGCCTAGCCGTGTACAGGACCCCGAAAACCAAGCACCGCCTTCAGGATTTCTATGGGTGTAAATTTTTGATTTCACTCCTCACTGCCTATCACAGTTTTGGAGGCCATGGAATGCCCAGATGGCACAAAACCCCCCCAAATTACCCCATTTTGGAAAGTAGACACCCCAAGCTATTTGCTGAGAGGTATGTTGAGTATTTTGCAGATCTCGCTTTTTGTCACAATGTTTTAAAAATTGAAAAAAAAAATATGTCTTTCTTCATTTTCAAAAACAAATGAGAGCTGTAAAATACTCACCATGCCTCTCGGCAAATAGCTTGGGGTGTCTACTTTCCAAAATGGGGTCATTTGTGGGGGTTTTGGGCTATCTTGGCATTTTATGGCCTTCAAAACTGTGATAGGTAGTGAGGAGTGAAATCAAAAATTTGTGCCCTTAGAAATCCTGAAGGCGGTGCTTGGTTTTCGGGGGCCCGTACGCGGCTAGGCTCTCAAAAAGTCCCACACATGTGGTATCCCCGTACTCAGGAGAAGCAACCAAATGTATTTTGGGATGCAACTCCGCATATAACCATGGCATGTTTGAGCAGTATATCATTTAGTGACAACTTTTTGTACATTTTTTTTTTTCTTTTTGTCATTATTCAATCACTTGGGACAAAAAAAAATATTCAATGGGCTCAACATGCCTCTCAGCAATTTCCTTGGGGTGTCTACTTTCCAAAATGGGGTCATTTTGGGGGGTTTTGTGCTATCTTGGCATTTTATGGCCTTCAAAACTGTGATAGGTAGTGAGGAGTGAAATCAAAAATTTATTCCCTTAGAAACCTTGAAGGCGGTGCTTGATTTTTGGGGTCCCGTACACGGCTAGGCTCCCAAAAAGTCCCACACATGTGGTATCCCCGTACTCAGGAGAAGCAGCAGAATGTATTTTGGGGTGTAATTTCACATATAACCATGGCATGTGTGAGCAATATATCATTTAGTGACAACTTTGTGCAAAAAAAACAAAGTTTGTCATATTCCCGCAACTTGTGGCAAAATATAAAATATTCCATGGACTGAACATGCCTCTCAGTAAATAGCTTGGGGTGTCTACTTTCCAAAATGGGGTAATTTGGGGGGGTTTTGTGCTATTTTGGCATTTTATGGCCTTCGAAACTGTGATAGGTAGTGAGGAGTGAAATCAAAAATTTACGCCCTTAGAAATCCTGAAGGCGGTGCTTGGGTTTTGGGGCCCCGTACCCGGCTAGGCTCCCAAAAAGTCCCACACATGTGGTATCCCCGTACTCAGGAGAAGCAGCAGAATGTATTTTGGGGTGCAATTCCACATATAACCATGGCATGTGTGAGCAATACAGGTCCTTCTCAAAAAATTAGCATATTGTGATAAAGTTCATTATTTTCTGTAATGTACTGATAAACATTAGACTTTCATATATTTTAGATTCATTACACACAACTGAAGTAGTTCAAGCCTTTTCTTGTTTTAATATTGATGATTTTGGCATACAGCTCATGACAACCCAAAATTCCTATCTCAAAAAATTAGCATATCATGAAAAGGTTCTCTAAACGAGCTATTAACCTAATCATCTGAATCAACGAATTAACTCTAAACACCTGCAAAAGATTCCTGAGGCTTTTAAAAACTCCCAGCCTGGTTCATTACTCAAAACCGCAATCATGGGTAAGACTGCCGACCTGACTGCTGTCCAGAAGGCCATCATTGACACCCTCAAGCAAGAGGGTAAGACACAGAAAGAAATTTCTGAACGAATAGGCTGTTCCCAGAGTGCTGTATCAAGGCACCTCAGTGGGAAGTCTGTGGGAAGGAAAAAGTGTGGCAGAAAACGCTGCACAACGAGAAGAGGTGACCGGACCCTGAAGAAGATTGTGGAGAAGGACCGATTCCAGACCTTGGAGGACCTGCGGAAGCAGTGGACTGAGTCTGGAGTAGAAACATCCAGAGCCACCGTGAACAGGCGTGTGCAGGAAATGGGCTACAGGTGCCGCATTCCCCAGGTCAAGCCACTTTTGAACCAGAAACAGTGGCAGAAGCGCCTGACCTGGGCTACAGAGAAGCAGCACTGGACTGTTGCTCAGTGGTCCAAAGTACTTTTTTCGGATGAAAGCAAATTTTGCATGTCATTCGGAAATCAAGGTGCCAGAGTCTGGAGAAAGACTGGGGAGAGGGAAATGCCAAAATGCCTGAAGTCCAGTGTCAAGTACCCACAGTCAGTGATGGTCTGGGGTGCCATGTCAGCTGCTGGTGTTGGTCCACTGTGTTTTATCAAGGGCAGGGTCAATGCAGCTAGCTATCAGGAGATTTTGGAGCACTTCATGCTTCCATCTGCTGAAAAAGCTTTATGGAGATGAAGATTTCATTTTTCAGCACGACCTGGCACCTGCTCACAGTGCCAAAACCACTGGTAAATGGTTTACTGACCATGGTATTACTGTGCTCAATTGGCCTGCCAACTCTCCTGACCTGAACCCCATAGAGAATCTGTGGGATATTGGGAAGAGAAAGTTGAGAGACGCAAGACCCAACACTCTGGATGAGCTTAAGGCCGCTATCGAAGCATCCTGGGCCTCCATAACACCTCAGCAGTGCCACAGGCTGGTTGCCTCCATGCCACGCCGCATTGAAGCAGTCATTCCTGCAAAAGGATTCCCGACCAAGTATTGAGTGCATAACTGAACATAATTATTTGAAGGTTGACTTTTTTTGTATTAAAAACACTTTTCTTTTATTGGTCGGATGAAATATGCTAATTTTTTGAGATAGGATTTTTGGGTTTTCATGAGCTGTATGCCAAAATCATCAATATTAAAACAAGAAAAGGCTTGAACTACTTCAGTTGTGTGTAATGAATCTAAAATATATGAAAGTCTAATGTTTATCAGTACATTACAGAAAATAATGAACTTTATCACAATATGCTAATTTTTTGAGAAGGACCTGTATATCATTTAGTGACAATTTTTTGTACATTTTTTCTTTTTTTTTTTCTTTTTATCATTATTCAATCATTTGGGACAAAAAAAAAAAAAATTCAATGGGCTCAACATGCCTCTCAGCAAATAGCTTGGGGTGTCTACTTTCCAAAATGGGGTCATTTGGGGGGGTTTGTGCCATCTTGGCATTTTATGGCCTTCAAAACTGTGATAGGTAGTGAGGAGTGAAATCAAAAATTTATGCCCTTAGAAATCCTGAAGGCGGTGCTTGGTTTTTGGGGTCCTGTATGCGACTAGGCTCCCAAAAAGTCCCACACATGTGGTATCCCCGTACTCAGGAGAAGCAGCAGAATGTATTTTGGGGTGTAATTTCACATATGCCCATGGCATGTGTGAGCAATATATCATTTAGTGACAACTTTGTGCAAAAAAAATAAAGTTTGTCATATTCCCGCAACTTGTGGCAAAATATAAAATATTCCATGGACTAATAATGCCTCTCAGTAAATAGCTTGGGGTGTCTACTTTCCAAAATGGGGTCATTTGGGGGGGTTTTGTGCTATTTTGGCATTTTATGGCCTTCGAAACTGTGATAGGTAGTGAGGAGTGAAATCAAAAATTTGCGCCCTTAGAAATCCTGAAGGCGGTGCTTGGTTTCCGGGGTCCCGTGCGTGGCTAGGCTCCTAAAAAGTCCCACACATGTGGTATCTCCGTACTCAGGAGAAGCAGCAGAATGTATTTTGGGATGCAATTCCAAATATAACCATGGCATGTGTGAGCAATATATCATTTAGTGACAACTTTTTGTAATTTTTTTTTTTTTTGTCATTATTCAATCACTTGGGACAAAAAAAAAAAAAATATTCAATGGGCTCAACATGCCTCTCAGCAATTTCCTTGGGGTGTCTACTTTCCAAAATGGGGTCATTTTGGGGGGTTTTGTAGTGCCCTGCCATTTTAGCACCTCAAGAAATGAGATAGGCAGTCATAAATTAAAAGCTGTGTAAATTCCAGAAAATGTACCCTAGTTTGTAGACGCTATAACTTTTGCGCAAACCAATAAATATACGCTTATTGTCATTTTTTTTACTAAAGACATGTGGCTGAATACAATTTGGCCTAAATGTATGACTACAATTGAGTTTATTCGATTTTTCTTATAACCACTTAACGACCGCTCACTGTATATATACGTCGGCAGAATGGCACCGACAGGCACAATCACGTAGAGTGTACGTGATTGCCTTTGTACAGTTGGGGGGTCCAATCGGACCCCCCTCCTATACAGTGAGCGGTGGCTAAGTGTCCGGGAGCGTTCCGGGATGAGGGGGCAGCCATTCGTTTCTGGCCACCCCCTCGCGATCGCTCCCGGCGAATGAAAATGCCCCCTCTGTCTGTGTCAGACAGAGGGAGCAGGAGGAAGTGATGTCATCTCTGGTGCGGCGCTCACATATACCGAGCGCCGTACAAGAGAAGACATCAGGTCAGTGCACACAACACTACACTGACACCAGGACACATAGGGACATAAATCGCCCCCCCAGACACCCCAGATCACCCCCCAGATCACCCCCCAGATCACCCCCCCAGCCCCCAGTCACAGTGTCACTGATTGCAGTGACCATTTATTTAGTGATCACTGCAATCAGTGACATTTGTGACTGTAAAAGTGTCACCAAAGTTTAGTCTTAGGTCCAGTGTAGCCCCCTAACCCCCCTAATAAAGGTTTAACCCCCTGATCACCCCCCAGATAACCCTTTCACCCCCTATCACCACTGTCGCTAAGCGATCATTTTTCTGATCGCTGTCTTAGCGTCAGTGATGCCGATCGGCAGCCAGTAATTTTTTTTAGGTTCGCCGCATGTTTTTATCGCGTCAGGTACCCCAATATATTATCTAATAAAGGTTTAACCCCCTTGATCGCCCCCCAGGTAACCCTTTCACCCCCTATCACCACTGTCACTAAGCGATCGTTTTTCTAAACGCTGTCTTAGTGTCTGTGATGCAGATCGGTAGCCGGTAATTTTTTTTAGGTTCGCCGCAGGTTTTTATAGCGTCAGGTACCCCAATATATTATCTAATAAAGGTTTAACCCCCTTGATCGCCCCCCAGGTAACCCTTTCACCCCCATCACCACTGTCACTAAGCAATCGTTTTTCTAAACGCTGTCTTAGTGTCGGTGATGCAGATCGGTAGCTGGTAATTTTTTTTAGGTTCGCCGCAGGTTTTTATAGCGTCAGGTACCCCAATATATTATCTAATAAAGGTTTAACCCCCTTGATCGCCCCCCAGGTAACCCTTTCACCCCCTATCACCACTGTCGCTAAGCAATCGTTTTTCTAAACGCTGTCTTAGTGTCGGTGATGCAGATCGGTAGCCAGTAATTTTTTTTAGGTTCGCCGCATGTTTTTATAGCGTCAGGTACCCCAATATATTATCTAATAAAGGTTTAACCCCCTTGATCGCCCCCCAGGTAACCCTTTCACCCCCATCACCACTGTCACTAAGCGATCGTTTTTCTAAACGCTGTCTTAGTGTCGGTGATGCAGATCGGTAGCTGGTAATTTTTTTTAGGTTCGCCGCAGGTTTTTATAGCGTCAGGTACCCCCATATATTATCTAATAAAGGTTTTAACCCCCTGATTGCCCCTAGTTAACCCTTTCACCAGTGATCACCATATAAGTGTTACGGGTGACGCTGGTTAGTTAGTTTGCTTTTTATAGTGTCAGGGCACCCGCCGTGTATATAACCCAATAAAGGTTTAACCCCCTGATCGCCCGGCGGGTGATATCAATTAGGTTTTAGCGTCAGAGAGGGTCTGCGTCACACCCCAGGCAGCGTCAGGTTAGTGCCAGTAACGCTAACACCCACGCGTGAAGCATACACCCCCCTTAGTGGTATAGTATCTGAACAGATCAATATCTGATCTGATCAGATCTATACTAGCGTCCCCAGCAGTTTAGGGTTCCCAAAAACGCAGTGTTAGCGGGATCAGCCCAGATACCTGCTGGCACCTGCGTTTTGCCCCTCCGTCCAGCCCAGGCCACCCAAGTGCAGTATCGATTGATCACTGTCACTTACAAAACAAAAACACACATAACTGCAGCGTTCGCAGAGACAGGCCTGATCCCTGCGACTCCAGTGCTGTAGGAGGTGATTTCACCACCACAGTTAAAAAAAAAAAGCAAATATGCCGAAGCATTGGGGCAGCAGGGGCGGAGGAGCGATTTTGCTCCTAATGCCGCGTACATACGGTCGAAATTCCGACGGAGGCTTGCCCGTGGAAAAGTCCGACCATGTGTGTGCGGCATAACTTTTTTGCGGGAGGATGCCCCCATGCTTCGGCATATATAAATGGTGCGTGTATGCCCATCATTGGAAGTGGGTGGATGAAGGGCGGTATTCTAATGGTGGGCATACCCACCGATCAATCTCTTTTTTCGTTCAGCCAACTGGCTGCATGAAATAAAAAGATTACAATACATGTCCAACAAGGACCAGCAATGTACTGGTATGTTGCTGGACTTTGAATGTTTATACCAGAATGATGCCTGCGGGTTTAGGTATCATCTTGGTATCATTCTTTTCAGCCTGCGGCCGGCTTTCATGTAAAAGCAATCCTAGCGGCTAATTAGCCTCTGGACTGCTTTTACAAGCAGTGGGAGGGAATGCCCCCCCCGGATATAAAAAGCGCCATTGGGAAATTGGGAAAGCATTTTATCACACCGATCTTGGTGTGGTCAGATGCTTTGAGGGCAGAGGAAAAATCTAGGGTCTAGAAGACCCCAGTTTTTTCAAAAAAAGAGTACCTGTCACTACCTATTGCTATCATAGGGGATATTTACATTCCCTGAGATAACAATAAAAATGATTAAAAAAAAAAAATACTTGGAAGGAACAATTTAAAAATAAAATAAAAAAGCAAAATTAATAAGAAAGAAAAAAAAAAAAAGCACCCCTGTCCTGCCCTGCTCTTGCCCAATGGCGAACGCAAGCGTCGGTCTGGCGTCATATGTAAACAGCAATTGCACCATGCATGTGAGGTATCACCGCGAAGGTCAGATCGAGGGCAATCATTTTAGCAGCAGACCTCCTCTGTAAATCTACTGGGGTAACCTGTAAAGGCTTTTAAAAATGTATGTAGTTTGTCGCCAATGCGCGTTTGTGTGAAATTTTAAAGCATGTCGTGTTTGGTATCTATGTACTCGGCCTAAGATCATCTTTTTTATTTCATCAAACATTTGGGCAATATAGTGTGTTTTAGTGCATTAAAATTAAAAAAAGTGTATTTTTTAACCCAAAAAATGCGTTTGAAAAATCGCTGCGCAAATACTGTGTAGAAAAAAAAAATGCAATACCCACCATTTTAATCTGTAGGGCCTTTGCTTTAAAAATATATATAATGTTTGGGGGTTCAACATAATTTTCTTGCAAAAAAAAAATGTTTTCATGTAAACAAAAAGTGTCAAAAAGGGCTTTGTCTTCAAGTGGTTAGAAGAGTGGATGTAAGCTTCCTAATGTTGTGTATAAAATGCCAGAACAGTTCAAAACCTCCCCCAAATGACCCCATTTTGGAAAGTAGACACCCCAAGCTATATACTGAGAGGCATGTCGAGTCCATGGAATATTTTATATGTTGACACAAGTTGCGGAAAAACGACAATTTTTTATTTCTTGTTCATACATCACGGGACACAGAGCAGCATAGTCATTACTATGTGGGTTATATAGAATTACCTTCAGGTGCTGGCACTGGCAACTTCCAAAACAGGAAGTACCCTCCCCTATATAAGCCCCTCCCATCCGGGAGTACCTCAGTTTTTTGCCAGTGTCTAAGGTGTTGGCCAAGGTTAACATGTATTCATCTGGGCTTGTGTACAGGTTCTCTGGGCCTTAGCAAGCTATTCCGGATCCGACCAAAAAAGCTTCATAGCTAAACGGTCGGTACCCGGGCCTTGCAGAGAAGAGCAGGGTTTTGCCTGTAATGCCTCTCTTAGGAGGGCTGGACCCTGGGATCCAGAGCTCTGGTCATACCCAAAACCAAGAGGCTATCTGTGCAGGGTGCTATACAGGTCCAGGGGAGTGGAATCCTTGGGAACCCGGTCCCTGAAGGTCTAGTACAATGCCTGCCGTGAGAGGTGAAGTTTGGGCTTCTGTGGACCAAACAAAGTCCTGCGGCGGGGAAAAGGTAAGTGGGGGCCCCTCAGGAACTTGGTTCTATTGAGGGGACCCCCAAGCCTAATATGTCTTTCTGCCTGTTACCTAAAGGGTATTCCCGCTAATAGCTGTATATGCCTAAGAAATCCTAGAAATGTTTTTTCATAAGGGAAGTTTTAAAAAAACTGTAAACCTGGAAATGTTTTTTCATAAAGGAGGTTTTAAAAAAAAAAAAAAAGACAAAGGTGCGGTACCTGTGTTTGTCCACTAGAGGCCGCTGTGGAACGTCTTTTTTCTTGGGACTATTCCTTCCATGGTGAAAGTCCAGGCAGATGAGTGAGCTCTCTATCAGGGAAGCTGCATTCCTCTGTCATGCTGCCAAGTAGTTTCCTTCCATCCCCGAGTCCTGGTGAAACAGGGACCCTGGCTCCTCTCCCTACATGGCGCCAAGAGCGCACACGTGCACGCGCGCGCGCGCACACATGCTTTCCTTTTATAAGGTTTAGCTTCAAAAAAGGGGGCGGAGCCTGGCGGATGACGCGCTCTGTGCGCCCAGCGCTTCTGCGCATGTGCGGGCGTCCCAGCAAGATAAAAGGACTCAGTCCACGCTGCTTGCTATGGACACAGAGCATGAAAAGGAGCTGGTAGCATGGTATAGGGGCTTACAGCGGGCGGTTGATACAGGCATCCCCAGAAAGACGCATTAGTAGACACCCACTGATGTACATAGCAGCAAATTGCATTAGACTATTTCAGTAAAGGGTGTATTGCGGCTGGAATACCTCAGCTTTGAACTAAGGAATATGCCGCCTAAAAAACTCCGAGATATACCTCTCAGGAAGTGTAGGGGGTCTCCATCGGGCTCTGAGGATCTGGAGCAGTCATCTGCACCCTCCTCCCCTGAGAAATCAGAGGTTAATACCCATAAGGAACCCCCGGGAGTGCCAGGTACTGCGGCTGTCCTCAGTCCACCTGCTCCTGCATATATAACAGAGGAGGTTTTTTCCTCAACTCTGGAGGGATTGGAGCAGAGATTGGCAGCATTGATCGCTTCTTCTCTACAGGAAAGAAAGCGCGCCAGATCTCCATCACCTCCATTAGAGTGCCTGTTGGCAGAGCAACAGTCCCAGGAAGGGACCGACCTACCTGAAGGGGATCAGGAGGAGGTTAGCTCTGTTTTTGAGGAATCGACAGTAGATGAACCATTTTCAGCATCGCAGACTGAAAGATTGTGGGTCCAGACCCTAACTGACATGGTTCAATCTGCATTTAAAATGCCTCTTGTTGAACCATCAACTACTGCTGTCTCCTCATTGGGGTCGCTAAAAGCTCCCCAGGTTAATTGCTCCTTTCCAATACATCCATTATTGGAAGGACTTATATACCAGGACTGGGAACATCCTGATAAACTATTTGTTCCGCCTAAAAGGTTTCCGGTGATCTATCCCATGGAGGAAAAGTTCACCCAGAGATGGAATGTTCCTACGGTGGATGCAGCCATCTCTTCTGTGAACAAATCACTGACATGTCCAGTAGATAATGTTCAAATGTTCAAAGATCCAGTGGATAAAAAATTGGAATCTTTATTAAAATCTGCTTTTTCCACAGCAGGGGCTGTTACACAGCCAGCAGTGGCAGCTATTGGGGTCTGCCAAGCTTTAAAGGATCAAATGAAAATGGTCCTGAGGGATTTGCCAGACCAGCAGGCCCAGGCTCTGGCTGATCTGCCTAGAGCATTATGCTTTGCGGTTGACGCCATCAAGGATTCTATCCATCAGGCCTCCCGCCTCACGCTGTCTTTGGTACATATGCGTAGGCTTCTGTGGCTCAAAAACTGGTCTGCTGAAGCTCCCTGTAAGAAGCTCTTAGTTAGCTTCCCATTTCATGGGGAACGCCTTTTTGGCGAAGACCTGGATAAGTATATCCAGAAGATTTCCAGTGGTAAAAGTACTCTCTTACCGAGTAAAAAGAGGTCTAGGGGTCCATCTTTTAAGAGGACTACCTCTCCTATCCCTGCGACGTCTGCTACTAAGCAGTTCCGACGGCCTCCTCGGTCAAACTCAGGAGGTAAAAATCAGGGACAGCCACAGGGTAATAAAAAGCCCTGGATCCGAAGAGGTACTAAACCAGCCTCCAAGTCAAGCCTATGAAGGGCTGCCCCCACTCAAACGGGTGGGGGGAAGACTTCAGTTGTTCGCAGAGACCTGGCGGGAGACGATCAAAGACAGATGGGTGCTCTCCGCAGTAACTCTGGGATACAAGTTGGAGTTAAAAGAGTCTCCTCCGTCCCATTTTATGTGGTCAGGCATGACAAGAGACCCTCTGAAAAGAGGGTCTCTCCTATTGGCGTTAGAACAACTATTGCTCCAAGGAGTAATTATGGAGGTTCCTATGGAAGAGTGGGGGTTGGGTTTCTACTCAAACCTTTTCACAGTCCCGAAGCCAAACGGGGACATAAGACCCATATTGGACCTAAAGAGTCTAAACAAATTTCTAAACGTCCGGTCTTTCCGGATGGAGTCGATCCGATCGGTCACCGCTGCCCTACAAGGGGAGGAATGGTTAGCCTCGATCGACATCAAAGATGCTTACTTGCATGTTCCCATCTTTCCAGGTCATCAAAAATTCCTACGCTTTGCAGTAGAAGGGCGCCATTTTCAGTTCAGAGCCTTACCATTCGGTCTGGCCACAGCACCACGAGTGTTCACAAAAATTCTGGCCCCACTGTTGGCCGATCTAAGAACACGGGGTGTAACGATAATGGCATACCTAGACGACCTGTTGTTGATGGACCACTCAGTTGCCAAGCTAGAAGTGGTAATTGTCGATACAATCAAGTATCTAGAATCTCACGGTTGGGTCATCAACCTGGACAAGTCAGCCCTACAGCCAGTGAAAAACCTGGTATATCTAGGGCTACGGCTGGATTCAGACCAGAGGAAGATTTTCTTACCTCTAGACAAGGTATCCTCTTTGAGGGCCTTGGTCCGTCTGCTTTGTGCAAAAAGACAGCCGTCCATACGCCTGTGCATGAGGCTGCTAGGAAAGATGGTAGCATCATTCGAAGCTGTACCATACGCCCAATTCCACTCAAGGAATTTACAAAGGGCCATATTGTCAGCCTGGAACGGAAAAGTTCAGGCTCTAGACTTCCCGATGGCTTTGTCCCCTTCCGTTCGGAAGAGTCTCTGCTGGTGGTTGATCCCCCAGAATCTCCAGAAGGGAAAACCCTTCAGCCCGATATCTTGGAAGGTGGTCACTACAGATGCCAGCCTTATAGGCTGGGGGGCAGTACTGGAGCAATGGTCTCTCCAGGGCAGATGGTCAAATGTAGTAAAAACCCTGCCCATCAATCTCTTAGAGATACGAGCAGCCCGGTACGCCCTAGTAGCCTGGACATCCAGACTCCAAGGGTCCCCTGTCAGAATTCAATCAGACAATGCCACAGCAGTGGCATATATCAATCATCAGGGAGGCACCAGGAGTCGTGCAGCCCAGAGAGAAGTAAGTCACATCCTGGAATGGGCAGAAAAGCATGTCCCATGTATATCAGCTGTCTTCATTCCAGGGGTGGAGAATTGGAAGGCGGACTTTCTGAGTCGCCAACAGTTATGCCCAGGGGAATGGTCCCTTCATCCCGAGGTCTTCCGAGCAATATGTCAGCGGTGGGGAACACCGGATGTAGATCTGCTAGCATCCAGATTCAACGCAAAGGTGGACAGATTTGTCTCCCGGACAAGGGATCCCCTCGCTTGCGGCTCGGATGCTCTGGTGTTCCCTTGGGATCAGTTCAGACTGATATATGCATTCCCTCCGCTACAATTGTTGCCTCGACTCCTTCGCAGAGTCAGGTTGGAGAAGAAGCCGGTGATCCTGGTGGCTCCAGCGTGGCCCCGAAGGGCCTGGTACGCGGAGATCATCAAAATGTCTGTGGGGAGTCCTTGGACCCTTCCACGTCGTCCGGACCTGCTTTCGCAAGGACCGATATACCACCCTTCCTTACTAACTCTAAGTTTAACGGCCTGGCTATTGAATCCCACATCCTAAAGAAGAGAGGTCTCTCTAACTCTGTGGTATCAACTATAATCAATGCCAGGAAGCCGGTATCCAGGCAGATCTACTATAGAGTTTGGAAGGCGTACATCACTTGGTGCGAGGCCAGAAAATGGCATCCACGTAAGTACGTTATAGGCAGAATTCTGGACTTCCTGCAGTGGGCTGTAGACAGGAAGTTTGCCTTAAGTACTATCAGGGGCCAGGTTTCGGCCTTGTCAATACTATTTCAAAGGCCCCTGGCTATGCATTCACTTGTCAAATCCTTTATGCAAGGTGTGACGCGTATTATTCCACCGATTAAGGCTCCCATATGCCCATGGGATCTAAATTTGGTTCTGTCGGTTCTGCAGAAGCAGCCATTTGAACCTTTGCGGCACATTTCCTTGGTTCTACTCACCAGGAAATTGATATTTTTAGTAGCCATATGCTCGGCTAGAAGAGTGTCGGAATTAGCCGCCATGTCCTGTAAAGAGCCATATCTGGTTATCCATAAGGACAGAGTAGTATTACGTCCTCACCCAGCCTTTCTTCCTAAGGTGGTATCGAGGTTTCACTTGAACCAGGATGTGGTTCTTCCTTCTTTTTTCCCCAAACCAAGCTCGGTAGAGGAAAAGTTATTGCATTCTTTGGATGTAGTAAGAGCAGTTAAAGCTTATCTAAAAGCCACTGCTCAGATTCGTAGAACGGATTCTTTGTTTGTTCTGCCGGAAGGCCCCAGAAAGGGTCAGGCAGCATCAAAATCTACTTTAGCCAAGTGGATTCGACAGGTCATAATACAAGCCTATGGCTTGAGAAGTAGACCGCCTCCGTTCAAAGTTAGGGCGCACTCCACGAGAGCAGTTGGAACTTCATGGGCAGTGCATCACCAGGCCTCCCTGGCGCAAATTTGTAAGGCCGCAACATGGTCTTCAGTACACACGTTTACTAGGTTCTAC
The DNA here is from genome assembly GCA_029206835.1 of Rana muscosa. Lineage (NCBI taxonomy): Eukaryota > Metazoa > Chordata > Amphibia > Anura > Ranidae > Rana > Rana muscosa. Next base: position 160,222,395 of record CM055116.1, on the reverse strand, counting down.
CAGGTGGACGTTAGAAGTCAGGAGGATGTCGCCTTTGGGCGCAGTGTGTTGCAGGCCGCAAAAGATCCTCATGCCTGATGGCGCCCAGCTTATGTATGGTGTATCCCCCCCCTCATGTGGCATTGCTTTGGGACGTCCCACATAGTAATGACTATGCTGCTCTGTGTCCCGTGATGTATGAACAAGAAAGTAGGATTTTTAAAACAGCTTACCTGTAAAATCCTTTTCTTGGAGTACATCACGGGACACAGAGCTCCCACCCCTCTTTTGGGGACACGTATTGCTTTGCTACAAAACTGAGGTACTCCCGGATGGGAGGGGCTTATATAGGGGAGGGTACTTCCTGTTTTGGAAGTTGCCAGTGCCAGCACCTGAAGGTAATTCTATATAACCCACATAGTAATGACTATGCTGCTCTGTGTCCCGTGATGTACTCCAAGAAAAGGATTTTACAGGTAAGCTGTTTTAAAATCCTACTTTTTTTTTGCACAAAGTTGTCACTAAATGATTAGAGTTGAGCGGGTAGCTGGATATTCGGGTCCGGCGGGTTCGGCCGAACTTCGGAAAAAAGTTCGGATTCGGGACCGAACTTTAACCCGAACCCGGACCCGGACCCGGACCCCATTGAAGTCAATGGGGACCCGGACTTCTGATGACTAAAAAGGCTCTAAAAAAGTAATGGAAAGGGCTAGAGGGCTGCAAATGGCAGCAAAATGTTGTTAAGAACATGGCAAGTGCTCTGCAAACAAATGTGGATAGGAAATAACTTAAAAGAACATAAAAAAAATTAAAAAATAAAAAAATATGCTGGAGGCCCCCTTTTCAGCAGAAGAGGTACAGGAAGTCATTAAGAACCTCAGAAACTCAACGGCACGATGCCACACATATGGTGGGAATGCCCCAGAATACGCCCTTTCTGGAATAAATTATTTAATTTAATGGATAAGCTAGTGGGAAAATAAAATACTTTGAAATAAAAATGTAGCGGGGTGCTAAATTTAAGGAAAGTGTTTGAGTGGTAAATAGGCTCAAATACCCTAATTCTGTAGGATTCATGGACCATTTTGTCCTCGGGGGACAGTATTGGTGTGCAGTTCCCTGCGGCCTACAGGTGGTGCCTTTTGTGTCCCCTCTTGGCAGTAGTACAGCGGGGCGGGGAACCTGCTGTGCATGCCGGGAGAGCATATAAAAGGGGCAGACCTTTGGCCTGGGGGCTGATGTCCAGTGGGGTCCGCGCCCAGGTGCCTTTGGCCTGGGTGCATGTGTTCCTGTTCCATCTCGGGCACCTTTAGCCCGGGGTGAGGTACTATCCTGGAGTTCTTGCTGCCCTGGGTATGGAGGCCTAGGGGCGGGAGTAAAGCCTGGAGTCCAGAGCCGCCTCGTGTAGGGGACCCTGTTCCAGGGAAGGGAGGATCATTCTGATGGACCGATGCAGGATTCACGGTGAAGGAATGGTCTGTTGACTCCCTGGAGAGATGTCTTCCCCTTGATATGGGCTAGGTTCGTAGAAGGAGAAGCTCAAGGTCACCTTGACTGTATCAGAGGCCTTATTCAACCGGCCCGTGGCAGGGGCCTTATACACCCTGGTCTGTGGCTGAGACCAAAGTTCTCCAGGCCCGTGGCAGGGGCCTTGTACACCCGGTCTGTGGCAGAGACCAACCTCAATGTCTGTGGCAGAGACCGTGCGCCAAAAACTGTTTGAGAAACCTAAGCAGTGAAGTGAATGTGCTACGTTTGTGCCTGGACCTCCTCCACACCTTAAGCTGTCCTGTTTCTTTGCTCTAACCTTTTCTATCTGAGTACAGTTTATTTTGCCATGAGAGAATAAGAGTTGGAGTTTCAGCTGGTGTGGACATTGACTTTACTGGCAATTAAAGGACTTGCCTCTACCTACAGTAGAGGTGAGAATCATCCTCTGGAGGAGTTTTGACTCCGGCTGTGGACACGGCCCGTCAAGTACACCGCTCAACCTCTTTATATAGGAGGATACGGGCTGGTAGTGCGGTGTGCCTTTCTCCCTCCTGCGAAGAGCCAACAACATAAAGGCAGGTAAGGGGGAAACGATCTGTGCGCTACAAAAAAATAAAATAAAAATTTTAATCTTGGCCTAGCAGGACGAGGTCCATATGGAGTAGGAGGTTGAGGTGGCGGTGGATGTGGCTGTGTAGGTGGAAGCGGCGGTGGAGGAGGACGAGGTAGCCAACACTGGTTCAAAAATACAACAATGGCTGGGTAAGGCCGGTGATGTGTCGAATTCTGTCCCCTGTCGAATAGTGTCCGCCCTGTACTGCGCTTGCTGAGTATGTAGGACAAGGGGATTTCAAAAATCTCCCAAGACTAACGGCGCCTGCGTGTTGAGTTCAGGTGAAGGCCACACCATCCGTGGTTCAAGCCGAGCCAAGCAAGGCCGCGATCGAAGCAAGCCCGTGAGGGGCCCTGTTACTATGTGCTACCGTATGTCCTCTTGGATGGTGGGGCTTGAACCTGCACTCACAGCGCAGGCGCCGTTCATCTTCGGAGATTTTGTGAATCTCCTTGTCCTCTGTACTGCGCAAGCGCTGCGCCTGCGCAGTACGGGCCGGGCACAATCCGATGGCCGGACAGTTTTTGTCACAACACCGGTATACATGTCTATTCTGCACAAGGTACGGACAAGTCCTGTGGGATCCATGCCTGGTTCATTTTAATGAACGTGAGCTTGTCCACATTGGCTCTGGACAGGCGGCTGCACTTGTCTGTGATAACGCCCCCTGCCGTGCTAAATACACGTTCAGATAATACACTGGCTGCAGGGCAGGCCAGCACCTCCAAGGCATAAACGGCAAGCTCAGGCCATGTGCCCAATTTGGAGACCCAGAAGTTAAAGGGGGCAGACCCGTCATCCAGTACGTGTAGGCCTGTGGACACATACTGCTCAACCATGTTGGTGAAATGCTGCCTCCTGCTAAGACGTTCCATCTCAGCTGGTGGTGCTGGTTGTTGTGGCGTGCTGACAAAGCTTTTCCACATTTCGGCCATGCTAACCCTGCCTTCTGAGGTGCTGCCGGTGCCCCGGCTGCGTTGGCGACCTCTTCCTCCTCCTCTGCCTTTGCCTTGTGCTTCCACCGTACGCCCGCTGTCAGGTGGGAATGCCACCAGCAGCGCGTCTACCAGCGTGCGCTTGTACTCGCGCATCTTACGATCCCGCTCCAGTGAGGGAATTAAGGACGGTACGTTGTCCTTGTAACGGGGATCCAGCAGGGTGGCCACCCAGTAATCAGCACCAGTTAAAATGTGGGCAACTCGGCTGTCGTTGCGGAAACACTGCAGCATGTAATCGCTCATGTGTGCCAGGCTGCCCAGAGGCAAAGAAAAGCTGTCCTCTGTGGGAGGTGTATCGTCTGTGTCCTCTGTATCCCCCCAGCCACGCACCAGTAATGGCCACGAGCTGGTCTGAGTGCCACCCTGCTGTGAACATGGCTCCTCCTCCTCCTCCTCCATCTCCTCCTCCACCTCGTCATCCTCCAGAACTGTGCCCTTTCTGCCGGACAATTGTGTACCTGGCGTTTGTTGGTGCAGGAACCCACCCTCGTAGCCACTTGTGAAAGACTGCCCTGAAAGCCTTTGAAATGATCCCGCTTCCTCCTCCTCCTCCTCATCCTCCTGTGCCACATCCTCTTCCATCATCGCACAAAGCGTTTTTTCAAGGAGGCATAGAACTGGGATAGTAACGCTGAGAACGGCGTCATTGGCACTGGCCATGTTGGTGGAGTACTCGAAACAGCGCAACAAGGCACACAGGTCTCGCATGGAGGCCCAGTTATTGGTGGTGAAGTGGTGCTGTTCCGCAGAGCGACTCACGCGTGATTGCTGCAGCTGAAACTCCACTATTGCCTGCTGCTGCTCGCACAGTCTGGCCAGCATGTGCAAGGTGGAGTTCCACCTTGTGGACACGTCACATATGAGGCGGTGAGCTGGAAGGCCGAAGTTACGCTGCAGCGCTGACAGGCGAGCAGCAGCAGGGTGAGAACGCCGAAAGTGCGCACAGACAGCCCGCACTTTCTGCAGCAGCTCTGGCATATTGGGGTAATTTTTAAGGAACCTCTGGACCACCAAGTTCAGCACATGCGCCAGGCAAGGGATGTGCGTCAAACCGGCTAGACCCAGAGCTGCTACGAGATTTCGCCCATTATCGCACACCACCAGGCCGGGCTTGAGGCTCACTGACAGCAACCACTCATCGGTCTGTTGTTCCATGTCCCTCCACAACTCCTGCGCGGTGTGGGGATTTTCCCCCAAACAGGAAAGTTTTAAAACTGCCTGCTGTCGTTTACCCCTGGCTGTGCTGAAGTTGGTGGTGAAGGTGTTACGCTGAATGGATGAGGAGGCGGTAGAGGATGAGGAAGCGGAGAAGGAGGAGTTAGCAACAGGAGGCAAACTGAAGCGCCCTGCAATCCTCGGTGGTGGAAGGACATGCGCCAAACCGCTATCTGCCTCAGGCCCAGCAGCCACTGCATTTACCCAGTGTGCTGTTAGGGAGATATAACGTCCCTGACCGTGCTTACTGGTCCACGCATCCGTAGTTAGGTGGACCTTGCCACAGATGGCGTTGCGCAGTGCACACCTGATTTTGTCCCCCACCTGGTTGTGCAGGGAAGGGATGGCTCGCCTGGAAAAGTAGTGGCGGCTGGGCACGACGTACTGCGGGACAGCCAATGCCATCAGGCTTTTAAAACTCTGCGTCTCCACCAGACGGAATGACAGCATTTCAAAGGCCAGGAATTTTGAAATGCTGGCATTCAGGGCCAGGGATCGCGGGTGGCTAGGGGGGTACTTCCTCTTCCGCTCCAATGTTTGGGAGATAGAGAGCTGAACGCTTCCATGGGACATTGTGGAGATGGTCGGTGACCCAGGTGGTAGTGTTGCTGGCAGATCCTCTGTTTGCGGGGTGACAGGTGCCACTGTCACTACAGAGGTGGATGAAGAGGCCGAGACTGCAGCAGAAGAGGAAGCAGGAGGAGCCAGAGACCTTTCTTGGTTTCTGAGGTGTCTACTCCACTGCAGCTCGTGCTTTGCACTTAGATGCCTGGTCATGCAGCTTGTGCTCAGGTTGAGAACGTTTATGCCTCGCTTCAGGCTCTGATTGCACAGCGTGCAAACCACTCGTGTCTTGTCATCAACACACTGTGTGAAGAACTGCCACGCTAGGGATGTCCTTGGACCTGGCTTTGGTGTGCTCGGTCCCTTGCTGCGTTGGGCAGTAGCAGATGTACTGTCTAGGGGACGAATGCTCCGTTTTTGCACCCTGCTCCCTCTTCTGCTGTGCTGGTGGCTCTGTGCTACCACCGCCTCTTCCTCCGAACTACACTGGTCACCTGCATAACGTTAATTCCATGTGGGGTCGAGGACCTCATCGTCCTCCACATCATCTTCCACCCAGTCTTCACCCCTGCCCTCCATGTCTGTCTGCACAATTGCGAAAGCAGCAGCAGTTGGCACCTGTGTTTCGTCATCATCCGAGACGTGCTGCGATGGTCCTCCCATGTACCCATCATGAAACATAAGTGGTTGGGCATCGGTGCACTCAATCTCTTCCACTTCTGGGGCAGGGCTAGGTGGATGGCCCTGGGAAACCCTGCTAACAGAGTCATCGAAAAGCAGAAGAGACTGCTGCATGATTTGGGGCTCAGACTGCTTGGCTGATTTGCAAGGGGGTGAGGTGAAAGACTGATGGACATGGGCTTCAGGTGCCAACTCTGATCTTTCAGCAGAAGAGTGGGTGGGAGACAATGTGAAGGAACCCGAGGCACTGTCAGCAACCCAATCTACTATCGCCTGTACTTGTCCTGGCCTAAACATTGGTACAGCCTCATTAGGCGCGACAAAATACCGCCGCAGGCTCGGTCGCCTACTCGCACCTGAGGAAGGTGTTTCACTTGTGCGTGTAGCTGGCACAGATCCACCACGTCCTCTCCCTGCAACAGGAGCTCCACCAGCAGCACCACGACCGGGGCCACCACGTCCCTTTGACCTTCCCCTCATATTTTCCAAATTTAGGATCTTGCCCTAAATGGCGTTTTTTGGAAGACCACAACACACCCACAGTACGTAATGGCTGAAACGCACAGCTACAGAACTGCAGAAAATGCTATTCAAAAAAAAAAAGGTTGTTTTTTTTTAGTATAGCACAGTACAAGGAAAATATATAGAAATTGTTTATTTTACACACCTCCACATGTGTATTTCACACTGCAAAATATTTTCTGTGGCCCTAAATGGCGTTTTTTGGAAGAGCACAACACAACCACAGTATTTAACCACTGAATCGCACAGCTATAGAAGTGCAGAGAATGCTATTCAAAAAAAATGTTGTTTTTTCACACACCTCCAGATATGTATTTCACACTGCAAAATATTTTCTGTGGTCCTAAATGGCGTTTTTTGCAAGAGCACAACACAACCACAGTATTTAACCACTGAATCGCACAGCTATACAAGTGCAGAGAATGCTATTCAAAAAAAATGTTTTTTTTTTTAGTATAGCACTGTACAATATATAGAAATTGTTTATTTTACACACCTCCACATGTGTATTTCACACTGCAATTTATTTTCTGTGGCCCTAAATGGCGTTTTTTGCAAGAGCACAACACAACCACAGTATTTAACCACTGAATCGCACAGCTATAGAAGTGCAGAGAATGCTATTCAAAAAAATGTTTTTTTTTTTTAGTATAGCACTGTACAATATATAGAAATTGTTTATTTTACACACCTCCACATGTGTATTTCACACTGCAAAATATTTTCTGTGGCCCTAAATGGCGTTTTTTGCAAGAGCACAACACAACCACAGTATTTAACCACTGAATCGCACAGCTATAGAAGTGCAGAGAATGCTATTCAAAAAAAATGTTTTTTTTTTTAGTATAGCACTGTACAATATATAGAAATTGTTTATTTTACACACCTCCACATGTGTATTTCACACTGCAATTTATTTTCTGTGGCCCTAAATGGCGTTTTTTGCAAGAGCACAACACAACCACAGTATTTAACCACTGAATCGCACAGCTATAGAAGTGCAGAGAATGCTATTCCAAAAAAAGTGGGTTTTTTTAGTATAGCACTGTACAATATATAGAAATTGTTTATTTTACACACCTCCACATGTGTATTTCACACTGCAAAATATTTTCTGTGGCCCTAAATGGCGTTTTTTGCAAGAGCACAACACAACCACAGTATTTAACCACTGAATCGCACAGCTATAGAAGTGCAGAGAATGCTATTCAAAAAAAATGTTTTTTTTTTTAGTATAGCACTGTACAATATATAGAAATTGTTTATTTTACACACCTCCACATGTGTATTTCACACTGCAATTTATTTTCTGTGGCCCTAAATGGCGTTTTTTGCAAGAGCACAACACAACCACAGTATTTAACCACTGAATCGCACAGCTATAGAAGTGCAGAGAATGCTATTCAAAAAAAATGTATTTTTTTTTAGTATAGCACTGTACAATATATAGAAATTGTTTATTTTACACACCTCCACATGTGTATTTCACACTGCAAAATATTTTCTGTGGCCCTAAATGGCGTTTTTTGGAAGAGCACAACACAACCACAGTATATAACCGCTGAATCGCACAGCTGCAGAGAATGCTATTCAAAAAAAAGTTTGTTTTTTTTTTTTAGTATAGCATAGTACAAGAAAAATATATAGAAATTGGTTATTTCACACAACTAGAGATATACACTGCAAAATATTTTTTTTGCCCAAAAATAGGTCTTTTTTGCGCACAACAAAGTGCCTTTTTTTTTTTTGCAACAGCACAATAAAGTGCCTTTTTTTTTTTTTGGGGCCCAAAAATGGGTCTTTTTAGCAAAAGCACAATAAAGTGCCTTTTTTTTTTTTTCTGACCGAAATAGGTCTTTCTTTTTCGTACATCACGGGACACAGAGCGACTTAGTCATTACTAATGGGTTATATAGATTACCTTCAGGTGTTGGCACTGGCCAATTCCAAACCGGAAGTACCCTCCCCTATATAAGCCCCTCCCACCCGGGAGCACCTCAGTTTTTTGCCAGTGTCTAAGGTGTTGGCCAAAGAGTAACATGTGTTTTCACTGGGCTTGCGTACAGGTTCTTTTGGGCCTTAGTAAGCTGTTCCGGATCCCACCAAAAAAGCTTCATAGCTAAACGGTCGGTACCCGGGCCTTGCAGCAGAAGAGCAAGGTTTTGCCTGTAATGCTTCTCTTAGGAGGGCTGGACCCTGGGATCCAGAGCTCTGGTCATACCCACGACCAAGATGTTGTCTGTGCAGGGTGCTATACAGGTCCAGGGGAGTGGAATCCTTGGGAACCCGGTCCCTGAAGGTTTAATTACAATGCCTGCCGTGATAGGTGAAGTTTGGACTTCTGTGGACCAAACAAAGTCCTGCGGCGGGGATCAGGTAAGTGGGGGCCCCCAGGAACTTGGTTCTATTGGGGGACCCCCAAGCCTAATTTGTCTTTCTGTCTGTTACCTAACGGTATTCCCGCTAAATATCTGTGTTTGCCTGTAACTACTGAAAATGTAAAATTTTAATAGTAGTCAAGAAAAAAAAAAAAAAAGGGACCGCGGTACCTGTGTTAAACCACTAGAGGCCGCTGTAGTCCATTTTTCTTGTCATGTGGATCTTTGGTTTTCTCAAGTCAAAAGATCCAGGCAGCTGGTAAGTTTCTCTGTGGGAATCCACTTCCTCTGCCCTGTTGCTGCGCTCATCCACCGCACAGGCCCTCCGGCAAAAAGGGCCCTGGCTCCTAGTCCCCTGTTTGATTTCGAAAAGGGCGCCAATGGCGCACGGGCGCGCGTGCGGGCGCGTGCACGCGCCTCCTATGAAAAAAAAGGGGCGGGGCGGGTGGATGACGCTCGATGCGCGCCGCGGCGCTTCTGCGCATGTGCGGGCGTCCCAGCATGGTTAAAAGACACAGTACAAGTGTCAGCTGGATGCAAACAGAGCTAGCAACAAACAGTGGCACACAGAGGCGGTTGATGCAGGCATCCCCATAGAAAGGCACTTTAGTGGACACCAGCTGGTATATAGCAGCACCTGTGTTAGACTATTACCAGCAAAATTGGTGTATGACGACGGGAATACCTCAGCTTTGTGCTTAAAGGATATGTCGTCCAGACGCTCCGGAAATAGATCTTCCAGGAAGCCAAAGGGGTCTCCATCGGGCTCTGAGGATATTGGGCATGCTTGTACTGCACCAATCTCCCCTGAGAATTCAGAGGTCAGTAGCCGTAGAAACCCCGCAGGAATGCCTGGTGCTGCGGCTGTCCCCAGTCCACCTGCTCCTGTATATATAACAGAGGAGGTTTTATCCTCAACTCTGGGAGGATTGGAAGAGAGATTAACAGCATTGATCGCTGCTTCCCTGTCTCAGGAAAAGCGCGTCCGATCTCCGTCTCCTCCTTCAGAGTGCCTGTTAGTGGAGGAACAGCCCCACACAGAGATCGACCTACCTGAAGGGGATCAGGATGAGGTTGATTCAGTTATGGAGGAATCAACAGTGGAAGAACCTTTCTCAGCATCTCAGGCTGAAAGATTATGGGTTCAGTCTCTGACTAATATGGTCCGATCAGCATTTAAAATGCCTCTGGCGGAACCACCATCCACTACGGTTTCCTCGCTGGGGTCGCTAAAAGCTCCCCAGGCTGTCTGTTCCTTCCCAATCCACCCTTTATTAGAAGGGCTTATTTACCAGGATTGGGAGCATCCTGATAAAATATTTGCTCCCCCCAAGAGATTTCCGGTGATCTATCCCATGGAGGATAAGTTCATAAAAAAATGGAGGGTCCCTACAGTGGACGCAGCCATCTCTTCTGTTAACAAATCACTGACATGTCCAGTAGATAATGTTCCAATGTTCAAAGACCCAATAGATAAAAAATTGGAGTCTTTACTAAAATCTGCTTTCTCTACAGCAAGCATGGTGACACAACCTGCGGTAGCAGCGATTGGAGTCTGCCAAGCAGTGAAAGATCAGTTGAAACAAGTCTTAAGGGACTTACCAGATCAGCAGGCTCTTGCCCTAGCTGACCTGCCTAGAGCCTTGTGTTTTGCGGTGGACGCCATAAAGGATACAATCCAACAGGCCTCCCGCTTTACGCTGTCTATAGTACATATGCGTAGGCTTCTGTGGCTCAAAAACTGGTCTGCTGAAGCTCCCTGTAAAAAACTGCTGGTTAGCTTCCCATTTCATGGAGAACGCTTATTTGGAGAAGATCTGGACAAATATATCCAGAAAATTTCTGCCGGTAAAAGTTCACTCTTACCGGTTAAGAACAAGGGTAGAAGTCCTTCTTTTAAGAGGCCTACTTCTCCAGTCCCGGGCACATCGGCTGTGAAGCAGTTCCGACGGCCTCCGCGGTCAAATTCAGGGGGCAGAAATCAGGGACAATCACAGGGTAACAAGAAGCCCTGGATCAAGAGAGGTACAAAACCTCCCCCCAAGGCATGAAGCGTTGCCCCCACTCAATCGGGTGGGGGGAAGACTTCAGTTGTTCACAGAGACCTGGCGGGACACCATCAGAGACAGATGGGTGCTCTCCGCAGTAAGTCTGGGATACAAGCTGGAGTTAAAAGGCACTCCTCCTGCCCAATTTATGAGGTCAAACGTGCCAAGAGATCCCCAAAAGAGAGGATCCCTCCTTCTGGCACTAGAACAACTATTGCTCCAAGGTGTAATCATGAAGGTTCCCCTGGAAGAAAGCGGATTCGGGTTTTACTCGAACCTTTTCACAGTCCCCAAACCAAATGGGGACGTGAGGCCCATATTAAATCTAAAAGGGCTAAACAAGTTCCTAAATATCAGGACTTTTCGGATGGAGTCGATCCGATCGGTGGCCACCGCCCTACAAGGGCAGGAATGGTTAGCCTCGATCGACATAAAGGATGCTTATCTGCATATTCCCATCTTTCCGGCCCACCAGAAATTTCTACGCTTTGCAGTAGAAGGGCGCTATTTTCAGTTCAAAGCCTTACCTTTCGGTCTGGCCACAGCACCACGAGTGTTCACAAAAATTCTGGCCCCATTATTGGCCAATCTAAGAACACAGGGTGTAACGATAATGGCATATCTAGACGACCTGCTACTAATAGACCACTCAGTGGAAAAGCTGGAAGTAGCTATTCACAAGACAATCAAGTATCTGGAATATCACGGTTGGATTATCAACCGGGACAAGTCAGCTCTAAGACCAGTCAAAAGTCTGGAATACTTAGGGCTAAGGCTGGATTCAAATCAGAGAAAGATTTTCTTACCTCCAGAGAAGGTGTCGTCTTTAAAAGATTTGACCCACTTAGTGGGTACAAAAAGAAAACCATCCATACGCCTCTGCATGAGGCTGCTGGGAAAGATGGTGGCTTCATTCGAAGCGGTACCCTACGGTCAATTCCATTCAAGGAATTTGCAAAGGGCCATACTGTCAGCCTGGAACAAAAAAGTTCAGGCTTTAGACTTACCAATGTCCCTGTCCCCTTCCGTTCGCAAGAGCCTCCATTGGTGGTTGGTGCCCCAGAATCTGGAAAGAGGGAAACCCTTCAGTCCGGTTTCTTGGAAGGTGGTCACTACAGATGCCAGCCTCATAGGCTGGGGGGCAGTACTGGAGCAATGGTCTCTCCAGGGCAAGTGGTCAGAAGCAGAAAAGGCCCTGCCCATCAATCTCTTAGAGATACGAGCAGCCCGGTATGCCCTAGTAGCATGGACATCCAAACTCCAAGGGTCCCCTGTCAGAATTCAATCAGACAATGCCACGGCAGTGGCATATATCAATCACCAGGGTGGCACCAAGAGTCGTGCAGCCCAGAGGGAAGCAAATTGCATCCTGGAGTGGGCAGAAAGATATGTCCCAGCCATATCCGCGGTTTTCATCCCAGGAGTAGAAAATTGGAGAGCGGACTTTCTAAGTCGCCAACAATTATGCCCGGGGGAATGGTCTCTTCACCCCGAGGTTTTCCAGGCAATATGCCAGCGGTGGGGAACACCGGATGTAGATCTGCTAGCATCCAGATTCAACGCAAAGGTGGACAGATTTGTGTCTCGCACAAGGGATCCCCTAGCTTGCGGCTCGGATGCCCTAGTGTTCCCTTGGGATCAGTTCAAGCTGATATATGCATTCCCACCGCCACAATTGTTACCGCGATTACTCCGCAGAATCAGGGTAGAAAAGAAACCAGTGATTCTGGTGGCTCCAGCGTGGCCCCGAAGGGCATGGTACGCGGAGATTGTAAAAATGTCAGTGAGGACATCGTCCCACATCGTCCGGACCTGCTGTCGCAGGGACCGATATACCACCCTTCCTTACCAGCCCTAGGTTTGACGGCATGGCTATTGAAGCCCACATTCTGAAAAAGAGAGGGCTCTCTAATTCTGTGGTATCTACCATGATCAATGCCAGGAAGCCGGTATCCAGGCAGATCTATTATAGGATCTGGAAAGCGTACATTACGTGGTATGAGGCCAAGAAATGGCATCCACGTAAGTACGTGATAGGGAGGATTTTGGACTTCCTACAGTGGGCTGTAGATAGGAAGCTGGCCTTGAGTACTATCAAGGGTCAGATTTCGGCCTTGTCAATATTTTTTCAAAGGCCCTTGGCTTCGCATTCACTAGTCAAAGCCTTTATACAAGGAGTGATGCGTATTAGCCCTCCGGTTAGTATTCCCATATGTCCTTGGGACTTAAACCTGGTTCTGTCGGTTCTACAGAAACAACCGTTTGAACCATTGCAACACATTTCCTTGGTTCTTCGCACCAGGAAATTGATTTTCTTAGTAGCCGTTTGTTCGGCTAAAAGAGTATCGGAACTAGCCGCCTTGTCCTGTAAGGAGCCATATCTGGTTGTCCATAAGGACAGAGTAGTATTACGTCCTCATCCAGCCTTTCTTCCTAAGGTGGTATCGAGGTTTCATTTGAACCAAGATGTGGTTCTTCCTTCTTTTTTCCCCAAACCTAGCTCGGTAGAGGAAAAGTTATTACATTCTTTGGATGTAGTAAGAGCAGTTAAAGCTTATCTGAAAGCCACTGCTCAGATTCGCAGAACGGATTCTTTGTTTGTTCTGCCGGAAGGCCCCAGAAAGGGTCAGGCAGCATCAAAATCTACTTTAGCCAAGTGGATTCGACAGGTCATAATACAAGCCTATGGCTTGAGAAAGAGACCGCCTCCGTTCAAAGTTAGGGCGCACTCCACAAGAGCAGTTGGAACTTCATGGGCAGTGCATCACCAGGCCTCCCTGGCTCAAGTATGTAAGGCCGCAACATGGTCTTCGGTACACACGTTTACTAGATTCTACCAGGTAGACGTTAGAAGTCAGGAGGATGTCGCCTTTGGGCGCAGTGTGTTGCAGGCCGCAAAAGATCCTCATGCCTGATGGCGCCCAGCTTATGTATCCCTCCCCTCATTTGGCATTGCTTTGGGACGTCCCATTAGTAATGACTAAGTCGCTCTGTGTCCCGTGATGTACGAAAAAGAAAAAGGGATTTTTATAACAGCTTACCTGTAAAATCCTTTTCTTGGAGTACATCACGGGACACAGAGCTCCCACCCCTCTTTTTGGGACACTTATTGCTTGGCTACAAAACTGAGGTGCTCCCGGGTGGGAGGGGCTTATATAGGGGAGGGTACTTCCGGTTTGGAATTGGCCAGTGCCAACACCTGAAGGTAATCTATATAACCCATTAGTAATGACTAAGTCGCTCTGTGTCCCGTGATGTACTCCAAGAAAAGGATTTTACAGGTAAGCTGTTATAAAAATCCCTTTTTTAGCAAGAGCACAATACAGCCACAGTATGGAATAGGTGTATCACTCAACGTAATGCAGTGCTGGTGCACTGAGCTTGCAACACAAACAGATAAACCTATGCAGATCGCTGAGCTATTATATCTCTCAATCTGGACTCCTATCTAAATCTCTCTCCCTGAAAGCACAAACAGGATCCTGCCCCTACACTACACTACACTGTCTCTCTATCTTTTCTATCAGTAGATTGCAGAATCAGGACTAACTCCTATCATATAATTCTCTCCCTCACAGCAACAGCAGCCAGGATCCTTTCCCTACACTGTCTAAAAGCAGAGTGACGATCTGTGCTGTGTGCCTCTTTCTTATATAGAAGCTGGTCACATGCTGGGTCACATGTTGCACTGACCAATCACAGCCATGCCATTAGTAGGCATGGCTATGATGGCTTCTAAGGGCACACCAGCTAATCAAATGGTGATTGGCTGGCCCCTGAAGCATTTCTAACTGCGCCATTAAATTCCCGAATCCGAACCCGAACCCGGACTTTAGCGCAAAATCCGGGTCCGGGTCCTTGGTCGGGAAAACGCCAAAATTCGGTACGGACCCGAACTTTACAGTTCGGGTCCGCTCAACACTATAAATGATATATTGCTCAAACATGTCATGGGCATATGTGGAATTACACCCCAAAATACATTCTGTTGCTTCTCCTGAGTACGGGGATACCACATGTGTGAGACTTTTTGGGAGCCTAGCCACGTACGGGACCCCAAAAACCAAGCACCGCCTTCAGGCTTTCTAAGGGTGTAAATTTTTGATTTCACTTCTCACTGCCTATCACAGTTTTGGAGGCCATGGAATGCCCAGATAGCACAAAACCCCCCCAAATGACCCCATTTTGGAAAGTAGACACCCCAAGCTATTTGCTGAGAGGTATTGTGAGTATTTTGCAGATCTCGCTTTTTGTCACAAAGTTTTGAAAATTGAAAAAATATATATATATATATATATATATATATATTTTCTTTCTTCATTTTCAAAAACAAATTAGAGCTGTAAAATACTCGCCATGCCTCTCAGCAAATAGCTTGGGGTGTCTATATTCCAAAATGGGGTCATTTGGGGGGGTTTTGTGCGATTTTGGCATTTTATGGCCTTCGAAACTGTGATAGGTAGTGAGGAGTGAAATCAAAAATTTGTGCCTAGAAATCCTGAAGGCGGTGCTTGGTTTTCGGGGTCCCGTACGCGGCTAGGCTCCTAAAAAGTCCCACACATGTGGTATCCCCGTACTCAGGAGAAGCAGAAAAATGTATTTTGGGGTGTAATTCCACATATAACCATGGCATGTGTGAGCAATATATCATTTAGTGACAACTTTTTGTAATTTTTTTTTTTTTTGTCATTATTCAATCACTTGGGACAAAAAAAATATATTCAATGGGCTCAACAGGCCTCTCAGCAATTTCCTTGGGGTGTCTACTTTCTAAAATGGGGTCATTTGGGGGGGTTTTGTGCTATTTTGGCATTTTATGGCCTTCGAAACTGTGATAGGTAGTGAGGAGTGAAATCAAAAATTTGCGCCCTTAGAAATCCTGAAGGCGGTGCTTGGTTTCCGGGGTCCCGTACGCGGCTAGGCTCCCAAAAAGTCCCACACATGTGGTATCCCCGTACTCAGAAGCAGCAAAATGTATTTTGGGGTGAAATTCCACATATAACCATGGCATGTGTGAGCAATATATCATTTAGTGACAACTTTTTGTAATTTTTTTTTTTTTTTTTTTTTTTTTTTTAGTCATTATTCAATCACTTGGGACAAAAAAAAAATTCAATGGGCTCAACATGCCTCTCAGCAATTTCCTTGGGGTGTCTACTTTCCAAAATGGGGTCATTTGGGGGGGGGGGGGTTTGTACTGCCCTGTCATTTTAGCACCTCAAGAAATGAGATAGGCAGTCATAAATTTAAAGCTGTGTAAATTTCAGAAAATGTACCCTAGTTTGTAAACTCTATAACTTTTGCGCAAACCAATAAATATACGCTTATTGACATTTTTTTTACTAAAAACATGTGGCTGAATACATTTTGGCCTAAATGTATGACTACAATTGAGTTTATTCGATTTTTCTTATAACAAAAAGTAGAAAATATCATTTTTTTTCAAAATTTTCGGTCTTTTTCCGTTTATATCGCAAAAAATAAAAATCGCAGAGGCAATCAAATACCATTAAAAGAAAGCTCTATTTGTGGGAAGAAAAGGACGCAAATTTCGTTTGGGTACAACATTGCATGTCCGCACAATTTACAGTTAAAGCAGCGCAGTGCAAAATTCTGAATTCACCTCTGGTCCTTTAGCTACCAAATGGTTCGGGGCTTAAGTGGTAAACAAAAAGTAGAAAATATCATTTTTTTTCAAAATTTTCGGTCTTTTTCCGTTTATATCGCAAAAAATAAAAATCGCAGAGGCAATCAAATACCATTAAAAGAAAGCTCTATTTGTGGGAAGAAAAGGACGCAAATTTCGTTTGGGTACAACATTGCATGTCCGCACAATTTACAGTTAAAGCAGCGCAGTGCAAAATTCTGAATTCACCTCTGGTCCTTTAGCTACCAAATGGTCCGGGGCTTAAGTGGTTAAAGTTCACCTTTAAAAATCAAAAATTGCAGGTAAAAATATGTTTGGAGCCTGTAAAAAGCATTGCACTCGTGCTCAGCAGATTGCAGGTCTCCTTGCTTCACGCTTGGTTCTGACCAGTGTATCTGTCTTAATTGAGAACTACAGTCCACACCAGCAAAGGTCTGTACTCTGTGAATGTATGTATGGGGGGGGGGGGGTGTGTGTGTGTGTGACATCATGAAGTGAATCGGGATGCATGGCCGACCATTTTGTTGGAGGTTTTACATATCTTTCATGCTTGTATATTGTTGTGCACTGGGGAAAAGTGCACAGTTTGAGTATCCGTTTTAAATAAAGAAAAATTACATTTCTCTTTTCTTCCATGGACGCACACAGCCTTCTCAATTCTTGATGTGTGGGTTATGTTCCTGTTCATAGGAGAGGACTAGGCAGAACATGTTAGATAATTAAAAACGCATGTTACAATAATCGGAGATGAACAGCCCTGCCCAGGGGGCGGTCCCTCCCGACATAACCCTCCGCCCTGCAGTCAGCAGCTCAGTTTTTTTCTGCCTAGCAGAGAAGGACGTGGCTCCCTTTGGGCCCAGAGTCCAGAAGAATTTTTTTATTTTTGTGATCTTCTATCAACTGCTGGCTGGGTGACAGGCTGGATATATAGATCCTTGTAGTCTTCCCAGTTCCGGCCATCGAGCGTGCCAGTCCCTTGCTTCGCTCTTGGTTCGGACCACGACATACCCCATGGCTCCAGGGGTGGCCGGTGAGCACATGCTCCGCGGTCCACATATGACTGGGCTGCTTGTTGTCACTCACAGTGGATCGGGCAGACAGCTACTCCCTCACGGTTGTAGGTCTGTCCAGGACGCACCAGTGGGTCCTCACATGGACGGGTATGTACTTTTCCTCCTGCCTCGGCAGGTGTAAACAGCTGGGCGTCCGAGGGATTGCTCTCTATCCCCTTCTGCCCTAGGGCTTGCTGCGACCGGGGCGTACCTGTGGGGGGGACTCTGGTTCTCAGTGCGGGACTGTGGGGTGTCAGGACCCGTTTTTTCTGTGGGAGATGCCTCAGGACCCGTTTTTTCTGTGGGGGATGCACTTTTCTGGGAAAGTCCCTGCCTAGGCCTTCTCATCCACATCGTGGTGCTTGGGTGCCATTTTTGCGGCGCTGACGCATTTTTTTTTTGTATTTCTGCTGATTTCTATTGAAATTCCCATTGGTGGCCATTTTGCTGTGGCCGCGCCATAGAGCAGGTTGTTATTGCGGGCTGCCATTTTCTTGTGGTCGCGCCCCTTTCTTTTCTCGGAGGCGTCTGGCAGCCATTTTGGTGTGGGTTTGGCCTCTAGTGAGTGAGTGAATAACTTGTATAGCGCTACAACTGCGAACGAAATTGCCTCAAGGCGCTTTGCATTCAGTGACGTCCTGATCCATCAGAAGAGGTGGGTCTTAAGTTTTTTTCCTGAAGGTCCGATGGATTTCAGGCCTTCAGGAATAGTGCTGGCTTCCTGAACGGCGCGCAGCGCTATTCTCCTCACAGACCTTTTTCTTCCTCACACACGCTGTGGAGACAGAAGGTGGGCAGCGACGCTGAGCGGTCTCCTGCTGGGTTGGTGAGTCCCCTGGGTAACCCCCCCCCCTGGTAAGTGCAGCAAGGAGGGGGGACCTTTTCAGTTTATTTTTTCTGACCGAGTCCCTGAGAGCTGTCAGCGGTGTCATAGAGTCAGTGTCTGGCCCTTCCCCAAACTTACCAGAGGCAGCAGCCGGTGCACCTGCAGTTACCATGGAGGCTTTGTCGGCCGTCCTAGAATCCATTTGTTGCCAGGGTGGAAGCGGCGTGTGAGCGCAAGGGGGTAAAAAACGCCAGGGTGGCTTTGGCCAATATGGCTCAGGGGGTTTAGTACACGCCCCACACTATATAAGGCCGCCTGGAAGTCTTCCTTGCCTTGTGTAGTGTGTTGGCGTGTGTGAAAGAGGCAGTTTCAGAGATATAGACAGTCATTTATATTGAGTTAGATAGAGCAGGCAGGCGAGTCAGTTAGCTGCTGTTACAGTGTGTAGAGGATATATATGCATCCTAGGTGTTGTGTGTGTATAATATATATATATAAACACTGTATTGAGTTTAGATGGATCCGTTCCTGTTAGTCTCTATACTGTGACAGGCAGGCAGGTGATTGTGCTAGCTGCAGACAGTCAGGCCCCTTTCACACTGGGGCGGTTTGCAGGCGCTATTGTGCTAAAAATGGCAGCTGCAAACCGAGCCTAAACAGCGGCTGCTGTTTCTCCAATGTGAAAGCCCGAGGGCTTTCACACTGGAGCGGTGCGCTAACAGGACGTGAAAAAAAGTCCTGCTAGCCGCATCTTTGGAGCGGTGAGAGGAGAGGAGCGGTGTGTTTTACCGCTCCTTACCATTGAAAGCAATGGGAAACGGCGGTATTGACCCTTTTTCGGCCGCTAGCGGCCGAATACCTCCGCAATTCCGACGGTATAGTGCCGCTAAAAAGAGCGGCGCTATACTGCCACCGCCCCAGTGTGAAACCAGCCTCAGTGTTTCACTGAGGCTGGTTTCACACTGGGGCGGTGGTGGTATAGCGCCGCTCTTTTTAGCGGCGCTATACCGTCGAAATTACGGAGGTATTCGGCCGCTAGCAGTGCGGTTTTAACCCCCGCTAGTGGCCGAAAAAGGGTCAATACTGCCGGCAATGCGCCTCTGTAGAGATGCATTGCCGGCGGTATTACTGCGGTTTCCCATTACCGTTCTTTCCCATTGAAAGCAAACACACCGCTCCAAAGATGCGGCGAACGTCCTGTTAGCGCACCGCTCCAGTGTGAAAGCCCTCGGGCTTTCACATTGGCGAGACCGCAGCCGCTGTTTAGGTTTGGTTTGCAGGCGCTATTTTTAGCACAATAGCGCCTGCAAACCGCCCCAGTGTGAAAGGGGGCCTTAGTGTACTACTGTGTCCTTTGCATAGCGATCACCTAAAGCTCACCTGGATACAGTTATTCTCTATACTGTGACAGGCAGGCCGGTGATAGTGCTAGCTGCAGACAGTCAGTGTTTCACTTAGTGTACTACTGTGTGCTTTGCATAGCATTCACCTAAAGCCTAAATTTTTGATGCAATATTTTGCAACAGGGCTCCTTGCTGCGCTCTAAGTACACTATCTGTGAGGGGTTGCAGTGTTGTGGCACCAGTGCCTAAGGCCCAATTTTTCAGCCCCTGTTCAACAGGGGCATGCAATTACAATTCTTGATCTAATATTTCACAGCAGGGCCCATTCCTGCACCCACCAAGAGTAACTGTGAGGGCTTACAGTGTTGTGGCACCAGCACCACCACCAAAGGCCCAATTTTTCCTACCACTGTTCAACAGTGGCATGTAAATACAATTCCTGATATAATAGTTGACAGCAGGGCGTTCCAGCGCCCACCAAGAGTAACTGTAAGGCTGGATTCACACCTATGCAGTTTTAGTGCTTTTTGCTTTTTGCATTTTGCAGATTTGCACTACAGTCCATTTAACATGGTTTCCTATGGAACACATTCTGTAGTGCAAATCTGCAAAATGCACTAAAACTGCATAGGTGTGAATCCAGCCTGAGGGCTTAGTGTTCTGGCAACACCAATACCTAAGGGGCAAATTTCTGCTGAGTATATACGGCAGGCCCCTACTTTCAAACATCCAACTTACAAACGACTCCTACTTGCAAACGGAAGGAGACAACAGGAAGTGAGAGGAAATCTACCCCTAGGAAGGCAAATTCTCTCCTGTAAGAGTTAATATGTGAAAAAGGTGTCTCCTCTCCCCTGATGCTTTATCACCAATCCTTATTTCAATAAAAAAAACAAATTTTCCAAAAACATTTGTCATTGGGATAGAAAGTGAGGTTAAATGTTCTGAACAGGTGCACAGACAGCAAAACAAATGTTACAGGGGTGATAACCCTTCCCTATGTTCTCCAAAAAGCTTAAAAATAGATTTTTTGGCTAGAGCTACATTTAAAAAATGTACCTGTTCCGAATTACAAACAGATTATACTTAAGAACAAACCTACAGTCCGTGTCTTTTTTGCACCGCCTGTATACTGCTGTTCAGAGTATATAGGGCCTTTTTTATATTTTGGGTGCGGGGTTCCCATTAATATCCATACAAGACCCAAAGGGGCTGGTAATGGGCTAGGGTAGGGGTGGGTGATGGAGTAGCCATTCCATTTTTCTCAATGATTTTCATCCATATTGCCGGGACCAGACATTACATTAAAGCCTCAAGCAGTTTTAAATGGCTTTTTTTTCTTTAGAAATGTCATTTTGTGCAGTGACAGTTCTAAACAAGGGAAACACGTGGCACTTCACCGGCATACTTTAGACACCCCCCAGGTACGATATTTAAAGGAATATTTCACTTTTTTTTTTCACTTTATGCATCATTAACCACTTAAGCCCCAGACCATTTGGTAGCTAAAGGACCAGAGGTGAATTCAGAATTTTGCACTGCGCTGCTTTAACTGTAAATTATGCGGACATGCAATGTTGTACCCAAACGAAATTTGCGTCCTTTTCTTCCCACAAATAGAGCTTTCTTTTAATGGTATTTGATTGCCTCTGCGATTTTTATTTTTTGCGATATAAACGGAAAAAGACCGAAAATTTTGAAAAAAAATGATATTTTCTACTTTTTGTTATAAGAAAAATCGAATAAACTCAATTGTAGTCATACATTTAGGCCAAAATGTATTCAGCCACATGTTTTTAGTAAAAAAAATGTCAATAAGCGTATATTTATTGGTTTGCGCAAAAGTTATAGAGTTTACAAACTAGGGTACATTTTCTGAAATTTACACAGCTTTAAATTTATGACTGCCTATCTCATTTCTTGAGGTGCTAAAATGACAGGGCAGTACAAAACCCCCCCAAATGACCCCATTTTGGAAAGTAGACACCCCAAGGAAATTGCTGAGAGGCATGTTGAGCCCATTGAATTTTTTTTTTTTTTGTCTCAAGTGATTGAATAATGACTAAAAAAAAAAAAAAAAAAAAAATTACAAAAAGTTGTCACTAAATGATATATTGCTCACACATGCCATGGTTATATGTGGAATTTCACCCCAAAATACATTTTGCTGCTTCTCCTGAGTACGGGGATACCACATGTGTGGGACTTTTTGGGAGCCTAGCCGCGTACGGGACCCCGGAAACCAAGCACCGCCTTCAGGATTTCTAAGGGCGCAAATTTTTGATTTCACTCCTCACTACCTATCACAGTTTCGAAGGCCATAAAATGCCAAAATAGCACAAAACCCCCCCAAATGACCCCATTTTAGAAAGTAGACACCCCAAGGAAATTGCTGAGAGGCCTGTTGAGCCCATTAAATATATATTTTTTTGTCCCAAGTGATTGAATAATGACAAAAAAAAAAAAATTACAAAAAGTTGTCACTAAATGATATATTGCTCACACATGCCATGGTTATATGTGGAATTACACCCCAAAATACATTTTTCTGCTTCTCCTGAGTACGGGGATACCACATGTGTGGGACTTTTTAGGAGCCTAGCCGCGTACGGGACCCCGAAAACCAAGCACCGCCTTCAGGATTTCTAGGCACAAATTTTTGATTTCACTCCTCACTACCTATCACAGTTTCGAAGGCCATAAAATGCCAAAATCGCACAAACCCCCCCCAAATGACCCCATTTTGGAATATAGACACCCCAAGCTATTTGCTGAGAGGAATGGCGAGTATTTTACAGCTCTCATTTGTTTTTGAAAATGAAGAAAGAAAATATATATATATATTTTTTTTTTCAATTTTCAAAACTTTGTGACAAAAAGCGAGATCTGCAAAATACTCACAATACCTCTCAGCAAATATCTTGGGGTGTCTACTTTCCAAAATGGGGTCATTTGGGGGGGTTTTGTGCTATCTGGGCATTCCATGGCCTCCGAAACTGTGATAGGCAGTGAGAAGTGAAATCAAAAATTTACACCCTTAGAAAGCCTGAAGGCGGTGCTTGGTTTTTGGGGTCCCGTACGTGGCTAGGCTCCCAAAAAGTCTCACACATGTGGTATCCCCGTACTCAGGAGAAGCAACAGAATGTATTTTGGGGTGTAATTCCACATATGCCCATGGCATGTTTGAGCAATATATCATTTAGTGACAACTTTGTGCAAAAAAAAAAAAATTGTCGTTTTTCCGCAACTTGTGTCAACATATAAAATATTCCATGGACTCGACATGCCTCTCAGTATATAGCTTGGGGTGTCTACTTTCCAAAATTGGGTCATTTGGGGGGGGGGTTTGAACTGTTCTGGCATTTTATACACAACATTAGGAAGCTTACATCCACTCTTCTAACCACTTGAAGACAAAGCCCTTTTTGACACTTTTTGTTTACATGAAAACATTTTTTTTTTTGCAAGAAAATTATGTTGAACCCCCAAACATTATATATATTTTTAAAGCAAAGGCCCTGCAGATTAAAATGGTGGGTGTTGCATTTTTTTTTCTACACAGTATTTGCGCAGCGATTTTTCAAACGCATTTTTGGGGTTAAAAAATACACTTTTTTTAATTTTAATGCACTAAAACACACTATATTGCCCAAATGTTTGATGAAATAAAAAAGATGATCTTAGGCCGAGTACATAGATACCAAACACGACATGCTTTAAAATTTCGCACAAACGCGCATTGGCGACAAACTACATACATTTTTAAAAGCCTTTAAAAGCCTTTACAGGTTACCCCAGTAGATTTACAGAGGAGGTCTACTGCTAAAATGATTGCCCTCGATCTGACCTTCGCGGTGATACCTCACATGCATGGTGCAATTGCTGTTTACATATGACGCCAGACCGACGCTTGCGTTCGCCATTGGGCAAGAGCAGGGCAGGACAGGGGTGCTTTTTTTTTTTTTCTTTTTTTTTTTATTATTAATTTTGCTTTTTTATTTTATTTTTAAATTGTTCCTTCCAAGTATTTTTTTTTTTTTTATCATTTTTATTGTTATCTCAGGGAATGTAAATATCCCCTATGATAGCAATAGGTAGTGACAGGTACTCTTTTTTTGAAAAAACTGGGGTCTTCTAGACCCTAGATTTTTCCTCTGCCCTCAAAGCATCTGACCACACCAAGATCGGTGTGATAAAATGCTTTCCCAATTTCCCAATGGCGCTTTTTATATCCGGGGGGGGGGCATTCCCTCCCACTGCTTGTAAAAGCAGTCCAGAGGCTAATTAGCCGCTAGGATTGCTTTTACATGAAAGCCGGCCGCAGGCTGAAAAGAATGATACCAAGATGATACCTAAACCCACAGGCATCATTCTGGTATAAACATTCAAAGTCCAGCAACATACCAGTACGTTGCTGGTCCTTGTTGGACATGTATTGTAATCTTTTTTTTTCATGCAGCCAGTTGGCTGAACGAAAAAAGAGATTGATCGGTGGGTATGCCCACCATTAGAATACCGCCCTTCATCCACCCACTTCCAATGATGGGCATACACGCACCATTTATATATGCCGAAGCATGGGGGCATCCTCCCGCAAAAAAGTTATGCCGCACACACATGGTCGGACTTTTCCACGGGCAAGCCTCCGTCGGAATTTCGACCGTATGTACGCGGCATTAGGAGCAAAATCGCTCCTCCGCCCCTGCTGCCCCAATGCTTCGGCATATTTGCTTTTTTTTTTAACTGTGGTGGTGAAATCACCTCCTACAGCACTGGAGTCGCAGGGATTAGGCCTGTCTCTGCGAACGCTGCAGTTATGTGTGTTTTTGTTTTGTAAGTGACAGTGATCGATCGATACTGCACTTGGGTGGCCTGGGCTGGACGGAGGGGCAAAACGCAGGTGCCAGCAGGTATCTGGGCTGATCCCGCTAACACTGCGTTTTTGGGAACCCTAAACTGCTGGGGACGCTAGTATAGATCTGATCAGATCAGATATTGATCTGTTCAGATACTATACCACTAAGGGGGGTGTATGCTTCACGCGTGGGTGTTAGCGTTACTGGCACTAACCTGACGCTGCCTGGGGTGTGACTCAGACCCTCTCTGACGCTAAAACCTAATTGATATCACCCGCCGGGCGATCAGGGGGTTAAACCTTTATTGGGTTATATACACGGCGGGTGCCCTGACACTATAAAAAGCAAACTAACTAACCAGCGTCACCCGTAGCACTTATATGGTGATCACTGGTGAAAGGGTTAACTAGGGGCAATCAGGGGGTTAAAACCTTTATTAGATAATATATGGGGGTACCTGACGCTATAAAAACCTGCGGCGAACCTAAAAAAAATTACCAGCTACCGATCTGCATCACCGACACTAAGACAGCGTTTAGAAAAACGATCGCTTAGCGACAGTGGTGATGGGGGTGAAAGGGTTACCTGGGGGGCGATCAAGGGGGTTAAACCTTTATTAGATAATATATTGGGGTACCTGACGCTATAAAAACATGCGGCGAACCTAAAAAAAATTACTGGCTACCGATCTGCATCACCGACACTAAGACAGCGTTTAGAAAAACGATCGCTTAGCGACAGTGGTGATAGGGGTGAAAGGGTTACCTGGGGGGCGATCAAGGGGGTTAAACCTTAATTAGATAATATATTGGGGTACCTGACGCTATAAAAACCTGCGGCGAACCTAAAAAAAATTACCAGCTACCGATCTGCATCACCGACACTAAGACAGCGTTTAGAAAAACGATCGCTTAGCGACAGTGGTGATGGGGGTGAAAGGGTTACCTGGGGGGCGATCAAGGGGGTTAAAACTTTATTAGATAATATATTGGGGTACCTGATGCTATAAAAACATGCGGCGAACCTAAAAAAAATTACTGGCTACCGATCTGCATCACCGACACTAAGACAGCGTTTAGAAAAACAATTGCTTAGCGACAGTGGTGATAGGGGGTGAAAGGGTTACCTGGGGGGCGATCAAGGGGGTTAAACCTTTATTAGATAATATATTGGGGTACCTGACGCTATAAAAACATGCGGCGAACCTAAAAAAAATTACTGGCTGCCGATCGGCATCACTGACGCTAAGACAGCGATCAGAAAAATGATCGCTTAGCGACAGTGGTGATAGGGGGTGAAAGGGTTATCTGGGGGGTGATCAGGGGGTTAAACCTTTATTAGGGGGGTTAGGGGGCTACACTGGACCTAAGACTAAACTTTGGTGACACTTTTACAGTCACAAATGTCACTGATTGCAGTGATCACTAAATAAATGGTCACTGCAATCAGTGACACTGTGACTGGGGGCTGGGGGGGTGATCTGGGGGGTGTCTGGGGGGCCTGGGGGGGCGATTTATGTCCCTATGTGTCCTGGTGTCAGTGTAGTGTTGTGTGCACTGACCTGATGTCTTCTCTTGTACGGCGCTCGGTATATGTGAGCGCCGCACCAGAGATGACATCACTTCCTCCTGCTCCCTCTGTCTGACACAGACAGAGGGGGCATTTCCATTCGCCGGGAGCGATCGCGAGGGGGTGGCCAGAAACGAATGGCTGCCCCCTCATCCCGGAACGCTCCCGGACACTTAGCCACCGCTCACTGTATAGGAGGGGGGTCCGATTGGACCCCCCAACTATACAAAGGCAATCACGTATGCTCTACGTGATTGTGCCTGTCGGTGCCATTCTGCCGACGTATATATACAGTGAGCGGTCGTTAAGTGGTTAAAATCACTGCTCCCGAAAAAACGACAGTTTTAAAAGATTATTTTTACATTGATACATGTCCCCTTGGGCAGGACCCGGGTCCCCAAACCCTTTTTAGGACAATAACATGCATATTAGGCTTTATAATTAGCACTTTAGATTTCGAACGTTCGCGTCCATTGTATTTAATAGGGTTATAAGTTCGTGCGAACGTTCGGTCCGTTCGAAGGTTCTGGTGCGAACCGAACGGGGGGGTGTTCGGCTCATCCCTACTTGGCAGATTTACCCTTCAAAGGTGGGAGGCTTTTTGGTGCCTCACTCGATGACATTATTAAGGATGTCACTGGAGATGAGAGTACATTTCTACCTCAGGCCACTAAAGGGAAGGTGCCGTGCCGTAAGCCGGGGCCCTCCTTTCCCACACAGAAGCGGTATTTTCGTCAGTCAGGAACTGCCGTAAGACGCTCCCAAGCGGACAAAGGTCCAGCTGGGGAACAGAGGCATCCCTGGGTGCGCAAGCCCAACAAACCAGCAAACAAACCTGCTACCGCATGAAGTTTTGCCCCCGCCCCACTCCAGGGTGGGGGGGACGGCTTCTCTGGTTTGCAGATCGGTGGAACTCCCTGCTCTCCGACCAGTGGGTCTGTGAGGTGGTCACCTCGGGGTACAAGATAGAGTTCCTTTCTTGTCCACCAAACAGATTCTTTCCCTCAAATCTCCCTCTCCTTCTGGCTCGTCGGTCTGCCCTAATGGGAGCAGAGCAGGACTTGCTAAGGTGCGGAGTGATTCTACCTGTACCACTGGGAGACCGGTTTCAGGGTTTTTATTTGAATCTGTAGTTCCGAAGAAGGATGGAGTCCGTCCAATCTTGGACCTAAAAGCCTTGAATGTCTTTGTAAAGGTTCGGAAGTTCTGCATGGAATCCATTCGTTCGGTGGTTGCTGCGCTCCATCCGAGGGACTTTCTGGCATCCTTGGACATCAAGGACGCATACTTGTGGGTCCCCATCTGTGCAGGACACCAGAGATTTCTGCGCTTTGCAATCGGCGAAGACCATTATCAATTTGTGGCTCTTCCCTTTGGCCTAGCGTCAGCACCAAGGGTTTTCACCAAAGTGCTTGGCCCGATTCTAGCTTTGCTGAGACAGCGAGGCATTGCCATTGTGGACTACTTAGACGATCTTCTTCTGAGAGCAGCTTCTGGCTCAGAATTGAAGGAAGATGTGTCTATAACCATTCAGACCCTCGGAGACTTCGGTTGGGTGTTAAACATTCAGAAGTCGGTCCTGACACCGACTCTGCGTCTGGAGTACCTAGGTTTGATTCTGGACTCCAAGGTGGCGAGAGTCTTCCTCCCTTTGGAGAAGTTGCAGACTCTCCAGTCTGCGGTGAGGTTGTTGACATCCCGCAAATGGTCGTCTCTCCGTTTTTGCATACGAGTTCTGGGTCTAATGGTAGCCTCCTTCGAGGCAGTACCGTATGCCCAATTCCACACTCGAGTCTTGCAGAAGGCGATCCTGTCCAAATGGAACAAATCTCCATTGTCTCTGGATCGTCAGATTCAGGTGAGTCCCCTGGTCAGGGCTTAGAAAACTGGCAGGCGGACTATCTGAGTCGCCAGGTGCTAGACCAGGGGGAATGGTCACTACATCCAGCTCCTTTGCCGGAGATGGGGCACGCCAGACGTGGATCTCCTGGCTTCTTGACTCAATTGCAAGGTGTCGAGGTTCGTGGCCAGGTCCAGAGATCCCTGGGCAGACGCGCCAGTAGCCCCGTGGGGTCTGTATCGGCTAATTTATGCCTATCCCCCACTAAAGTTGCCTATCCCCCACTAAAGTTGCTTCCTCATCTACTCCGCAGAGTGGAGACCGAGGGGATCCCGGTGATTCTAATCGCTCCAGATTTGCCCCGGCGTCCTTGGTACGTCGACCTCGTATGCCTGGTGGCGGATGCACCCTGGCGGCTGCCGATGCGGGAGGACCTTCTGTCTCAAGGACCCATACTTCATCCTGCTTTACAGTCGCTGGCTTTAACGGCATGGCTCTTGAAAGCCAGGTACTAAGGGACCGAGGTATTTCGGATTCGGTCATTTCAACCATGCTGAGGGCAAGGAAGTCTTCTTCCAGGAAGATCTACCATCGTACTTGGAAGGCATACATCTCTGTGTGAAGAGATGGAGTGTCGTCTATGGACGTACTTGGTTTCCAGGGTCCTGCTGTTTATACAGCGTTGTGTGGATCAGAAACTTGCCTTAAGCACCATTAAGGGTCAGATTTCAGCCTTTGCTGTTTTGTTTCAACGGCCTTTGGCGTCCCATTCCCTGGTGGGTACTTTTGTGCAAGCGGTTCGACATGTGACCAAGACCACCTCTTCCTCCATGGGATTTAAATCTGGTGCTCTCGGTTCTTCAGGAACCTCCTTTTGAGAACATCAGAGAGATTCCTCTCTTGACGCTATCTCAGAAGGTGGCCTTTCTAGTGGCCATTACATTGGTCAGAAGGGTTTCTGAATTGGCGGCCTTGTCTTGCAAGTCACCCTACTTGGTCCTCCATAAGGATAAAGCGGTGCTATGCCCGCAGCCTTCTTTCCAAAGGTGGTTTTGGCTTTTCACCTGAATGAGGACATTGTGCTGCCGTCATTGTGTCCTCGACCGTCACATCCCAGGGAGACTGCGCTCCATAAATTAGACGTGGTACGGGCCTTGCGGGTGTACCTGTCTGCTACGGCTCCGTTTTGGAGGTCTGACTCATTGTTTGTGTCAGTATCTGGTCCACAAAAGGGCCTGGCGGTCTCGTCGGCCACCATTTCTAGGTGGATGAGACAAACCGTCATCCAAGCCTATGCCCTTAAGGGGCGGGTGCCTCCCTTTCCGGTCACGGCACATTCAACCAGGGCAATTGGTGCTTCCCGACATCAAGCGTATGTTGCACAGGTGTGCAAGGTGGCGACTTGGTCGTCCGTGCACACGGTTTCAAAATTTTACAAGGTTGATGTGAGTGCATCTTCTGATGCTTCCTTTGGCCGCAAGGTTTTGCAGGCAGCTGTTTGAGGTTGCAACTCCTCCGTTGAGGAGCTCTGCTGGTTTGGGGTGAAATTGGTTGTTTTTTTTTTGATGATGTTCCCACCCCTAGTTTTGTGACACTGCTTGGGGACGTCCCACACGTCAAGAATTGAGAAGGCTGTGTCCGTCCATGGACGAAAAGAGAAAATAGGATTTTTTGTACTCACCGTAAAATCCTTTTCTCGTTCGTCCATGGACGGACACAGCACCCACCCCTCCTTTTTTAGGTTTGTACTGCTTGCTATGAACTGAGCTGCTGACTGCAGGGCGGAGGGTTATGTCTGGAGGGACCGTCCCCTGGGTGGGGCCGTTCCTTATTGTAACATGTGTTTTTAATCATCTAACATGTTCTGCCTAGTCCTCTCCTATGAACAGGAACATAACCCACGCGTCAAGAATTGAGAAGGCTGTGTCCGTCCATGGACGAACGAGAAAAGGATTTTATGGTGAGTACAAAAAATCCTATTATTATATGGCGAGCACTATATACCTTTCTTTTTTGACAGGTTAAAAAACATTCACCAAAGGATTGGATGGAGATGGAAAGGGTGCAGAGGTTTCTAAGCTATTTATTTTTCTTCACTACTTTTATCAAGGGCTCATTAGCAGTTTCCAGATTGGTTATCCCCGATGTACATCCTGATAACTGAGCTGGACCCCACAGCAGTGGGACCAGTCTGTTTGCTTGGGGTACTGGATCCTGTGTTTGGTGCTCACCTTGACATGTGGTGTAACAGTGTTTCTCAACTCCAGTCCTCAAGGTGCCCCAACAGGTCATGTTTTCAGGCTTACCATTATTTTGCATGGGTGATTTGATTAGTTTCACTGCCTTATTAATTACCATAGCCATTTCATTTGAGGGAAATTCCGAAAACATGACCTGTTGGGGCACCTTAAGGACTGGAGTTGGGAAACACTGGTGTAACAAGTGTATAGACAAAGGATGCTATACAGCAGTGGTCATCGACCCTGTCCTCAGGGCCCACTAACATGCCAGGTTTTATGTATTACCTTGGAGAGATGCAGACTAGAATACTGCAATCACTGAGCAGCAAATAATATCACCTGTGATGTACTTCAGTTATCTTGCAAACCTGAAAGTGAGGAAGTGCAGCGCTATAAATTGGGAAAAAAGTGACACAGAAAGTGTCAAGTATGCAAAAAAATATCAATAAAGGTGTATCTCATAATATAAACTGTCCATATATGTAGATAATAATAATATTCATAAATAAAACAAAAAATATCAGCATATATAAAATGTGTATATATGAACAAACAAACACAAATTAAAATGTGATTCATAAAGTAAAAAAAAATGACATATCCATAAAGGATTGATGTGAAAGTATAAATAAATCAGGCTCCTATATAGGAGTCCATAATAAAATGTCTATAGGAGAATATAATATCCAAAACAGCAGATAATGAAAGGGATGGATAATGACAATCCTGACGATTGGGGAGTAAAGAGTGTACACAGGAAAACCAATCCAACATCAAAGGTATAAAGATGGGTACTCTTACCATGTGACATGGACCCACAAACCGATTATGGGTGGGTCAGACAAGCAAAGGCAAGAGTAACGATCCTGTAGTAAATCCTGGGACGTCTCTCTGGATAGTTGCCGATCAATCCGCAGCAGGAATGGTGGTAAGCATCAGGCCTCTCTGTTTTCAGGAACTAGGATGCGATAAGCCAAAGGGAAGTGTCTCTGGTCTGTGTAAAGGCTGATTCATTTTCCTGTGTACACTCTTTACTCCCCAATCGTCAGGATTGTCATTATCCATCCCTTTCATTATCTGCTGTTTTGGATATTATATTCTCCTATAGACATTTTATTATGGACTCCTATATAGGAGCCTGATTTATTTCTACTTTCACATCAATTCTTTATTGATATGCCATTTTTTTTTACTTTATGAATCACATTTTAATTTGTGTTTGTTTGTTCATATATACACATTTATATATGCTGATATTTGTTGTTTTATTTATGAATATTTTCTACGTATATGCACACTTTATATTATGAGATACACCTTTATTGATATTTTATTTGCATATGTGACACTTTCTGTGTCACTTTTTTCCCAATTTATAGCGCTGCACTTCCTCACTTTCACTTTATATACACGTTCTATCTGTTCAGTGCCAGCAGCTGTCCCACTTTCACCTCAGCAGCGCGGTATTTCCCTTTATTTTACATCTTGCAAACCTGGCCTGTTAGTGGGCCCTGAGGACAGGGTTGATGACCACTGCTATACAGGACTAGGGCTGTGCTGCATACCTATGGTACCCAGACCATGAAGACCCCTTTGGGGGTAGGCCTACTGTGATGGATGAAATTTTTGTTTCTTCTGGGAACTTGCAGCATCTATAGGGTAACACACGGTTTTCCTGTATTATAACCAAGTCTCTACTACGTGCGTGGGTGGTAGGTAATTTTTTTAAAAAAATCAGTTTTTAAATTTGGTAGGTTTCCCACTTAGAGTTGCTGGTTGCGTGGTGACAGTTTTGCCTGCCATTTTCACTGAGAATGCAAGGAGCACTTCGGCTAATCTTGCCTAGTGATCAGGTACAATGGCCTGGCTGCTCTGATATCACTGAATGCCAGTGCAGTCATCAACAGTGTTCCTGATCACTTTCACACCAGTAACAATGTCATCGGACCAGTGTAGCCGGCAGCAATGCTCCTGATCACTAGCCACATCAGTGCAGCCAGCAATAGTGTCCCTGATCACCGCCAAATCAGTACAATGTCACCAGAACCAGTACAGCCAGCAACAGTGTTCCTGATCATTGCCACACCAGTGCAGTGTTGCCTCCGCTTATGGTGACCCTGGCCTGTATATTAACAATGTTGCTGCCTATACTGATTCTTTGCCTGCCACCTGTACTGATCCATTTGCACATCCCAGTGACTATATTCCTGTGAGATACTAGTACCAGCCATCCCTTGTGGACAACAGGAACTCTTTTGTACAACCTCCTGGCTAGTGAACATGGAGTTTTTGGGGCAGCTATGTACCAGGAGGCTAGACTTGCTTATAGGAATGGGGATGACTATAGGTGATGCTACACTGTTTTTGATAGAATTGGTTGATTTTTGTGATGCACAACATACAATATCGGATACACAATCAGTCCAAACACTGAAAATTACTCACACGTGGCATCCCTATACTCGGGGGCGGAGTAGCATAATGTGTTTTGGGGTGAAAGTATCTTTATAAATTGACAATTTTGTACCAAAAAATTATTTCTCATTTTCTTTTGGCATTTTCCAAAAACTTGTGGCAAATAAAAATGAAATCTTCAAAAGAATCAATGCCTATTAAAATAATACCTTGGTGTTTTTATCTCCAAAATTTGGTCATTTTGTGGGCGTTTCTACTGTCGTGCTCCAGAGCCTCCAAAAATGTAATAGGTAGTCAGGAAATGAAATGCATAATTTATGCCCCTTGAAAGCCTAAAGTTATTCCATGAATTTTGCGACCTTCTATGGCTAGGCTGCAAAAAAGTCTCACATATGTGATATTCCCATACTCTATTAGTAACAGAATGTGTTTTGAGGTGTAGTTCTAAGTATGTCCCTACTCCATGTTAGGAATATCTTATAAATTGACAACTTTGTGTTAAAAAAACATATATATATTTTCTTAATTTTCCAAAAATTTGGAAAATGAAATTGGCAAAAGATTCACCATGCTTTTTACTTAACTTGGGATGCACCAAAGGGGTGAACATCAAAAGAGGGATGTAAGCGTGGGTCACAAGGGGAAGCCTCAACCTAAGCCGAGGAAGGTGGGGAAAAGGGTATTTGAAATAGAAAGGGGGTATGTATGGAGTGAATGGAGAAAAAGAATATTTACACAAAGAAGAAAGATGAAGAAGAGGATGAAGAAAGAAGGAAATGGGCATGCTCTGAGTATCAAAGGATTCACTATGGCTATAAACACTTATAGACTTATAGACACTTATAGATATCTACATTTAGTCTCGCAGTAGAGAGTTATGGTAAATAAGATACAAATGAAAAATCTAACAATATGCTCGTGGAATGTACGAGGATTGGGAGACTCAGGGAAAAGGGCAGCGGCAATGTCATTGATGAGAACATATGGTGCTGTAATCATATGCCTCCAGGAGACCCACCTCACGAAGATCTCTGCATCCCAATTGAGGTGGAGAGAGATTCAAGCGCAATACCACTCGGTCCACACCTCATATTCTAGAGGAGTGGGCATATTTATCAAAACGGGTATAGTGTGGGAATGTATACAGAGCAAGAAGGACGACTTAGGGCGCTATGTTTTCTTGCATTGTAGGATAGACAACAAGGCATATATACTGGTCAACTTGTATATACCACCCCCTTTTAACACCACAGTGTTGACTAGCCTAACGGAGTTTGTTCTGGAGAGACCAGGAATACCAGTGATTGTCATGGGAGACTTTAACATGGTCCTGGACAGGCGAAAGGATAGATTCCCTAGTAAGATACATCAGAACAGAACAAAAGAGGATGGATTATCTAAATTTCTAGATGAAATAGGACTGAAGGATGTGTGGAGACTACGCAATCCCGAGATCCAGCAGTACTCCTGTTTCTCCAGAACACACTCCACGCTCTCAAGAATAGACTTAGCCCTGGGTAATGATGAGGCAATATTAATAATAAAACAAGTGAAATATATGCCAAGGAGCCTCTCAGACCACGCTCCAATGCTGGTAGAGCTGGACACAGGAGAAATAATACATCAAAGGGAGGGGAAAATAAACCCATACTGGATGGAATTAATAAAAGACCCAAAAGAGATTCTAGAGGAGATTAGAGAATTTATAGAAATTAACCAAGGTACTGCCTCAGAACAAGTGGTGTGGGATACATTAAAAGCCTTTTTTAGAGGCATAATGATCCAAAAAATCTCTCGGATAAAAAAACAATCTAGAGAAAATGAGCAAATGGCTAGTGAGATGGTTTCTAAAGAGGAAGCAAAATTTATCAGGGATCCAACAGATAACAACTCAAGAACATGGATACAAGCACAGCAGAACTATCGTATATTAATTAAAAAAAAAATAGAAAACAAACAAATATTTCAAAAACAAGTAGCATTTGCAGAAGGAGAAAGTGCAGGTAGAATGCTAGCTCAACTAATTAAAACAAACGCGCCCAGCTCAATAGTACCGGCGATAAAGGTAGACGGGGGTAGAATCACTTCCCAAAAATTAGAAATAATAGAGAGTTTTCAGAACTATTATGAGGATCTGTATAGCTCAAAGCAAGAGGAAACAAGAGAAGAAATGGATACCTTTTTTGGAAGGTTAACGATTCCTTTAATCTCGGAGAGGGACAGAGCAGAGCTAGATAGACCTATAACTTTAGAAGAAGTACAAAGTGCAGTACAGGGGATGGCAGGACAGAAATCCCCGGAACCGGACGATCTCCCGGTGGAGACCTATCGATACTTCGGGAAAGAACTGCTCCCGGAACTCACTAAGGTTTTAAATAGCTCTATAGATAAAGGAGAACTCCCACCATCTATGTTGGATTCAACTATAATAGTCATCCATAAGGAGGGAAAGGATCCACTGGACACTTCATCATATAGACCCATCTCCTTGATAAACACAGATGCAAAAATATTGTCGAAGGTCTTGGCGGCTAGACTGAGTGGGGTAGTTGAGAAATTGGTGCATCCCGACCAATCGGGATTTATCCCAGGAAGGGCCACCTATACAAATATAAGAAGAGTCTATATGAACCTTCAGATACCAACAGAGGAAGACGGAAAAAGAGCAATTGTCTCACTGGACGCCGCCAAGGCCTTTGACAATGTAGAATGGAAATATCTGTGGAGAGCTCTGGGTGAGTATCAGGTAGGACCGATCTTCATGAAATGGGTCAAATTGTTATATAAAAACCCAGAAGCAAGAGTGAAAGTGAATAATGCTCAATCTAAGAGGTTTCGATTGCAGAGGGGAACGAGGCAGGGGTGCCCACTGTCCCCCCTCCTATTTGCCCTCGCAATCGAGCCTCTAGCAATAGCCCTTAGGTCGACCCCGGAGATAAGAGGGTTTATGAGAGGGGAGATAGAGGAAAAAGTAGTATTATATGCGGACGACCTCCTCCTTCTACTAGGGGATACCCAGCAATCATTGAAAAAAGCTATGGAAATGATAGGGAATTTTGGAAGCTTTGCAGGCTTATCAATAAACTGGGGAAAATCTATGTTGCTCCCAGTGGACCCGCTTATAGACCCTTTACCACAGGAGGCTACACAAATACAAATTACATTTCAGATAAAATATCTGGGGATAAATATATCTAAAGACCCTAATCATTACATTGTAGATAATCTGATACCCTTGCTTAACCACTTGACAACTGGGCACATAACCCCCTTCCTGCCCAGGCGAAATTTCAGGTTTCAGCGCCGTCACGCTTTGAATGACAATTGCGCGGTCGTGCGACGTGGCTCCCAAACAAAATTGACGTCCTTTTTTTCCCACAAATAGAGCTTTCTTTTGGTGGTCTTTGATCATTTCTGCGGTTTTTATTTTTTGCGCTATAAACAAAAATAGAGCGACAATTTTGAAAAAAACACAATATTTTTTAATTTTTGCTATAATTAATATCCCATTTTTTTTAAAAAAAACTATTTTTTTCCTCAGTTTAGGCCGATACGTATTCTACATATTTTAGGTAAAAAAAAAAAAATCGCAATAGGCGTATAGTGATTGGTTTGCGCAAAAATTTTAGCGCCTACAAAATAGGGAATAGAATTATGATTTTTTTTTTTATTATTTTTTTATTTATTTTTTTACTAGTAATGGCGTCGATCTGCGATTTTTTTTTGTGACTGACATTACGGCGGACACATCGGACACTTTTGACACATTTTTTTGGACCATTCACATTTATACAGCGAACAGTGCTAAAAATATGCACTGATTACTGTATAAATGTGACTGGCATGGAAGGGGTTAACCACTAGGGGGCGATCAAGGGGTTAATATGTTCCCTGCTAGATGTTCTTACTGTGGGGGGAGGGGACTGACTGGGGGAGGTGACCGATGGTTGTCCCTATGTACAAGGGACACACCATCCGTCTCCTCTCCCCGACAGGACGTGGATCTCTGTGTTTACACACAGAGATCCACGTCCCTGGCTCTGTGACAGCCGATCGCTCGTACCTGGCGGACATCGCATCGCATCGGCACTCGCCTGACACGGCGGGCACAGTTTTTCCCCGACGCGCGCCCGCGGTGGCGCGCATCGCGGAAGTAAACAAGAGGACGTCCATGGACGTCCTATCAGCAATTGACGACCGCTTTGCAGACGTCTTTTGCTTATAGCCCGGGCGCGAAGTGGTTAATAAATATAGGGGAAAAAGTAAAATATGGAAACGTCTCCCACTTTCAGTGGCAGGCCGCTGTAACTTAATAAAAATGGTCTGGATGCCACAGCTTCTCTATGTCCTACAAAACTCCCCAGTATGGATTTACAAAAAATGGTTTCAAAATATAGAAAGTATATTCAGGGGGGCGTGGCCTGGCGTGTGAAGGAGATGGACGCATAACTGAAGAGCTCCGACAGACCCGCGGCCTTAGCTAGTCTACCTGCACCTACTTCGCACCAGAATGAGCAGGAAGCAATACGGGACACCCCGCACCAGATCCCGGCGCACATCAGCCTTCCAGGGTTGGAACATCTCCGACCTCTTTAAAAATACCCCGGCGGCACGGAACAACGTGGCACGAGACAAGATGGCGGAGCCGCATGCAGAAGAGGAGTACAGCGAGGACTCACAGTCGGCTGCGGAGGAAAACGGTAGGGGAACTCCACACCCTGACCTCCCACTCACTTATGCCGGTATGTCGGGGTTTGCCGCAGACATTAAGGCAACATTCTCTGCTGCTATTACCGATCTCAAATCCAGCATGCTGGTACTGACTGAAAAGATGGCCACCGCAGAAGCTTCAGGGAGGCAGAGGGACAGAGCCATATTAAGATTGGAGAAGGTGACTTGCTCCCAAACCAGGCACTTTATTGAGATAAATAGACATCTCGAGGAATTAGACAATAGAGGAAGGAGGAACAACATTCGGGTGAGGGGGATCCCCGAGTCAGTGGACACGGAGCAGATAACCCCGGCATTAGAGAGGGTCTTTAACAGCCTACTAGAAAGGCCGGAGGACACAGCAATTGAGTTTGTGAGAGCGCACAGAGCTCTTAGAGCAAAGGGGCCGGACAACATGCCGCCCAGGGATATCATATGCTGCTTGCAGAACTTTCCTCTCAAAGAGGATATCATGAGGAAGGCACGCAGAAATGAGCAAATTGTATTCAATGGAGAGAATATAATGTTGTTCCACGACCTGTCCCAAATCACCCTCAAGAATCGTAGAGCTCTTAGACCCCTGTTAGAGAGATTAAGAGAGAAAGAGCTGCGCTACACTTGGCGATTCCCCTTTGCCCTGCTGGTGCATTACAATGGCAAACAACACACTCTGCGCACCCCAGAAGATCTCCCTGAGTTTTGCCAGGACCTCCAGCTTGGAATGGTAGATCTGCCAGAGTGGTACCAGGAATTCATGCTGCCCGTGACGGAAAGGCCCCAACCGAGCTCCCCCCAAGCCTCGCCAGATAAACATCTTTACAAAAAGCTGAAACCCTCCCGGCCGGGCGGTTCTCAGACCGGCACACCAAGTCACAGATCACACGCATCTAGAGGAGGAGAGGAGATGTGAAGGTAGCGCCACACACTTTTTTCAACAAAGGGCGAGGGACGGTTAACCTGCGACAGCCTCAGCTACTCTTTCCCTCACTTTGACCTCCCCAGGCGCGATGGTTATTCCTACGCACGAGACTGAGTGTGCCCGCTGGGCTGGGAGGTGGATGTTGTTTCTTGCCTTGGCTACACTGCTTGTTGCAGTGGCCGCAGGTCTCTCCAAGCTCTCCAGGGTGACCCACGATTGATTTGAATATGATAAGCCATATGGCACCAACAGGAAGGATGCTTAGACTCATCCGATCTCCCACCTTTGTGCCACGTTCTTACACATGGTCATGAGGGTTCAACATCAGACTATATGTGCGAATTGGTTTAGAACTTAAATATACCTTGGGAGATCATGAGAGGTGGAATTCTTAGAGCATGGTTTATGTGGCTTGGTTATGTTAGAATACCACCATACACGAGGGAAAAGGAGGGAATACGTTTCACATAGGCTTTCAGAATATGCGCCCACCCTCGAACTAAGGCTCTAGCTAAATTGATTTATTGTGTTTCCTTTTTTCTCTTTTTTTTCTTTTTTTATTGCTCCTTTACTGGGAAACACAGCTTCATGTTGCAGGGATACTTACACCTCACCCACTGTTCTATTACCATTCTTTGGTTGCATTTATTTCTTATCTAGGTTACGCTTGTTGCAGATTAGACTAATTTTAAATTTATCATAAGTTTTTCTAGGCTGCGGCCTGTCCAGGTTCGTTTTCATAGCCGAGTTTACTTTACAACTCCAGTTTGACCAGTTTAGGTCATCCGCCAACCACCGACCCCCACGAAGTGATACTGACGGGGGTTTTACCTCATCAGAGATCACTTAATTGACTTACTTGGATACGACTTAGTGTCCAAGGGGAATACAGTACCTCTCCCACCCTCCCTTTCAACTAATCCTTCCCCACCCATCCCCCCTCTTTTCCTACACCGCTTCCCCCTTTACCTCTCTTTTCTTTCTCTCTTTTTCTTGCTATATTGATTTTTGGATCTATCAAGCGGGGGTAGCACGATATACAAACTGTAGTGTAGGATTTATAACGCATATAACCTAACAAATCCTAAGTTCTATTTACAGGGAGAGCTACGACAGACTCTTCTAGGAGCACAGCATGGCTTATACTGCCTTGGGTCAGAACGCCACAGTGATCTCACATAATGTGAGGGGCTTAAACGTACCAGAAAAGCGCACAGCCCTTCTCAGAGAATTAAAGAAAGGTAGGCCTAAGTTTGTTTTCCTGCAAGAAACTCACTTCAAGACGCAACAAATACCTAAACTGACAGACACCTTCTTCACGCAGGCATTTCATGCGACGAATGACTTAGCCAAATCCAAGGGCGTATCCATACTTATTAGTAGGGATGCGGCCTTTGAACTTACGGATAGATTGACTGACCCCGGGGGACGTTTTCTTTTTTTAAAGGGCAAATGCGCAGGCAAACCCATTACACTTGCCAACGTCTATTTTCCAAACAAGGCGCACCTTACCTTTTGTAAACGCATCATAAACGAACTCAAGAGCTTCAGTTCAGGTAGCATCATTTTGGGAGGAGATTTCAACGCTCCACTAAATCCACTAGTAGACACCTCTACCGGCAAAACCTACAATACATATAAAATCATCAAACAAATCAAATCCCTACTGAACTCCATGCAACTGGTAGACACATGGAGGTTTTCACACCCTGAAGATAGGGACTTTACTTATTTCTCCAGTCCCCACCAAAGGTATTCCAGGATTGGTTATATCTTCCTCACGCAAAGAGACCTGGAAATGATCTCTGGGGCACACATTGGGATTCAGACCACTTCAGATCATGCCCCGGTTGCCCTACACCTGGACTTGACGTCGCCTCCCACTAAGTCCAACACGTGGAGACTCAATTCCTCCCTAATAACTGATCCAACCTTAGCTACACGGATCGCCACTTCCATCCGGGAGTATTTCTTGCAGAATGGGACACCAGGGATTGACCCGATGATTCTATGGGAAGCCCATAAATGCACCGTGAGAGGGGAACTGATAAAAATGGGGGCCCAACGCAAAAAAGACAGGGAAAGGGAAATCGCACAGCTGTCCAAACGCATACATATGTTAGAAACGCACCACAAACAATCTTTATCGGTCCGCTCTGCAGCTGACTTACTGGAGGCCAGGAAGTCACTACAACAGTTGTTTGACACAAAAGCTAAGAGGTTGCTATTCTTTAGGAAGAAAATATATTATGAGTTTGGGGACAAGACAGGCAAATTTCTGGCGAAAGCCTTGAAAAACGACAAAACAACACAGAACATATTAGGCATCCGGACAAAGACAGGGACACTAGACATCACAACGAAACAAATAGCTGACCACTTCCATAAGTATTACACTTCGCTATATAATCTACCGGTACAATCCAAGTCAGGACAGCACCAAGGAGACAGAGGTCAGGCCATTTTGGACTACCTCAGAGACTCAAAACTCCCGACACTACCTGTGGAGGACACCACTCTACTAGAGAAACCTATTGAGATTGCAGAACTACAAACGGTCATCAAAAACCTCAAATCAGGGAAGAGCCCCGGACCTGATGGCTTCACAGCCATTTATTATAAAACTTTCTCAGACTCCTTAATCACACCACTACTACATGCCCTCAATTCTCTCTCTAGGCCTAGGGAAATACCACAAACTT
This sequence comes from Rana muscosa, assembly GCA_029206835.1. NCBI lineage: Eukaryota > Metazoa > Chordata > Amphibia > Anura > Ranidae > Rana > Rana muscosa. Next base: position 160,181,787 of record CM055116.1, on the reverse strand, counting down.
TTTTGTCAGCGCATATTACAGTCATTCCCAAACCAAACAAGGACCCGACTGACTGTGCCAGTTACAGGCCAATTTCCCTCCTAAATCTGGACGTCAAATTGATATCTAAAATCCTGGCCAATAGACTGAAGCCCCTGCTTTACACCCTGGTGGGACCCGAACAAGCCGGGTTCATGCCGGGAAGGGAAACAAGGGATAACATATTTAAAGCGCTCAACTTGATTCATGCCTCAGGTTCCCTAAACATTGAAGGTCTTCTCCTGTCCACTGACACGGAGAAGGCCTTCGACAGGGTTGCGTGGGATTTCATGATGGAAACCTGCAAACATATTGGCCTAGGGCCTCACATGATAACCTGGATATCTGCTCTGTATAAAGACCCAACCGCGCGACTCAAGATCAACGGCTCCCTCTCAAACACGGTCCAGATTAGGAACGGGACAAGACAGGGATGCCCCCTCTCACCCCTCCTGTTCATTCTGACGTTAGAGCCCTTTATCAGGAAAATTACAATGTCTGACTCGATCACAGGATTCAAATTAGCAGGGAGGGAACACAAGTTGTCGGCTTACGCCGACGACTTGTTGTTCTTCATCACCAACCCACACTCTTCAATACCAGCCCTGATATCTGAATTCACGCAGTTTGGGGTCATCTCCAACTTAAAAATAAATTACTCCAAATCAGAGGCTATGAACCTGACTGTTCCCAAAGAAGACCTCACCGACGTAATGACCAAGTGTCCTTTTAAATGGGTTGACTCTGCTCTTCAATACTTAGGGATTTGGTTGACACCTAAGCTGTCCCAGATATTTGACCGGAATTTCTCACCACTCCTGAAACTGATCAGTGCTGATCTGATGAACTGGCACCCACGACACTTCTCCTGGTTTGGTAGAGCAGCCATCTGTAAGATGGTAATTCTGCCGAGAGTGCTTTATCTGTTCAGGAATCTCCCTATTAAAATTCCTCACAGCTTCTTCCGAACGCTTCGTTCGCTGCAACTTAAATTTATTTGGGCCCATAAAAACCCAAGAGTCAGACTTGCCTTGCTCTCCCGGGCCAAGGATAGAGGGGGAATGGGTGTCCCCAGCTTTAAGCAATACTACCTCGCAGCACACGTAACAAGATTAATAGACTGGCACTGTCACCATGCACTTAAGGACTGGGTTGGAATGGAGAAAGCTATGAGCCCCACCTCCCTTAGGTACTTACCCTGGACTTCTTGGCACAACATCCCAGCTGCCCTCAAATCACACCCTCTTATAGGTCCCACCTTGACAAGTTTCCATGTTTTGACAAAACAGGCCAACTTCTCCTCACACATGAGTCCAATTACATCTCTGCTTGACAATCCGGACTTCCAGCCGGGTATAAGGAATCACAATCTGCTTAACACAGACACAAATACCCCGCTATTGGCTAAGCATTGTTTTCTAGGCGACAGATTTAAAAACTTTGTAGATATAAAGGCTGACAATAACCTACCGGGCCTACCGCTGTGGACATATTTTCAAATTCGTAGCTACCTAAACCACCCAGTCAGGAAGGCTCACTTTAACAGACCTCTAACGGAACTAGAGAACATTTGTCTGAAAGGAGAACCCCTGCCCAAAGCCACATCTATCGCACATGGCTGGATTCGGGAGGGTGATGCACCAGGGGACAATAGGCTCAGAGCTGCGTGGACAGAGGACTTAGGCGCCCCCATATCGGACATACAATGGCGAAATGCCTGTATACTAGCACACAAATGTTCACTCAGCTCCAGAACCCAAGAAACAGCATATAAATTGCTGACACGCTGGTACGCCACGCCTGTGAGGCTACACTCTTGGTTCCCACAGACACCTGATACATGCTGGAGGTGCCAAAACGCGAAAGGTACTCTACTACACATTTGGTGGCAATGCCCGGGGATCCAACCCTTCTGGACCCAGGTACAAGAGCTGATATTTCAGATTACTGAAACAAAACTAAAGCTTGATGCCATGGGGTGCCTCCTTCATGTCACAGACTTCTCCATCAAAAGATACAAAAATTCTCTGACCAAACACTTACTGAACGCTGCCAAAGCCCTCATACCATTATATTGGAAATCCTCACGCATTCCGTCCAGACAGGAATGGCTACGTAAGGTTTCGGAGATCTGTGATATGGAGGACGCTGTAGCTCAAGCTGGAGACAACGCTACAACATTTCATGACACCTGGTCACCCTGGTTTGCGTTTAAGTACTCCTCAGACTACCTGAACCTGATGGACACAATCCAAGGACTATAAGGGACCCTCCCTACTTAAAGAAGGTGATACCACTCTGGAATCTGATCCTCAAACTTATATCCACAATAGGTACCCACTTGCAACATAGAAAACTACCTTAGCGAGAAATGTACTACCTCGAACCCCCACGTTGTTACTCCCTATTCGGGACTTGATTAGGCTACACAATTTGCAGGTTCCTTATGGATTCTGCTTTGATGCTCCACCCCGCACCCTCTTTCCCTTTCTTCTATACTTCTCTTCCTCTCTAGTCTTTCCTAGTTCGTCTTCCACCAACTCTGCTTGTACCAAAACCAATGGGAAAATTTAATATATGGTACGAAGGTCGGATCTATCCATTCACCCATTACAATAGATGTCAGAACTGTTATATTTACTTAATCCGCAGGTACTATGTTTCTGTTTTCATAATACTGAGTTCTCCGGATGTCTCTTGTTAATGTACCAGACAGTAAATGCTTGGAACAATTATGGTATATTGGTTTATGTACTGCTACTTATATTTCTAGGAGCTGCGACTCCATATCTTTGTAAACGTATTCTTGCATTTCCTGATACTTTCAATAAACTTGATGTTATAAAAAAAAAAAAAGAAAGTATATTCAGAGAGTTAATCTGGAAAGGGGGGGTAGCAAGAATAAAACTAAACACACTACAGAGGACAAAGCGGGAGGGAGGAGTGGCACTCCCACACCCGTTCAGTTATTTTCTTGCAGCCCAGATTCAACACATGAGGGGCAGCAATATGGAAGGAGGAGAAATAAAAAGGAGAATATTAATACAGAACCTAAGTCACGATACCTTAGTAGAAGCTGTGGAATCGGGCTCATTCCCTATGAACTCCCCCACCTTAGACCTTATGATTAGAACATGGAAAGAAGTGAAGAGGGTGCTGGGATATAGTGGCATTAATGAGTATACCCCTATATGGGAGAATGTCAACTTAATTGAAATACAGAAGATGGGAACAATTAAGGAATGGGAAAGACAGGGCATAAAACATATCTCCCAGATGTATCAGGATGGCACACTAAAAACTTTTCAGACATTGAAAGAACAATATAAACTCCCAAATAAATCTTTCTATAAATATCTGCAGATAAGGCATGCACTAGCAAAACAATATAAAGGAGTAGTAATGACCTGGAGCAAGATACCTCTCTTAAAGGAAATCATTAACACGAAATCATCTAAGGGTTCAATATCAAAAAGCTATCAATTTTTACATAAGGGGAGCCAAGAAGAAACCCAAGGTCAAGCAGATAGGAAGAAATGGGAAAAAGACCTGGGTAATCTGACTAAAGAACAATGGGGAAGAATCCTGGAGCTCGCCCCGGCGGTCTCACTGTCCCCCTCTCAGAGGATGTCCCACCTTTTTTTGCTAAACCGAGTATATTACACGCCGTATAAACTTTTTCGCTTTGGGCTTAGACTAGACGATACTTGTCCTAGGTGTGGAAGAGAAAGGGGGGACATGATACATATGTTTTGGCAATGTCCGAAACTCTATCGGTACTGGAGGGAGGTAGTGAGAAAAATAGAGCAGATTTTTGAGGTACATATAGTTAGATCCCCTACAATGTGTACTGGGCTGGGTGGAGGGAGAGGGGACAAATGACAACACCAAGTTAGCTATTATAAGATCCCTATTTCAAGCTAGGAGGCTGATAGCGCAGAAATGGCAATCAGTCTCCCCACCATCTAGCAAGGACTGGGAGCAAAACATGAACTTAACATTATTAAAAGAAAGGACGACATATATTAGACAAGGAGCACTAAAAAGATTTGAAAAAATCTGGAAACCGTGGCAGGAGAAAAAACACTAATTAAATGGAAGAAAAGATGTTGAAGATAGGGAGGGATGAGTGGGAAGATGGAAGGATGGAAGGGGTGAGAATGAGGGATTAGGGAAAATCAGTGTAGGGAAGGAGTATGAAAGGAGCGGTTCGAGGTCTAGGGGAAGAGGAAGAGGGGTTGGTTTTAAGATGATATTATTAATTATTTTTTTTGTATGGGAAGTGGGGGGAGGGGGGGAGGAGGGAAAGGGGATTGAATGTATTATGAAACAGAAAATGGTTTAATAAAGATATGAAAATGGGAAAATTACTCACACGTGGCATCCCTATACTCGGGGGCGGAGTAGCATAATGTGTTTTGGGGTGAAAGTATCTTTATAAATTGACAATTTTGTACCAAAAAATTAATTCTCATTTTCTTTTGGCATTTTCCAAAAACTTGTGGCAAATAAAAATGAAATCTTCAAAAGAATCAATGCCTATTAAAATAATACCTTGGTGTTTTTATCTCCAAAATTTGGTCATTTTGTGGGCGTTTCTACTGTCGTGCTCCAGAGCCTCCAAAAATGTAATAGGTAGTCAGGAAATGAAATGCATAATTTATGCCCCTTGAAAGCCTGAAGTTATTCCATGAATTTTGCGACCTTCTATGGCTAGGCTGCAAAAAAGTCTCACATATGTGATATTCCCATACTCTATTAGTAACAGAATGTGTTTTGAGGTGTAGTTCTAAGTATGTCCCTACTCCATGTTAGGAATATCTTATAAATTGACAACTTTGTGTTAAAAAAACATATATATATTTTCTTAATTTTCGAAAAATTTGGAAAATGAAATTGGCAAAAGATTCACCATGCTTTTTAAAAATACATTTGGGTGCTTGCTTTCCAAAATGTGATAATTTTGTGAGTGTTTCCACTGTCATGGCCAGAAAATTAGATGCATAATTTATGCCCATTGCAAACATTAAGGTTCTCCTTGGATTTTTGGCAGTTAGACCCTAAAAAGAAATCGCACACGTGTGGTATTCCCATACTCAGGAGGAGTAGCAGAATGTGTTTTGGGGTGTAATTCTTAGTATGTCCATGCTTTGTGGTAGAAGTATTTTAGCAATTTACAACTTTGTGTTAAAAAATATATATTTTCATTTACTTTCCACATTTTCCAAAATCTTGTTGCATAAAAACAAAATCTTCAAAAGACTCACTATGCCTTTCAAAAATACATGGGGTGTTTGCTCTTAAACATGTGGGTATTTTGTGGGTATTTCTACTGTCTTGGCACTCCAGGGCCTCCAAACGTGATAAGCAGTCAGGAATTTAGATGCCTAATTTATGCCCCTTGAAAGTTCTAAGGTGCTTCTTTGGATTTGGGTCCCCATTATGCGGCTAGGCCGAAAAAAAGTCTCAAAATATGTGGTATCCTCATTATCAGGAGGAATAGCAGGATGTGTTTTGGGGTGTAATTCTAAAGGCCCATACACACGATCGGATTTTCAGACGGGAATTGTGTGATGGCAGGCTGTTGTCGGAAAATCCAACCGTTTGTATGCTCCATCGGACAATTGTCGGATTTTCCGCCAACAAATGTTGGATAGCATGCTTTAAAATTTTCCGCCATTAAATGTGTGTTGTCTGATTATTCGATCGTGTGCACAGAAGTCCTTCGGACAAAACTTCAAAGTACAAACACGCATGCTCAGAAGCAATACTAACCATAACACAACATTAGCAGAAGTTGCCCAAAGGGTGGCGCTAAAGAGCTGAAAAACAAGTTGTTTCGTGTTTGTTGGCCGACAATTATTTGCCGTTTGTATGCAAGACAAGTTCATGGCCAACGCCCTTTGGACAAAAGTCCTATGCTTTGTCCGCGGAAAATCCGATTGTGTGTACCAGGCTTTAGTATGCCCATGCTGTGTGTGAGAAATTTTGTATTAATTGACAGGTTTTACATTTATTTTTCAAGAACCTGTGGCACAATATGTGATCTTCAAAAGACTCACAATGCCTCTAAATTAGGAGGGCCTGCTTTGCAAAAATGTGGTCCATTTGTGGGTGTTTCTTTTGTCCTGACCTTTCAGCATCTCAAAAAATGTGATAGGTACCGTATATACTCGAGTATAAGCTGACCCGAATATAAGCCGAGGCACCTAATTTTACCACAAAAAACTGGGAAAACTTATTGACTCGAGTATAAGCCTAGAGTGTCCATCTGCATGCCTCACTTTGCCTCACTGTGTCCATGTCCATGCCTCACTGTGCCCATGCCTCACTGTGCCCATGCCTCACTGTGTCCATGACTAGACTGATGTTTAACATGGGAGTCAATGGAAGGGGTGCCCAGCTTTGAAAAATCTGTGCTCCCCGGTCGTAGGTCCTCCAGACAAAAAACTTTGCACACTTATAGAGGAGAAATGGGGCTACACGTGTGCCAAGTTTGGGGTCCTGGGGACCTACGGCCGGCCGGTAGCGGGTCCTCAAATTCCGGGAGATCAGGCACAAAAAGGTGACTCGAGTATAAGCCGAGGGGGGCATTTTCTGCACAAAAAAATGTGCTGAAAAACTCGGCTTATACTCGAGTATATACGGTAGTCAGAAAATCAGATGCGTTAGTTATGCCTATTGAAAAACGACATTTTTCCCATTCGACGAGAAAAACAATAGTCTGTGGGCTTTCTGTCGTTTTTTTCGACGAGAAAAACGGCATTAAAAACGACGAGAAAAATTAGAACACGTTCTAATTTTTCTCGTCGTTTTTTTCGACATGTTATCCGCGGCAGTGTTTCCCATAGGGAAACACTGCCGCGGAGCCCACAGACGGTCGTTTTTCTCGTCAAGAGAAAAAATGACGTGAAAAACGACCGTGTGTGGGGAACAAGCTGTTCCCCCGTTTTAAATGACATTATTCACGGCGTTTTTTTAACCGCCGTGAATAATGATCGTGTGTACGCGGTATTAAGGTACAACTTTGAATTTTGGGCCCTTCTATGCATTTAGGCAGCGAAAGTCTCACCCATGTAGTATCCTTAAATTTGGGAGGAGTGAAAGAATGTGTTTTGGGGTCCAATTGTAAGTATGCCCATGCTGTGTGGGAAAAGTAACTTGTAAAATGACAACTTTGTGTACAAAATCAAATGTTATTTACTTTCTTAATTTTACAAAACATCGTAGCAAAAAATTACAACTTTAAAAAAAACATACCATGCCTCTTACTAAATACATTGGACTGTCTATTTTTTTTTTTTTTTTAAATGGTAATTTTGAGGGTATTTGTCCTAGCATTTTAGGACATTGAGAAATGAGATAAACAGTCAAAACAGGGTTAATAAATTTCACATACACAGTATGTACCATAGTTTGTAGACTTTTCACACGTACTAAATAATATGCCTTGATTTGGGTTATTTTTACCAAACAAATGTAGCAGAATACATTTTGGCCTAAATTTATAAAGAATGATTATTATTTATCCTCAAAGTTTTATAGCAGAAAATAAAGATATGTTGTTTTTTTTTTTTTTTCTTCAAAACATTGGCTTTTTTTAAATTTTAGATAGTAAAAAAAAAAAAAAAAGAACAGCGGTGATTAAATACCGCCAAAAGAAAGCTCTATCTGTCTCTAAAAATTCATGTTGGTACAGTGTTGCATGACTAAGTAATTGTCAAAGTATTACAGTGCTAGGAACTGAAAAATGGCATGGACAGGTAGGGGTTTAACATGCCAGTCTTCAAGTAGTTAAAGTGATACTAAAGTGTCTTTTTTTTTTCTTTTGTTAAAAATAACAAACATGGTATACAAACCTGCCCTGTGCAGTCCTGATCCTCCTCTTCTCGTGTCCCTCTTCGGCCCTTCTGGCTCCTCCCCACTGCCGAGTGCCCCCACAGCAAGCAGCTTGCTATGGGGGCACCCGAGCGAAGTCGCAGCTCCCCGTGTCCATTGAGATACGGAGCCGCAGCCTGGCCCTGCCCCATTTATCTCCTTGTTGGCTCACTGACTTTTACAGCGGGGGGATCAAATGGCTCAGCCAATGAGGAGGGGAGTCCTGGACAGCTGAGTCTCTCCTGCAACATTGCCGGATCTGGATTGACCTCAGGTAAGTAGTATTGGGGGGACTGCTGCACACAGAAGCTTCTGCATTTACAACCCCTTTAAAGGTTGGATGTAACTTAAATGTGATGCAAGCAAGTTCTCTCAACTGGTCCTAGACTGTTAAGCTACGCGCTTCAATCCAAGCTGCCCAGAGTGTGTCCCAATTTTTGGAGGCAGTTATGACCAACATAGATTCTTTTTTTTTTATAGAGAGGTAGGGCTGCATTAAAAGCAGTTCTTCCCATATGTAATGCAGGTGGGGTAGATCCATCTAAGACAACTTTTTTTGCCTGGCATAGAATGTGGCAAAACAAATAAACAGATTCGAATTTGGGTTGTATTGACAATATCACAGATGCCCAGAAACATATTTAGGATGGTCTACCGATGATGTCAGCGCTCCCACAGCATTGATATGAGCCACCATCTCTCGCCAAAAGGTTTGGATATGAGGGGAGGTCCATAGCACATGTTTAAAGGCGGCTGTCTCACAATGGAATCTTTGGAGGTATTGTATACCTAGTGCAGTAATTAAATTGTATAAACCTATGTCTGGGAGATATTGCTGTACGCTTTCATCCCAGTCATCCATTAGGTCCACGTGCTCCATTTTTCAAAAAGACAAGAGACCTCAAAAGTTTTGGTGCGGGATAATTTGAGATAGCAGGTGGATCAGGAGCTTGATGACTTGCAGATTTATGCAATCGAAAAGGATCAGATACATTTTAAACTCTCTCACTGTAATTACTTGTGTCAAAATTCTGCTGTTAGACACAGGAGGTAAAGGTTTCCATTTTCAATGCAGCAACTTACAATGTCCATTTTCATCATTACTCACTCCAGGAGACACTAACTACCCTAATGGGCTACAGTAACACCCAAATTCAGTGTTTGGCAAGGTAACATTACCTGTCACATACCATGATACCATGATACCATTCACAGGCAAACTGAGGTGTGGAATATTTTAATCGGATATTTAAAAATGGCCTAAAGACACATCTAGAAACAGAAAAGTGACGGCAGAAAAAAGACCAAGTGGTCCATTAAGCCTGCCCCAAATTTTTTTTTTCTAAATTATACATGTTTTCGGATTTTGTTTCTGCACGGTGGAGTTTGCTACTGCTGGGGAAAAATGCAAACCTGTTACTTTGCCCTGAATGGACACAGATTTGTGTTTTGAACACAAAGGAATACTGGGAGTAATTTTTTAACAATTACAAACAGTTGTCTAGAATTAAGAAAGAAAAAAGAAACTGCGCTCGGATAGAGGAGGCAATCCGTTATGGACCAAAGGATGCTTAAACTGTAGTTAAGCAGCAACTAACCTGAAAACAAGAATCTGTGAAAAAGCAATGAAAAAAAAAATATATAGTTGCGCTAAACATGAAATAATTGATTCCCAGGAACCGTGAAATAAATCTACAATAGGGCTAAAGTAGATTCAATTAAGGTGTAAAATGGTATATAAATGTTCATCTGTAAACATATATAAAACACATACATGAAGTGCAAAAAATTCATGTATAAGGTGCAAAAACAGTTCTTTGTTGAAAAGTAATGACAGTGTTCCATCAATAAAGTGACCACATATAAGAGTCCATAAATGGCAAATAGTTCAAATAGCCCATAAAAAACAAATGTGTTAAATAAACACCCGTGCAAAATATCCAGTTGGCAATAAGATTCTTCATTTGAAGGCTGAAGACCGAAGTGAAATCCACCACTATTAGTAAGTAGACCTGCTTACCAAAGCGCCTTGGTCCCCTATAACGGAGGACCTCAAAACGCATGTACTAGATCCCAGTTGGATAATGATGCTGATGTCCACCGTGTCCACAGGTAAACGATCAGTACTTCCACAACATAAAGACCATTGGGTACACATGTAAAGGAAAGAGAATGCCTCGATGGTGTAAAATCTTTGGAGTTTATTTAAGAACTTGACACATGGATATAAAACTCACATCTGGTAGAATAAGGAACAGCCTTAAGTTTGTTGCACCGGCCGGCCACAAACAAACAAACCCGTCCGTTAGGAGATCGAGCAGAGGAGGGTGATGACGTCGGCGCGCCGCTCGTTCCGCCCTACGCGTTTCGTGATAGGTCACGTCGACTGGGGCACGGGCGGCGAGCTGCGTCACCCCCTCTTATAGGTAAACAGAAAAAAACAAGCCTCAATCTGGAGAGGCGCGCACGCGGGTTCCTTACCAAGGCAACCATGCCTCGTTTTGAATGCCGTCAGAGAGTGTCCTGTCATGAGATCCATCGCCAATGTTGCAATGACAATGACGCAAACTGACCAGAAACCATCCCGACAGCACGCGCATGCGTGACCTCCACATAGAAGACAAGCAGTTTGACACTGCGAGAGCTGGTGTAGCAACCATCTAATAAAGTAGAATAAATGATAAGTATAACGTCTCTCCAACGGTAACCATCATAATTATGTGATACAATAAAACAATAAAACATTATAAAAACATTATGATGCCATTCCCGGAAGTCTGGCTCTGTGTGACCAGACCCTCGAGGGTAGATGGAACAGCTCCAGCAATGTAATATACCAATCTAATTTAAAATTGAGAACTAAAAACTAAAACAATGTCTACGGCCCCACATACAGCCATGACTACTGGTAAACATAATAAATCTAAAAATATATAAAAAATCTAAAAATATATTACTTTTTCGTCCATGGACCGACACAGCTTCTCTATTGACAAAGTGGGTATTATCCGTTAATTAGGAGTGACTAGGCAGAAAAACTTGTAAAAAGTGTTGCATCACACCTTCTACAGTCCCGCCCAGGGGGCGGACCCTCCGGGTATAACCTCTCAGTCTGCATCTTCGCAGATCAGTTTTTTTCTGTCTAGCAAGGAGTAGGACATGGCTCTCTTCGGGTCCATTGGTCCGGGGGAAAAAGATATATATTTTTTTGCTACATTTTTGTTTCCTGCGATCTTCGATCAACTGCCGACTGGGTGACAGGCTGGATCCTCGATCCTTGTAGTCTCCCCAGTTTCGGCCATCGAGCGTGTGCCGACCCTAGCTACGCGCTGGGTTTTCCACGACATGCCCGTCGCTCCACGGGTGGCCGGTGAGCCTACGCTCCAAGGCTTGCATCGGACCGCTCAGCTTCGGCTGACCTTACGGCCGAGTCGCAGCAGCCTGGCCGGTGAGCTTACACTCCAAGGCTTGCATCGGACCGCTCAGCTTCGGCTGACCTTACGGCCGAGTCGCAGCAGCCTGTCCGGTGAGCGTCACGCTCCAGAGCATACATATGATCGTCCCTTTTGGGTCCAATCACAGCATGCCTGGCCAACAGTCACCGTCCGTGCGCGGACGATGACCTGTTTGGAATGTCTTCCAGCATAATACATGCAGGATAGGTAAGTAAAACTCCCCTGCCTCGGCTGGGTGATTTAGCTGGACATTCCTGGAGAGATCAAGTAAGTGGTTGTGGCCCCCTTTCTTCCCTCTCTCCCTGCCTTTCCCTCCTCCCTGGGCTTCTAGCTAAAGGTTGCTGGGTGTCATCTAAGGGGTTCCACTGGAGCGGGGCTGGCTGTAACTAACATTTAAAAAAAATGTCATTTCTGCTTACCTGTGTTTGTGTGCTTCCTCCTCCATGCTGTCGGCGGCCATTTTGAGGTGGTCCATGCCGAGTTCGGCCTCTTGTGACTGCCCGGCGGCCATCTTCCTGTGGTTCGGCCACACCCACTGGCCCCTATCAGCTGATCGGCGGCCATGTTTGTCCACCCTGTATGCATATATTGCCGTTCGGCGGCCATCTTTTTGTGGGCTATGGCTGCTTGACCTCTATCTTCGGTCGGCGGCCATTTTCTTAGAGCCCACATTATCTTCCATACAGACGTTTTTGGCAACCATTTTGCGAGAGCCTCCGGCCTCTAGGGTGCATTACACTGGTGCGAAAATTCACACAGGAAATGCTGATAAAAGAAGCAGACTGACACAGCAGCAGGGGGACAGCATCACAGGCGCAGCACACGGCAGCATAGCAGTACCTATCCAGGGTGGTGAGTCCTCTGGGTGACCCAGCCTCTCTGCAGCACAGGAGGGTGGCCTATTGATATCTTGCCTGGAGCCCTGTGAGTGTCAGCGTGTGGTCAGCATGGCATCTGAGCCAGATGTCTTCTCCCCTGAAACACCAGATTTAGCAGATGGTGCCCCTGAGGTGTCTATGAACGCTATGACGGCAATCCTAGAGGCGTTTGCTGCCAGGGTGGAAGCAGCACACGGGAATACAGGGGGTAATAAACGCCCCGTCCCCTGCAAGCTTCTGGGGATAATTCTGATGCAGAACCAGGTCCAGCTACGGCTCGGGGCCCATATTCTGACGCATCAGAGACTGCAGACCATGACCGGACAGTGAGGATGACTCCAAGTCCAGGTCAGTACGCGAGACGGCTTTGGTTTTTGACCTTATTACTGCAGTGCGGGATATGCTAAAGTTGGAAAATACTGCAGAAGCAGCAGAGACTCCGGTCCACTTGGGTTTCATAGACCTGCCCGCACTGCTAAGGTGTTCCCTTGTGTGTCTTTTGATAAACTCTTATACAAGGAATGGGAGAACCCAGTGAGGGTCTTTACAGCCCCAAAGAGGTTTGCGGTACGGTACCCCTTTGAGGAGAGTTTTCTGAAGAAATGGACCTCTCCCCCTATAGTGGACCCTCCGGTGTCCAGACTTAATAGAGCCACCACAATTCCTGTAGAAGGGGCTCCTGTTTTCAAGGACCCTGTGGATAAGAAGGCTGAAGCACTCGCTTGCTACCTATACTCAGTGGTAGGCTCGGCAGTACGCCCGGCATTGGCGGGGGCCCTAGTGTCTCACACACTTACTGAATGGGCAAGATTGCTACTCCAGGGGTTAAGGAGCGAGATGCTCCTCCTGATGAGATAACATTGGCCGACCAGTTGGTCCAGGGCCTTAGGTTTGTCTGCGAGTCAGACATGAATACTATTCCCCTGCTGTCTAAAACTTCGGTTTATGCAGTAGCAATACGCCACCTGATCTGGCTAAAAGGCTTGTCTGCGGACCAGACTTCCAAGAAAGCCCTGTTGGATCTGCCTTTTAAGGGCGACAGACTTTTTTGGGCTTCTCTGGATGACATCATCAAGGATGCCACAGGAAGTAAAAGCACTTTGCTTCCCCAAATTAGCAAGAGTAAGGGGCCACGCCAAGGGGCAAGGGCCCTCCTTTACTGCACGCAAGCGTTTTTTTCATCCCCCTAGGGCGACAGGGAAAAGACCCCAGGCCGATAAAGCGCCTGCCCAAGGACAAAAGCGTCCTTGGTCTCGCATACCCAATAAGCCTGCGGACAAATTTGCGTCCGCATGAAGGTCCACCCCCACCCAGCTCTTGGGTGGGGGGACGTCTTCGCAAATTCGCGACTCAGTGGACAGCTCTAATCTCCGACAGGTGGGTTTGCGAAGTAATCTCCTCAGGCTACAAGATAGAGTTTCTCTCTTGTCCACCGGACAGATTCAACACCTCCAATCTCCAGCTACTACCGACCCGTCGGGAGGCCCTGTATAGGGTGGTCCAGGGTCTACTGGAACGCGGGATAGTTATTCCAGTTCCAGAACTGGAACGGGGTTTTTACTCAAATCTGTTCTTTGTGCCGAAGAAGGAGGGTGTTCGTCCAAGCTTGGATCTCAGAGCCCTCAATTGCTTTGTGAAGGTACAAAGATTTCGGATGGAGTCGGTTCTATCTGTAGTCACGGCTCTCCATCCGGGGGACTTTCTGGCCTCCTTGGACATCAAGGACGCATAACTGCATGTCCCCATATACTCCAGACACCAGAGGTTTCTGCGATTTGCTATCGGGAAGGACCACTACCAGTTTGTGGCCCTCCCGTTGGGCCTTGCCTCAGCACCCAGGACGTTCACCAAGGTGCTCGCTCCGATTCTGGCACTTCTAAGACAGCGGGGTATCGCTACCACAGGCTACTTGGACGACCTTCTGCTGAAGGCCCCACTTCAAGCTCAGAATTAGAGGTAAGCGTGTCCATTACCTGTCAGACTTTTCGAGACTGTGGTTGGATACTAAACACGCAAAAGTCAGTATTGGTGCCCACTCAACGCCTAGTGTACCTGGGGTTGATTCTGGATTCCTCAGAGGCAAAGGTATTCCTCCCTGTGGAGAAGTTGCAGACCCTCCGGGCTGCAGTACGGCAGCTGACTTCCAGGAATTGGTCGTCACTCCGTTTTTGCATGCGAGTGTGGGGCCTCATGGTAGCCTCCTTCGAGGCGGTCCCATATGTTCAATACCACACTCGAGTGTTACAGAAGGAAGTTCTGTCCAGATGGAACAGATGCCCTTCATCTCTGGATTATCAAATCCGAGTGAGCCACCTAGTCAGGAGATCCCTGGTATGGTGGCTGACAGCACCGGCTCTAATGGCCGGGAAGTCATTTCTTCTGGTTTACTGGATAGTGATCACGACGGACGCCAGCCTTACAGGTTGGGGGGGGGGGAGTCTGGGGTGTCCAGTCGGCGCAAGGTCGCTGGACCCCAGAGGAAGCCCTCCTGCCGATCAATGTCCTGGAGATCCGGGCGATCAAGCTGTGCCTCTTCAAATGGTCTCAGAGGCTGCAAGGGCGTCATGTCAGGATCCAGTCAGACAACGCCACAGCGGTGGCATATGTCAATCATCAAGGAGGAACAAGAAGCTCAGCTGCAGCATCGGAGGTTGCTCGCATCCTGAAGTGGGCAGAGAAGAGCGTACCGGCACTATCGGCCGTGTACATCCCGGGCGTGGAAAACTGGCAGGCGGACTACCTGAGCCGCCAGATGCTAGACCAGGGAGAATGGTCCTTACACCCGGAGGTGTTCCAACTCCTCTGCCAAAGATGGGGCACACCAGACGTAGATCTTCTGGCTTCCCGACTCAATCGGAAGGTATTGAGATTTGTGGCCCGGTCAAGAGACCCATGGGCAGACGCAACGGACGCGTTGGTAGCATCGTGGGGTCAGTATCGGCTAATCTATGCCTTCCTTACCTTAAGGCTTCTTCCTCTTCTGCTCCGCAGAGTGGAGGCAGAGGGAATTCCAATGATCCTAATCGCTCCAGATTGGCCTCAGCGTCCTTGGTACGCCGATCTAGTACGTCTGGTAGCAGACGTCCCCTGGTGCCCACCACTACGGAAGGACCTGCTATCGCAAGGTCCCATACTCCATCCTGCTTTACGGTCGCTGGCTTTAATGGCATGGCTATTGAGAACCAGGTACTGAGAGACCGGGGCCTGTCAGATTCAGTAATCTCTACTATGAGAAGTGCTCGGAAACCGTCCTCTAGGAAGGTTTATCACCGCACTTGGAAGGCCCACATCTCCATGTGTGAGGAAATGAAATGGCATCCGCGTACTTATTTGGTTTCCAGAATCCTGCTGGTTTTACAGCATGGGGTGGACCAAAGGCTTGCCTTAAGTACGATTAAGGGACAGATATCTGCCCTGGCTGTCTTTTTTTCAGCGACCCCTGGCGGCTCACTCTCTCGTAAGTACATTTGTGCAGGGGGTTCGACATGTGGCCCCTCCGGTCCGTCCCCCGTTACTTTCGTGGGACTTGAACCTGGTCCTCTCGGTGCTTCAAAAGGCACCGTTTGAGAATATTAGAGATATTCCCCTGTTGACACTTTCTCAGAAAGTGGTCTTTTTGGTGGCTGTTACGTCAGTTAGACGAGTCTCTGAGCTGGCAGCCTTGTCCTGCAAGGCTCCCTATTTTATTTTCCACAAGGATAAGGTGGTGCTGCGGCCGCAGCCTTCCTTTCAAAAGTCGTTTCGGCTTTTTATCTCAATGAAGACATTGTACTTCCATCCTTGTGTCCTCAGCCGTCGAATCCTAAGGAGTCGGCGTTGCATTCCTTGGACGTTGTCCGAGCTTTGAGAGTATACCTATCTGCTACTTCCCGGTTCCGGAAGTCAGACTCACTGTTTGTTTCGGTGGCTGGTCCCAAGAAGGGCCAAGCAGTCTCATCGGCCACCATCTCTAGGTGGATCCGACAGATAGTAATCCAGGCTTACGCCTTAAAGGGTCAAGCGCCCCCCTTCCCGGTCACGGCGCATTCGACCAGGGCAATAGGTGCCTCTTGGGCTTTCCGACATCAAGCGTCTGTTTCCCGATTATGTAAAGCGGCGACTTGGTCGTCCGCTCACACTTTCACAAAATTCTACAAAATTGATGTAGGTGCATCTTCGGATGCCTCTTTCGGCCGCAAGGTTTTACAAGCGGCTGTTTAGAGTTGCAGCTCCTCCGTTGGAGGAGTGCTGTTTTGTGTTTGGGGTGAAGTTTATTTTTATGCTGTTACCACCCCTCGTTTTTTCTCTGACACTGCTTTGGGACGTCCCACTTTGTCAATAGAGAAGCTGTGTCGGTCCATGGACTCAGAAAAAAGGATTTTACGGTGAGTAAAAAATCCTATTTTTAAAGGATTCTATAACCCTCAATATAGATCCACATTATCAAGGTGGACTAATATTTTGGGAACAACCCTAATGAGGGAGGCCAAATCAGAGGTGGGCCTGAGACATTCTTAATAATTCACCACAGGCTGACCCCTGAGAAGCCCCTCCCAATATACACCAAAAAATTCCAGCATATAAATTGATAAACCATAGACTTCTTCATAGTCTACACCATGCCAGATACACCAAAACTAAACATTTAAAAAAAATATATATTAAAAATGTGTGTGAACAGAGCCTGAATTATAGTAAAAAACAAGGCTTATAATGGAAAATGTAATTAATTGTTGATTATCAATCCACTCATCTATTCATCAAACACAGACTCCTACGAGTTATTGATGAAAGCATTAATGTCGGTGTCCACATTGAGTCCAAATGGAACATAAGTTCTCAACCGATAGACCCATGCCATTTCTTGCTTAGAGATTTCTCTTACTACTGAACTGCCCCTCCAGTGAATTCTTGCACCTATAGTACCCCGTGAGATTTTGCAGGAAAGTCCTGTTTTCACGTGGCGGATCCTGAACACTTGGAGCAATACGATTAGATAATGAAGAAGTTCCTCTGAAAACGATTGAAGGTCTCTCAGGTAAAATAGGTGCCAGAACTTGATCGATCGCTTACACGTGCCAATGCTTACGTATTAACCGCTTGATGCTCTGATGTTGCACCGAGAACGTGGTAATGAATGGAAGGTATTTAACTGCCTCCCCTCACTTCTTTAACCCGTTTATTCAAAAGTGACGCTCTATCTATCTCTCTGGTAGATTGAACCAGACGAGAGAGATCACTGTGGTCATAGCCCTTCTCCGCAAACCTGTTGGAGAGAATTGCTGCCTGGCTGTTGTAGGCTTCGACCTCAGTGCAGTTACGCCTCAATCTCGTGAACTGACCCTGAGGCACTGCCTTAAGCCACGGAGCATAATGGCAGCTGTCAAGAGGGATGTAGGAGTTCCTATCAGTCTGCTTAAAGAATGTGGTAGTTACAAATTTATCTTCTACAATAGAGATATTAAGATCTAGATAGTGAATCATCTCTTGACTGGCCTCAAAGGTGAACCTGATGCCCCTATTATTGTTGTTGAGAGACAACATAAAATCTTGCAAATCAGGTTCATTGCCATCCCACAGGAGGAGGACGTCGTCGATATACCTTGCCCAGAGGACCACTTCTGGTCTCCGGCAGGCATCCACGACGTCCTCCTCCCACTTGGCCATAAACAAATTAGCCAAGCTGGGGGCATATTTGGCCCCCATTGCCACACCGCGATCTTGGTGATAGAATTGGTTGCCGAACCAGAAATAATTATGACTAGCTGCATATTTCAACAGAGTCATAATAAAATCAATCTGAAGGGGCGCTAGATCAGATCCTCTGGTCAGGTACAACTTCAATGCTTCAAGGCCACAATCATGGGGAATGATAGTGTAGAGGGGGGTCATGTCAGCCGTGACTAGCCACAGACCCCTCTTGGGTACAAAGCCAGCCAATAGGTTGATAACCTGTTTAGTATCCCTAATAAAAGAGGGGACTTTTTGGACCAATGGTTGCAGGAAGAAATCAATATACTTCCCCACCCGGGACGTAACCGAGTCAATCCCACTCACTATGGGCCGTCCCGGGGGGCGAGTCTGATTCTTATGAATTTTTGGAAGATATTATATAACCGGAAGTGCATAGAGCACACGGTACCAAAAATAATCTTTCCTTATCATTCAGAATGCCACTATGGAAGCCTTGATCTACAATGACCTCCAACTCTTTTTAATATTTGACTACTGGGTCACTGCTCAAAGGAGTGTATGTTTCAGTATCATCAACAATACGGCGCTTTTCTTTCAGATAGTCGCACCTGTCAAGAATGACTATCCCCACCTTATCAGCAGGCCTTATGATAAATGATTTATTGGAGCAAAGTGACTCCAAACAATTTTCAAGATCTCTCTGCATCTTTACCTTTCTAACTTTAATCCCCTCCAAATATTTTAATACTACATCACAAAACACCCTGATACTGGGTGCCAGTGACCCAGGGGGGTTGAATAGTGATGCATTTGCTAGATTGGTGTGTTTAATCTCAGGTGGAGGACCTGCTTATCCTTGATGGGGTTGGATAAAAAATACCTTTTGATGTTTAGTTTTCTTGCAAACTTGTGAACGTCCATATAGGTCTGAAACTTGCTTAGATTCCTCGATGGAGCAAATTTCAGACCCTTGTCTAATAATTTCTTTTTGGGCTCTGTTAACACTTGTTGGCTGAGATTGAATATGCCAGTGCCTACACCCTCTTTCTTTTTGAGCGACTGGGCCCGCCTCCCCCCTCTGACTCCTCTCTTTGTTCTATAGGGCCTGATCGACCTTGATGGCCCCTGGGAAAACCCCAGCTGGGGTTGGCCCGATAATCAGGTGGACCCAGGGGGTAGTGAGACCTTGATTGGCCATAACCAACCTCATATTGGCCAGGATAGGATGACTGAAAATTCCTTTCTGGGTTGTTATAACTATATCCCCTCTCCGTGGGTCCATATCCCCCAGGACCCACCGAATCTGATAGGGGGAAAAAACGGTTTTGAGTAGGAATATTATAGTCCTGATTGCTGTTAGTCTCATACCACAAATTTGAATTCCCTCGGCTATATCCTGCATTATATGGGGTAGGTCTAGATGGAAATTGATCCCATCCACATGGAGACTCCTCCCGATAATGCTGATATTGGATATCTTGCCTCGGAATTCTAGATTTCTTAGAAATCCCAGATGGGGTAATCCCTTGATTAGGACCATTCTTGTTAGATTTCAATTTGATTTTCGATGGTTGCTGTGAGGCAACCTGTCTACGGGGATGAGCAGACCGCCCCCTATTTGTTGGTAGTGGGGGACTCAGGGAGGGACCAGGTGTCTCAGATCCTTGAGGAAGAGTATCCATGCCATTCTCATTTGCATTTTCACTAGCAAGTTTTTTCTGCCACAAAAAAATAAGACTCAACTGGTAGTCCTCAGTATCTCTCAAATACTTCTTTTTCTTTTTTACTTTTTGGTCCTTTTCTTCTCTCTCTAAAGTTTTAAGTAGAGTATTAGAGCACCCCCTATACTCCTCTCCATTTTTAAGAGGGACCAATAGTTCCTTAACTGTTTTTATTTCTAGTTCTAGCCTTGCTAATTTTTCACTCTTTCTCTCTGCAAGAAAGCGTAAAAAAGCCACACCAGAGTCATTGAAGTATTTTGCCCAACCCAGTAGGTCGGACTCACCTTTCTGAGGGCTAACCCCCCATCGGAGGCTTTGTGGGGCCATAGCACTCCTGATGTAGGTTTCCAAAAATGCTATGTCCCATTGTGTATGGATGTCATATATTAGAAGGTTCTTTAGTCTCATAAAGAGACCACTGACATCTGACCCCATGGACACAGGAGTAGAATCAAATACACCAGCTGTGTTGACTGTCCGTTTAGCACGGAAGTCAAAAATATCCATAATCTAAATTGGAATAAACCTTAGTCCAAGCAGCAATTAATGATGGTTTAAATAAGTACAAAGAAAGAAAAAAGAAACTGCGCTCGGATAGAGGAGGCAATCCGTTGTGGACCAAAGGATGCCTAAACTGTGGTTAAGCAGCAACTAACCTGAAAACAAAAATCTGTGAAAAAGCGATGAAAAAAATATATATAGTTGCGCTAAACATGAAATAATTGATTCCCAGGAACCGTGAAATAAATCTACAATAGGGCTAAAGTAGATTCAATTAAGGTGTAAAAAGGTATATAAATGTTCATCTGTAAACATATATAAAACACATACATGAAGGGCAAAAAACACCCGTGTAAAATATCCAGTTGGCAATCAGATTCTTCACTTGAAAGCTGAAGACCGAAGTGAAATCCACCACCATTAGTAAGTAGACCTGCTTACCAAAACGCCTTGGTCCCCTATAACGGATTACCTCAAAACGCATGTACTAGATCCCAGTTGGATAATGATGCTGATGTCCACCGTGTCCCCCACCGTGTCCACAGGTAAACGATCAGTACTTCCACAACATAAAGATCATTGGGTACACATGCGCAACAAACTTAAGGCTGTTCCTTATTCTACCAAATGTGAGTTTTATATCCATGTGTCAAGTTCTTAAATAAACCCCAAAAATTTTACACCATCGATGCATCCTCTTTCCTTTACATGTGTACCCAATGGTCTTTATGTTGTGGAAGTACTGATCGTTTACCTGTGGACACGGTGGACATCAGCATCATTATCCAACTACGTTTTGAGGTCCTCCGTTATAGGGGACCAAGGCGATTTGGTAAGCAGGTCTACTTACTATTGGTGGTGGATTTCACTTCGGTCTTCAGCCTTCAAGTGAAGAATCTGATTGCCAACTGGATATTTTGCTGCTTGGACTAAGGTTTATTCCAATTTAGATTATGGATATTTTTGACTTCCGTGCTAAACGGACAGTCAACACAGCTGGTGTATTTGATTCTACTCCTGTGTCCACGGGGTCAGATGTCAGTGGTCTCTTTCTGAGACTAAAGAACCTTCTAATAGCTGAGATCCATACACAATGGGACATAGCATTTTTGGAAACCTACATCAGGAGTGCTATGGTCCCATGAAGCCTCCGATGGGGGGTTAGCCCTCAGAAAGGTGAGTCCGACCTAGTGGGTTGGGCAAAATACTTCAATGACTCTGGTGTGGCTTTTTTTTACGCTTTCTTGCAGAGAGAAAGAGTGAAAAAAATTGCCATCTATAAATAAAAACAGTTAAGGAACTATTGGTCCCTCTTAAAAATGGAGAGGAGTATGAGTATAGGGAGTGCTCCAATACCCTACTTAAAACTTTAGAGAGAGAAGAAAAGGACCAAAAAGTAAAAAAGAAAAATAAGTATTTGAGAGATACTGAGGACTACCAGTTGGGTCTTATTTTTTTGTGGCAGAAAAAACTTGCTAGTGAAAATGCAAATGAGAATGGCATGGATACTCTTCCTCAAGGATCTGAGGCACCTGGTCCCTCCCTGAATCCCCCACTACCAACAAATAGGGGGGGTATCTGCTCATCCCCTTAGACAGGTTGCCTCACAGCAACCAACTAAAATCAAATTGAAATCTAACAATAATGGTCCTAATCAAGGGATTACCCCATCTGGGATTTCTAAGAAATCTAGAATTCCGAGGCAAGATATGCAATATCAGCATTATCGGGAGGAGTCTCCACGTGGATGGGATCAATTTCCATCTAGACCTCCCCCATATAATGCAGGATATAGCCGAGGGAATTCAAATTTGTGGTATGAGGCCTCGTAAACACGGCCGAGAATCTCGTCAGGAAAAAATTTGTCGTTTTTCTTGACGAGATTCTTGGACAAGAAACTTGTCCCGGCCGAGTGTACAGTTGCTCCATTTAAAGAACCCGCGGTTCTTTGAATCAAGCGAACGCGGTGACGTCATCAACTACGACGAGCGTGCGCTCATCACATTCGATGCCGTCGCCGCCATCTTGCTACACCCTACCTATGCCTAGGAAGCTACCGCAAATGCGTCAAAGTCATTTTGAGCATGCGCGGGTTTCCACGGCGACAAGTAAGTGTACACACACTCGGGTTTCTCGTCGAGAAACAGGCCGACGAGAAACCCGACGAGAAAATAGAGAGCAGGTTCTCTATTTTTCTCGTCGAGATTCTTGTCGGTTTTCTTGACGAGAAAACTGAAAGCCGCGTACACACGACCGATTTACTCGGCAAGAAAGCTCTGCCAGCAAGTTTCTTGCTGGTTCTTGCCGAGAAACTCGGTCGTGTGTACAAGGCTTCAGACTAACAGCAATCAGGACTATAATATTCCTACTCAAAACCGTTTTTTTCCCCTATTAGATTCGGTGGGTCCTGGGGGATATGGACCCATGGAGAGGGGATATAGTTATAACAACCCAGAGAGGAATTTTCAGTCATCCTATCCTGGCCAATATGAGGTTGGTTATGGCCAATCAAGGTCTCACTACCCCCCGGGTCCACCTGATTATCGGGCCAACCCCAGCTGGGGTTTTCCCAGGGGCCATCAAGGCCGATCAGGCCCTATAGAACAAAGAGAGGAGTCAGAGGGGGGAGGCGGGCCCAGTCGCTCAAAAAGAAAGAGGGTGTAGGCACTGGCATATTCAATCTCAGCCAACAAGTGTTAACAGAGCCCGAAAAGAAATTATTATACAAGGGTCTGAAATTTTCTCCACCGAGGAATCTGAGCAAGTTTCAGACCTATATGGATGTTCACAAGTTTGCAAGAAAACTAAACATCAAAAGGTATTTTGTATCCAACCCCATCAAGGATAAGCAGGTCCCCCCACCTGAGTTTAAACACACCAATCTAGCAAATGCATCACTATTCAACCCCCCTGGGTCACTGGCACCCAGTATCAGGGTGTTTCCTGTTGTAGTATTAAAAGATTTGGAGGGGATTAAAGTTAGAAAGGTAAAGATGCAGAGAGATCTTGAAAATGGTTTGGAGTCACTTTGCTCCAATACATCATTAATCATAAGGCCTGCTGATAAGGGGGGGGGGGATAATCATTCTTGACAGGTGCGACTATCTGAAAGAAATGCACTGTATTGTTGATGATACTGAAACATACACTCCTTTGAGCAGAGGCCCAGTAGTCAAATGTAAAAAAGAGTTGGAGGTCATTGTAGATCAAGGCTTCCATAGTGGCATTCTGAATGATAAGGAAAGATTATTTTTGGTACCATGTGTATTTTCGCACCATAAGACGCACTTTTACCCCCCCAAAAAATAGGGAAAAGTGTCCCTGCGTCTTATGGAGTGAATACTGAGCAGGCTCCACCCCCCCCATCGCCGCCGCCGTGTCAGAGTACAGACACTCGGCTTCTCTGTGGAGGAGAGATGACAGGATGTGAGGCAGATCCTTGCTGGGGCATACCAAGGGGGAGCGGGGGGAGACGGTCTGCCCCAGGTGCCAAAACATGGGGGTTGTCAGTGGTGTTGCTATAATGGTACACTCCGCACCCAGGTAAGTTGACATCCGCCAGATGTGACCCCATCCTGCAAGCGACAAGAGCCCTGGATGGCTTTTTTATTCAGCTGGAACACCCCCGGCGCCGTGGTCTGGTCCAGTCTCACTTCCTGCCTCTCTCCCCTTGCCGCTGCTGTTGCTGCAAACTATGTCCTCAGTCATCCATCCTAGCTGCTGCCTGGTGTATCTGATGCTGAGAGCCAGCCAGAGGGGGTTGTGGATTGTAATGGCAGTGTCCTCCACTGCCTGAGGTGAGTGATAAGGGGGTGGGAGGTGTGGGATGGTATCCACTGTTCATCACCTGAGCTGTTGTTATATGAGAGGCTAAAGGGGTGTTTGTGTCTGCCCTGCCACCCTGAGCTGATCTGGGAAGGGGGGGGGGGAGGTTGCTGTGTGTCCACCACCAACCAGGTATAGTGTAGCTGAGCTTATTTGATAGGGGGGCTGGTATTGCTGTGTGTCCACCACCCACCTATAGTAGTAATATAATATTAAATATTTTAGTACATCATTTGGTTCAGAATATTTTTTTTCTTGTTTTTCTCCTCTAAAACCTGGGTGCGTCTTATGGTCAGGTGCGTCTTATGGAGCGAAAAATACGGTATATTATCTTCCAAAAATTCATAAGAATCAGACTCGCCCCCCGGGGCGGCCCATAGTGAGTGGGATTGACTCGGTTACGTCCCGGGTGGGGAAGTATATTGATTTCTTCCTGCAACCATTGGTCCAAAAAGTCCCCTCTTTTATTAGGGATACTAAACAGGTTATCAACCTATTGGCTGGCTTTGTACCCAAGAGGGGTCTGTGGCTAGTCACGACTGACGTGACCTCCCTCTACAGTATCATTCCCCATGATTGTGGCCTTGAAGCAGTGAAGTTGTACGTGACCAGAGGATCTGATCTAGCGCCCCTTCAGATTGATTTTATTATGACTCTGTTGAAATATGCAGCTAGTCATAATTATTTATGGTTCGACAACTAATTCTATCGCCAAGATGAGGGTGTGGCAATGGGGGGCCAAATATGCCCCCAGCTTGGCTAATTTGTTTATGGCCAAGTGGGAGGAGGACGTCGTGGAGAAGTGGTCCTCTGGGCAAGGTACATCGACGACGTCCTCCTCCTGTGGGATGGCAATGAACCTGATTTGCAAGATTTTATGTTGTCTCTCAACAACAATAATAGGGGCATCAGGTTCACCTTTGAGGCCAGTCAAGAGATGATTCACTATCTAGATCTTAATATCTCTATTGTAGAAGATAAATTTGTAACTACCATATTCTTTAAGCAGACTGATAGGAACTCCTACATCCCTCTTGACAACTGCCATTACGCTCCGTGGCTTAAGGCAGTGCCTCAAGGTCAGTTCACGAGATTGAGGTGTAACTGCACTGAGGTCAAAGCCTACAACAGCCAGGCAGCTATTCTCTCCAACAGGATTGCGGAGAAGGGCTATGACCAGAGTGATCTGTCTCATCTGGTTCAATCTACCAGAGAGATAGATAGAGTGTCACTTTTGAATGAATGGGTTAAAGAGGTGAGGGGAGGCAGTTATTCCCTTCCATTCATTACCACGTTCTCGGTGCAACATCAGAGCATCAAGCGGTTTATACGTAAGCATTGGCACGTGTTAGCGAGCGATCAGGTTCTGGCACCTATTTTACCTGAGAGACCTTCAATCGTTTTCAGAGGAGCTTCTTCATTATCTAATCGTATTGCTCCAAGTGTTCAGGATCCCCCACGTGAAAACAGGACTTTCCTGCAAAATTTCATGGGGTACTATAGGTGCAAGAAATGTCAGGTGTGCACCATAAATAGATGCCAAGACAGGAAAATCTGTCAGTTTATATCTACTAGTACCGGTCGATCCTATGAGGTCGAACCCTTTATTACTTGTTCCTCTGAAGGAGTTGTTTATCTTATTCAATGTCCTTGTGGCCTCCAATACTTAGGGAGGACCAAAAGGGCACTAAGGGTTAGACTCAATGAACATATAGCCAACATTAGAAGAGGATTCGATAAACACTCTGTGTCCAGACATTATGACCAAGTACACAAGAGGGACCCTTCTGATACAATGTTCATAGGAATTGATAAATATAGACCTCACTGGAGGGGCAGCTCAGTAGTGAGAGAAATCTCTAAGCAAGAAATGGCATGGGTCTATCGGTTGAGAACTTATGTTTCATTTGGATTCAATGTGGACACCGACATTAATGCTTTCATCAATAACGCGTAGGAGTCTGTGTTTGATGAATAGATGAGTGGATTGATAATCAATAATTCATTACATCTTCCATTATAAGCCTTGTTTTTCACTATAATTCGGGCTCTGTTTACACACATTTTTAATATATATATTTTTTAAATGTTTAGTTTTGGTGTATCTGGCATGGTGTAGACTATGAAGAAGTCTATGGTTTATAAATTTTTATGCTGGAATTTTTTGGTGTATATTGGGAGGGGCTTCTCAGGGGTCAGCCTGTGGTGAATTATTAAGATTGTCTCAGGCCCACCTCTGATTTGGCCTCCCTCATTAGGGTTGTTCCCAAAATATTAGTCCACCTTGATAATGTGGATCTATATTGAGGGTTAGAGAATCCTTTAAAATATATTTTTAGATTTTTTATATATTTTTTGATTTATTATGTTTACCAGTAGTTATGGCTGTACGTGGGGCCGTAGACATTGTTTTCGTTTTTAGTTCTCAATTTTAAATTAGATTGCAATATTACATTGTTGGAGCTGTTCCATCTACCCTCGAGGGTCTGGTCACACAGAGCCAGACTTCCGGGAATGGCATCATAATGTTTTTATAATGTCTTATTGTTTTATTGTATCACATAATTATGATGGTTACCGTTGGAGAGACGTTATACTTATCATTTATTCTATTTTATTAGATGGTTGCTACACCAGCTCTCGCAGTGTCACACCGTGTTCTCACGGTCGGATGTTGCGTGAGTGGTTACTAAAGCAACTGCTTGTCTTCTTTGTGGAGGTCATGCATGCGCGTGCTGTCGGGATGGTTTCTGGTCAGTTTGCGTCATTGTCATGGCAACATTAGCGATGGATCGCGTGATGGGACACTCTCTGACGGTGTTCAAAACGAGGCTTGGTTGCCTCGGAAAGGAACGCGCATGCGCGCCTCTCCAGATTGAGGCTTGTTTTTTTCTGTTCACCTATAAGAGGGGGTGACGCAGCTCGCCGCCCTTGCCCTGAGACGACGTGACCTATCACGAAATGTGTAGGGCGGAACGATCGGCGCGCT